>OX387224.1:13600395-14233462 GCA_947561695.1 Tyria jacobaeae | reverse complement strand
CTATGAGACTTTATATTTATATGTTGGAAAACATCAACCAATGCGTCTTTGCGAATTGATATTTAATATTGACAATTGTGAATATTTTACGTCAAGTCTTATCTTAGTAAGCTATAAGTAATGGCTTCGTGATCTCCAATAAATTTAAATTATGACAAAAGTGGGCCCTATGTCGCATATACTCGTATAGAGGTTAGGTCACTATTTCCGAATGACGCAGACCATGTTTTTTGTGATAAAATATAGCATTCAATATTCTATATTTATAAATTGATGTATGTATTTCATATACCTTACTTATATAAAAAACTAAAACATAGTGAGTTTTATTTGCCAATTTCAATCCTTTAAATAGTTCTTTTTTGTAGATAACGCTGCCTCTGCAAGGCGATGTTTTTTAAGATAATTAATGCACAATCAGCGTTATCATTAGTATAATTCCATAATTTTAAATAGATCATCTGTGTTCTGATTACATATAACATGTAACCGCTTTTTCCACGTTCATAATAGAAAAGGTACGTGCAAATGTGAATGTAATAACCAGATATCTCAAATTTTCAGACACTTTCATATTTATAGCTTGAATAATATACAAAGGTATACTCAAAACAATAATTAATACTATAAGGGTTTTTACTTTTTAATTATAATTAACAGTTTGAATATTTGATACAAGATTTGAACATTTTATGGAAGTAAAGTTTCCTACTTATATATAAAAGTAAAATAGACTACTTTATACAAGATTTTTTCATGATAGAGATGCGTCGTAGATTGAAAAGCCATTTGTATATCTGTCTATTGGCAAACAATATATACATCAAGATATATGGGGTGAAATCAAACACCTCGGGCCTATTTATTATTTGTTTAATTTGTTGTTCCTCGGTAGTACACCTATAATACCTAGTACATTTATTGATCTCTTTTATGGGCAAAGGGCATGCACACACGCCATGTTTGCGGGTAACGACTACATATCAAGGCGATTATTGTCTTGGATGGCTAAAACTTTAGGTGACTGTAGTAGCCTCTACCAGTGGCGCAAGGAGGCGCGGGAGTTGGGTAGAAGTCTTGAACCGCGTGAAATCGACGATCAAAAATCCCAACTCCGCCAGGTCCTCGTGGGGGAATGGAGGGAACGACTTGGGCAACCGAGCGCTGGGCACGCCGTTATTACGGCGGTAAGACCCGTTATGGAGGATTGGCTCGAGAGGCGTCATGGGACCCTCTCATACCGGCTGACGCAGGTGATCACTGGAAAGGGATGTTTCGGAGATCACCTGTGTCAGCTCCACACGCTGGCAGAATGTCCAGCGTGGGAGGAGCCGAGGCGTGATCTCGTGGCGGCCATCGGGGTGGTGGTTCTCTCGCTCGGCAACATGATTGCGGCCATGTTGCGGAGCGAGAACGCGTGGAACTCCGCCGTCTCTTTCTGCGAGCAAGTTATGCTTGCCAAGGAGACGGCGGAGCGGGATCGGGAGAGGTTTAGAACTCTTCCGGCCCGCCAGGCCCGGGAACGGGCCAGGTACCACAGGCGACTCAGGCGCCGGAGATCGGAGAATGATCTCCGTCCTCCATAAGCGCAGGCCTGGGGGTAACTAGCAGAAGCAGGCTTGGGTGGCGGCGCGGACGCTGCGGAGCGTGCGCGCCCTTGGGATCCCCCAAGTTACGGGAGTTACGGGAACATTGGGGTTCCCACACAGGAGGGGGCCATCTACAAACCGTAGGTGGCCCGAGGTACGTCGGGGTTCCAGGGTTTTCCTTTCTAGGGTGTACCTGGTTCCCCGGCATCTAGTACCCAAGATGGCGTGCGGTTTTAGTCGGTTCGAGTCCGACATGCCCCCAGAAGGTGGTATCCGAGGGGATTTCCGCACGGGGAAAAAAAAAAACAAAAAAGGTGACTGTAGTAGCCTTAAATTACCTATGAGTAGCAATGAGTACAAAAGCACACGGATAGATAGATAGATTGATAGTTTTTTTTTTTATTTGAAAGCCGGTGCTTTCTGTGTGGGACAACATCTTATTACTAATTAATATTTTACTGTATCACATTAGCGGTTAGAGGTGAAATGTTGTTTTTAAATTCAATTGCGACCAACGTTGAGTAAAACAAATTCATAGTAGACCCGAATATTTGATATAATTTCAGCTTGATACCTCAACGCGTTCCTGGAAAAAAAGGGCAACTTAGTGATCCTGTAAAGGTTCCGTTTTTGGCGACTGCGGTACGGAAGATTAAAAATGAGTTTGATAATACAGCCAAAGCCAGTTATTGAACATAAAGGTACAAACAGAGCAATGCATGTTACAACAGGTTCCTTCGTAAGCCATAGAGGAATACAAATACATGACCAGAACAATGCAATGCTTCGACGAATACAATCTATAATAAAAAAATGCCTAAGTAAGTTACATGACTTATAATCGAGGAACCTGTAGTATAAACCAGATACACCCGTTGAAGCCCCTATGTGTATTGTGTATGTTACCGCTGACTTATAAAAGGGATTGTAGTGCCTGAAGCTAAACATTCAACATATCAACTGCTCGGTAACAAAATGAATCGGTTCTTGATGGTAAATAAATTTATATTTATTGAACGGAACAAGCACTTCAAAACACCAAAATAAAAATAGTGCAAGTGCTAATGACTTGACAGGGATGACTTCACTTTGGACGGACAGTCTCAAATAACATTTTTTATTTAAAATATAAACTAGTTTTTTTATAATACATATATGTAGAATTTAGAATAAATTAGGCCAAATATGTACTAATATTATTTAGTCTCTTGAAAAAAGTAAAATTTACCTAATCTATTAAAAAAGATGAAAACATTTTAACTCATATCTTTTATTATGTCCTTTCAGATTGTCGGTACGCTCGCAGCGGTGATCGTTACTGCTTCAGCTCACGCCGTATCTATTCTATCAGAGAACAAAATTGTAAGTTTATGATATCTGTTTAGAAATCGAACATACTATATTTCTTCAATCGTAGTCAATGGACTGAATAAGACCTTCTTGATATGTAATACCTCTACCGGAGTTTTACCGGAGTTTACTCTAGCTTACATAAAAGAGGCATCCTATTGCCGGCATCCACACACTTTATGACTGTATATATACTGTCTGATAGATAACTAGACAACAACTTCTACAAAGTTAAAAATGTTGATGATATGCTAAAATCTCACACTAGATGTTTGATTAAATAATTAAAAAAATCATTTTGTTATTGCAGGGCATCCCAAGGTACTCTTACAACTACGCCGTAAGCGACCATCACTCCAGAGACAACAAAGCACAGTGGGAAACGAGATATGGCGATGTCGTCAAAGGATCTTATTCACTCGTGGAGCCTGATGGAGCACTAAGAGTTGTTGACTATACAGCGGACGGCCTCAGTGGTTTTAACGCTGTAGTAAGAAAAATCGGCCCTTCGTTACATCCGCTACCGCCCGCAGCAAAAACCGTAGCACCTATCACAACTATATTAGGTCCAGTCAAATATGGTTTTAGTGCCACGCCCGCACTAGCGAATTTACCTCAGATGACGTCACATGGACAATGGAGTTTACCTTGGGACCCTTTCACTCATTCCTACGGTGGCTGGGTGCCAATCGCTGGCAATCCTTTGTTGAAAAAAATGTATCTTACTATTTTGACTAAACAATACGACCCTTACGGTAATTTACATAAATGGGTCTCTAGTCCAATGCCACTGAATGGAAGAAAAATAGTAGTGAAGAGACATTGACCTTGTCTTTGATACGTTTTTGGAAAGTAACAATTTTGCATATAAGAACAGCATGGATGGATGTGTAAGAACATAATATTTTTACCATATTGGTAGTCTTGCCATATTAGAATTTGTTGTTTATTTTATATCTTGTAAATGCTAAAAGCGCCTAAGTACGGGTGATAACAATCTATAGTCTCTGTATGGCTAGTGCAGTTGTAAATAAATAAACGGTAATTAGAAACTGTTTCCCAGTGTCTTATTTCGGCCAAGTTTTCTAGACTTCAAAAATTAAGTCGTGTCCTTAATTATCATTAAGAGGTATAAATAGCAGCCAATGTTACAGATCAGTATTAATTTTTTTTAGGTACTTACTGTTAATGACAAAACAATTTTAAGCGGACATATAAAACTAATAAAGGAGAGTATTGAGAATGCAATCAAGAATAGATGAAGATGAATCTTAAAAAAAAACAAAATATAAAGTATATTTAAATTATGTGTCCTTGACCATGTCTTTCCTATTTTACTTGTTTTATAATTATATTCAATAGATTTTCAAAAGTATATTCAGAATTTTAACAAAGAAATTGCACCAATTTTGTTACATGTTTTAGGAGAACAATAATAGTAATATTTCTAATATACATATATATATATATATATATATATATAGATATGACTCACAGTCAACTAAACAAAAATAATCTCTTAATAAATTAAATTAGTGATCATTTTTAAGATTTTAAAATCAGGATCAGATCATGCTTATCATGAACATTGTCATCGAAACTGAATGTGTATGTGAAAATTTAGCTCAACCAGACACAAATTTTATAAAAGTATATGCATAATAGACATGTCAGAAAACTTTTCTTTCAGAACTCTTTGTTGACATCTCGTGAGCATATATTTAAATATATTACCTACTTAAGTATCTGTGTTAGTTCTGAAATATTGGGCATCCTTGTAGACTTCTTCCACAGCATTATTCGCGACATAGCTGTAATATAAGTTTACTAAAAAAGAATAAGGCTAAGAATGAAGAAATTTTATAGTTAAACATAAGTTAAACTACGTATTTGATTTAGTAATTTTAATTTATTCTTCAATATTATTTAGTTACAATGATACAAATATCGATACCTCTATTTTTGTTAAGTAGCAACATTTTAAATTGTGCAGTTACTTCGAAATACGCTCAACACAGGCATTATTCTGTAATGTTTGGTGTTTTGTCATATTTAAAGTTGTGAGACGGAACAAATCCGATTATGCTCAAGTAATCCTTTGCTTTTTTGCTTTTGAGTTGGACAACCCGATTCTACACCTCCGTGTGGATTAACTGAGTGTGACACTAGTAAAACATAAACCGTCATGAGTACTACTCAATAATAACTTAGACATAGAGATCTAAAAGCTTTAAGTCCCTACACAGACAGTGAGAAAAGTGCTTATTATGTCGGAAACAAACATATTCATACTTTGTTATGCGAACACTATGTGAAATTTGTGAATAATATATATTGTCTTTTTTTTTTGTAAAAAACAAATTAGAAAATACAGGGAACAATTCAAAAGTCATGGCCTACTACAAATAAGCAGACAAATTTTACACATGTAGCGGTCACGGGTTCGATTCCCGTTTAGGTCAAGCGGTTGTGTATTTATTTATACATTGTTAAGCACAATCATTTGATCTTAGCACATAATCGGCAAGTGAACTCAAGCGATAGAACGAGGCATAGAAACATCCGATATCAGGTGATGTAGGCGGCGGCAATACCGAGCCTTTAGTCGACGCCCCATCTATTGTGTCGGCGCCCGCGCAACAGAGAGGGATGTCGTGCGCATATATTCACGCTTGCTACCTGAGTCCCTCTCCGCAATATTAGTGTCGGGTGCAAATATTATTATATAAATACCTGTGTTGTTTTGTTTACATTCATTCGATTTTATCTTCCTACTGTATTAACAAATACACAAATATTAAGTCATTCCGCTGTCTTATTGAATACCCACGAATACGACTACATTGTTGGTGGTTTGGTTTGCCGACCTTAACCACTACACACAATTAAATCACAGTCAAAGGCAGGTACATGCGCCACATGTTACCCCAGGAGGAGTACGCAGACGTATATTCTGAAGACTATAAGTTAGCTCCACTTACTTAATAGAGGGCAAGCCCTTTATTAAGTAAGTGGAAGTATTTCAAAAATATATATAAGTGATTTCAAGATCAAAAGTAATGTGCATGTAAACCAAACTAAACAAAAAATATATATTAAGTGCTTGTATCTGTGTACATATCACATCATTTTTCCCTTCTTAAGAAAACTTATTTATTGTTACTAGAAATATTTGTTTTTCAATGTAAGTATTTAAATAATAATTAGATAGCTAATGGTTAATTTATATAGTTAATTGAATACGCGAACTCCACGAGACAGGCTTGACCTAGTGTGGGGTTCACAACTCAATTCTTGCGGATATGAATACATTGTAATATTACAAAATCTATTATCATGTTGTAAGTAGATATAATTAATCATACATATATATATATAAATTGTATTCTTTATTTAGCAAAATAAATAAACTATAAACTATTGTAATTGCGAATTTTGCTTTTTAACTAACTAAAAAAAATTAGGAAGGTTATCAATTCGGTTGTTCTTTTAGTCTATTTCGTCTATATTGGAAGGATATATTATTATTTTCCGGTTGTGTATTTTAATTTGAAGAAAATTTTCCAAATGTATGGTGGAAAATAAGGGATGAAGAATAATATCCTCAGATGCCTTAGGCTATTGTGCCCCCTTTATGGTTCAAATGCAATTCCTGTTTGTTCTATCTTTTCATGCACTTGCAAATGGCTGATGTAGCCAATCGCAGCAAGGATGGTGCACTCACATTTGGGTCATAGGTGGGAACACCAACGCAATAGTGGCAGATGATAGCGTGTGGTCATCGCGCCTGATGTCCTGATGAAGAAAACATGTTAAGGGATTTCTTCGTCATTTGTGAACCGACGTTAATAATTCTTTTTTTATTGAATTGACATTTCAGGTTCGTCCAGTTGAAGTTTAAAGAAAAAATTACATTTTTAAAGTTAAACATTTAAAAAATTGAAATTGAAATACAGCTTATCAAGATTTATCAAGATGACTATCTTCCTCCTTTCGATTATCTAAAGAAACCCTATCGTCAAGTTATGCTGGGACAGATTGCAAACCCTTAAAAAACCGGTTGGAAGCCTCACGTTAAGGTTTGAAGCCTCCTGCAAGCGGGACATGCATAGCTTTGACATCCGAGTCCACCAATTGGATGAGCGCGCTGAAAGGACATCAGAATGGCGCCATGACCTTTAAAACGGAATCGCAAAGCATGATGAAGTCTTGCGGAATAGTCTCAATTAGAAAAGACTTCGCAGTGCTGCTGGGATACCTCCGGACTGATAACAAATTTGCGATCGATGTGGCAATAGGGCTTTACAGTCATCGTAGACGGTGTAGGCAGCTCCCCCAAAAACAAAATTTTGAACTCTTTACTTTAACAATCATCGTTAAAAGATGCCGTGCTGAATGCTGCCGTGCTGATGCCCCTCAGCCTACCCCTTTGGACATTTAGGAGTGAGTATATATTTGTATGAAAGTTCCATGAATCGATCTGATGACAGATATTTTTGCCGATAGCAACTTAGTTCTTTTCAGGTTAGCCGTCATCCGGGC
Source organism: Tyria jacobaeae (assembly GCA_947561695.1). Classification (NCBI taxonomy): domain Eukaryota; kingdom Metazoa; phylum Arthropoda; class Insecta; order Lepidoptera; family Erebidae; genus Tyria; species Tyria jacobaeae. The sequence goes on along the minus strand of OX387224.1, from coordinate 14,225,981 downwards.
ACTTTTGGGAATCGGGTAATATGCAGAAAAGGGAGGATAGAAAGGGAGGGAAACGGCAATTGCTTATATATATGTATGCCTTTTTATCTCAAAGAACGGTTCAAGTTCCATCATGACACACATAACAAATATCTCAGGTCATCGGAAAATTTGAGGCTGGAGATGCCATTGCATTCCACAAGGTTTTATGACAAATCGTTCACTGTTGAAGCTGTACGCTTGTTGAATGCGTTGCCAAAGAACATTAGGCTAGCGGAATCATTAAATATTTTTAAGAAAATGGTTCATGACTATTATTTATGAATTTAGTTCTGTTATCTAGTATCTATTATTTCTATATTAATGGTATGTATGTATGTATTGTTGTATATATTTATATGCGTATGTATGTATTTTTTATCTGTATGTGTGTTAGTATGTATGTATGTTTATCTGTAATTGTATTAGTATGTATGTAATTTGTTGTACATAAATATGTTTAGTTTTTTTATACAAGTTTTATATTTGAACATAAGTTAGTATAGTTTTCATTAAAATATTGAAGTGATCCTCAACTACCTCTGTCTCTCCGAATGATTATAATCCATTCTAAGGTTGCCTGGTAGAGATTGCATATAGCAATAAGGCCGCCACTTGTACATTATATAGTTAACACTTGTACTGTATCTATTGTATTTAACTGTAAGAATGGTGTACAAATAAAGAGTATTCTATCTATCTATCTATATGGATTTGGGAGTATAAGCTCAGGTAAGTCAGGGTCGCACACCTGTAACTCGAACTGGCTGGTGCCGGGAAGTTCGAGTATTCTAACTAAAGCTACATATATCTGTACATATATAGAGGTACATACATATATAAGAACTTTTCATCGATTAAGAGATGACATAGGAAAGGAAGACATCACAGACTAATGGATTGACTTTTATATTAGTATTAATAATATAAAGGAACCCCTTTTTCACATGTAGAGAATTTCTTAAATGTTTTTATTTCACCTTGCGAAATAATAAGTTTTCGTTAGAAGAGTTTAGATGTCAAAGAAAAGGCAGACCATGGCGTAACTATTAGAATTCCTTGTTCACTGCGGAACACTAAAAAATATGATAAATGCTGATAATTATCTAAGAAACAGGTACCGTAATAAAAATTCAAGTAGGCAATTAAACAGATAATTAGATAAAAAAAAAGTCATAAATTATCATTATTTTATGAGCCTAATAACACTTTTGTATAACCGAACTAGTTATGTTCACAATGTATAAGTATACATTTATGAATACCAAAATAAGCAAAGAGCAATGAATGGAACGCCCTGGATTGAGATGCTTGACAAATAGTCAGGTCGAATAATTAGTGTAGTATAAATTAACAGGCGTAAGTGACAAAACGTTAGTGCACTTCGTTGGCTCACTGGAGTACCTTGTCTGCAATATGAATACATATAATACGGTAATTCTTCCGGGTTCTACTAAATTTTTTTTTTTACTAATGAACTTAAATAAGGTCTATTTCGTTTACCAAACAAATTCAATGTCGATCAACTGTACAAAGAGATATGAACGTGTCCTAGCTTCAATCTTAAAATATATCATAAGTTATTTTTCTTAAAAATATTTGCACATATTATTTATATATATTATTAAGTATTTAAAAAATTACAGATTACGTGCCTATTGGCTATTGGAGCGTTTGCCTTCGCAACGGCGATGCCACCGGCAACATTATCTTACATCCCGATAAACACCATTGAAAAAATCGTAAGTTATTTAGTCCCTGTCTTATTATCACATTGATTAGTAATGAGGAATCGATGGGCTTTAATTCCAAATGTAATAAATAACTCAATATTTCTCAACAAACTTATAAACAATTTTTTTAAAACCTTTGTTCAATTAACATATGTAAGTTCATAAATCACGTTTTGTTTCAGCCAAGTTCGGACTACGGCTTCAATTACGCCGTCAACGACCCTTCAACGGGAGACAATAAAGCGCAATGGGAAACTCGCAAAGGTGATGTCGTTAGAGGCGCTTATTCCTTAGTAGAGCCCGATGGCAATGTCCGGCTCGTGGAATACTACGCTGACCCTCAAACAGGCTTCAACGCGATCGTCAAACGAACAGGAGCCAACGTACATTCAGTTAGTTTGCCAGTTGCTGCACCGATAGCTAGCAAACCAATTTCGCCAATAATGACTACCCCTATCCAATCTAGTGGACACTTCGGACATATCGGACCAATTTCTCCAGCCTCTCCTGTAGCACCGATCACTCCTGTCGTTGACATGGTTCACCAGCCGATTATAACTCCAATAATTGACACGCCGCCTGTTGCCCCTATTCCCCTAATGAATTACCTTCCCTATTTTCCAGCACCAAATCCATGGGTACACGTGTCGGGTACTTCGTATGGAAATAAGGGCAATGTTGTCAGACGCTGGGCAGTCGGGCCCATGTCATTAGATAGTCAAACCCTGAAGATTAGAACCAAGCATTATTAAGCTAATGCTAATTTCGCATGTAAATAAATCTAACTTACTTCTCCGTGTATAGGTAACCTATTTAGTTACTCACGGCGCTAGTGTGTTCTTGCATATGTTTAGTTGCGTGCAAAAATACACATAGGTCGGTTTAGAAGTTAAGCTTGAACGGTATAATCCAAAGCCACGAAGTGTACCTGAATAAATAATTATTAAACTAATGATATTGTTTTAATTAACACAACTATTACCATCGAAGTACCACAATAATATTTGGTACACATCAACTATGAAGATATTTATTTGTCGGACAGGGGAGATAAGGTTAAGAAGTATATTTATTTTTAACGTGTAGTTGCCACCGTTTCCAAATAAGCTCACGACCCGCCAGAGAGCAAGTGATTACCTATATTTAGTACTTGCTCTTTCAACAATCGATCGCTTCGAGCTGGAACCCTCCTGTGAGTATAGAGGCTGTGTCTAACCCCAATCTTTCTCTAGACTAGAGTTAGAAGCTGTTTGTAGTTAGTATAACGTCTTTCTTTTTTGTGAAGAATTTTATTAACATTTAGTAGCCACGTGGTGCACGGTGGAGTAGAACAGGGTCGGCTATCTCTTCCCGGAGGAATCGGAAAAGAAGACTAAGGGATTGTTAGCTATCAGACATACAGTCCCACAGGGCCCGGATGACGGCAACAGTACGTAAGTTTTTTTGTTGACTTACCTCTGCCTGATGGAATAGTCCAAAAGTGGTGGTCACCACCCTCATTGCAAGTGCAGTCAATACAACATTGTGACCCACACTATGGGACAAGATATTGTTGCCAAAGACCAATTTGGGGATATAGATGTGAGTGTATGTATGTATGTCGAAATAAATCCATTAAATTTAATAAAAGTTCAAGACTAATTAATAAATTCAATTTAAAATTTCTGTTTTTTATTCTCTATTTGTAACGCTGAAAACGCTATGGGCCATGATGTGACGTTGCAAAATTCATAAACATAAATCTAATCTGATTTCTAAAACTCTTATTATACTTTAAAAATCACTGCTTTATCGTTTCAAGATAATGATAAGGAATATTGAGAATCCCTCTACCCGTGCCGTTTACTTACACATTTCTTTGCCTACTGCACCTAATCTACAACTACTCAGAAGGCTGTCACGATGTTTTTTTGCATTCACGAATGATGAGACAGTGGTACTTGAAATATTTTTCCTGCCAACTAGCAAAAGTCATATAACACTTTCACATTTTAACCGACTTCAAAAAACGAGGTTTCACCGTTCGACCGATCGACGACCGACCGTCAAAAATTCGACCGTATATATTTTTAACATAAACTTTGAGAAGTCAGGTAATCTATACAATAACATGGCTGATAGCGTTATATTATGTTTGTCAAAAGTTTATTTTAAAGTATAAGCTTTAATTTTTTCTTTGAAACAGTGTCAACTAGCCTATTTTGTGGGGGATGTTTGTGCACCAAAATATTTATTCGCATTCATTGAACATTCTGCATGCATTAGCTATGCGTGCCAAACATTCAATGATACGGAAATTTTATTGTAATGTATGCAACTTTGGTTGCGTAAGCTTCTTTTGCCAATTATAATTGGCGGTAAGTATTGAAACCTTGTAATACATGTGTTTAAATTATATCATTTCAAGAATCCCGTTCTTCAAAAGGGAAAAAGGAACCTGGCCTGTCTGTCTGCCAGGAGCAAATTCTTCAAGAACCGGTAAGGATATCAAGTTAAAATTAACACCAAACACTTATGCATACGGTGCTTTAAAACTATAAAAAACAAGCATCTAAGTGAAAGTAATCTAAAAAAATAGGAAACGTGAATTTTAACAAATAAGAATTTTTAAATCAAAACCTATTCACATTGGCCGACCATCATAATATTTGGGAAGCAGCAACAGTCAACAAATCGGACAGACTTCCCAGCATTATAGTTAAACTCATCGTGTCATCATATGTATAATCAAACTTAATACAGGTCAAACCAAAGTATATATGTTGTACAAGTTTGTTAGTTTACGGTTCGGTTTTTTTATACGTCTTCGCCAATATGTTTCGCCTTTGGTCGAATATTTGAAGAAAAATCTAACCAGAAAAGTGTCCAAATGAGTATATTAAAATATTATAATGCCACCGTTTAAATCAGAAAGTGTTATATTCTAAATAAGAGTATGCCAATCAACTTAATAGATTTTTTTTTTCTTGCAAACAAAAATTAAAGATCAATAACAAAATAATTTTATAAACTCACCGGATTATTATCTTCGTCAACATCGTACTCCTCTCGCTGAACCATCATCAGTTTACCGCTGGCATTGATCACCTAAAAAATATGTTCATGTTAATAATAATACATAAATTATATTAATATAAATCTTACTACATAATATCATGTTATCTACAGCCAGTAGTAATGCTTCTGTAATAACATACTTATAGTTGTAATAAATAATTTATATTGCATCACGTAGCAATCATAATTTGAAATAACCACGTGCAATGCCATTCTGAGGGGACGGAAGGAGTCAGAAAATAAGCGAAAGAGAATAGGGGAAATACGACCTCCGGTAACCTTTTAAGGTGAACCAGGGCGAAAATTGACAAAAGTTAAAAAAAAATGAAAACTCGAAAACTGAAAAGTCGCAGAACATACATGGGAGTGATTCAATGTACTGGCCACCCTAAATAACAAATTCTGATATTATGATACAGACTTGTATTGAAGTCATCTATCAAAATCATCATAACAGTGGATAATTTAACTATTTAACGATATGTACAGTTACCTGATAAATGCTGATTATACAATTATCTGGTATGACCACATGATGAAATGATCAATTATATGATCTGGTCACGACACAAACATACGTTGTTTTTTTTTGGTAAATCGTGTAAAAGAAGTAACTTGAAAAAAATGAGAAAAAATAAACATCTGGACTCGTACCGGGATCTTCTGGTGTTCAGGACCGCGCTATTTCACACCTGAGCTATTTAGCCTTGTAGATGGTGCCGAAATTTATCTTCGTATTCTAATGGTATTGTAGCAGTTTTTCATTGATAAAACGACGTCTTCAAACGAATGAAACCTTAGATCGATTTATCGCCCCCGAAACCCTCTGCACACTAAATATTATGAAAATCGTTGAACCCGTTTACGAGATTGAGGTTATATATATTTATATACAAGAATTGCTCGTATAAAGATATTAGATATATACTAACCAGTGAGTCAGGATGTCTCTGAACTTGCACAGTAGTGGAGGAGCGATGTCTGTGCGGCGGGTCCTGCAGGCGACACAACGACGCGGACACAACACACGCGGGGTGCGAGAGCGCAGACACGTCCACAGCTTGTACGCACCGCATTTCTATGTTACCCACTATAAAACGACAAACAAGTAAATAAAAATATATATGGTCAATATAGGCGTGAACGTATGTATATTATAAATATACATACATTCACGCCTATTTTGACCAACGGGTAGGCAGTAGCGCATCAACGCTCACGAGTTAATACAGGTTTTAAAATCAATCAAAATAGTAGTAGTAGTAAGTTTTGGGTGAAAGATTTTTTTTATTTTATAGGGGTACAGACGAACAGACCGGTCACCTCATTGTAAGTGACAGCCGCCGTCCATGGACACATGCAACTCTTGTCGTAAGTGCGTTTTCCGCCTTCAAGGGTGATGAGGGATGGGAGATGCGGGGAGGGTAAAGAAGAGAGGGGGGCATGAGGGGATGTGAAAGAGGGAAGATGAGGGGACAGGAAAGTGGAGAGGGGGGGGTGGGGGGGGTCCGGGGGGTGCGTTGCATTTCCTCGAAATAAGTGAGGTTTCCAGAGGCGCAACTCCTCTTCTCTTTCCTATCTCCTCTTTCGCATTTCCTTATCCCCCTCTCTTCTTTCCCCTCCCCACAACCGCCCAACCCTCATCGATATTAAAGGCGAGCAGCGCACTTACGCCTCTTGAGTTGCAAGTGTCCATGGATGCCAGTTGTCACATGCCATCAGGTGACCCGTCTGTTCCAAATCCCTTTTTCTTTTAAATATCTTTGTCTTGTTGTTCTTATAAGAAAAAAAATAGGATTCTTTGATTTTTTTACTACGCTGCTAAAGACAAATAGCTCTTGATAGAACAACGTACGTCAGGCCAGCATACATACACTTACGGCTCCCGACAACAACGAAAGTGAAGGGATGCTGTACTACTCTACTGACAACCACAAACCTATCGGGTCTTCTAATAGAAGTGTAGAGTCTCACCATCGTCCAAGGCGGCGAGTTCGTATATAGTAACAAGAGCATCAGCACCGAACACGACCAGCTGATCGTCGAGTATGTCCAGCACGAACACTTGCGACTGCACGCGAACTATCTTTGCTGACTTGTTGTCCAGCTTCGCTTCGCGCGGGTAGAAGCGGATCTCATCGTGACCGTCTAGTATACTATAGCACCCTGTAAATAAAAAAAAACAGAAGTAGTAGTTTACTTATGTTATCCTATATTTAATTTTATATTTTTTATTTGAATATATGAAATACTTTTAATACTAATAGTAATCAAAACATATTTGGTAGCATTATTATTTTTAAGGCTGGTAATGCACTTGTGACTTTTGAGTTGCGGGGTGTCCATGGGCGGCGGTAGTTACTAACCATCAGGTGACCCGTCTGCTCGTTTGCTCGCAATACCATAAATAATATGCATGCAATATATCTAATTATGAGAATTATATTGATGATTAAATTATGACCGCCCTTAAAAATGCCTCAATTTAATTTATTAAATAAAACTGAATATTGGTTATAAAGAGTGATATTACGTCAAGAAAGTGAGCGACTGAGGGAACTTATTTATTTATTTATTTCTATTAAATAGACATATACATATACATTTTCAAATATTCATTTTTGGTATGTCTTTTGTATGTCCACTTTAAAAGGATTAAAATCTTTAAGGCACTAAAACATAAAATGATGCAAATTCTCTATAACATTATTGTGTCCCACGTACCTATGACGATGTACTCTCTCCACCACAGCATACCGCCGGTGACGACGAAGTCTTTCTCCTGCGCTTCGTTCCCGAACAGCTTCCACCTCCTCGAGGCACAGTTGTAGTGCGCGAGCCCCGTGCGGCCCGCCACACACACGTTCATACCCGCCTCGTCTATTGCACTATACTGTAAATAACTTCCTAATTTTGATTATTGTTTAAAATGCATCATGTTGGTATTTCTAGCGTCTGCTGAGCTGCCTGTAGCTAATGTTTGGTAATAGTGGTATTGTATAACGTACTATATTTGTGCGCCACAAGTGGCAGAACATGCTGTGCCAGCCTACTTATAAAAACATCTACTTATGTATTTTGACCATGTTCTTGGAAATAAAGATTATTATTTAATTTTATCAAGCTTAGTTTGGGATCAGACAGCCGTTTCAGATGTGTCAAGTTATTTGTAATTTTTTCGAATATGACCTTATACCTAATTTGTGAGCTGTTTTACATAAATATTATCAGTTAGATAAAACCCCACGGTCAATATTAGTGACTTGACGAAGATTCTACCTGATTGCATTACATTATACTCACCTTAGAAACCCCTTGTGTAAGGTTAATTTCAATATCCTTTAAGTGTGTGTTGATAAGCGCTAGTTATTCATATTATGTGAGCAATAAAAATTGTATCAAAATGACATTACGGTTTGATAATTTAAATTCCCATTATGTTAGCGTTACGTGTATGCTCCAATATATTCAAGAATTACTAAATCGCTTCAGAGCACATGTAATGCAATAAGGTCGAATCTTCTTTAAGCCAGTAATATTGATAATATTTATGTTAAACAGCTCATGTATAGGTCATATTCTAAAAATATACTAATATCTTTAGACATCTGACACACGACCTTCTGATAAACATACTTATATACTTCTAAATATAAACATATAATAGATAAATTACACCCAGACACAGAACAAAAGATCATGCTCATCACACAAATATTTGTCCTGGATGGGAATTGAACCCGGCTCAGCAGTCAGGGTTACTAACCACTAGACAAAAAGTCCAGGCAAATATAAGTCTATACCAACTATTGTAGGTTCCATATTGAAATTTTGATTGTACAATGTCTTAGAAAAGTAAAAGCCGCAAGACAGAATCCAGTTCTTGATTGAAGTTGTCCTTTAGATGCAATGCCAAAAAACACTTACCCTCAAAGGCCAATTAGTCGCAATGTATGTTGCCGGTAACGGCAAAACTATCCACTGTTTCCTGCACTCATTGTCATCAACGAACTCCCTATAGTTAGTGCTATTCTCATATTCCAAGTTAGGCTGGTCTTGTAATCCGTTCTCAGATTGATATACATCGGAAGATGAATCTATGATAGAGATTTTAGTTCGCTTTGTGAGATTGTCCTCCAAGTTGACATAGAGTTTATCATCCGCTTGTAAGTATAGGTGTCTTTGATTACTCTAAAATAATACAATTTATTTATTTAAAGTTATACAAAGCGTATTGAATCATTCGGCGTACTTATAATTAAGAAATCAAAACTTCCCCTAAAGCGGCGTTAGTGTAATGGCTATGGTGTCGGATTTGAGATCATGTTGTTGCGGATTCGAACCCTACCGTGGCAAACGCCAGTACACTACCGTCATAAACGCTATCCAAACACAAGCATTTACACGCTTAGCATGAGAGGCTAACAAGAATACTAGTAATGAGTGACCCCCAATGCTAGTATTATTTCTTAAGAGGTATAAAATTATACTATATACTATACCATGCAAGGATTAACACTGAGAGGACTTTTGATAAAATCCAACTGGATCAAGTTGGTGCTTGAATCTCCCTCGACTTTCACCATCCACAACTGATATCCTTCTGTAGCCCATTCCTGGTCAAAGAAAATTTTTATTTTCAACCAGTTTGTATACGTCGCACATGTCGGTAAATTAAATTATATCCATCTACATGAGGAACTGCTGATATTGATAGAGCCGAATTAGAATCAGCAGTTTAAATGGATTGAAGTTCTTAGTAAACGCGAGATTACAAAAATCCAATGAAAATTATAGCATAATATATGAGCAGCTTTAAATAAAACTTATTCTGATATATTCACCTAATTTACAATTTTTATATAACTTAGGACAGCTGATATTTGTATAAATACTTTTTTTTTAACAGACTTTGGAGTTTTTGTCACTTGCACTGTTAATGAGACTCAATTTCTATAGCACATTTTTTTTATGTGATAGGGGCAAACGAGCAGACGGGTCACCTGATGGCAAGTGACTACCTCCGCCCATGGACACCCGCAACTCAAGAGTCACAAGTGCGTTGCCAGCTTTTTAGGTAGGCGTTGGCTCTTTTCTTGAAGCTCGTATCAGTCCGGAAATACGGCAGGCGACAATTTGTTCCATAGGCTGGTTGTGCGAGGCAAAAAGCTTCTGGAGAAGCGCACAGTGGTGGAGTGCAAATCATCTAGGTGATGGGGATGGATATAAAAGAAATCGGTTATTCAGCTCGTTTATTCGGCGCATCACTTGTAATTTTTCTGTTTCTGTATATTTATGAACATGGTTGTACTGACCAAGCTGCTCACAACGAGTGGATTGTGTTTGGTGAGCTCCTGATTGAGTCCGTAGTCCCACGCCAGCGAGCACATCAGTAGAGCACCAAAGGTACTCCACACGGATACTCCGCCGCGCTCCCAACTCACAACCACGGCTCGCCCGTCCGCTGTCCATCTGGCATAATTATATTTTAGTTTTAAATTTATATTACTAAATACATAAGCTCACGCCTCTCTCCCATTGGGATGGGCAGAGACAACATCACGCCACTTGCTGTTATCCTTACATTCATTACCAACTAACTTTACTGTCATAAAACATTTTTCGTTTCGTGTACTTCTGACTTGTCCATTCTTCAGAACATCAGTAATAGTACCCGGATGACCTGTTTTATTTTTTTTGGTAAATCATGTAAAAGAAGGAACTTGAAAGAAAATAATCATCTGTACCGGGGTGTTCTGTTTCGGGACCGCCCTATTTCCCACCTGAGCTATTATAACCTTGTGAGAGATGGTGGCGAAATTTACCTTCGTATTCTAATGAAATTATAGCAGTTTTTCTTTCAACACGGATAAAACGACGTTTTCTAAAAAAGAAACCGAAGTAGAAATGAAAATCATTGGAGCCGTTTCCGAGATTCAGATCATATATATATATATATACCAGCGGACCCCACAGACGTTGTCCTGAAGTTGTAGTATAGATAAATAACCTAGATATCGACTGCATACTGCTATACCATCCAGGGCGCCACCCAAACGCATACAAAAAAAATCATAAGTCGGTCCAGCCCTTTAGGATTTCAGTGACATACACACGTATAGTAGTTGTATATAAAGATATATACAAGAATTGCTCGTTTAAAGTTATTAGATAACTAGATTGTACATATTGTTTTGTTAAGTTTGATTATGTGCATCCGCCAAGTAAGAAAATTAAATCGTTTATTGAGTATGATCAAAGCAATACTATTTGGACGTACGCTTTAGGATGCGAGATGCATTGTTAATTACCCAACGGGTAGGTCGGGTAGGTCGTTTTTTTCGAATGTATACAAATACATGATTGTCTCTATAAACTTTGTTTCAATATATCCGAAAAGAATTATAAAAAGCAGTGACAAAAATCGGAAATCTAAATTATTTTTAAAGTGTTTTCTGTAAACTGCGTACGGTAATAAAATTAAGCATTTTAGAATAGACGCCCTGTCGATTCTTAGATTTCAAGACGTCTCTTTACAATTTGTTGAGGAATGAGTTCGATTGTCCATCATTTTTAAATGCATTTAGCTTACGTGTTTCACGCCGGGCACCCAGGCTAGCACTGGTAAATCCTGGGTTGCTGCATTAGCCGCTTGCCAGAACCAATCTAAAGTAATTTTCAACCTTATACCGTTTGTCCACAATACCATTCGCGAAGTGGTTGTTTGGAAACTCACCACTTACAAGAAAGCTGTTTTGAGATTGTTTAAACCTTAGCATTTAATAATAAGCATATACTTAATTTTATTATGTTTTTGTTAATATTTTACTTTTTAATTTCACTCGTGTTGCTATTGATGCATGTTGTGACGCCTTAAAATGTTGTGCGTTAATGCTAGTTTTAGTTAATTTATTTCCTATTCATAAGATTTAATATAACCATACAATATAGCAGCTGGTTTTCTTTAGTCAATAATTAAATAAAGCACCGATGAAATGTGTGTGTCAACGTTTGATTTCGGGTGGTAATTATTAACTAGCCGTTCCCCGCAGTTTAACCTGCGTTTATACTCACTGCTCCGCTTCTAAAGTAGAAAAGATAGGGTGGTCCTATTGTACTCCATCGTGAACCAATCATAATATATGTAGGTGCAATACATACATAATTATTATCCCTTTTTAATCTCAAGTGCCCTAAATTCTTTTTAAACTGAGATAATCAGGCAATTTTTAAACGATAACATATCAGCGCATACTTGTAAATTGAAAACATAATGTAATTGATAACAATCTGGTGTTTTAGTTCAGAATCCAATCATTATTAGTTTAATATTAGCCTTGAACTTACACGGGATGATTTTTACTTGCTCATTTAAATTATTTCTACTTGTTTCTTACTTATTAATTGATTTTAAACTACATATGAAAAATGAGCTATACAGGAGATTTTTACTCACCAAATAAGACCACTTCCCTTTAACCAGTTCAGTCTAAAGAAATAGGTCAGAAAAGTTATGATAATAATAATAATGATTATTTTGTAAAGCCTTACCTCATACACTTGACAGGTCCCGGATCACCTGGGAAGTCTTTGGAACTGAGTACCATTGTATGAGACAATTCTAATCCGCCGGTCGCTTCGTCTATGGTGAACACGTCCACTTGTGAGCTAAAAAGTAAACAACCATTTTGCTAAAGAGGTTTATAGGCACTGGGACTGACACACAGAGAAATAAGTTATAGAATAAATATAACATACAACAATAGGACCGAAATACGTTTGTATAGGGTGACATACGAACAGACGGGTCACCTGATGGTAAGTGACAATCGCCGTCCAGGGACACCTGCAACTCGAAAGTCGTAAGTGCGCTGCCAACTTTTGAGGGTGATGAGGGATGAAAGGATGAGTGGAGGGAAAAGAGAGGGAGATGATTAGATACGAAAAGCGGTGGGGGGACAGGGGAGAGGAAAAGGGAGAGGGGGAGTATGGCATCCGGAAACCTCACTAACTTCGGGGAAATTAAATGCAACCTTTACAACCCTTCTGTAAGATCGTATCGCTCCGGTCGAGCCGTCCCATTTGTGACTAAGCATGGCTCTACCACTGTCAATGTGTGTTGGATAATATTGTAATATTAGATACTGTTATTTCATACTTATTAAGTGTCTATAATTAATACGTCAATAACTATTATTTTCAACTACACAAGTAATAAATAAAATCATTTTGAACAAATAATTGACTTTTGAAAATAGTAGACAACTGCCTTCAATTAATCTTTCAAATTCCTTTGCGCAATACTTTAAATCGTACAAACGTGCAATTTAAAAATCTGTTTGTAATAGTCCTGGTATAACATGATCAAATCTTGATTTGGCCAAATGCGATCACTTTATAAAGTTTAATTCGAATAAAAAAGTTTAGTTTTAGTTTTTGATTGTTTAGTTCAACTCCTTAACGTTGATATTCTGTTAGAACGATGGATGACCATTTGTATATCAAAAAATATTCAAACTGACAGTGGTACTTACTTTTTTCTACCTATAGCGATTAATCTAAACTTGTGATTGACTCTTGCGCAAGTCGCGTCATCGATGCCCGGTGCCCAAATGCCCTGGACTGCCTAAAATATAAAATATAAACGAATAATGAATATATTTCCAGTAAATATGAAAAGCGATTGCCTACATAGCACTCAATTACAAACGGACAAGTGAATGGGTATGAGGAAGTATCTGGCTTAATACAAAAGGCTAAAATCTTGTAGCTAATGCTGGTTACCGGTGAAGTGGTTGAGCCAAACATCTTAAACTAACATATCAGACAATTTTCATTAAAACGAATATTTTATCGTACTAAAACAAGCCATAAAATATAAAATAATTATGTAAGTAATAAGTTTACCAGTTATTTCAAACAACTTTAGGATTAATTCCTGTATCGTGGAGTACTTTACAAACATTCAAACAACGGCCACAAAGACCACCCAGACTACACACCAACCACCCAGATTACACAAAGTGTTGTCCCGGATCGAATCCACAACACTCGGCGCGGCATCGTAGTGGCGAGGTAACCACTTAAACCGGTACGCCACCAACAACAACTAGCTACAATAGCTATGGGTGACCTCTCCCTATTCACTTTTCCCCGTTTTTAGTTTTGACATAAGATGACACACTGATGGATGTATGTATAAATACATAAGCTCACAACTTTCTCCCATCGGTGCAGGCAGACAACCTATCATACAAGCCGCGTTTTCAGGTACTTCGGATCTGTGCTTACTTCAGAACATCGCCAATTTAACAGATGTGATCTGGTCGATCCCTGTTGGTATTTCTATTCCGCATTCATTGTACGTGCTTAAACCACCGTCACATAATATATGTTGAATATGACATTATACATACATTACATCGTCTGTATGTAATAGATAAACTTTAACAAACAACAATGTTATCTTCATCGTATTCCGAATGCTTTATACGTTTCCAATGTAAATACATGAAATATGTATGTTCGAGATACTTAGCAATTCTTTTCAATGTACCTACCTCACGAAATTATTACAATTTCTTACCGCCAAATCCATTTCCATTATCTGTGATTTTAAAACACATTTAAGTAATTGTTCATCTTTTAACTGTCTTGTTTTTAGATTGTTATCATAGCATAAGCAAATATTTACTAACATTTTTTTAAATTTAACCTTTTTGTGCGAGTCAGTATATTTGTAACTACTGTATACATACCGCGTTTTAACGAATAAAATACAACTATGGGCTTTACTCTCTCCATTTCAAAACAATTTTCATAAAAAAATAACGTAAAATATAAATTCTATTGCTTATAAGTGATTTAATACTTCTGGGGGTAGTTTACTTACATTAGGGTCGAATTTAAGATTAGGCGCTGTGAGATAAGCCGCCCGACCGTCGTTGAGGGTTATACCGAATCCACACACCAAGGGGGAGTACTCTATATCATTCACGTGTGTGTTATCTTCTAGTATTGGTTCCGCTGGAAATGATAGAGAGAACTTAATAAAACGATTGATTTAACATCCATGGTGTTGTATAGTTTTGGTAGAACATATCAGAAATCTTTGTGTCCAATCATACCGGAATAGTAGTAATTAATTAACGTTACTCAATTATAATTGTGAATAGAAAAATCAGAAACAAGTAAAAATATTTTTAAAAATTGTACCCGTATTAACTAAGTTTAATTATTTTGTCAAACCCGGAGCTTATTATTGATCATACATTTAGACATCCAAAATTACTATAAGATTCAATAAGTTACAATATTATTTAAAGAAGGTTTGGTAGTTTAGTGTAGCTTTTTTTTTGCTTGCGATATCTCTTAACTTTACACCCTATGTCATTCCCACTGTTCAGGGGATTCAAACGAAACCTCACATGTCAAAATCCACTAAGCCGTCTGGCCTGTAAGGTGCTACATAGAAACATTATACATATAAGTATACATACATAATACTTGAAAAATTTAGAGAAAGAGATTGAGGCAAAATATAACATACAGAAAGGGACAGAAAACTAACACAAAAAATCATCACAACATCAAATACGATAGTCTGCAAATTTCGATAGGATTAAACTTAGGTATAATCCTATCAATAAAAAAAAAGTTATTGAAATCAGTTCACAACCAGCCAATATATTAAACATAAACAAAAAATTGTTCAATCATTCAAACTTGGAAACTTTTAGAAGTTGAATAAAAACCCATAAATACCTTTCGAGACCTGTTGGTTTACGGAGAAGGGTATTCGTCCTAGATCGAGACAATAATCTCTATTCTGCGTGCCGTCCCACCGGTAGCGCAAGAGATGCGCCCTGGTGGTGCACACCAGAATCTCTGTCCCCGATATACAACACATCCGTGTAATCTGGCCATCCCATACTAAAACTTCTTTGATCTGGAGCACAATACAAGACATGATCAAACATAACTACATAAATAACTGAGTTAATAATAATTTGTTATGTACATATATATACGTTGTTTCTATTTAAAAGCAAGTCCCTTCCCAACTTTATAAACATACATATTATGGACTCAAAGAACACCCAGACTCGGCAATTTATGCATCACACAACTTTTTCAGGGTCACTAAAAATAGTCAAACAGGCTAGTCTGATATAGAAATACTAATTTATTATTTGGAAAGGGGACTCAGATCTGGCTACAGGTATGCTACCCAAAACATCCTCGAGCTATTACTTACACTTCCCCATCCATCAGCATCTTTAAATCAGTTCGAAATACATCTCGTTTACGGCCTGGTGACGGCGGCGATGGACAAGTTCCGGTAAGATATGACGTGATAGTCGAATTTAATGTATGTATACACATATCTAAAGTGTTTACGCATAATGAATGAAAAATTTAAATAAACCTCAGTTGAAGTTGTAAGCTATACTATGATACCAAATTAAAGCCCCCACAAGCTAGAAAGGGACAGGTAGTGTCACCAACACTCTGGCCCGTATATTTCATTATGTGTGAAATCAAATTACAACTAAACTATTACAAGATATATGTAACATCTACTATGTATGAGTGTAACAGTTAAGCTATAGTAATATGATATGAAAGTACTATGATATTCAAATGTTCAAAGTTATATGAATAATTAGTTTCCATTGCACATTTAGTTAAACAAAATTAAAATTATATCAACTAATTATTTTTTGTAGGCTTGTCAGTGTAAATTACCTGCCTAACAACAAACATGAGGAAGGAAAGGTCCCATTATTTAATGGAATATATTTTGGAGTACTAACTATTGCCAAATACTTCGTAGGCATAGAAATTATACAGCATCCTTATGTATACATGTGCAGGTTTATATATTTATGTGAGTTGATAGATTTGCTATCAAAAACAAAAATTACCTGTGTGATCTTTAGTGATGGTATGACTTCTTTTACAAACAATTCAGCAGAGTCTCTTCGTAAACTCGCCGTGGGTGGATCATATTGTTGGTATGCTGTGTGTTCACTGTGAGCCTCCACATTATACAGGATAAGATGTCCTTCTGATGTCTGAAATAATATAAATCTTTTATAAGAGACTAGTGGAGTTCATATCTTCACGTGCATGGAATCAGTACTTGGCTACAATGTTTGGTTGATGCTTGGTGTTTGTTCTCTTTTTTCCCTTCTTGTTTCGCCTCCTTTAAGGTTAATTTTCACAAAAAGCTTAATGCTTATGGCTGGAGGTCATTGGAGAAGGGTAGTTCAAAATAATGGAATTTGGCCTATGCCAAGAGGCATGCTGAACTGTTGAGCATTTAATAATGTAACCAACACACATTTTCCATAGTTCAGAATAAGTGGCTTAATAATTATTATTATGAATTTCATTTGGTTTACTGAATCAGCCACAAAATGTCATAGACAGAGTTCAATTCAATTCAATTCAATTCTTCATTGGGGCCTTTGTGGAGATGTAACCACAATTTCGCCAATGTCAAGTTTGTGAAAGACCAACAAACGAAGGAAGTTGTCCGGTGAGCAAAAAGGCCAAAAACCATTAAACAGATTAAAAAACACACATACAACACAATCACAGAAAATAAATAAAATTATCTAACACAAACAATATAACATACTTAAATATAATTACAGTTTTATTTTATTAGCTCTAATATATTTATAATAGTTTTATACCCAAGGCAGAGAAGGAATTTAAAAGATATAGGAGGATATAGGTAGGAATGACACCGTGTAACGAGTAACGCATTCTAGGGCAACCAAAAAACAAATGAGCAACATGCCCTTGTTCCAGGCCGCACTCACAAAGAGAGAAGTCCCTAATTCTCAGTTTGGCTAGGAAAACAGGGGTGCAGGAGTGGTTTAAACGCAGGCGACAGATTGTAGATATGGTGGATTTATCAAGATGCATATGTTTGTAAAACCAGGGTTTGATAGGGATGGAGGGTTGGATGTCCCCATAAAATTTACCTTTGATGGTTTTCGAGATTTTACCATAATTTAGTCCATGAATTGTGTAAATTTAATTTGAGAGTAGCATTGATGTCATGGCTGTATATTAGAGAGAGATCGAGAGAATCTGTTTCAATAGCACTTCTGGCGCAGGAGTCAGCTATTTCACTTCCCTGAATACCCGAGTGACCAGGAATCCAGGCTAGGATAACGTTAATACCGAGACAGTGACATTTGAACAACTCCTCTATTATATTAAGAATGGTGGGGAATCTAGATTTTGAACGAAAAGGATTAGATAAAATGGATTGTAGGCAATTTTTGATGTCTGAGAAGATAATAACTTTATTTAAATTATGGGACTTAGCAAAACGAATGGCCTCTAGAATGGCGAGGGATTCTCCTGTAAACACTGAGGTTACAGGAGGACATTTATAGCTTAAAATTATATGAGTCAAAGGTATCCAAACCGCAACACCAACCGGACTATCATCAGAGATTTTGGAAGCATGAGTATACATACGTCTGTGTACTTGGTATTAACAGTATTAATAAGTACCTTGTTTGGTTACAGTGTTTTTGTCAATATTGAAATCCAGTATAATGTTGGGTTGGAATGTTAGGGAATCATAAGGGACTGAGTAAACGGGCAATAAAGGACTTTGAAAAAGTGGGTTAGGAAGACGAGTGAAAGTTAGGTAGGCACGTAGAAGACAGGGTGGTTTCAACGGTGAATATTGATCGCTAAAATTGAAGAACGAGGATAGTTCATTTAGCTTAGGAAGGGGTGGGTGTTCGGAATTTTGGACAAGTTTGAAAAAGAAACGATTGGCTAGGAACTGTCTGCGCAATGAGAGGGGAGGATCACCACACTCCACCTGCATGGCATTGATTGGAGATGATCTCATCGCACCAAGGATAATGCGCAGACATTTAGCTTGAAGTTTATCAAGCTTTTGGAGGCCTGACTGATTGCAGGGATCTAACAGAAATAGCCCATAATCCATATGACTACGAATTATAGCATTATATACAAGTTTTTGTGTAACAGGGTGAGCACCCTACCACACTCCAGATAGGGAACGTAAAATAGTTATATTTTTCTCACATTTTTAACTACATAGTCAGTGAGTCCAACCAAATACCGAGAAACTTAACTTTATAGGCTTGTTGGATAAGTTCATTATCAACCTCAATGAAGATAGGTAGTATAATCTAAAATTATCTGAGGCATTTTTAATAAAGGACTATGAGATCCCATCCAACCCAGGAGATGAGTCAACTAATTCGTCAAGTGCCAGAAGCTCGGAGAGTTTGAACGGGCTATTTAAAAAGTTCGAGCTTGGAAGAATTTTTGGAGGTGAAGGGAAATTATCAACAAAGGGGACAAACGGAGGAGACATTTTATTTAAAAAGGCTTCTAACCAGGATGATGGGTCGTTGATTGTGATATTATCAGTGTTGAGGGATCCTCTGTATCGTTTGACTTGCTTCCAAATTATAGAAGGAGGAGTTTTTGGCGAAATGATTTCGCAAAAACGAAGCCATCCTTCTCTCTTTTTCTGTGTAAGAAGTTTTACTGTTGCAGCAGCTTTTTTTTTGTAATTCATAAAATTTTCTCTCGTCATGTTAATATTATAGATTTTTTCATAGTGTTTCCTCTCTTTAACTGCAACAGTGCATTTTGAGTCCCACCAAGGTGTTGAGACTCTAAACTCGTGAGTTTTTTTAACAGGAAACATTTCATCGGCGGTAGTAATGATGGCATCCGTAAATTTTGAATAGGTGTCCAAGATGTTACCACTTTTAGGTGGAGGAAGAGATTCAATCCTAGTGTCAAGAGATGAAGCATAAGAAGACCAATCAACATTCGATAAGCGGTATTTCAGGGACGGGAAGAAATTATAAATTGGGACAGCTCGATTGGGAATGGAAATGACGATAGGAAAATGATCGCTACCATAACAATGGGACCAAACATTCCAGGATAGAGTAGAGGCTAAGGATGGGGAACAAACAGTGAGGTCTACAGCACATTTAGGGTTTTGATTAGGCAAAGATCTACAGGTTGAGGACCCGTTATTGATAACACAAAGATTTGCATCATGAAAGGATTCAAGGAGGGCAGTTCCAAAAACATCATCATGACCGGAGCCCCATGAGCTATGATGAGCGTTAAAATCCCCCATTAGGATGATGGGAGACGGGACAGAGGAAATGATGTATAAGATGTCAGGAATTATATTTGATCGGGGGGGGGGGGGGGGGGGAATATATATAGAAAGGAATGAGATGTCCAAAACCCTTATGGCCACGACATTAATCTCTTGGGGGAAGGGAGGAAGAGGGAGTTGGGCAAAGGGAAGGGAGCGGCTTACAAGTAAGGCACTACCTGCGTAGCCATCAGACCTGTCATCCCGGAGGCAGGAGTAGCCCGAAACCCTAAATCGGGATCCAAGCATCAACCATGACTCCGAGATGGCACTGACTAATGGATGGAATTTATTTTATAGGTGAAGGAGTTCAGGTTTTCTTCTGCGAATGCTCTTAGTGTTCCACTGCAGTAGGGCGGGCTGGGCCATATTGTCCATTTAGAGAATGGAGGAGTACTGAAAGTTTTTGGGCAACGTGGGACGGTAAATTAGGGTTTTGTTTAGATAGGATATTAAGGATGATATTAAGAAGGGTTTCTAGGAGGATATCCTGGCCTGCTGGATGATTAGTTTGTTGCGCCTGAATTGCACAACCATTGGGTAAAGTGGATGGTTCATTACTAATCAAAGCTTGGTGGGCAGCCTTATTATAAGAACCGGGCCCTGGGACGAGGTTGGGACATTACAGTTTTGGAGTGACTTATGTAAGAAGAAGAGGGATTATTGATTTTCAGGGACTGACTGTATTGGGAAGATTGGTTAGGTTGGCTTAAAAATTGTTTAGAGGAGATTTGGGAAGGAACTGAGCTTTGGGCAACTTCGGAATATTGTCTGCTTACATGGGGTAAATGTGTGATTGCCTCTTCATAAGAGATGTTTTGTTGCGACCTAAGTATCTTTATAGCTCTCTGTCTCCCCTGCTCTGGGCAATCTTTGCTTGTAGCAAAATGACCTCCAGAACAATAAAGACAGGTGGCACTACTCTCAACAACATCACACTCATCACCTGAGTGGGTTTGGGTGCACTTAAAGCATCGGGGCTTGGAGCGGCATTGATTTTTCGTGTGCCCAAAACGGCAGCATTTATTGCACTGGATGGTGGGAAACATGTATGGTTCAACAGGGAGAGAGGTGTGGAAGGAAAAAAATCTATTAGGGAGGATTTGGCCTTGGAAGGTGAGGACTATGGTTTGGGTTGGGATCCATTCTATCCTACCATCATTTGAAGACTTTCTATTAAGACGGCGGGCTTTCAAAACCACACCGCAGCCATTTGGGTATTTTAATGATTCCACAAATTCTTCCATGGACAAGTCAACTGGCACTTGGCGAACTACGCCCATTTTAGGGATGTTGTAGGTCGGTATTGTGGCTACATATTTATTGGATTCAAGAACTGGATTGTCTAGGAAAGTATTAGCATCAGTATAGTTTTTAAATTAATTAGATATTTTATTCCTACCCACTTTTTTGACACCATCTGCACAAATATTTTGGATGTTGTAACGGGAAAGGAGTTGCCCAAATTTGATTGGTCGTATAGTAGTCCCTGCTGAGGGGTCAGGTTCTGATCTGGACACATGTATGATATGTGGGCCTTTGTCTAGATTTGTATATGCTTTTACTCCTACTACTAGCGTTGGATGAATGTAAAGATGTTGAATTGAAGAATTCGGTAGTACCGTGTTAGTGATCAGCTTTTTAGCATGAGTCGGTGCGTCTTCAACGGCTAATGGACGCTTTGAAGCGTCTGAAGACCTGGGCGTTGATTCGACATCGACTGGATGGTGGGAAACATGTATGGTTCAACAGGGAGAGAGGTGTGGAAGGAAAAAAAATCTATTAGGGAGAATTTGGCCTTGGAAGGTAAGGACTATGGTTTGGGTTGCAATCCATTCTATCCTATCATCATTTGAAGACTTTCTATTAAGACAGCGGGCTTTCAAAACCACACCGCAGCCATTTGGGTATTTTAATGATTCCACAAATTCTTCCATGGACAAGTCAACTGGCACTTGGCGAACTACGCCCATTTTAGTGATGTTGTAGGTTGGTATTGTGGCTACATATTTATTGGATTCAAGAACTGGATTGTCTAGGAAAGCATTAGCATCAGTATAGTTTTTAAATTCAATAGATATTTTATTCCTATCCAGTTTTTTGACACCATCTGCACAAATATTTTGGATGTTGTAACGGGAAAGGAGTTGCCCAAATTTGATTGGTCGTATAGTAGTCCCTGCTGAGGGGTCAGGTTCTGATCTGGACACATGTATGATATGTGGGCCTTTGTCTAGATTTGTATATGCTTTTACTCCTACTACTAGCGTTGGATGAATGTAAAGATGTTGAATTGAAGAATTCGGTAGTTCCGTGTTAGTGATCAGCTTTTTAGCATGAGTCGGTGCGTCTTCAACGGCTAATGGACGCTTTGAAGCGTCTGAAGACCTGGGCGTTGATTCGACAATATCCATGACGTTGTTTGGGATGTCTGGGGGTCTAGGAGGGGGGAGGCCGTCCATGATGGGCGCCTCCTCCTAAAGGAATTGTAACTCAAAAAAACGTACACTAATAACTACTATGACTTACCGATAACACAAATAATATATACTAAATACGGTTAATAACACATAAATCTGTTTAACAACACTTAATTTTAGTCGGAAAAGCACCAATTTCTTAATAAAACCTAAAAACTTCTCTCACACATGTGTTAGCTTTCACTTCTACCGCCACCGTCATAGACAGAGTTAATTGCACATTTATAATATTAGTATAGATAGTACACTGTAACACAATTCTAACTAACACTGTTTTCTGATATATGTGAGCATAATATAACTTACTATTTTTTTAGTTGTGTAATAGTTTTGTCTATAATCTATCAATATGCCAATTAGCATACTATAATTAATAATAATAATATTATGTTCAGACATCTCACATACAGCCAGCCAGTCTGATTGTAAATTAAGCAGAGCATGTACTTATGATAATCAGACAGCTGATATAATTATATATAGATACATGTTATATATAAATTACACAATTATAATGAGTATAATATTCTATGACAAGTACAATTTTATTTTTGTAGATTTAAATCTTCTAATAGTATTATTTAATTATAATTAATTGTTAAAATAGTACTGCATAATTATACACTGTAAGTAATAAAGATTTTGTGTGCTAAGTTTCACTGTTCAAAAAATACATCTAGGAACCATGTGTGGTTTATTATGCCTTGGGCATGCAGTTATTTATATATTAAAAATTGTCGTTTTTTTTTATAAATTAAATAATTGCGCTTTCGTTTTAGTAGAAATGTACTTGACACTTATTTTGTTATAGATGTACTTACTGAAATACATATCATAGATGAGTCTGGCTTCCATTCTACACCAACATTTACACCAAGCCTTTGAAGAGATTCTGTACTCCTCTTATGATATACAATGGGGACAGTTGGCTGGAAGAAAGGGTTACCTTTAAATGTTTTCTCTACAAATTATTTAAGAGCATGAGCATGTAACATACTAAAGTTCTAAATTTTTATTTTCCTAATTATAGAGAATTATTTGTATAGCAGATCAGCTATGTACTTATTTAGAATAACAGTGAGGCTAAACAAACATAAAACACTGAATAGGAACACACATTAATACATTTCATATATACCTATAATGTTGTGGCATAAACTGAAATACATTACTTTTGTTTATTACTTAAATTTTACAGAATTCCCTTACCTTACAAAACCATACTGTGAGACAGTCATCACTCAACGAGGCGAACAATATTTTGTCTCTATTTGACACAATTTGTTTTATAATTTGATTATCTGCACCCAGATTTTTCAGAACTTTGGGCCATCCTATTGGAAAGTACATTTTGATTGCAAGTCATTTGCCACTTTGATGCAATATCAATCTAAAGAATATGTTCTTTTACGTATATTTTTTTAATGTTTTCGTTGTTATAGGTACAATCAGAATGAGAATTGATTTTTATTAAATAATAGTAAGCTTCCCAAAAACGTCAACACAATTCGACAGAATCAGAATTGTACTGTCATTTTTTATTTAAAGTTTTTTTCGTGTAGTAATGAAATGTAGTAATTCACTACAATCAGGATTTTAATTTCAAGCCATGTGTGGTATGAGTTATGCAGTTTTATTTAATACTGGGTAATATTTTTTATTTATTTCCAACTTAAGCCGAACTTAATGCCGAAGACATTTTCTGCTAGTCGAATATTAGAGTTATGTAGAATTATTATAACATAAGTGCAACGGTTTTAAATAATTAAATTAAAGAACTAAAACAATTATAAGGGTCAGTATACTTATAAATAAAAACTAATTAAAATTTAAAAAAAACTTCTCAATTTAAAAAATGTCCAATCTATCCACCTGATGTTTATAAATATGGCTATTTGTTTTATTTGATCAAAAACAAAAAAGTCACTACTAAAATGAGCTAAATCAGTCCTGACTTTTTTAGTAAAAACTTTGTTTTTTTTTGTAAGTGGCAATTCAATGCTAACAACAAAAATCTCGATTTTGCTTCAATTTACTTGATTTATGATAATAAAATAATAAATAAATGTCTTGTGTTTTGTTAGTTAATATTTAATATGTAACTGTTTAAGTAAAAATATTCAAGTTATCTCAGAAACATGTCTAAACAGCCTGATATGGAAGCGAACAACCTCTGTATACCTGAGGATGCATTTGAAAAGTTTCAAGCAGTTTCCATGTATCAAGAAGAATGCCTAGTGATGTCTTCAAAAGAACAGCCACATGCGGAGCCCCCCGAACCAGAGGAAAAAAGTTCACCTCCAGACATTAACGAGGTTGCAGTGAGTTCATGTAATGAAAAGAACATGTCTGTAAACAGTATGAAAGTACGTGCTTGTTTAGGAGAGTCAAGCATATTTGATTCAGATGACAAGAGCCAACACAAAAGCAAGGAATATAACTACGAAAATGACTCCGACATGGTGGTGAGTAACAGTGAAAACGTTAATAACCGGGGAATTGCAATTCTAGAATCTCGTCCTGTCTCGAAAAGAGGAAGGAAACCGAAAAAAAACTTCATACAAACAGACTCCTCTATAGGTAGCTTAAGAAATGTACAAAATCCTGATATTTCATCAACACCTTTTAGTTCAGACCTAGACACAGATGCAGTTGTCAGAAAGAAGAGAGGACGACCTCGTAAAGGGCAGCTCAATGCACATCGTAAAAAAATCCTTAGTTGTGGTGATAAAGACCAAACAAGTGAATTTAGCGGTTCGGATACTAATAAGTGTGAGGAATTAATTGGTAAAAAGTCAGTTAGGGGCAGACGCAGTAGGCCTGAGTCAGGTGTTAAAACATTACCTATGGAAATTAATATTAACTCTCAAGAAATGCCTCCAAGCTCTAACATCAAAACTCAAGAAAATTCAAGACCCACTGAGAATGTAGTTTCTGAAAATTTAAATAAAACATCAAAAAAATGTAAACGAAAATCTGTAGTATATCATCATCAAGATCAGTTAGACAAAACTGATCTTGATGATGATAATGTTAATCTACCCTGTAGCAAAATATTAAATCATGATATTTCCGATAATGATGACTTTGATGATGTGTGTCTTAGTAAACTGAGGAGTGTCTCTGACGAATTGAAGTTAAGTAAATTAGCCTTAGAGAACAATTGTGCTGAACTAAAAACAAAAGCCTTTAAAGATCTATGTTCTGAAAATATTGAAGGACAGCCAAGTAAACCTAAAAAGAAGAGGGGAAGGCCTAAAAAAAATCAGGGTACAGAATCGCTATCTCAGCTGATTGAAAGAACAGATTTTTTTCTGGACAATCCTTTAAATCAAAAGGCTAATATAAAAAATGATGACACAGATGATATGTGCCTAAGTAAACTAAAGGCAATGTCAGGTGATGAAATAGAGTCTGTAATTGATATTCCTAATATTGAAATGCAGCAGTCTATAGACTCAAATCCTGAGACTCAAGACACTGTACCTCAGGACAAGGTAGACATTTGTGTAATTAGTGTTTCAGAAGCACCTAAATCTGAAACTCAGGTATCTAACATCAATCATAGCAATAATGAATGTAATGAAGGTCCAACTAAACGAAACACTAAAATGCCTGTAATGTCAGATTTTGAATACAACATAGACAGTGTTTTAGGCAATGAGAATACACTTGAAAGTGCTGATAATTCCTTGCTAGTTGAAGATACATCTAGAAGACCTGTTCGACGAAAAATAAAAAAATTCAGGTATGAAGAGGAATCTGATGAAGATCCTTTTGCTAATGTTGAGCTATCAGATGATGAACCAAGAAGAGGCAGGAGGAGCAATAAATATTACTCTGATGATGAATATATTCCTGGTCAAAAGGGAAATCATGCTATACAGTCATCGACAGACACAGAATTATCTGATAATGCGATGCATGTTAAATTGGATGACAGCAAAAAACAAAAAAGGAGAAAGTTGCGTAAAAAATCAGATAATCAGTCTCCACGGAAAAGAGGAAGGAAAGATGATGAACAAAAATCTTTTGAAGTAAACCAAGATAATGACCAAAGTGGTGATGTAGAGATATGTTTGGATTCCTCTGCCATCAAACCAAGTGATGGTGAATCTCAGAATTCACAACCATCACACCTGTGGGGTACAACAACTGAGTTTGAGAACTTTCTGGCTAAAAAAATACAAGGGACTAATTTAAAAATAAAAAAGGTTTCTTCAAACATACCTGTTGAGACTAACAAAATGGAGATACCTTTTCTTGACCCTGAAGCTAAAAAAACTATTGAAATGTGCACACAAACAGGCACTGTACCTACATCATCAATAGCAGTACAAACTGTAACACCATATGATATACCCATGAAAGAAAATATTCCGCTGACATCAGAACAGTCTGAAAAGGCATGCTATTTTCTTAACAGTATTGTTAAGACAACTGCTGAACTGGGATTGCTAATGACACAAAAATCTGAAGATTTTATAAAAAAGAAAATAAATACCAACCATGTCACTGATACAGCAAAAATGGATTATTGTGTAAAAAAATCATTTTTATTATTTAAGTTAGCTAAACATAATCTACTGCAAATGGAAGAAGACCTATCAAAACAATATGAACAATTCCTTGAAACCAATAATTTAGCTAGATGTAGAGAAGATCAAAAGAGTGTAAAACCTACTATTAAAGAAGCCAACAGTGACAGTGATTGTGAAATTGTAGATGTTAAACCATTCCCTCAAAGTAAACCACTACCGAAAGAGGCAGCCAAACCTGCTTTTAATCCAAAAACTGTTTTTCTTAACAAAGAATTGTCAATCAAAATTGCTAAAAAACCAAATGATAACAAGAAACTGGACATCAAGGGGAGACACACTGTTTGGATTAATGACACAGTGTTGGTAAAAAAAGTTAAACCTACGCAGTCTTTTTTAGCCCAGGACAGCCGAAATAAAAAACCCCCTGATAACTATATCACCTTAGAAATGGTAAGTGATTTTTTTAAGAATTATTATCATCAAAGAGCATTATCAGCATGTGCTCCTTTTGTAACCTCAGATTGGCTTAATGTTTCTGAAGAATGTGTGTGCAATTATTTTGTAGTTAAGCCACTACAATACAAAGCTGATGATAATTATTCTAATGATGGATTAAGTAGAAATACTGAAAGTACTACCACACTGTCTCGCCCAAGTCTTAATTTACCTTGTAAGATGAAAGTAGCCTCTTCTCCAGACACTCTTTTCACATTATGTTTTCTTAATTTAAGAAGTCTGCTGTGCTCTAATAGTTTTAACGATTTCAAAGAAGCTGCTCATGAGGCAAAATGTAAACTTACTGATGACACAAAATTACCAGTAAATTTATTTCGGCTGTGTTTAAAAACCATAAATAAGACTGGCAGCAAGAGAAGCAAGAAAACTAATGAGATAGCAATATGTTCAACAAGTTCTAAAGCTGACAAAAGAGAATTACCAAGTTTATTTCGGCTGTGTGTAGATACAATAAATGAGACTGAAAATAATAGCAAGGAAACCAATGAGATAGCAGTATGTTCAAGAATGTCTAAAACTGACACCCTTACCAATAACAATGTACATACAACACCACCATGTGAACCAATGTGTCTCGACAGAAAAGTGGGGCTGACTATGGTACTACCACTTAAATCACTGTGTCATAGAAGAATAGTAGGGTTGATTCCTACACCACCCCTCATATCATCATGTCTTAGAACAGGTGAACATGATTTTATTACAATACAAACTCTTAAATCACTATGTCACAGAAAAATAATGAAGCTTCTTGGAGATTCAACTGATAAGAATTTAAAATGTAAGAATAATAACCATTTAGATATAACATGTAAATTGGTAAAATCAAATCAATCTTGGTTTAGGAATTCTGAAGATATAGCACTGCAAAAAGATGGCACCAAAAATGAGATCAGGTCACTTTTCTCCCTATGTTTAGAAAGTATTCAAAGAGTGTGTTGCATTGTGGAAAAAAATAATAACTCCATTTTAAATCCACAGTCTTTGAAAGAAATTGCATTTGAAAATGTAAAATATTTACTTTACTCATTTGACTTTATTGAAACTCATCAACATGAGGAACAAAATTTAATTGAAGGTTTGATGATAAACTCTGTAAATACTTTATCAGAAGAAGCATTCTTAAATTTGGAACAATGCACTACAGATATTCCAGACAGTACAGAATATTTAGACAACTTTGACAATGAAGATAGCTTTGAACCAGATTTAACTGATTGTCCAAGTGATCACACTGAACCATCCTGGGTAACACAGGTTCAAATGCAAGAGCTCAGGTCATGTGCTGATATTAGTAATACAGATGTGTGTGAACAACAAGTATTGGAACCAATTATAACACAGATCAAACTAGAACCTTTAGATGAAATAACTGACAATATACTGGAGGCAGTGCCTGTAAAAAGTGAACCTGTGCCAGGCCCTGATGAAATGACTATTATACCAGATGTTAAGAGTGAAACCGAAGAACATATAGTAGCTGGACCCATACACAGGGATAACAGTAGTAGTTATGATGTGGATGCATTTGAACAGTTTGTTTCTTCTAGTAAGCTTATGCGAGCACTTACAGAAGACAATACTCAGCAGATTTATAGTCAAAGTTCAGCTAGAGTTAGAAGACAACATGAACCAGATAATTATGAAGAAAATGTTCCAGATATGCTTGGTTTACTTGTTCCTCATACTTATGAACCCATGAGCATACAAACGGCTAAGGGAAGTCTTATGGAAAGCAGTTCAGACGAAAGTAGCAAAAACATTAAAAGCACTTCAAAAAAAGCTCCTGTCAGACGCCCTAAAAAAAAACCTAAAAAATCTGAACAGAAGCTGAATAACAAAGATAAGAATATGCCAACACCTGCTCCCTCCCTAACAAATACCCCTGTTCCTCATCCTACTCCTGCTTTCTCTCCTACTCCAGTTCCACCTCAAGCCCTCGCAAAAGAAAAGGAACAACAGAAAGTTCAAAATAGTGAAGTTGCTATATTAACAAAAAAAATGAAAGATAAAATAAGACAGGAAGAGAAACAAAATGAATCTTCAGATTCTGAGAATGAGAATATAACTGTCCGTTTAAGAAGTAGAGAAAAAAGAGATACCAGTGATCAAAGCAAAGATAAAACGAAGCATAATAATAAAGGGAAAAGTAGTGAAATTCAGTGTAATAACGTAGATTCAACTGACCAAATCGACGAAAGTGTAGGTACGTTTACGGGCTTCACGTCCATAGAAACAAATGAAATGTCTAACTATGAAAAGTATATGAAATTTGTATACAACAAAGTAATTCCAGGAAAAGAAGATGAAATGCTCAAAGGCACTGAAGGTTATACTACTATGGCAGCTAAAGAGAATAAAGATAATGAAAAATCTGAAACATCTGTGATTAGCCCTAATGAGCCAGTCGAACTTTTAGAATGTGAACCAACATTGCCTTTCTTTGACGACACGAGTGTAAAGGTTAAAAGAGGAATAAAAACCAAAAAAAAAACTTCTGGATGTAATATTCCTCCAGTAGTAACCAACACTGAAGTCGTGTTTTCGCCAACTGTAGCTGAGGCACAGACAGCGCAACCATTCATAGAACGCCATGGTTGGCATTGCTATCCACTGGACTCGACAGATTCGAAACTTTACCAAAATGCTAATATAAATTTAGAGAAGCTACCTGAATCTTTTGTCCAAACATATTTTAAATATCAAAATATAGCCATTAAAGACAAATCGGATGAAGAAGTTAATAGGTGAGTTGCACTTGTATTTGGTTAACACATGTTAGACATTGGTTTCCCCGGCCAAACTGGCTGGGTGACCGGGACGGCTCTGTAGCAGTCGTTGGCTCCACGGCGGCTCATTCCCCGCCCTTGTCGTTAATAGACAAGGGTACTGGATATGTTGCTGCTGAATGGGGGGGCATCACCATATACGGTGTTCGATCGATCGATCATCCCATTTTCCGCGGTGGGCTGTTTCAAAATTAGATAGGGACCTACTGGAGGAGGCAGCCATCATTTATTCTTGGCTGTCTCCACAGCCTCCAACTGAGGAGGTAGACACAGGGGCAGGGCGCTTCTGCGTTGCAGTAACGCATATCTGCTATGCGGCCATGCCCCGGATTCGAGGTAGTCGGCCTCCAAGGAAGGAGGTCTACTGGTGGTCCCAGGAGTTGGCAGATCTCCGCTTGGCCTGCATTCGTGCCCGGAGATCCTACACCCGCAGCCGTCGGCGTCACCGCGAAGAAGGGGAAGAGGACCGGCTTCATGAAGAGTACCGAGAGGCACGGAAAACTCTGAAGCTGGCCATTTGCCGCGCCAAAGAGGAGAAAAGAAAGGAGATGCTGGAGGGTCTCGATCGTGACCCTTGGGGTCGCCCTTATCGTGCGGCGCAACAAAAGCTCCTCGCGTTGGGCTCCCCCCTTACCGAGACTCTACAGCCCAGCTTCCTGCGAGAAGTGGTTGAGGGCCTTTTCCCGCAACGGGTGGAGCACTCACCCCCGTCGATGGCCCCCTTGGCCGGTGACGACGGGGAGTTAGAAGAGGAGAATGTTTCACCCGTCATGGAGGCGGAGATAGGGGCGGCTGTTTTACGGATTCGCTCCAAGAAAACCGCCCCCGGGCCAGACGGAATCCCTGCCCGAGTCCTGGCCCTGGACCTTGACCACATAGCGGACCGCCTCAGGGAGGTGTTCGACGCTAGCCTATCGTCCGGACGCTTTCCTGATTGCTGGAAAAACGGGAAGCTGGTGCTTTTAAAGAAGCCGGGACGGCCTGCCGACTTGGTTGCGGCCTACAGACCCATCGTGCTGCTGGATGAGGCGGGTAAACTGTTTGAGAGGGTACTCTCTGCCCGCATCCGCCCCCGTTTCCGAGCTGGTCGTTCGACGATCGGTGCTGTGTTGCGTCTGAGGGCCGTAACCGAAGAGGCAGTGAGCTGTGGCGGCGTGCTGTTGGCGGTGTCATTGGACATCGCCAACGCATTCAATAGTCTGCTATTCAGTTGCATCAGGGAAGCACTCCGCTATCACGGGGTGCCACAGTACCTGAGGCGACTAGTCGCAGACTATTTAGAGGAGCGTACCGTCATGTACGAGGACCGAGAGGGACAACTGAGTCGTCGGCGCATGTCGTGCGGTGTTCCGCAGGGATCTGTCCTTGGACCGCTCCTGTGGAACATGGGGCGACTGGGCCCTTCGAGGTGACTTCCCCCCCTGGGCCTAATCTGTTACGCTGATGACACTTTGGTCACGGCTCGGGGGGCGAACTTTCAGGAGGCGGTGCGTTTGGCCACCAGAGGAGCCTCACTGGTGGTCAGGCGCATCGAGGCGCTGGGCCTGCGGGTGGCCCTGGACAAGACGGAGGCCCTTCTATTCCATGGGTCCCATCGTGGTCCGCCCCCTGGCGCCTCAATCATGGTCAACTCGGTTCTCGTACCGTTTCGGACCCACATAAAATATCTAGGCCTGATCCTTGACAGGAGGTGGCTCTTCGACGAGCACTTTCGGCAGTTTGCTCCAAAGCTGGTCGGCGCTGCGTCCGCCCTTGGGCGACTTTTGCCCAACTTGGGAGGACCCAGCGTCGCAACAAGACACGTACACGGGGGTTGTCCGGTCAATGGCACTATTCGCTGCACCGGTATGGGCGGAGGCTCTGACCGCCCAGAATAAGGCACGCCTCTGGCGTCCTCAGAGAGTTATGGCGGTTAGAGCCATACGCGGTTACCGCACCATATCCCCGGAGGCGGCATGCGCGTTGGCCGGAACACCCCAGTGGGATTTGGACGCGAAAGTGCTCGCCGAGGTCTATCGGCGAACGGCTGATTTCCGGGCGGTTGGTGGCAGTCGGCCCCCGCCCGAAGAGGTACGCGAGTGGCGTGAGGCCGCACGCCGAGCCACAATGGTTCGTTATTCGTCCCAGCTGGAGGACCCACGTACTGGTTTTGCCGCCGTGGAGGTGCTCCAGCCGTTCATTGTCGAATGGGCAGGGCGGCAGCACGGAACTCTTTCCTTCCGACTGACGCAGGTTCTTACCGGGCACGGCTGCTTCGGGAAATGTGCCCCGTCTGTCACCACTGCGACTGTAGTGAAGACTCGGCTCAGCACACGCTTGCGGTTTGCCCCTCTTGGGCGTCGCAGCGTCGGGCCCTCACTGCAGTCATCGGAGAGGATCTGTCGCTACTGGCTGTTATACGCTCGATGGCCAGTAGCGACAGTAATTTTACCGCGGTTTTAACCTTCTGCGAGGACGTTATCTCGCGGAAGGAGGCGTCGGAGCGGGCCCGGGAGGACGATCTCCATTCGGACCTAATCCGCCGCCGGCGAACCGGGCGGCGGAGGCGCGCCTACCAGCGCCTCATGCCGCCCTGAGTGTGGCCGCTGGTGGTCGGGACGGGTTTTCCCCTCCACCCGCTTTAGTGGCCAGCCGCGAGGGGGTGGCGTCCGCGTGTGTCTGGACGCCGCCTTATTGATAGGTTACCCGTAAGTGGTGCCCGCATACTGCGGGCAGGCGCTAGGAGTGGTCTGGATGTCTTAATAAAGCTGTTCCCGGATTCCTCCTATTTTAAGCGCAGTATGTCGGTCTAGTCGGTTCGATTCCAACACACTGTTCCACCGAAAACCCCTGTGGGATGACGGCCCGAGGGGGTAACCACACGAAAAAAAAAAAATGTTAGACATTGGTTCCTCAAAAATATATAGTAGATGCTTATATGTAAATTTTCATTAGTTTTCATGAATCTTCTTTTTTTAGATTAACAAACTTGAACACTTTGAATAGACAAACTCATTTGAGAGATCGAAAATGTCAGAATAGTTGTAAACGTGAAGCTAAAGATAATCAGCAAACACTGGTATCTGTAGATGAGAGTCGAACAGTAAGTGCAGTGGACTCTGATCACTTTGATGAATTAATGCCTTCTGATGATGAGTTTCCAAGAGTTGACAATGAAGTCCCAACTCCAGTAAGTATATTATATTAATCTTTTATAGAAATGATTACTAACTAAAGCCAAAAGGCAACTAGTAGAAGGACATGTAATTAAATAAGAATGAGTAAAGGAAAAGAACTTTAAAATTAAATTGTAAATTGATCGCAACAATAGTGCTGTCTTAATTTTGCTAAGTGTTTAGGTACTCGTAATTAATAAGAGATTTATTTACAAATTGTTTAATACAAAATATTACAAAAAATGATGTAGTCTCATTTGATGAGCTTTTAGTCGGTTTGAGAAATTGTAAAAAATGGACACACTTGAATGACTAGGTGGTAATGAGGCTTTAGAAAATAAATATTTGATTTACATTATCATTCAATACAATTTTGTTACATTACCCATTCATTATCTTTCCAAGGCTGCCTGTAATATTATAGTTAAATAACTCTTATAAACACAATACATTTTATTTTAAATTCAGGTATTAAGGCAAACAGAAAATACTGTAGCCAAAAATTTGCTTATGGACAACAATGAAAGTGACGAAGATATCGGTGTTCAAGTGAAAAAGGAAAGTATAGAAAATGATGTGGATGTGGATTGTAAAAAACCCAGACCATTGTGTAAAAAGAAAGCTGCTATTAAAACGGAAGAGCCTACAGACTTGATGCTTACAGCAGATAAGATGATGAACAAAGAATTAACCCTATTGCACGCCCCTGTTGTGATGGACGAGAAACTCCAAGGCGCACTTAGTAAAGGCCCTGTCACTAGGCATAATAAGGTAACAGTTATTGTGATATAGTCCCGTTTTAAGGGTTGTATGGTTGTCTACCAAAAGGAATCTTAAAACCTTGGTCTCGCCATCTGATTATTGAAAACTCGGGCCTGTCAACACTCGGAATACAGTTACGGTTCCACAACTTTTTTTCTCGTAGACACCTTGTAAAATTTTACTGGTTTCGGTGGACCCCATGCTGCTACATTTCTACCATATTCTTAAAACCAAAAAAATTTGAAGATTAGATCTATTGATGGATATTAGCGTGGCGTTCGACTTCCAACCCTAAACTCGGAGTGGTCAAAATATTAATTAAAATAATACATATTTTAGTGTTTTATTTATTAAAATAATATTATTACCGAATTAATTGAATTAATATTAAACATTAATGGCGTCCCGTAAGTTTAACAATGGAAATCAACAATTTAAAGAAAATGGTCATAACTTTAATGAGAGGTATGTCCTTGATGGATTAACAGCAAATAATCAACATTTGGCTTCAGTTTTGTAATTAATAACCGCAAAGCATTGCGTTCTGTAATGTTCAATCTGCTGCTTTTTCGTCAATAGGTTTGTAACTAGTAAAAAGTAACTATCAAGTTTTCCGCAATTTCAAACAGCATCCTTGGGCTGTTTGATTTTTTTTGGGTATTTCGGTCTGCAGCAAAAATTTTACATTTCACCTTCAGCTACTCATCAATGCTAAAGCTTGAGTAGCTTCTAATACCACATTCGCCACTTCCGTTTCATGAACTATTGCGCTCATCAGAAGTCTTCATCATTTTCGTCGCATAATTGTGCAAATAAGTGGATATTCAGCACATTGCTTCTTATTTTATAAAAAAATGTGAGTGATTGGTGCAACTTATAACTCAAATTTTTCGCTACCAGTTGGTGTCGTGGATAACACAGTCAATAGCATTTACTCCTAGTATAATTATTTTAAGATGGCTGATAAACCTACCGTTATCGCCCCATCATGGCAGGAGCTCCATCTGCTGCCTTCGAAATAATATTTGATTCGAGACGAATTAAATATTGCTTCGCCACGAATTAAATATTGCTTCGCATTTAGTGTCCGTCTCCAAAGTTTTCACTAATAGATCTTCATGGATTTCTTAATCTATAACAAATCTAACATATGCGAATAATATTTCTTCATTACCAGGTAAAGCTGACTTGTTCATTTGAATAGAAATGAGTTGTTTGCAGATAATTACACAAGAAGCTTCCAGTATCCGAGCTGATTTAATCACTACGTCTTTGTATAGTTTTGTTAAAGGAATTCCTTTGAATACTTCAAATCGAGGTTTGTGCAGAGAACGTTGTAAAAACCACTTCAACAGTGGGTAAAAGTAACTGTTCTCCCATAGTCTGCGGTTTTTTCTGATTGCATAGGCTATAAGCAATGAGGCATTAAGAGATGCCCACAAGTCATCATCGCTATACAATACATATATTATGTTGTAATGAAACACCGGTTTTCACAAAACGGCTGAACCTATTTCGATGAAACAGTTTTTAATAATTACATTTTGAAGAATATTTTGACATCAAAGGTCCGCGATTTTAAAGATTTTATTTACTACATTAAAATATGTTTAGTCATTTAGTATTAGCCACTACGAGAACTCTGAAATATGTACAAACATGCAGGTCAATAATATAATTCTCCTTTGGGAAATCCCCACAGTCGGGCAAATAAAGAAATTTGTAATAAAAAGTAATAAAAGTCCAATGTTTCTAGACTTTCTGTTATTTTATAGAAGTATCGAATTAGGGCCCAGTTCAGTTTTAAATTTATATTGCAGAGGTGTATTAAACACGCGCATTTTGCCAATTAGAGTTCGGACCCACCTACGTTATAGCGGGCAATTCTATAATATTATTACAATATAAAATCAAAGTGTATTACAAGTAAGGTTTGGCATTCGTATATATATTGGTGAACTATGGTTTGAACAATCGTTGCTCGTGGGTGGGCGGCGTTTTGCAAGTCTCAACACGCGTTGTATTGAATCTCGAATATGCAAGTTTTTACAAGTAACAGTCGCTGACCTTGAAATCCAATGTAAAACATTTCTTCAAGCCCGTGGACAAAAAAAGGGTAACTATTTTAAAAAAATTAAGAGGTTTCTGTTTGATTGCATGAAAACCGTAGGACCTAAAAATTGTTTTCCGAAAATCTGAAAATTTTAATCTAAAAGCTTTAAAACACTCCAAATACGGATTAATACTTTTCAAGTAGTGTGTTATCTGCCTATATTTATATAAAGTTAAGCAAACATTTTTGCTGTTTACCATCGAAACAAGATACAATTTCGTAGATCCGCACTTACAATTTGTACACCCCCATGTCTCTTCAGCCAACGTAGACCCCCTTCCAGTCTCCTGTGGACCCCTGGGGTCCACCTGGACCACTTTAGAAATCACTGATCTAGATATTAAAAGAGAAACCTCTTCGTACTTAAGTGGAGAGTGCAGACAAGTTTTCGAGCCCTTTCTTCGTATATGTACACGAATTTACAATTCACGTTTCAATCCATTTTCAGACTTATTTTTAATTTAATTTATTTTTTATTTAAAAATTATTAATTTTATAATTTAAAAAATGGCAATGATCCAGCATTGAAAAGGCCTTTAAGGATCATTGCCATTTTTCATGTTTCATGTATGTGATTGATATGGTTTTAGTTGGTTCGAGTCAGACATACCATTTCACCGTCAGCTCCGGATGACCCGTGGGGGTTTCCACACGTCAAAAAAAAGGCAATATGATAATATTGACTGATAGATCATCAAACGTAGATTGATCACGAGTTCTTTATTGGATAGCAATCCTCTTACATACTCGTATAAAAACTCATCAATTTAACATTAAACTATTCACAAGATTTACGTGGTAATATGGGATTAACTTAGCGTGAACAAAAAGCAGACCTGAATTTATTCATGATTAACTTGCCCTTAACTTATGTTTTTATCTGATGTTTTATTTTTATTTTTGGTCAAGGCTTACTGATGTGTTATGTCCCTTTCAACTTAAATTTTTAAATTTTGTTATTTTAGAAAAGCGCTACCAAACTTTCACCCACTAATAATAAAACAAAAACGGAGGAGGACTCTTCTTCCGAAGAGGAGAAACAGTGGGTTTCGACTAAAGAGAAGCTACTCAAAAGAATGGGAAAGAAAGAGAGTACCAGGTGTAGTAAATATTAACTGCCTTTACTCTTTATATATTTTTGAATGTATTGATTATAATGTTTTTTTTAACTTTGTATATTTTGTTATAACCTGTGTGGAAGAAAAGTTCTTAAAATATTAATTAGCTAGTAGATAGTAAATTAGTATCCTGTTATATATTCATACAATTATTATTCCTTTTTAAATTATCCGTGGGAGAGCCATGCTTCAGCACGTATGGACAGGCTCGACCGGAGTATTACCACGGCCTCCAAAAAACCGGCTGCTAAACAATGCTTGCAATGTGTGACCGAGCGACTGAGGCTGAGGTGGTGCAACCCCCTTTCCCTTCCCTTTTTCCCTCCTCCCCTTCCCCCTACCTTAAAAGGCGGACAGCACTCTTGTGACTCTTGAGTTGCAAGTGTTCATAGGCGGTGGAAGTCACTTACCATCAGGTGACCCGTCTGCTCGTTTGTCTCCTTAAATTATTTAAAAAAATATATGTTATAAAATGGCTCAGAGAAATTTCGAATCTATTAGTTTCTGAGTTTCCATTCTTAGGTTTTACTTACTATGATCTAATTTAAATATAAAATTGAATGACCCAAAAATTGTCCACACAGCGCAGATGATGCGAAACGTGCCAAACTGGTGAGCGAGTTTATAGAACGACGTGAAGGTAATCCTGGTTCAGGCAAGAGAAGAGGCGTGAGAGCGCGGCGCTCTGGCAAGAAGTTTCTCGAGAGACAGAAACAACTCAGGTATTTATAATTGACGTCGTATGTATATGATAACATGTTACCACTGCTATAATTTCACTTAAAAGAAAAGTAAATAATTGAGTTCCAGTTGTTGTGTTTCTAATCCCTTAACTTTTCACCCTTAGAATGTAATATTTTAATTGAAATGTGACCAACCCTTCAGTTTATGGAATAGAATAAATGTTGCAATATTTTTAAAATAAAAGATATCGAATTGTGAAACTTTAAAACTTTTTCCAAAAAATCCATAAATTTTTATTTTCTTTAATTTAACAATAAATAGAATAAGTCGAGATAATGTATTTTTGTTCTAGAGTATTACAACGTGAGTTGTTCGGTGAGAAATCTACTGATCCCACTATTAGTAAAAGATCTGTAGCTGCATGGAAAGGACGCCGTAATATTAGAAAAGTAAGTTCTTCAGTGTCGTAACCAAAAGAATTAGTCCTGATTAGAGGTGCGCGACTGATCCAGTACTTAAAAAAAAGACCGTGATTAGACACCACTGATGTAATGGTGTTTCTTTCTGCTAGTGATTAGTGGGAAAATCTCTTAAATACTTGGGGGTACAATGTGTGAAAATGGCATCATACAAGTGACTATGTCATTTTGACTTTATCTTTAATTTCGCCTTTCACACACTTGCCTTCTGACGTATTGACGCAAATGTTGCACCTCTTTACTTTTGTCGAAAAACGTATACGCACTATAGACGGTAGTGTGTATTAGTCTTCACTCCTTTGCAGCTCTCACATCTTATGTGTAGTACATATTGATTATACTGAAAAGAAGAATTATTCTGCTTTTTAAATACATATTTATCATATAAATGGTGAGTGGTGTCATATCAGCCAATAATAATTTAATCTCATTCACGTAACAGGGGCGAGCCTGCTGTCGCGCACTGTACATTGAAGTAGTCACATTTTTAATACTGCTTCTTTTAGATATGATAGATGAATGATTAATCTAATTTTACTCATTTTTAGTGACCCGTTTTTCTAGGCTATAGTGGTTAGTGATCCGGACTGCTTAGCCAGAGGAGTTTGTGAGTTCGATTCCGACCCACGACAGATATTTTTGTGATGAGCATTTTTTTTTGTTTTGTCTGAGTGTAATTTATCTTTAGTTTAAACTAGCTATATAAGTTTAGTTTAAACTTATATATCTCTAAATATGTATTTAGAGATATATAAGTTAGTTTATCAGCAGTTTGGTTACCATAGTACAAGTTCTGCTTAGTTTAGGATCAGGTGGCCGTGTGTAAGATGTGTAAAGTTATTATTATTATTACTCATCTTGCGTATTTCAGGTATTGGACAAGAAATCATTAGCAAGAAGTACTGTGATAGCCAATATGGAGGAATTTGAGAGAAAAAGAAGACTGAATGCAAGGCAGACAAAATTGGTAAGAACTGACACTACTGCCAATCTTTCACCAGTATTGATAAACACTTGACTGCAAATGAAAATGGTTCAATTATCGCATCGCAAGCATTGGAAGTGACGTATGTATATTGGAAGTTTAACCACTGTGCCCGTTTTTAGTAGTAGTTTTGTAACATTTGAAACTATTTTCATACATACATACCAACACTCAGCCAACACCCGCTCTTTGCCAACTATCATTTAGTCCCACTTCGCAATAGTCACGCTAAGATCTGATGATTGGTCTGTTGGTCTAGTGGTTAGTGACCCTGACTGCTGAGTTGGAGGTAGTGGGTTCGATTCCCACACGGAACTAAAATTTGTTGTCACGGATCTGGGTGTTACGTCCAGCTCCGTACACTTCTAACCGCGTATCGAATGCACCATTAACGTTCATCAGTAATGAGATGGTATATCCCGCGGAAATGTGGGGTCGAGCAGTTGACACTCACTTCGCTTGGTCTAGATAAAGAGAACTGGTGCAAACCTGTAGTACTCAATATTACAGATCGTAGGGAAATATGGAAGAGCAAAGAACTACATATAGACGTTTTTATCGGACCTTAAACTAGCCCGATGTTGATCTATTATAATCTGTCTGTGACCTCTTCGGAGAAACTGAAGTTTTTGTCTGTAGGTCTGTGCAGCACAGATGAAGTTGTTCTTCATAGAACAACTACCGGAAACACATCTTGAAGGACGGCACAATTGACTTTTGTCATCGTCCCAGAGAAACCCTCAGGCAAATAATTTTGTTTTGTTCTGTATTGGACGCGCATTGCGCTGTCCATGCTCTGTGCATATGAGACGTACATGCTCTGTGCATATGAGACGTACATGCTCTGTGCATATGAGACCCACAGGTCACACGTGTACAATGACTGACAGTAGGAACGGAATAACGTAATTTTTACTTGCCTTGTACAACGTACAAACATACGGGCCAACATATTACACCGAACCGAAAGCCCTGCATTTCCGTTCCATGTCAGCATTATCTGATATAACATATTGTCTGTCACCCAATGTCTTAGGTACTTAAAACGCGTAACTTTTTTAAGCGTTTTACCTCCTAAGGTGACCGATGGAATTTTGTCGTATGTTTTGTTATCCGCATAAAGGACTAACAGCTCGCTTTTCACTGCATTGTCCTCGAAACCTAGAGCTAGCAATACAAGGACTCAGCAGTACCATATCGTCCGCGTAACTTAAATTATTGATTAACAGATATTATTTATGCATGGTCCGTCAGTCGAACATCGATATTAGTACTGCTTTAAAGATTTAAACACCTAACATAACGAATAAAAAATTAAAATTAGCTTAAGCCTAATGCCATGATCCGGGATCTGTATGACTGTATGTTTAATGTCCCACCACTATACATATAAGTTAGATAAGGTAATTTATA
This sequence comes from Tyria jacobaeae, assembly GCA_947561695.1. Taxonomy (NCBI): domain Eukaryota; kingdom Metazoa; phylum Arthropoda; class Insecta; order Lepidoptera; family Erebidae; genus Tyria; species Tyria jacobaeae. The sequence goes on along the minus strand of OX387224.1, from coordinate 14,184,945 downwards.
AGTATTCCTAATTCTTAATGCTTATAATACACGTCTCGTTTCAGAGAGAGCTTCTAGGCTGCGAGGAGGGTGTAAATGTTCTAGTCATAAACGATGAGGTGTGTTTGGAATACGATTTCGAAGAACACCGCCCTGTCGTCACCATACATCCCTTCTTTACTAAAGTCATGAAGGCACACCAGGTAATTTCCTTTTTGCCTCGCACAACCAGCCTATGGAACAAATTGTCGCCTGCCGTATTTCCGAACCGATACGACCTTCAAGAAAAGGGCGTACTCCTACCTAAAAGGCCGGCAACGCACTTGTGACTCTTGAGTTGCGGGTGTCCATGGGCGTCGGTAGTCACCTACCATCAGCTGACCCGTCTGCTCGTTTGCCCCCTATTGCATAAAAAAAAAACAACATGGCCTTTGTTCGTTATTACCGGACTTCTCGTTTCCGGATTTCTCAAGACAAGCACCGTTCCGTGATGTGAAACTATTCTTCAAAGAAATAAAAAACTGTTAATCGACCTCATAGAAAGTTGATTGTAATGCAATGCTTGCGTTGTGTTTTGCCGAGTAAGGTTACTGGAGGCCTACACCCCTCTGGGAGAGGGGATGTACGTTCAAAAGCTGGCTGGCTGGTTCAAAGCAGTACTTGTGACTTTTGAATTGCATGTGTCCATAGGTGGCAGTATTCATTTACTACCAAATGACCCGTCTGCCCTTTGTCCCCTACCAACTCTACCTTGGAAAAAAAAATCTAAATTATACTTTTTTATACATAGTACGAAGGAGTGAAGTTCATGTGGGACGCGTGCTTCGAGAGTCTGGCGGACATTGAGGCGGGACATGCCGGTGGAGGCTGCATCCTCGCTCACTGTATGGGACTCGGCAAGACTTTGCAAGTGTTGGCGCTATTGCACACGGTAAGTAACAATTCTCCTGGTCTAATGAGATCGGTTCTATTCAAATTTTGATTCAATTGAGTCAAGATGTACATTTTTCGCCTGCCGTATTTCCGGACCGATACAACTTTCAAACCTTCAAGAAAAGAGCGTACTCCTACCTAAAAGGCCGGCAACTCACTTGTGACTCTTGAGTTGCGGGTCCATGAGCGGCGGTAGTCACTTACCATCAGATGACCCGTCTGCTCGAAAAAAGGTTACACAATTTTTAACTAAATTACTTTTTTAGTATTATTTTCAATTTTTTTGTTTAATGGACAAATATAGTTTTTTTGTCGACACTGGCACTCAGGTAAGAGTTAACTTGTGTTATGAGTACCAGTATCCATTAATGATTTTTAATATTACAATATTAGAAAAACAATTCATAATGTTAATAATTACTAAGTTGTACATGTTTTAAAAATCATAATAAAAGACTAACCAATAACAAAGTTTATAATCAAGGAATAAGATAGATAATTAACATGCCATGTGTGTGTTTGTGTGTAATGTGAGAGTTATCTAGAGAGAAGAAGAGTGTTATGTTGACCTGTTTATCAAGATTTCTGTTTGATTATAATTTAGTTTCAAGATGTGATCCTTTTTTGCACTTATATTTGTTTGTTAAGTAGATGTTGCATTATTTGTTCACTTTGTTATATAAGTAGCTACTAATAACAGAAAAGTGACGATGTGCTGCAGCGGTTCGGTGAGGAACTGGTGGGCACACTTTATAAAAAATAACTTTTGGAAACATTGGTTCTCTGGAATTGAATACACTCATGTTTCCTTAAGATTGTGTTGGGCACAAATAACTGTCTAACAGTAATTATCATGGAATCTTTATACAGAGCTTCAGTAGAGTTTCGGAAAGGCTTAAATTTGGCTACCTTTATAACAGCTCTTTGCGCTCTTCCTAATTTGAGCATATGTGTTTTATGGGTACCTTCCCAAACTGTAATACAGTAGCCTACTATGGACTGGTATAAAGCACAATATACACTTTTGATAGTGTCACAGTTAGCAGAATGTCGTAGATTTTTAAATATATAGATAAGTTTCCGTGTTCGTGAGGTCAGTTGTTGTATATGCTGTTTCCAAGAGAGTGAACTATCTATGAATATGCCCAGGTCCCAGGTGTTTCGTAATACAAGATTTCTGTATGATAGGACAGTTAGATGATAAAAGGAAGTTTGCCAAGAGTAAAATTGTAGTATTAAATATGAGCGGGGCTGATAAAGCGTATTGAGAGAAAAGGCAATGTATGTAGTCTTGTTGAGATTGAGAGTTAAAAGGTTGGGAGAGTGCCATGTCGTAACAGATCTCACGGCGTGCTCAGCTTGCATGTAAGTGTCCGTCCAATTTCTGCCTTGAACAAGTGAGGCGTTATCATCGGCATACGTAATGATCGAATAATTTTGTAGGGACAGTTGACAAAGAGAGTTAACATAAATGAAAAATAGAGTAGGGCCAAAAATAGAGCCCTGGGAAACCCCAAAATCGATAGTAGTGACGTCACTTACAATCTCACCTATCTTCACACACTGCGTTCTATCATGCAGAGGTTTTTTTTTAATTTATTAAGACTGCCCACGAATACCCAGCCGTTCCATTTTGTTTAGTAAGAGGGAGATAGAGACGATATCAAAGGCCTTGGTTAGAACAAGAAATATACCCAGACAGGTCTGCTTATCATCTAGTTTCTTAATTACATGATCAACCAACGCACCCTATTGTCATATGTATCCGTCATTTTCGCCGATTTCTTCTCTCTTCAACAAGTTTGATTATATCATTGTGTGTAAATCTATGGTTATTAATTATTTTAAAAAATAACTATCGAATATTATTATAAGATATTGAATATAGAACAAAATTGTTGATATTTCTGTGATTCCACGTCAGAATTAGATGATGGGCTCCCGAGGGAAACCCTCAAATTACCAGTTTTTTTTATAAACTTTCCAAAGTGAAAGGTAAACTCTTTAACGGAGTGAATTCAAGGGTGATATACATATGTTTGTCACAGGTGTTGACTCACCCGCGCGTTGGCATGCACCGCGTGCTGGTGTGCTGCCCGCTGTCCACGGTGCTCAACTGGGTCGACGAGATTCACAAGTGGATCGGACCCGTCACCAACCAGATCAAGGTATATTTACTACACTTTTAAATCTTTTCTTTTGGCCATTGTATATTTGAAGCAAAAATTATTAATTGATGTTTTATTATTGTTCTTAGCAACGGAAAATAAAACGGAAACTGCAGGTATTAACACATTAATATTAATCTATGCTATATAATAAAGCTAAAGGGTTTATTGTTTGTTTGTTACGCGATAATCTTTGGAACTAACAGGCAGATTTGTCATTCAAATCTGTTAATAGTATTTTTATATTGGATAGAGTATTTATAGAGGAATAAATTATAGGCGGTAAAACATCACGCTGCTGATCATAAACGCAGGTCAAGCTGCGATGGCTTATTTATGGCTTATTTCTGCTACAGAGAGATATTAGTATGGAAAGCCTTACAGTTTTGTATGCGTCATAAAAATTTGTAAATCTATTCATCAATGTTCCTATATATTTGTTCCACGCAGGTATTTGAACTATCAAAATTAAAAAAGACTTATGAACGAGCCTACCAGCTAGAGGACTGGTACAACGGTGGAGGGATTTTTATTATTGGTTACGAACTGTTCCGAAGCCTATCAACTCTAGACCCGCTACTCGATGACGTCAGACCCACGATAGTGAACAAAATTCGCACAGCGTTACTCGATCCTGGTCCAGATATTATCGTATGTGATGAAGGACATTTGCTTAAAAACGATTGCTCGGTATTAGCTGTATCGATGAGCCGAGTGGTAACAAAACGAAGGATTGTATTAACTGGTACGCCGATGCAGAATAATCTGCGAGAGTATTATTGTATGGTGAACTTTGTGAAGCCTAATTTACTGGGAACGTATCCTGAGTATTCCAACAGGTCAGTGCTCCTATCACAAACAAAGTTATATTTTGTATCTCTTTCTATAAAGGAAACAACATTAAGAAATTATTCGTGTGGCTCTCATTGGAGTAGAATAGGGCCTCTCTATCTCTTCCCGTGGGTGTCGGACTGTTATTTTTCAGACAGTATGTATACAGTCCCCAGACGATCTGTGTGTGTTTTTTGTTTTAATATAAATTTCAATTTTTATTGCTCTCCATATATATTTCATGTTGTTGCAAAAGAATAATATAATAGACCAAATATGGACCCTGTTGGACACTGCATAATAGATAGAAGAGAATTATCCAGCCCCTGGTATCATTTCTATAATAACAATGATAAGCATTAACCTAAATGAGCAATAAGATTCAGATCTACCTAGATTCTATCCTTTAATTATTATTTGAAAGGTAAATTTTAAATAATTATAGGTATATTAAATTTTATATGTGGTTATAATTTGTCATTTATGTTATAATAGCTTTTGTTGAAGAGAAATTGCTTAATTTATTAATAAAACTGTTGTATTTATTTTCGTTTTTTATGGTGCTTATTATATATTTTTATAGACATTACAAATGTACTAGTCAAGTGCACATACATTTTTGACCCTACTAACCACTAAATCAAAAGGCCAGTCAAAGTGTTTAAGACGTCTCTGTTTACCCCTTCAGGGATATCGGCTTGAGTGTATGTATGTATTAGTATACAGAGAATGTGAAACATTTTTTATTATATATAAAAAAAAACACCAAATATGTTATCCGAGAGCCTTATTAGACTTCAGTATATTCATACAAAAATACGATTGTATTGCATGTCCTATCACAAACACACTTATTACAAACACACTGCAATCTTTCAATGTAATCATTAGTGATTTACGATTCTGTTTTTTTTTTCAATTGTAAAAATCTTCTATTTTGTGTTATCAGGTTCGAAAATCCCATAATGAACGGACAAAACAGAGACTCGCGAGAAGAGGACATAAAACTAATGAAAGCTCGAACACATATACTCCACAAAGTATTAGAAGGGTGTCTACAAAGACAAGAAGTGTCAGTCCTCTACCCTTACTTGCCAAAGAAACACGAATACACAGTGTTTATAACTCTGACGAAATGTCAGTGGGACCTTTATAAACATTATATAAACCATTACAGTAAACAAATGAAGCAGAACAGTATTTTGAAAGACTTTCATATACTGCAGAAGATTTGGTCACACCCCCAAGTACTGCATAACTTCCAGACCAAAGTTAAAGATTCTAAGAGTCAAATTAAATGTAAGTCTCCTTCCCTCATATTTCCCTGATTGCGCAACAAGAAGAGTTATATTTTTCGAGTGTATTTATGTATGTCGTAAATCGTATCAGAATGGGTTATTCTATTTGGGTCATATTGTTTATAATGTTTCTTTGTTCCTGAAGCCTAGGCAGCTTGGTAGATTTTGACATCAGAGGTGTCAGTTGAATCGTCTTAGTAATGGAAGTGTCATAGGATATGACAGTTCTCAAGAAGTAACTCGTCCGCCCGCGACGGGATAGACGTCACATTCTACGGCACCGTCGCGGCTGGACGACTTACTCCTTGAGAAAGGTCTTCTGTCGAGACCGAAACTATTCGGTCATCTCCAAAATACACACGTGAGTAAAACGTGTAGTATATTTAAACAAATACGTTACTTAATTTTCATTGTTAAATTCGTTAACGATAGGAATAGGTTTTGAAAATACGTTACAGTTTGTCGAATATTTTGACAGCTTAAGTAGCGTTGTAAACAATATAATAAATAGACGGCAGATTGCCTTCAGTTTTCGCAGCCAAGTCAAGTTTTAAGCTCCGTATTTATATTTTACCTTAATACAAAGCTTATGATTATAAATAAAGCCTTTGAACTTTAACTTAACAGTGGAAAAGCTAGAAGATGACTTAGCTACGGAAGACCAGGAGGACATAAAAGAAGTAGCAACAGAACTGTGGTGGCTGCAGTACTTGGAAGGTGGTGACATGCTCGATTCACTAGAAGTCTCCAACAAGTTCGTCGTCGTGTTTAGAATACTTGACGAGTGCGTCGCTTTGGGTGATAAAGTGTGAGTTTTTGTTTCCTTATAACGCAACTGAGATATTATGGCAGTTTGGAAGCTCTCAGAAATTATTCATCTAAGGCGATACGGATGTTGCTCATAGCTAAATCAGTGCAGATTTAATACTATTTATAAGTTAGTATAGAGGAGACTTCTATAGCTACTACAATACGGCAGAGGAAATGGCTTATGTTACATACTTACGTACAATGACACGCAAGGAATTTTGATCCGCCTACCATCTGTAATTTAGCACACCTCAACTTCATCAAAATCGTTTATTTATTAGCTAGTTGCCTGTTCCAATACGTTGATCCTTTGGGAGAAGAACAAGCTCTTTTTCAAATAGAATAATCCCCTATTCAACAATTATTCAGTATTTATTATTTATTAGGATTTTAGTAGAAATTCGGTTATTACATCTTTTGACTAAGTTGTTTGTTGCTTAGCCTAAGGATTTGCTTTACAAAATATAAATACAAAATTGCAGGCTGATATTCTCCACTTCATTGTTCTGCCTGGACGCAATGGAGTATTTTTTAAAGAAGATTAACAAATGGAGTCTGGGTCAGGAATACTACCGGCTGGACGGGTCCGTGCCGGCCGAAGTGCGGCAGAAGTGGTGCCGGGAGTTCAATGCTGATAACAATATTAATACTAAGTGTGTAATTTTACTGACATGACATTTTACTGGCCTAACACTAGCTCAATTATAAATTATATAAAAGGATAAGATTATACAAAATTATGATGGTACATACATACATACACTGATGGCTGTATCCCAAACGGACAGCCTATTGCAGTCAACCTGCAAACACACACAGCACATGCATGCACAGGACAGGAGGACAAAAGGGAAGAAAACAAATATTTCTAATACCGCCTGTGGAATAGAGCTATAACTTAAAAAAATACAAATTTCGCAAATAAGATGCTTTAAATTCCGTTCTGAACATTAAGTTAAAGCCTATGTTGCTGTGACAGTAGATTGAGAATGTTTTAAACTTTAATATATTTTTATTTTTATTGTTATCTGAACAATAAAAATAAAAATATATTAAAGTTTAAAACATTCTCAATCTAACAGTCATTATATAATCTTGAATCCATATATGGATAAAACTGCATTATAGGATTAACGGTAGTTATTGCATTATAATACTAAATTATGTATATATTGTGATCTGCTTTAGGTTGTTTCTGGTCTCGACTCGTGCAGGCTGCTTAGGTCTAAATATGACTGCAGCCAATCGTGTCATCATCATGGATACTTCGTGGAACCCCGCTCACGACATACAGAGCATCTTCCGCGTCTATCGCTTTGGACAGAAGAAAGACTGCTTTATATACAGACTTGTTGCCATGGTAAGTCTCAGTGGACAATTTATACTATACTATCCATTTCAAAAGAAAAGTTAATCGCTAAATTCATACTAAATTTATCAAAAAGATAAACGTATTTATAACAAAACCTATAAATATGAAAAACAAATCTCATACTCTATTTTTTTTGTTTGAGAATTAAAATTCGTAATACAATTTATCTACTTGCACATACCGTGAGTACTCATTGCAAAGCAATATGTTGCCATTGGATAGTCATCTTCTTACTATAAACGCATAGAATATGTCGTACTAGCTGAATCGTTGTTGTTCTTCATTAAAACTGATTTGATAAAAAGGTAGTTAATATACATATATATATATATATATGAAGATATAGCGATACTCATTATTAAAATAGAAATAAAATTAGGAAACTAGTACTCTGTATATCAATAACAATACATAGTACTAGTTTCCTAATTTTATTTTATTTTAATAATGAGTATCGCTTACATTTAATTTCTTGACAGAGACTGCTAAAATAACATCATAGTCAATATCTGAAGAATTTCGACAAAACTCACCATAAAAATTAAGTGTATAATCAGGTGTCACAAGGGAAATGACTTTATTAAAGAAATGAAGAAAAACCCACTAAGAACACGATATGCACGAATGGCGTAGCGGTTTAAGTGATCATCTCGCCACCATGTTGCCATGCCTAGTGTTATAGGTACGATCCCGGCACGGGACAACACTTTGTATAATCCTTAAATTGTTGTTCTGAGTCTGGGTGTTCTTAGTGTCCGTTGTTTGAATGTTTGTAAAGTCTCCCACAGAAGTTTTGCCAGTGGTAGAGCCATGCTTTGGCACGAATGGGCCGGCTCGACCGGTGCGATACCACGGCCTCACAGAAAACCGGTTGTGAAGTAACGCTTGCGTTGCATTTCCCCGAATTGAGTGAGGTTTCCGGAGGCCCAATTCCTCCTTTTTTCCATCTTCTTTCTCCTTTTTTCCATCTCCTCATCCCTCCTCTCTTCTTTCCGCTCCCTGCATCCCCCATCCCTCATCACCCTCAAAGGCGGGCAGCGCACTTGCGACTCTTGAGTTGCAAGTGTCCATGGACGGCGGTGTCACTTACCATCAGGTGATCCGTCTGTTCGTCTGTCCCCCTATAGTATAAAAAAAAAAGAAAGAAAGTAATCCTAGTGCGGGAGTTGTCTTTTAAAAAGAAAAAAAAAGATATCGGTCAGGCTGGTCCACTCTGCACCACACTTGTGGTTATCTATAGCCCAATATCGTATGACGCGTAACTTCGTTTTTACGCCTACCGTCATCTAACAATCAATATTCTTTTTTATAGCGCGCAATCTTTTACAATGCCATTTAGTTAATAAGCCAGTAAGTATATTTTTTTTGGCCGTATGTATACATGTTATTTCTTTTTCACGGCCTAGAAATTACTGCTTGCTTAATAGATAACGATACGATAGGTATCATTTGAAGTGGGAGTGATGAATTGTTACACCCTAATATTTCTAAATAACGTCACCAATAATAAAGAGAGGAAGTTAATAATTTTGACGAGATTATTTCTAATCTGCAATAAAGCCACTTGATTTACTAACCATTTCTATTGATTACTTTGTTTTATTTACTTCCAGGGTACTATGGAACAGAAAATATATGAGCGGTCTGTCACCAAGCAAGCAGTGGCATGTCGTGTAGTTGACGAACAGCAGATTGATCGACATTATAACATGGCCGAATTGACTGAATTATACAAGTAATCCACTTGATTTTTTTTACCTTTTTGCATATATTTAGATTCTAGTTCTAAGCATTTTCTTTAATTATCTATGTTTAATCAGTCTAAAGAAGGCTAGAAGTAAGTTTAGCCAAATGCAACCGGCTAGTTATATCCCGTGAACTTATGTCCAGCAGTGGACTGTGATAGACTGACTGATAAGGATGAATCAACTAAAATATATATTGTCAATTAAATAAATTATTACCTGTAGCCGGCTTTATTCCGGTGAGTAGAATGGGTCCACCTCATCTCTTCCCGTTTGTGTCGCAAATGGTGAGTAAGAGATTGGACTGTTATCTATCGGGCAGTATATATGTAGTCAGTGTCTTGTAGTCGGCAATAGGCTTGCCCCTAATTTACGTGAGGGGGACTAATTTATGGTTGGTAAAATGTGGGCATTATAATACGCTTCTGCCTACCTGCTTCAGGCTGGCTTCAGGGATATAAGCATGAGTGTATGACGTGTATGTATATTTGTATGTAGGTAAGGTATGCATAAATATTTGTATATATAGGCTTACGAAAAGGTTATCTATTTTTTTATTTGATTTGCAAAATATAAACGGAAGTATATTCAATAGTTTAGCCACAAGACTATCGTTTCTGTTTTCTTTAAAAATAAGATTTTCCTTCCGTATCAAAAATCAGTAACAATTTTTAATACAAAATACCACAAGTAACAATTTCGTCAAAGCGAATAAAATACTATTGCAAAAAGTATAAGGACGATAATCCTGTTTTTTTAAATTACGATAAGACTGAGGCTCGTTCGTTGCTCGTGTGTGATCCCGCTGACATTATTCGCGTCGTTGTCGTTCATGATCCACAGGTGAGTGAAGTAAATATGTAAAATGGTGTTCCAATGAATATTTTTTATTGTATTTATTTTGATCTAAAAATGCATTTTTTTATTTATAGATATATTAGAAAGCAAAATCTGATATGTCATTTACTGCGTTTACTTTTTGCCAGACTATATATACCTATATATGTATATTTATTTTTATAAACATATTGGTTCTTTGCTTAACTTGTAGGTCTTATGAATATAACCTATTAACTGCCTAATACACAAATCCATGACGTCTGTCCATCTAAAAGTTGTCTTTCAAAGATCGTAATTAGTGATATAACCATTATATGTTTGTCTTTGCAAATACTCGATTGTCGTTAATTATGTATGTAGAAAGTATTAAGTAACTTAAACATAATGCAATAATATAGTGAATAGGTGAGAATATAATAGTGTGTCCGGCGCAGGTACGACGAGACGGGGTCGTCGGTGGCGCCGGGCGTGGCGGTGGGCGTGCGCGACGTAGCGTTGCTGCGCGTGGCGCGCGAGACGGCGCTGCACGCCGTGCATGAGCATGACTCGCTGCTGCGCTCCTCCGAGCAGGGCCTGCCCGAGCACGAGCGCAACGCCGCCTGGATGCAGTTCCAGCAGGAGCAGGCGCACAAACGTACGTACATCACTGTACACTGCCACACACATATATTTCACTACTAGCCTACGCTAGTATATACACGGTGATTTTATAGGCGTTTTGGAAACGAAACATTTTAATTTGGAATCATCTATAGTACCAATAAAAATGGATAAATCAATTGTAATGCTGACTAAAAAAAAGTTTCACTTTTAATATTCATTTTTACTCGATCGACTTGGAAAGTAGTAAGGCACTGATCATTCGTTCATTATCTTATATGAATGAAACACGTCCTTGCGCATTTCGGCGGCCGCCGTGCGTCGCTGACGCTAACAGCAGCTGATAAAAGTATAGGCGCGAGCTAGCGAGTACTTACGTAGATAGACTCCAGTTTGTTCTTCATACTTTACACGGGCTTAGGACCGTCGGAAATACCTATAATTTATTTAAACTTCTTTTCGATTATTAACCACGATTGTTCTTTTCACAACAAATTAATTTATCAACGGACTGTAGGTATAAATAATTCAGGCGTATTTAAAAAATTGGAGCTATCTACAGAATAAATAACTTACATACCTATTTACAGTTTATTTACACTATTTACACTTCTCTGTATCGAAGGAACTGCTCAAAATGGAGTCCGCTGCGTTCAATACACAAACGTCCACGTTTAATACAATTGTCTTTTAATTTTCTTAATGTGTCTCTATCACTTTTCACTTTATCAAAAGCGTCCACTATCGCAATGTAAATCATCACGGCTTTCATATTCACGTGTATAAACAAGTCTTTTTATTTCCGACTCTAAGAAAAAATCCAGGGGCGTTAAGTCCGGGCTTCTAGGTGGACAAGGCATAGGCCCTCCTCGACCTATCCACCGTTCACTAAACTCATTGTCCAGGCACGCACGCACTACACTCGCGTAATGAGCGGGACAGCCGTCGTGTTGGTAGTACATACCTCTCGAGTAAGCTAACGGCACATCGTCTACTAACTCAGATATTACTATCCTTAACATCTCTAAGGACGAGTTGCCCGTTAGATGACCTTCAATAATAATAGGCCCTATTAATTGGTCGTTAATAATACCGGCCCAAACGTTCACACTGAAACGAACCTGGTGATGGTTTTCTCGTATCAAGTGGGGGTTAATTAGAGCCCAGTAATGCTCATTGCGCACATTGTATAGTCCCACTCGAGTAAACAGTGACTCGTCCGTCCAGAGTATGTTGGCGTTTGTATTGTTTAACAACCACTGGCAAAAGACGATTCTTGCCAATGCGTCAGTGTTGTTTATTACGTGAGCCTTGCGAAAATGATACGGATGTAATCCTTGTGTACGTAATATCTTCCATACGAAGTTTTGGCTAACATCTAATTCTCGTGCTGCCATCCTTGTGCTCCGCCGGGGATCGCGCTCGAAGTACTCAAGAACATCTTCTTCAAACTCCGGGGAATAATAATTTAAACGTCCTTGACCTTGCGCATGAGTAGACGCACGAAATTGTCCGTGGTCGAGAAGTCGTTGGGTTGCAGCCAAGATGGTAGGTGTGGAGGGAATTTGAGGGCTTTCAATTCCACGTAGCCGTAGTGCATTTAAATGCTCCGGCTGGGAATACAAACGCCGAGCCTCTTCCAAGTTGTAGTCGGCAGTATCGTACAGCTGTACCATTGCCAAGTACTCCACGTTTGAAAATTCGTAATGTCGACTCATTTTAGCGCTAATCAATGTAACGTGCCGTCACGATGTTATGGTATTACTGACCGACTGAAAGCCAAGGACGCCTGATGATTACAGGTGAGTCCCGCGCACGCGCCTACGGGACATACGACTCAGTGCAATGCCGTCATTGGTTGGACGACTCCGGCGCAACTCGGTAGCTTTGTTTTTATTGGCGAATACGATTTTATGTGACTCGATATTAAAACGCATAGTATTTCTATTTGTAGTATGTACCTACGTGTGATGGAATACCGCTACTACTGGTTCTCACTTTTTCTCTGTAAACGATATGAATATCGACTTTGATGAAAAAAATATATAATTTATTAAATTAACTTTATATATAGCTTCTGTTATTGTTAAATAATTCAAAATTTTCAGTTCCAAAACGCTTTCAAAATCACCGTGTATAATATACCCTATATAAAGGGTGTGTGCAATATATCCTAACTATTGGTTAAGTAGTCAAGATATTAAAGCGTTACAAACATTTACAGTTATATTATTACTACTAGCTTCCGCCTGTAGCGTATTTCTTTCCTTAGGATTCGAAGTATCATTTCAAATTTAATCAAAATCTGTTCAGTCGATTAGTTTGAAAGGGTAACAGACAGACAGAAGCTTTCGGATTTCTAATATCAGTATAGGATTAAGATAATTAGAATAGCCAAAAAATGTATCTGGGTAAATATAGTACACCCATTTTATTTATAACTCAGGAATATGCTTGACGTTCGTGGGACTTGGAGGTTTGGTGTGCGGGCGGCGGGAGACATGCCGCCGCCCGCACACCTCACGCACCGAAACTGTTTCCAAATTTTTTAATTAGTTCTTTTTATTAAACGTGTACACGATACCTTTCATACAAACTTGTATGAAGTAAGCTTTACAACGTATACCCCGCTAGTGTTTAAAAAAATCATTGGTATCACAATTTAAAAATAATGATATGATTGAAAAGCATCAACCACCCTTATGCTGAAATAATTTGTGTCGTGAAATGATATAAAAAATAAATGTTTGCTAATATTTTATAATATATTATTACAGAAATCGAGAACAAACTCATTGCGAATATACCAAAAATTTCATTGAAACGTCTGCAAGGGAACAATTATGCTCAATCCATTGAATTGAACGATATCAAAATAAAAAGCGAAGAAATTAAATCGGAAGACAGAAGCGATGACTTTGTGCCACCAAATGAGGTCAAAAGTAAAAAGAGTAGAAAAGGTTGTAAAGTTCTTCTACCTGTTCGGTCTACAGTGCAATCTCAGCCAAGAGTAGTTAGGTTAACTAGACAGAGTTCCAAAGGAGATAATCTCGAAGAACCTTCGACCAGTAAGGATTACAAGGAATACATGAATAAAAAACATTACAATGAAGAAATCATGGTACACAAAATTACAGATATACTAATCCAACATAATTTTCAAAATAAACAAGGCAATGCTGACATATCTCACCTAGTCTGTAAAGTAAGGAAAATAGTCAATCAGGGTTATATTTTCAAAGGTGATGACACCGACGAACTGACATCTAGCATTGCTAAAGTTTTACTCTCAAAACAGGTTTCTATGCCAACGCTCACTGGCATAATGTGCGAATCAATCAACAATTCTAGTAGTCCTCAAGCTGTAGAAGAACAACCTGAAGAAATTCTTGGTATTAAAGCTACCGAACCTGAAATAAATGAAGTCAAAAGTTCCGAAGATAAAGTCCCTGAAAATAAAAGAAAACGGAAAGCTGCCATAGCAGCCGAAAAGCACATCGATTCAATAGCTCAGGATGTAATTATTAATTTAGATGAAGAATTCGACTCCACTGATACAGATTTTGTCCCTGATAGAATGAATAAATCTGAAAGACCTTCATTAAATAAAAGAAAAAGCTTAAAAGCGGCAATTCCAAAGAAAGCAGATGATGAAGAGAGTTTACAAAGAAATGCTATCTCTCCTCTACGTACATCTACAGATACTACTATTCTTAGCGAGGCAGATTACCGACCTATTAGTAAGCAAATGTCTGTTTCGAAAGTCAGGGCTGGTCCGAAAACTTTTAAAAATAAATTGAAACAGAAATTTCTAGAGCAAGCCAATCATTCGGATCATACTTCTGAAGAACAATGTAACAGTATATTAGTGGAGGACGAAAGCGAAACCGAATCATTAGGAAATATGAACGTGTCTGAGGCTACTAGTGCGACGACTGCGAATATAGTAGATGCTACTCCTCTAGAGGATAATGAGACCTTACCCCTACCTTTGTCTTTACTGACCAATAAGAATTTTATAAACATAGTAGCGCATACATACCTGAATGGTAACCCGATGTTGGACGCAGACGCAGCGACACTAGCCGCGCAGTACAGCACTTACAAGGCACTCAAAGAAGCCGAGGAGACTGGCAAGAATATAACCAGTGGGCCTATCTATGATATTGCTGTAAAGGTGAGATTTTTAAAGGAATATTTAATATTTTCATTACTAGTAATTTTATTATTAGTTAACTTTATTGATAAAAATTATGCAATTATAGATAATAGAAATTAATTCTTACAGGTAATTGGTAAATCACTGTTCAAAAGAATGTACAGCGCCAATGCTAAGATCAATTCGGTATCAGTCGACGAAGCTAACGTTACTTTTGAACTAAAAGAAAAGATAAAAGAAATTAATGAAATTCAAACAAGGGAAGGAAAGAAAGCAAAATCCAGAAAAAGAAAAACTGGGCACTTGGATAACTCAAACTCCAGTACTGTTCAGATAGCTTCTCATATACCGAGTTCAAACCAGTGCAGTAAGAGCAATGTAGTGCCTGTTGGATTGTAAGTATAATTCTTAATATACATCGACAGGAAAATTTCATCTGGCAAAATGTTAATCTATAAAATGTGTTTAGGATCAAGACAACGGGCAGCATTCAATCAAACGAGTTCGCGTCGAGTGAATGCATCCTGCCGGACGATGACGACGATTTGCACATAGTACCGCACGACCTCCCCTCACTGCCGCAGCTGCAGCCCGCGCCCCACCTGGCGCTGCTCACCCCCTCAATGCACCACCAGCCGGTCAATGCCTCCCCACAAACTGCGGCATCTACTAATTCGCCGGTCATTTTAAACCATTTATTGACTCCTCAAAAAACAATCTCTGAAAAAAAGTCTTTGAATATCATCAAGATATCCAAAAAAAAAATGATTATCCCTGCTACAGTAACTAGCGGTAACAGCTCACAAACTGTGGTAGCACCCCCACCTCCTCAAACGTCAAACGATACTATTTGTTTAGACAGTGATGAGGAAGAAACTATAACTCCGATGGCAGTTGCTCCTACGGTTCCCGAGGTAGAACATCCAACTGAAATACTGTCGTCAACTTCAAGCGTAACACCGGTAACTTCAGCGAAGGGTATGACACAAAAGCCCTTAGTGCTTCGACAGGTCTCTGGTGGATCTGCTCCGAAATTCGTACTGGTACCTGCTAACAGTGTTGCTCCAGTGACTAAAGTAGTCACAAAAGAAAAGGCAGCTCTTCAGAAAGTGCAGGAAAGACCTAATTTAAAAGCTACAGAATCGACGATGTCAACGAAAGCTCCATCTGCCGCATGTTTAAATAAAATTAAACAAGCTCGGTGCAAGCCAGGGGACATTATAAAGATTTCAGAGAAGGGTGATATCGAAGTCCTTAAAGTCCATAAAAATAAGCCCTCTTCCACTACCAAACTATTTCCTAACGACAGTAAACCGAAACTGGCTCAGAGTGTAGTTACGAAGCCAAAATCCCCGAGCGACGCGGAAAAGCCAAATTCCAGCGACGCGGAAAAGTCAAAAACATCACAAAGTGATATTGCGAAGTCGAAACCTTTAAGCGAACTTACAAAGTGCAAAGGTGCTTCAGGCATACTTTTGAATTCAAAACGATTACACAATGAGATTGCTAAAAATCAAACAAAACCACAAAATAATACGAATAGCGAATTTCCTGACGAGCAAAAACAATCAAAAAGTCAACCATCAAAGACGCGCAGTCTTAGTATATCTAGTAGTAGTAGCGAGTCAAGACCGACCAGTCCGGTTGACAACAATCCTTTGTCAATCTTAAAGAACGTAGTGCACATCCAAGCTGCAGAAGACACGCCTAGTTCTCCCAATGAATTCAAATTGAATAAAATAAAAACCCAGAAAAGTGGAGACGTTAAACATGTTCGTCCAACTGATTCCAAGAGTTCAGTGAAAACACTTACAGCTAAAGCAGTAATCACGCATAAAAAGGAGACTATTTTGAATACGACAAATGAACCAAAATCTAATAGCAAACCAAATAATTTAGATAAGCATAAAGTTATACGTGAGATGGTATTTAAAAAGTCTCTTTCTACGAAACCCAGTAAGATTCAAGAAACGAAGTCGCCTATAGCAATTGGCGGTTTGAAAGCAGTATCTCAAGGCACACTTAATTTGTCAAACAACAAAACTTTCCACACTGTTGACCTCACGTATGTATAATCTTGTATTACCACTATTAATTTATATTCTACTGACCATTTTGCAATAACTTAATCTAAACCAGTGAGCAAATAAGAAATATATATTACTCAAATAATAATGTTACTATCTTCTTGATTATAAATATTTTTTCAGATATATTGAATTAGATATCTATTTAACTTACTTTTTAAAAGAGGGGTAAAGGGGTATTTTACCTTTTCTGTGTCTAAATAATATCATTACGTGAAGTATTTATCAAAAAAAAATAAAAAATCTAATTACTGTTTCTGGCAGAAGGTACTCAAGTCGAAGACCTTTTTTTAAAAACTATGTATGTTTATGCAGATCATAAACTTAATTAGTATTTATTTGTGAACTTATATTGATCTAATCTTATAGTAAATCTTACACTTCCTATTCAAATGTGAAGCACACTCTCAGTTGTTACTATAAAATATAACTATAATGGTATAATTGCTTAACTCTTGACAGGCAATTCTCCAAGGTGGCATCTGGCAGCGGTCCTTCCGTTTTGAAGACTAAGATTGAAGTCAAAAAGAGAGTTTCGACATCAGAAACGAGTATACCCAAGAAGAAAAAGACTGAGTGTAAGTTATCCAATTACGTAAAAAATATTATTTGAGCATATACACTTATATACTATTGAAGTAGAATAGCAAGTAAACATAGACTTTTTTATATATCCTAAAGTTCTTGAAGTTCATTATTTTCTTAATTCTCATATTTTATTTAATACATACCGTCTACCACGCCTTTGCAGTATATAATATATAATCTATTTAAATATATATACAGTCAAAATCTGTTGTAACGACATCGAAGGGTCTACTCATATTTAGTCGTAAAAACCGATAGTCGTAACAACCAGCGATGTTTTAGAAAAAGTCCTATTTTTATATGAAGTGGTATTATTGAATTTCTACTGTATGTAAGTGCATATAAATCCATAGGATATTGATATTTAAACCACTTTAACAAAGCTTCTTCAATCTTCGTATGCTTCGTTGTTCTGGTTCGTTTCATTTTCAAAAAATTGTTGTCATAAAGCGTTGAATTTTTACTCGTTCTTTCTAGATAGTTGAAATTGTCGAGTATGATACACCTAATTCCTTTGCTCTTTCTAGCTTTCATATAATACGCGATTTTTCTTCGATATTAATTTGTTTCCTTTTCTTTGCGACATGTTAAAAGTTTCACAAATAACTCCACAATATGTTTTGGTCTTGTTTCCAGATAAGTAACAAAGTAACAGAGATATGTAGAAGCGGGCTTTGACTCTACTGCATGCACGTGTTTTGTTTCTAAGAATTACAAAAGACCCTACATTCGACACTAATTTGTTTACTTATGCGTTTTTTATAGTCATTGACAATTATACTGTGCCAGATGTGTATACTTATTCGAATTGTTTACAATACAGCTTACAACACTTACAGCTAGTTAAATGTAGTCGTTTAAATAATAATAATTTAGTTTAAATTAGTTTTTTTAGTTTAAATAATAAATAATGAGGTATGTCGTAAAAAGCAATGTTTTTGATAAGGCGGTCATAATGCATTCAACCGGGACCTTTATTCTGGGTCAATATAACCGATATGTTGTTCTAAACAATGTCGCCATATACAGTTTTGACTGTATATACAGTCGTGGTCAACTAATTAAGGACATTCAAGATAGTGGACAGCAATAACCGGCTATGTACATATAAATATAAAACCCTGTTGATTTCTCAGTAACTATTATTTGCATAATTTGATCCGATTATTATACTATAAATGGCTGTAAATAAAAGATTAAATAAATATAAAAAAGTGTTTAATATCAAAGGTTAACCATGTATTCAATTTAAGGTACAATTCTGTAGCTGGACATTTAATTAAGAACAGTAAAGTAAAATGAAAAATAGAGTTAAACAGAACTAATAATCTGCAGTATTTTAATTTCTTTAACAACTTCATTTTATTACGGGTAAAATCAGTACCCAGTAGCAAAACCTTTGTTAGTAATTACCGCTTGACACCGATGTGGCATAGACATTATCAGTTTCTGACATATTTCAACAGGAATGTTTGCCCATGCCTCACAAAAAGCTTCATTAAGTTCATCTAAAGTTGTGGTACGATAAATGGCAACTTTTTTCTTAATTTCGTGCCAAAGGTGCTCGATTGGGTTGAGGTCGGGGCTATTTGCTGGCCAATCTAGCACTGATACCGACTGTCTGTTAAGAAACGACTTGACTGAACGGGCTGTATGTTTTGGGTCGTTATCATGCTGAAAAGTCCATATAATAGGAAGATGTTCCTCAGCATAGGGAAGCATAGTTTCTTCTAATATTGCCTTGTATTGATGTTGGTCTAAGTTACCCTGAACTTTCCTCACAGGTCCCACTCTACGTCCAGAAAATGATCCCCACATTTTAATGTTTCCTCCGCCATGTTTCACCTGCTTTTTTGTGAATCTTGGATTCATTTCCGCTTTTACAGGACGCCGTACGTATTGCCTTCCATCTGAAGAAATCAAATTAACCTTGGTCTCGTCAGAGAATAATACATGTTGCCATTGGTCGTAGGTCCAATGTCCATATTTACGTGCAAACGCCAAACGTGCATTTCTATGCTCTTTCTTTAACAACGGTACTTTGCGAGCCACTCTTCCGAACAACCCTGCTTCTACCAGACGTCGTCGAACTGTCCTCGCTGATACACTGACTCTTTCGTCTGCCCCAAACACTTCATGTTTAATTAAAATAGAGCCTAGAAACGGATCTTTCTTAGCTAACCTGGTTATCATTCTATCTTCTTGCGGAGTTGTTTTTCTCGATCTTTTTTTTCTGGGCACATTTAAAGTTGTGTTATTGCGCCTGAAATGTTGCACTGCATTGCATACCATAGTTTTTGAACAATTTAAATATCCTGCTATCCTTCGGTATGACCAACCACGCTCGACAAACTTCATGATAATTTTTCGTAGTGTTGCATCGCAACTATAATTTTTGCCCATTGTTCTTCAAAATAACTCTCAAAACTTGAAATTACAAATGTAGATTGCCGCCAAAACTACCACAAAGAATAGGAGAAGAAAGAAAATAATAATTGAGATTCAGATTTTGAAACTAGAACGCAATATCTCAGTGTCCCTAATTAAATGGCCAGCCAGCATTCTTTGAACAAATAGCACTGTGATCATCTATCAGCTATACTGTAAAGAGGTTTAATGTTTAAGAAGTTGTTATTGTTTGTATAATTAGGCACATAAATGACTAATTATACTTACATGTAAAAGATGTGGAATATTGTTTAGACTCGTTGGAAAATAAAAAATAAATTCACAATTTGGATTAACTAGAGAGTGTCCCTAATTAGTTGACCACGACTGTATATATACAGTCTAAACAATATTCCACATCTTTTACATGTAAGTATAATTAGTCATTTATGTGCCTAATTATACAAACAATAACAACTTCTTAAACATTAAACCTCTTTACAGTATAGCTGATAGATGATCACAGTGCTATTTGTTCAAAGAATGCTGGCTGGCCATTTAATTAGGGACACTGAGATATTGCGTTCTAGTTTCAAAATCTGAATCTCAATTATTATTTTCTTTCTTCTCCTATTCTTTGTGGTAGTTTTGGCGGCAATCTAGATTTGTAATTTCAAGTTTTGAGAGTTATTTTGAAGAACAATGGGCAAAAATAAAAGTTGCGATGCAACACTACGAAAAATTATCATGAAGTTTGTCGAGCGTGGTTGGTCATACCGAAGGATAGCAGGATATTTAAATTGTTCAAAAACTATGGTATGCAATGCAGTGCAACATTTCAGGCGCAATAACACAACTTTAAATGTGCCCAGAAAAAAAAGATCGAGAAAAACAACTCCGCAAGAAGATAGAATGATAACCAGGTTAGCTAAGAAAGATCCGTTTCTAGGCTCTATTTTAATTAAACATGAAGTGTTTGGGGTCGAAAGAGTCAGTGTATCAGCGAGGACAGTTCGACGACGTCTGGTAGAAGCAGGGTTGTTCGGAAGAGTGGCTCGCAAAGTACCGTTGTTAAAGAAAGAGCATAGAAATGCACGTTTGGCGTTTGCACGTAAATATGGACATTGGACCTACGCCCAATGGCAACATGTATTATTCTCTGACGAGACCAAGGTTAATTTGATTTCTTCAGATGGAAGGCAATACGTACGGCGTCCTGTAAAAGCGGAAATGAATCCAAGATTCACAAAAAAGCAGGTGAAACATGGCGGAGGAAACATTAAAATGTGGGGATCATTTTCTGGACGTAGAGTGGGACCTGTGAGGAAAGTTCAGGGTAACTTAGACCAACATCAATACAAGGCAATATTAGAAGAAACTATGCTTCCCTATGCTGAGGAACATCTTCCTATTATATGGACTTTTCAGCATGATAACGACCCAAAACATACAGCCCGTTCAGTCAAGTCGTTTCTTAACAGACAGTCGGTATCAGTGCTAGATTGGCCAGCAAATAGCCCCGACCTCAACCCAATCGAGCACCTTTGGCACGAAATTAAGAAAAAAGTTGCCATTTATCGTACCACAACTTTAGATGAACTTAATGAAGCTTTTTGTGAGGCATGGGCAAACATTCCTGTTGAAATATGTCAAAAACTGATAATGTCTATGCCACATCGGTGTCAAGCGGTAATTACTAACAAAGGTTTTGCTACTGGGTACTGATTTTACCCGTAATAAAATGAAGTTGTTAAAGAAATTAAAATACTGCAGATTATTAGTTCTGTTTAACTCTATTTTTCATTTTACTTTACTGTTCTTAATTAAATGTCCAGCTACAGAATTGTACCTTAAATTGAATACATGGTTAACCTTTGATATTAAACACTTTTTTATATTTATTTAATCTTTTATTTACAGCCATTTATAGTATAATAATCGGATCAAATTATGCAAATAATAGTTACTGAGAAATCAACAGGGTTTTATATTTATATGTACATAGCCGGTTATTGCTGTCCACTATCTTGGATGTCCTTAATTAGTTGACCACGACTGTATATATATATATATATATAATTTATTTAATTTTTACAAACATTATTTCAAAATCTTTCATTTTATGAAGAAAGATTAGATGAAGATAAAAGCAAGCTTCGTTTATAATTTTAATGGTTCCAGGATGCTGATGCCGAAATTGGATATTTTTCATGGGTATAATTTCTTTGGCATTTTTATGGTGCGTTGTTGATTTATTTTGGCGTTTTAATATTTTAAAGCTGTAGTCATGCACTATCACCTGTATTGGCAGAAGGCGTTAAATCGTCTTGCGGACTATAACTTAGTTCAATTTACGTAATACGGGGATGGCCTATTGTTTGACTATATCTATACACCTAACTTAAACAACTACATGTAATTAAAGTCATAAACCAAAATTTATTATTCATTCTTCACTGATGAGTTCAGTAAAAGTTTAGAAATATAAATTCTATAACTTGAAGAGTCACTACCTTTTTGCTTACGTGGTCAAGTTCAAAGTGTTTTCAGAGGTTAAGTTAGTGCTTTGAGCAATATTCAGATATGTTTGCTATCTTGCCCAACAATAATATCTCTTATATCTTTCAATGTTTAATACTATGTTTTGATAATTATTGGAAATTAGTCTTTGAATGTGATTTATCGTCATTTTACATCCAATAAAAGATGAAACTTTTTGCCAGTAAAATTCATTGTATATAATTAAACTTATAATTATCACCAATGAAAAGTTGTTATAGATATAAATGTTTATGGAGAAAAACAGAATACTTTTTTGTATTATTTTCATAAAATGCCATTTTTAATACAAATTATAGACCAACACACTATATGATAACTTTCACTTTAACACTATATGATTTTAATTTTTTGCAGTGCCAACACTGAAGGACTTCAGCTTAGACGATATCGACGATATCATCGAACTGGAATAAACTCATTCAGCAGTACTGCCGAGGATCAAACCAGATTTAAATTAATCATTTGTCTTGAAATCTTTGATAAGAAAATCTGTAAAAGAAAATAATTGCTGACTGACCCCCATTACTAGTCTAATATTTGTATTATTTTAATATTAGAATGATTGCACTATCTCTAAGTCCAAGAGATAATAGTTTCGATTTAAATAACTCTCTGAGATTTTTGATCGATCATCTTTCGTAGTTCACCTGATTAATAGAGATTTGAAACTACAAGAATCTCTTTTGAGATTAATTAGCATGCAATCCGTATCAGTTTTGCATGCCATCTTGGAATAATTAGCTGAAGTAGTTAACGAGATTCTCATTGAGGCGACGGTTAGAATCATTATTTATTCATACACAATATATTTTGTAAAACTGCTTAGGTTTATAAAAGAGCCTAAAGTATTATTACTTTATATTAACCTGAATTTTAAACCAAATTGATATGGCTGATCTAGCGCGTTTTGTTGTATATCCTTAATGATTTTAACCGACATCTTCTAATATTTTTTAAAAGACAAATTCCTTAAGAAAAAGTGATGTTGAGAATTATCAATTTCGTTGTTTTTGAATATCATATTTATGACGAAGCAAGGAGTAACCACACAGATTTCGTAGTATCGAATGTTTGAATTTGAAGCTATTTAAATAAACTTCAGTTTTATGAGTGTTCCGATACTAGTGATTGACGATTAACCGTTACAAGTTGTAATTTTTTCAAACGCACGATGCTTGCGAAATGTCAGAAATGGTGGCATTATAATTTTTATTTTACTATTTGTATTTAGTAGCTGACTAGCTAAGTTTAACTCTGTGTGACAATTCAATGGTAACTTAAAATGTGATTATAATGAATGTATGTTTGAAATGTCCAATCAGTAAATAAGTTCTTTTATTTGTTGGACATATTGATTTTTTTTTAAATATTTGTTTTATTTTACTTTATGAAGGTAAAGTGCAACTGTAATAACTATGTTTTAATTGTGATAATGAGTGTTTGTTACTTTTCAGTTGTGAAAAAAATTGTGTCCTATTTGATTATTTAGTGTTCGTAATTGATAGCAGAATATTATATAATTATATGTTAGTGTATGTAATGTGTAGGTATGTATCGGCACACAATTATGTTTGTTGGAAACGATTTATGTTCGAATATCTCGCTTTGGTTTTGTTATTTTTTTATTGCCGAGCTGGTATTTTCAAATTTTATTTTATATGATGGATAATTCAGCTATCGCTCACTCAAATTGGAGCTCGCTAAACACTTCCGATTACCACAGAAGTGAGTACCGACTTGAGTGAGCGAAGTAGCTGCTATATATATATATACGAACGAACAACGAATTACAATTTATATATATACATATATATATATATATAAATTGTAATTCGTTTTATTTTAAGTAATGATCACATTATAATTTCACATATCCCTTGCACAAATATGCATATTATTGTTTTGTATAATTAGCGTGTAAGCCTACCGTTAAATAGAAACGTTTAATCTTAGTGTTTCTGTTCGATTTGTCGTAAGGTTCATTGAAATAAACGCCAAATAACTACATACAATATGTATATTTTCTTACGTACAACAAAATATATTAAACCTTTTATAATTAATGAAATTGTTCCTTATGCTAAACATTAAAGCTCTACATAGATAGAAATTCCAAAAATGATTTCATAAATAAACGAATAACACAATGCTGACCAGTCCCAAATCACTTTGAAAACTAAAAATTATGTAGCCTACAATTACATAACTTCATCCTCTTCTTGAACTCAATACTTAAACTATTTAGTTGTGTGAAATATTTTTGTTCATTTAATAACAAGTTATATATACTAACATGTTGCATTGAAAAATTTGTATGTTCAATATTGTACTAAATAATTAGCCCTGGTATTCATAAACATTCGATAGCTTTTATACATATTGCCTATTATCCTATCTGTTTGCCACGAACGTTACGCCCTTTTAATACTTACGGTACGTATCGTAAGTCATTAATTTACAGTTTTAAGAATCGTGAATAAAATTGACATAATTCCGATTTCTTAAGCTAAATAAATAATTAACGGTACGCAACAATGTGGCAGGAGCAATATATCCTCTTATAACTAAACAGTTTAATTAATTGTTTATGAATAGGTAGTTCATCTTGGTAGTGGTAGTATAATCCTTAGTATTAGTACTATGTTATATCAAATTAAAAATGAATACCTTCACTGGGTTATAAACGCAAATCTACTAGTGAGTAATACTGATATTTAGTGTAAGTTAGAACATTTAATTATTTTCAGGTATAGGGTGCAAGCCTCCTCTTTAGCAAGTCACGATTAACAATATTTATAAAAAATAAAAAATCACGTTGTCAATTGGGACACAATATAGGGTTTTATGAAGGATTTATGCAATCACTGAGACCAATGTTTTGCCAGAAAGCCGAACAAATAAGAAATAAAAGAAAATAGACTTGACCATAGCCTCTCTGTGTGTTTACCAAATTAGCTAAGCGAAAATAATACATCATTTACAATAACTATACACTCATCAATAATTTAGACTATTTTGCAAAATACCATTAGTTAAAACTACCAGCACTAGTTTCTTTTAACTATGTTTTATTATAATTATAAATATATAGAACACCATAAAATTATCGAAAACAAGTTTCTGAGATCTATCATTTAATCACCTCGCACCTCACATGAGTACCTGAGCAAAATATATTATTGTATACAAACCTTTTTATTTCAATGTTAACTAATTAATACATTTGCAAAAAATCCATGTTAAATAAAATAAGTTACCTGAAAACTGGTTCGATCAGATTTAGATCAGAACCATTGTTCGTTTTTTCCAAATGTATGTCCAATCTTCCCAAACAGTAGTAGTAGACTACAATGGTACTAGAACCGGAGCAAAGGCCTAATGTAAACAGATTGTCATCTGCTTAGAGAAATTGCTCAAACCGTGTCGCATCGTACGTGTGTATGGCCATAGTACTGCATTTAATAATTCTTTATTACTAAGGTGACCTCTATTGTTCTAAACTAATAGTTTGTTGTGTTCTTATGTGGTCAAAACCGTTAAAAAACACCTACATATGTAGTAATTTTCAAGTACCATTTAAAGACAAAACAATAACATGATAGCAAGACAAAAAGCGTTTGGGTAAATCAGTCAAGTACTTCGGACAAAATAACCAAGATCTAAAATACTATGTTTAGTTTATGTGAAGAGATAAATTCAATTTTGGATTTCCAAATTACAGTTTCGAGGACTCATACAAAAAAAAAACATAGGTTCGACAATGGACAAAATATTATGAACTTACAAAACATATCGTAATGCAATGCAAAAACGAAAAACTTAATGCCTAAATCAAAATAATTATATAAAACAGTGTTAAGTTTGTCACTGCTACTGCCTCGGTAAAATATAGTGGCAGAATAAGACAATATTAAATTAGCTATTATAACGAGTTCTATTTAGAATTTAAATCCTTGAATGAAGTAGGTACTGATCTCGCACTGCTATAGTATTTAAAATTTTATAATACAGGGTTAAATTTAGTCGAGACAAAATCAATGTAATTGTAACCGAACAGGTTGTTTACAGCCGTTTCCTTTAATAAATTACGCGAAACTTACACTTTATCATTAATAAAATAATAATAAATACCTTAAAACATTTAAAAAATATAGCACTTTCGAAAATGCATTACATACAGTAATTTGAATATGCATTTCATTTTATGATGACGGTAATCGAATCGTCACATGATCTGTAATAGTTGATTAACACTCTTTAAAGAGTAGATAACAAGTAGTTGCCAATTCGTTCATTTATCATAAACATAAACGATGATTTAATAAGCACAGACATGAAGTATGGAAAATAATTGTCACCTGCACTTGTTTAAGTGTAAATGAAGTATATGAACGGAAATGAACATACGTACCCGAAACCGGGCCCGTATGAAAGGTGTAATGACAGTAGTGGAATATGAAAGGATAGCAGCAACTGCTGGCTATTGTCTCTGTTAGCCCCGAAAGGAAAAAGAGGTGAGTTTGCTTATTATTCCTATAAGAAAAGAAATTAAATATTAGCAAACAGACTCCTCATATTTTAAAAATATCTTTTAAACAAGACATACATATATACACTCACGCTTGCATTTCCGACGGGGGTAGGCAGAGGCGTAATGAATGCCATACAATGCCTAACAATGAACAGTATGCCGATTATAACTTAGTCCCATTCACGTAACAAGGGGCAAGCTTATTGCTATCATCCGGGCACTTGGGCATTAGATGGGGATAGTCTGAAGTATACTGTCAGGAAAGGGTTATAGAAAGGAAAATTGTTGGTGCAGATGGATTGGGGGAGTATGAGCAATAACTCAAGCAAGTCAGGGTCGCATGCCTATAACTCGAGCTGCCTGGTGCCGGGCTGCCCGAGCCTTCTAAATTAATTTATGTAAATATAGCACTAAAGATAAATTTATCGACTTTGATGCATTCATGAATATCATACAATTTTTAAGGTAACAAACGTAGTAAGCTTTAGTATGATAAATAATATTACGTATTATCCGTAGAACGTAAAAGTCTTTAATTTGCTTCTTGATAATATTTATGATACTAAATATATTTGATAATCAACACAAGATATAGTGATAAAAAATGTGTAACTTAGTAAAAACATTACAAAATCAATATTTTTACCGTACCGTATAGTATAAAATATTTATTTAAATTCTTCTTATATTTATAAATATAAATGTGAATCTATTTTAACACTTCATCTCATATGTTGAGACACCAGTACTTAATCGAAACAGTCTGTTGTTCATGTGAAATTTATGGGTGGTAGGAGCCGTGCCATGACTCACCGCGAGTCCACGACACGCACAAGTCGCGACTTGTCGAAGGCGCAGATGGAGGCGAGTAGTGACGAGCGCGCGTCGCATGGACTAGCCGCGGCCGGCGTGCACGTGTCGGTACCGCTTGTTTCACCCGCTAAAAATATATAACCATTATTAACTTCTTCTCATTTTTTACTAACTTTATCTCAACATGTTATATCCTATATCGTTCCTACTATTAAGACGGTTCAAACGATACCTCACATGTCGGTCGTGACAACGACAACTCATACATACATACACATGAAAAACCAGCGTCTTTCACGCACGGTCGAGTAAAAAAAGTACGGGCCAGAACTGAACATAGTAGTCATAGTTAAAAAAAATTGGTTGTCTGTAAAGTCGGTTTACGGTTACGGTTAACGTCATAACAAAACATTGATGAAATGATTGCATATTTTTATAATAAACAATTAAAACCAAATTAACTTTTCACTTCAATTTAAAAACAGTCGACGAAACAATTCACGTGTAGATGTAAGTTGTGTGCTGTCGCTGTCTTTCTTCTCCTCGGATGCATAGGCCAATCGAGTGGAAGAGAGATAGATGCGGCGCAAGCGTACAATGAGCGTAACGGGACAATGAGTCATCATTTTTCGTGCGTGCAGCCGGCGCTCATCGATTTATTAGACGTTGTCACGTTAAAAAGTTTTGTGTTAAAACTACATCTAAAAACCTTGCAATAGAAAGAAATTAATTATTTTAATAAATTTAAGGGTTAAAAAGGGAATAAATTTAAGGTTAATTAATAATAAATTAAAATAAATACTTATGGAAACTGCTTATAATATCATGAAAATTATAATAATATTAATAAAAATATTTTTTTATTTATAAGTTTATGTTCTTAAATTGCAATTTCTTTCATTTGTGTTTTATTTTCTTTATTATTGCATTGTTTAATCTCTTAATAAGCGCTCTTAAGTTGCATTAAATGAAATAGAAGTTTAGTGCTGTGTCTTAACTGAACTTTAAACAAATACTAACACAAGACGGGCGGCGTGGGCGAGGACGCGGTGCTGGCGCTCTGAGACCGCACCGTCTCTGCCAGAGATGATGTTGACTTCCATACACTCTCACGTTTTCTCTGTTAAAATTCGAAAGTGCTCAGTCTGGTTAAGTTAATACCGGAGGCCCAATTCCCCTCCCCGTCTCCTCTGTGCCCTACTCCTCCCCTCCCCCTCTCCTCTGTATCCTACTCCTCTCCCCTCCCCCTCTCCTCTATGCCCTTCTATACCCACCCCCTCTCCTATGTGCCCTAACTCTCTCCCTTGGCTCCTCCTCCTCTCCTCTATGCCCTTCTATACCCACCCCCTCTCCTATGTGCCCTAACTCTCTCCCTTGGCTCCTCCTCCTCTCCTCTATGCCCTTCTCCTATACCCACCCCCTGTCCTATGTGCCCTAACCCTCTCCCCTGGACCCTCCTCCTCTCCTCTGTCCCCTCCCCTTCTATGCGCAGTGCACGGCGGTTGACACTACCATCAGGAGATCATCTGGATGAGAGTCTGTTTCTCTATATCATTTAAAAAAAAAGCCAAGTTCGAGTCGGACCGTACAAACCTGTAGGTATATAAACAAAAGTTATGGTATTTTTATTGCTAAATGAAATCCATAACAATAATAATATAAGAACTACAATATTTGAACTTTATACCTCTACGCATTCATGAGGAAAGGGTTATAAGTTTATAATTATAAAAAAGAAATATAAACAATATAACAGATACAGTTATCTGATGTAACTAAAAATTTAAGGTTGCCCAAATTTTTCCTTTATCTGTGCTATAAAACGTTGTTTCATGAAAAAATTTAAGATTCTAGGTCGACTGGAAGTATCCTTTAGGTTTTGATTTCCTTGTGAGTAGTTGCAAAATATGCGGCTTAAATTGCTGTTTCTTTCAATTGCATTGATATAGAAGTTTGATCTTGTTACAGCTTACAGGTATTATAGACCTGAGTATTGGATATGAATTTAAATTTAATACCTCTACGCGTTCATGAGGAAAGGGTTAGTAAGTTTAAAATTATTAAAAATGTTTTTATTATATGATGTTAAACTAAAAATTATATCTAATTTATATAATATATATCTATATAATTATTATCTGTGCTATAAGACGTTGCTTCGTAAGAAATTTCAAGATTTTGAGTTCACGGGAAGTGTCGAAAATTTGCAGCATAAACGGCTGTATCTTTTTATATTCTTAGAAGTTTGATTTTTTCACTGATCCAAGGGACAGTAAACCTGAGTATTTGATATGAATTTCAGCATTATACCTCCACGCGTTCCTGAGAAAAAGGGTCTTGACAGACAGACAGACGGACAACAAAGTGATCCTATAAGGGCTCCGTTTTTTTTTCCTTTTGAGGTACGGAACCCTAAAAAGACTAGCACTAGTGAATCACACAAATTCTTGTCTCGATTGAACCACGAACGGCCCGAATCCTAAACTAGACCAGGAGGAGGGAGTCTAATGATTCAAAACTCCTATCATATGGGTACTGTTAAATATTTCAATAATTGTATCTTACCGCTCGTCGCTTCTGTTTCTTCATTTCCTCTTCGGAACTAAGAATTTCTTGGATTCGAACCTCTCTTTTGGCACTTCGCACCTATAGCACAAACAATATAATTAAACACTCTGATGTAATGATATATTAACTAATAATAAAGTAACAGTACATATTATATAATAAAAAAAACAGTACTTGTTTCGTAAGGCACAAATACATCTGACTACGATGCGGACACAGACATTATACATTTCAATACTTCAAAGCACATAGGCAAATAGTTTTAATGTAACTAATGAAGTTGAAAATATTGAAAATCAAATCAAAGTCACATCACCCCCATCACCAATAATTGCTTTCTAGTGTACATAGTTAGAACGGAGTCATTCACAGCGCAGGAGTCAAGTTAGCGATCATTCCCTCATTTCCCAGAACCCGAACAGAATCTCCGGCGAACTTCGTAACGCATCACGAGCGTTCTCAAAAAAAAATGTAAACTATTTTTTTTTATTAAAGTTTGAATAGTTATACTTCGGGGCCGAGAAAGATACAACAAGCCAAAGATTGTTCATCGATCGATCTATCAAAACATCAATTATAAATGGTGACTTCACCCGAATTTGTTTCATATATTCATATATATAAAATAAAGTTGAGTTCGTTATACAATTTGTCAAATTAATCAATGGTAGTCCGGTCTCTTTTTCCTGTTTGATAAAGAGCCCATTTTCAATTGTTATGTCTATTATCATCACTGTACACGTATCAACAATAATTAAATCGGTTATTTTTGGATTTGGATCGCTTCATTTTATTATTATTATAAAGGTAAAACAACATAAAATTATTCTAAGATGGAACAATATTTGCCGGGTCAGCTAGAAAAAAACAAAGTATTTAGATAAACAAGAATAACATACCAATTTCTGTTCACTCTTTAACCTAGCTTCGATATTCGCCACCGCAGCTTTCAATTCATCCTTCAATGCTATTGGGAACTTGAGATGCGTTCTTGCATCGTGATTGGCCATTGATAGACCGTTGAGTGGCGCGCGTGCGAAAAGTGGGTGTACGAGCAAATGGTCCAAAGACGGGCCGCCATGCTTACATGATGTGCTTGATAAACACAGGCGGAGTACTGA
Organism: Tyria jacobaeae; assembly: GCA_947561695.1. NCBI lineage: Eukaryota > Metazoa > Arthropoda > Insecta > Lepidoptera > Erebidae > Tyria > Tyria jacobaeae. Next base: position 14,153,552 of record OX387224.1, on the reverse strand, counting down.
TTCTAGAAAAACAAAAATATTAGACAAATCAAAACTATGTACTACTAATATTTTATTTTTGTATAAATACTTCCACATGCACACTTGTACATGGCGGCGGATCTAATGCCCAGAGCCAAAGCTATTCTTTACCAGTCGACCTGCGGTGGTGTAGAAAAGTTATAAAGTAGGTGCGAAGACAGAACCAAAATTTTACGATATTATTTTTGTAGTAGACCTACACCTACAACTCAAGTGCGCTGCCCGTCTTTTAGGGTGATGAGGGATGGGGGATACGGGGAGGGGAAAGAACAGAGGGAGATAAAGAAATAGGAAAGAGTAGAAGGGGCGTTGGGCCCCTAAATTTGTTTGTGCCGTTGCCGGCCACTTCTCCTGTTTCCTCTCCCCTCAACCCCCCCACCCTACAACTCTTATTTGGAGGTGTCCATGGGCGGCGGTTGTCCCTTACCATCTAGTGACCTTATGCCAAAAAAAATCTCCCAAATTATTTATGGGTCGCAGGAGACAAACTTATGGAATTAAAACAAAATTATTGACACTAACAACACCCAGGCTCGGTACAACTACTTGTCACACAAATTTTTGTCCCGCGTGAAATCGAACCCACAGCTCAGCAGTCAGAGTCACTAACCGCGACACCAACAGGCCAGTCGGTTACAGCTTAAAGTATTTATGTATTAAAAAAATGCTTGAACTTACCTAAATCCTCACTAATACTATCCGGATAATAATCACAATAGTAATCCTGCAATGTATTTCCAAATGCCATTTCATACAAGGTTCGTCCAAAGCAGTACACATCTATTGCTTCGGCCGTAGTGGCGCGCCTCAGTTGTAGAAGGTGCGGCCGGTAGAGGCAAGGCACTCCCATTAACACATTCTCTATGTCCATTAGGAGTGCTCGCTGATTGTCTATGGCGATGTTGCCTGGGTGTATGTGACCTGGAAAGAAAAAAAATATATATTTAAATTATCAAAGTCTATACTCTGCGAAAAACTGGCCTTTGAGTGTGTCTTTGATTATATTATTGTATTTATAATCTATATATATATATAAGAGATTTCCACCGATATATTGACTCATCCCGATATCTCTGGAACCATAAGGCGTAGACTTGAAATTTGGCAGGAATATTCCTTTCGCCGAGTAGAGGTAGGCTAACAACGGATTTTAAGAAATTTCACCCACAAGGGGTGTTGCGAGGGTGTCAACAGGTGTGCTAGTAGTATAATAAATATTATTTGTATTGTAACAGTATCTTTCACAGGCTAAAGGTGGAGTAGAATGTGCACTTCCCGTAGGTGTAGTAAAATGCGAATCAGAGATTGGACTGCTATCGGTCCGATAGTATATATGTAGTTTATACAATGGCCAAGTTGTGGTTTATCAATCTACACGCGCGTGGTCTCCGGAGCTCCTAATTTTCGCATGCGAAGGTGGATAGTTAAGGTTAGTGTTTATTTTCAACCGCTTGTTCAACCGCTAATGTGAACATTGACTGTTACACTTCGAACCTACATTTACTATACAATACAACTTAAAATTACAAGCCACTAGCCTATTTAAAACCCAGCCCCGTCTAGTGCTTAAAAACTGCACAATTGTCATCATTCAGTCACATCATCAGTATTGTCTTTAGGCAGATATACGTACCGTGAGGTATTCCCTTTTCATGTAGAAACTTCAACGCTTGCAATATCTGATAACCATAGTGCACAATCTGTCCCATTGTGAATGGTTTCCTAATCCTCGGATTGGTGTACTTCCCAAGATGATTCTTGTTATACTCCGTGCCGTAGAGGATGTCTCGCAGACTGCCATTTTCGTGTATTTTTCTGACTACAAACGCTCCCCTCTCTAAATTATTAATTGCTAATACTTGGTCTATGTATGGATGCTGAAAAAAAATAAAAAAACTACAATTATATTAATACAACTGAGTCTGGATTAACACACAGCTGGATAACAACATTATTCAAAACCTAAGGAATTCCCTTGCCTTGATGAACTCTAGGAAGAGAATAATTAATGAAGAAAAACCTTTAAAAAAATTGTGTATAACACCTCGCCTCGTTGAAGGCATTCCTGAAAACTTGTAAGAAGCTGTGTTTTAATCCATCTTAGAGATGAAATACTATCTTCAAATTTAACCTGGACCTCATGGAATACGACTGATTTAATTAAAAACAGCATTATTGAAATCGATTTACAAAAGACGAAGATATTGTGTAACATGTATTCTTGATCCTTAATTCAACACCTTTAAGGTTGCGTATTTGATTCAAATTTAAATGGGACCAAGCTTGCTGCAAGCATAACTTTCCATGTTAAAAAAACAAAACGGTTTATAATGAACAGTGTTATACGGTATAAGAAAAACTATAAGCTACGAGATACTTACAGAAAGATTTAATAAGCTCTTAAAAGCTGTTTGTAAATCCTTATCGCTGAGGTACATCTCAGGGCCGTAACTCTGCCACGAGAGTAGACAGTTCGTTCGATTCTCTGTATCTGTTACCTGTGAAAACGAAATTTACTATTCAAGATCAAGCATCCAGCATAACTACAAAATTATAGCGCAACGAACATAGCAAACGAAATTTGAAAATGTTATTCTGAGGTCGTTTGGGGATGTGGAAAGAATGGGTTAAGGACGAAAGACAAAAAATAAATATAAAGGGAACGTTGGTGGGATGACAGGTAGGGCTCAACAGCGAAAACATGCTCGGATTCAATTTGTAATTTAGATAGGATCAATACAGTGGTGGAAGTTTGTGAGGTATGTAAGGATAGAAGTACATGGCGGGCTCTTGTCTCCCCTGAGGGAAAAAAGCTTGAGTTTATTCAAGTTCCTTTTTAAAAAAAATACAACTGCCGCACTAGGAATAACTCCTGTATAGCGGGGGACTTCACAAACATTTAAATAACGGGTACAAGAACACCTACACTCAGAAAACCAATTTCAGGTTTACACGATGATTGTACCCACAACACTTCGCGTGGCAGAGTAGTGACGAGGTGACCACTTAAACCACTCAAGTTGTTTCGAATGGCTACCAAGACAATCCGAGATGATTTTTAATTTCGAGAATCACTCTATAGGTTCGAGTAGAGGTAGGGCATTCAAACCTACAATCGAACATTTATTCAAGAGCATCATAAAAAGTAGATTTTTTTTAGTTATAGTGTAAGTGATCAAATATGATAATTCTCTGTATCTGAATAAATTGAAGCTGACACTCTCAACCCGCCATACATACTACAAAATGTCTAAATTCATCACCAACTGTTGCAGAAACAATACTTAAAGAAAACGTTCCAGTTTGTGAATTCCAGTTTTATTTCCAATATGTAACTTGTAATGATATAATAAAAACTTTTAAAACTTTAAATATTAAAAAGACTGCAGATCTATGGGGTAATTCTGTTGACGTTGCTAAGTCTATTATAAACATTGTAGCACCAACTTTAACAGTAATCTTTAATAATTGTATAGATTGTGGTGAGTTTCCTGATCTAATGAAATATAGTAAAATAATACCATTGTTTAAATCGGGTAGTACATCAGACCCTTCTAATTATAGACCTATATCAGTGCTACCTACTTTTAGTAAAATTTTTGAGAAACTTATTTTAGATCAAATGCACATATATTTTACTAAACATAAATTATTACATAGCAAACAGTTTGGTTTCACAAAGGGTCGTTCAACAACTGATGCTGGTGTTGAACTTTTAGGGTACATTTATAATGCATGGGAAGATAAATGCGATGCGTTAGGCATTTTTTGCGATTTGTCTAAGGCTTTTGATTGCGTTCTCCATGATACATTGATCAGGAAGCTGCGCTACTATGGAATCCGGGGCACCTCTCTGGATCTTCTTACTTCATATTTAAGTAATAGGATTCAGAGAGTTGATGTGAACGGTAAAAGATCTCCCGGATCTGTAGTCAGAATGGGGGTTCCCCAAGGCTCTATTCTAGGTCCCTTTTTATTTATAATTTATATTAATGACCTGCCGTACCTCATAAAGGATAAACATGATATAGTGTTGTTTGCAGATGACACTTCACTTGTATTTAAACTCAAACGTCAGCAGGTGGTTATTGATGACGTAAATAGTGCCCTTTCAACAGTAGTTAACTGGTTTAATATCAATAATCTTCTCCTTAACGAGAAAAAAACTAAATGTATAAAGTTTACATTGCCTAATGTAACACAGGTGAACACTAGTGTGTCAATAAAGGGCGAAGTGTTAAAACCCGAAGATTCCACAGTGTTCTTAGGCTTAACTTTAGATGCAAAGCTTCAGTGGAGCCCCCATATAGATAAACTGTCCAAAAAGCTTAGTTCTGCAGCGTACGCCGTTAGGAAAATTCGTGGTTTAACAGATTTAGAGACAGCCCGTTTAGTATACTTTAGCTATTTTCATAGTGTAATGTCGTACGGTATTCTGTTGTGGGGAAATGCCGCCGATATTCAATCTATTTTTGTTTTACAAAAAAGAGCTATACGTGCAATTTATAAATTAAGTCCCAGACACTCCCTCAGAGATAAATTTAAAGAGATTAATATTATGACTGTGCCCTCTCAGTATATTTATGAAAATCTCATGTACGCACATAAAAATATTAATCTGTTTAAAAAATACAGTGATATCCATAGTGTAAATACTAGGAACAAAAACAAATTTGTTGTTCCTAAAACCAGGCTCAAGAAAATAGGTGGTTCGTTTAGATGCCAAAGTATACATTTCTATAATAAGCTTCCTAGCCAAATACAAGAACTAAGCAATAATAAATTTAAATCATTTATAAAAAAAAAACTAAGTCAAAAAGCTTTTTACACAATTAAAGATTATATTGAAGATAAAAAGGCTTGGGAATGAGCTGCTTCATTAATGTACATGAGCCTTTGTTTTTCGTTTATAATTTTTTTTTTTATACACATTGACATTTTATATTTTACTTTTTGACATGAATACTTACTTTGTTAAGTATTATATTGTTTTTTTTTTATTGTTTAAATCTTTGTACCTTTTGACATGAATACTTTGTTAAGTATAATATATTATATATTTGTTTCTTTTTTTTTAATTTATAAATTTAATTATTGTAAATGTGAGGACTATGTAGGTTATTTATTTATTTATTTTTTATTTTTTTCTCTTTTCTCCTGTAGTTTGTTTTATAACGATGTCTGACAGTTTGAGTACTTTTGCGGCCTACCCAAATGTCCTTGCTTTGGTACTGTTCGTCGGTCCGTTGAGCTCCTTAAAGTTCTAAGTTGAGCTACACGATAACTGACAAATGCTTGCACTGTTTGGACGGGTCCACTCAAATGAGCGTGGTGCTTTCTTCAAAAGCTCTTCTCAGACGTTTGCGTGCATGGTTCTCATATGTTTTTGACCAGTACATCTGTATGGACTTTAAAACAGACTTTGACCTCTGAGTTTGTTTCGGTGTTTCTTCTCAGGGTAGTCAGCTAGGAAACACCGGCCTCATCTAGCATAAACTAACAGAAAAAAATAATATATTGACGTGTAAAAGTGTTGTTGTAACCTATTTACAAAATAAAGATCATTTATCATTTATCATTTATCATTTATAACTGATAAATTAAAAAGATACTAATTCGCTTTAACTCGTGTTAACTATGTTGTGATGCTTATATTTGATTAAGGGAATACCGATTGTTTAGGCTTAATAGAGAAAAAATATAGCAACCACTTTATTAATTATTATATTAATACGTAAAGCAAAAACTTTGTACCTACACCTTTTTATGAAAATTACGCACACGAAGCATTTGGCTCAACCTGGCACAGTTAAAGTTTATATGGAGAAGAAGTGCAGAAAGCTTATATTTTTTATATAATATTGCATTAAAAATACATTAAACTATTAAAAAATTATACACACGTTCAAACACGTTCATACCGTCAAAATATAAATAAAGTATATTTGTTGACACCACTGACTATTATGTCAGTGGTGTCAACAAATATACTTTATCTCCTTGGCAAAAAAAATAACGTTCAAACTTAAAAATGTTATCAATTGCGATCGAGACTACCAGGCGATCACTACTACCTAATAATTATAAATAACCCTCTCCGGTTATTAGCCTCCATCTAGGAGAACTATCAGAAAAATGAATGAAAAAATCAACATATCGACATACCTTAACAAACAACTAATAACCTTCGATCAGACACCGAATTTATGAATGACTTCAGACGATGGCAATAGGAGCAAAAAGTTACTTTCATTCTTATTAGTTCTTACTTCCTCTTCTTACCTTAATCCCATCCCCCTATTAAAATGAACACGACCTTTTCGACATTCTGTTTAAAAGTAACAGAACTTCATTTTAATTACTATTTTTTTTCATATACGAAACCCTACTAACCGGCTTAATAGATGGTAATTCATATATCAACAGCTAAAAATAAACATTCATGTCGTTCGATGTGCTACTGTCCCCTCTACGTTGTGCTATTTATCGCAATGTTAATACAATACAAGTACTATGAACTTTAATGTTATAAATACATTGTTCTAGCGTATTTTTTTATCATTTTGTCCGATAAGCGAGTCCGAGTATTGTGATTCATAGCGATGACATGCCACGTCACTTATACATGGACATTTAAATATATTTATAATACTTTTAATAAAACAATTTATAGTGTACATAATAAATAACAGTTAGTTTGTTCAGTCATATTTTTGATTCAGAATGGAAAATGGAAAATGTTACAAAGCCTTATAAGTTCAGTGCTAGGCATCAAAGTAAAGTCATTAGAAGCGAAAGGACAACAGTCCCGTGATGCACAGGACTCTGTGGGATGTGAAAACTCTTGTCATAACTCATGTCACTGTTTATTTTTACAAGTACATTGCAGTGCAGACTGCACTGGAATGATGGTTCATAGTATTTTGAATAAATAAGTTACATACTAATTTCAAAAATTAAAAAAACTACTACTTTCCCAAGAAATAATTATGCTCTTTATAAACGCCATGTTCATTTTATATTATTTATATCAAGAACAGAACATTAAGAAGTTATAATGGAATAAAGAATCTCTCATACATACAGGACCCGAGAAAACATTGCACTGATTTTTGTGTACAGTTGTGTAAAAATTTCTTAAATATATATATATATATATATAAGAAATAGCTTACTAAAAAATAATGTTTTCTTATTCTCCACCCGATGTCGAGGAGCGGTCCTTTGAGCTCGTACCTGCCGTCACCTCGCAGCGCAATTGATACTGTTTGAAGGGCATGTTCTGAAATATATTAAGATAAAACTTTAGTATACATTTTCTTTAAGAACAAACAATATAAAATATTCATTTTGATTTGTGTTTAATAACCCAAGATTTATAAAGTGGTTGTAATGTGTGTATTTCGGGAAAACCCGATTTGTTTCTTATCTGCTTTTTGTTCAGTGACTGTTGAAAAATATTGTTTAAAATAAAACAAAACAACGCTCAACTGATGATCTTTTGCGCACTAACTTTACTGAGGCTATTGATTTGATATCAATTAAAATATTTCATTATTAATTTTTGTTGTAAAAAGTATATTGTTTTTAAACGATTTCTCATATCAATGGAGAAGTACATACTAGCAAAGAGAGTAACTTTTCTTTTTATTTGAAGATAATAATAATGTTCAGGGTCCTATTGTGTGAATTTTATTCATTATAGATAATTGCATTTTTACATACATACATAAACACACGCATTCGTTCCTTCAGGGTACTTAGCGACAGCGGCGCTTGTTGTCAGTAAAACCTTTCACAATATACAGGCACACCGGTTCCGAATTGTCCAGAACTGTTTTTTCTTCAAAACATTACCAATTTCATCATGGTATGTCAGTAACGTAAAGTATTGATAAATAAATTATAATGTCATGACTAAGGTGTCAGACTTGTGATGAAGTTGTTCTGGGTTTTCGTCCGGAACCAATGGAACGAGGAGTACAATAACGACGTGAACCCTCTCATAATATTAAAGAAGGTCGGAGGGGCTAAAGAGAATGAAAAGTGTGTAACCCACACTGCATATATAACTTTATTTAAGAAAAACGTAGATCTAACTACATTATAGTTTACTTTAAAAAAGTAAATAACGTCAGTTTTACAGTTCATCATAAAATGCTGTGTTCTTCATCTCCTAACCCACTTTTGGGTCGGAATATTTAATTATATTGTTTTTTTTTTATAAACTTATCCAACCTCAAGAACCACAACTAAAAAAGAATTACACATTGAAATCGGCTCACAAATTTCGAATTATTTTATTCTGCGTTCCACCTTAGAAGTTACATCCTTTCTTCAAATTTAAACGGGCCTGTTCATCTAGTGTTTAGTGATCCTGACTGCTGAACCAGAGGTTGGGTTCGAATCCCACATGGGACAAATTTATGTGATTTACAAATAGTTATCCCGTGGTATTCTTTGTGTCCGTTGTTTGTATGTTTGTCAAGTCCCCACAACACAGGAATCATTCCTAATGCTGCCCAATGGGTCCCAAGAAAAGAAAAGATAAAATGACGGAGTTATCCGATAACATAATAAAAGTACAACCGAGTTGAGACCCTCCTCCTTCTTTGAAGTCGGTTAAAAATCAAGTTAAAAGTGATTTTCTAATCGCATCAGCAACTTAATGAGAACCCTTAATAATAGACATGACATGACATCGGTTCTATTCAACAGAATTACTATATAAAGAAATATACAATATACTCAGTCAATTGCCCAGTCTGTGGCTACATGCAATATGATTACCGCCCGAACGGTTCAGCCTTGACCAACAAGTGTCGATTTACACCTACGTGTAATATGGATAAAAGCTATTTCTATGCCTACGTATCAGACGAGTTCAAAACTGCGCGTATTGATATAACGAAAATAATTTTCTACAAATTATTTTGTTTCTTCGAGAAATATTTAAAAAAATGTATTGCAGCTATTTTGTAGATAAAAGTTTAAGACCGCACTTAAACAACATAATTATCTGTCATTTGTAAGAAAATCCCATAAGACAAATCAAAGAAATACGCAGCTTCATATTCTGTTGTTAATATCGAATATTTAAAGAAGTCAATATATTGTTTACTTTCAAGTTATTGGATAATAAACATCTATTGTTTTCAAACACCCACAAACGCTGCGCTAGTTCCAGGTGGTAGAGTCGTAATAATATTTTTATTATGTGCTAAATAGGTCATGTTTCAATAATTAGGATTATTTAGCTTCTGAAAACACGTGTTTCCGACTTATTATTACCTGAGTTTACTTGGATTTGTTCACAAGCAATCTCAATTAGTAAGACGTCTTAAAATGGGAAAAGCACGCGAATTTAACAGTGAAGTACGTTCTTCCATGGTTGTTCTACATAATGAAGGCAAATCCGGACGTGGGATTGATTCACAACTGAAGTTATCGAAGACTTGTGTTGATTGCCACGTCTAGTGAAGATAATTTCATTTAGTTCCCAGCAATTAAGCATGGTGGTGGCCTAATTATGGTCTGGGATTGCTTCTCTAGCCAAGGAACTGGCGATTTGATCAAAATTTAAGGAATTTTGAAAAAGGAACAGTACAAAATTTTTTTAGCACAAAATGTCGTTCCTTCCGGGTTGCGATTATTTGGAGATGGATTCATTTTCCAACAAAAAATTATCCAAAGCATAGCTCAAAATTATGCAAAGGATATTTAGAAGGAAAAGAGGCACAAGGCATGTTAAAAAAAACATGGTTTGGCCCCTCAGAGCCCGGATCTCAATCCCATCGAACTTTTGTGGGAAGAGCTTGATTTGAACGTCCGTAATCGTAGCCCATCCTCGCAAGAAGAAATGTGGAATGCTTTATGCGAAAGTTGGAGCAATATATCACAAGACACCAACAAATTGACAAAAAGACATAAACAAATTGATTGCCGGTTTGCCGAGACTTGTGAAAAAAGTCATAGAATGTAAAGGAGGATTTTTTGATTAAAAATCAGTTTAGCTAACCATAGCCTCTTTTAGCATAGACTGTTAATATTTTTTTAAGCTTTTAGAGTATATTGTTTGTCAATCAGTGTTGTTTTATTATTATTAAACATTTAATTAATTAAACAGGTTAATGAAACATTTAATATTTTATTGGAGTTTTATTTTATTTTCCTACTTTAATTAAGGTGGTCTTAAACGTTTGGCCTGCAGGGTATATTTCAAAATAATCGTTTGTTCAGCTATCCAACAAGGCATAACAGTCTATTGTCAGATTTCACAGAAAAATAAAAAGTCATATGAAAGGGAGACAGGCAGTAGTAAAAAGTAACGGTACTGATGATTCGTCACCAGCGGCACCTATTGTCATTCAAAGGAATGAAATGAGTGCGAGCGAAATATCATACGGTTGATGCAGGTGTAAGCGCCTCAACCTCGCGACGGCTATTGGTTCAGGAAGTCTCTCGCTAGAGACCATGGTTCTGTCCATGGCCCAAAGCGAGAGCGCGTGGGATTCCGCCGCCTTATTTTGCGAAGAGGTCATGTTGGCTAAAGAGGCGGCGGAGAGGATACGGCACCCAGGTCCTTTACCCGGTCCCTTGCAATAGACCTACTTGTGCCGGAACACCGTGTGGTTTTAGTCGGTTCGAGTCCGACATACCACTTCACCGTCAGCTCCAGTGAGGTGATGACCCGTGGGGGTTTCCACACGAAAAAAAATAAAAAAAGTGTAAGCTGGCAAAATATTCCCTAAACTGTATTACTACAACCTGATAGCGCAAATGTTTTTGTGTATTACGACAGAGATATAGTAATAGACAAAAATATTGCCACAAATTAGTGGGTTAACTAAATCTTGGCTCTACAAGTCGACAACCCTCACGGGTGGTCCACTGAGAGGCCGGAGCAGCGGAGGTTGCATCTACACTCTCACTTCATCACTGAAAAAAAATTACACTCAACGAGCGTCGCCATAACACATGAAGAAACGAGGGCACCAACTATACTATCGCACTCGCGTCGTGGATCAGGTTTAAAAAAAATTGGAACTTCTTACTGATATTGGAACATTATTGTGTCAGTTTCAAATTTAACGTCTATATAGAGCAGCATATGGCAATAATAAATACTGTATGATTATGAACATGTCACTTATCTAAGAAGTGGACTCAAATATAGTTCCTAACCTCAACATCACTGAGTTTATAAATATATATAGTAGTGCAATCAGTGTAACGGTGTGTGGGTTATTTATATTTAAGGTATTAAATATTAAAACAACCTAGGCATTAAGCAGTTACCACAGAGAAAATAACTGTAAATATATTACATAATAGTTATAATTATTTGCATTACTTATATTGTATATTTGTAAACTGTGAATGTCAATTGGCTAATCAAAAAAAAATGAGTTTTTCTTGCTTTCTTTTTACTACTTTAATAATCAGAAACGGCTTAATACACTGCCCTTGTTCATATACATATACAGAAGAGAGTCCATTGCATTAGCAGAGTATATAGTAATAGCATATCATAACTATATACATAATCTAGGCATTCCCCAGTTTCTGATAAAGTTATGCTCTGTTGTCACTGCTCTGTTCAATAAATACTCTATTCAATACAAAAAGAATCCATCAAATCCAATGGATAGTTCCAGAGATTATTGTGTTTAAAACAACAAATGTTACAATTTTATTAATATAGATAGATTTAAAATGCCCAGGCTTTTACCGACCGGCACAAGAAAGAAGAGCCAAACCGTTTAGTTCGGGTACGTATATTTTCGACGCACAAACGGTGACTCCTCAGGCCAGTACGTGTAGTCCTGTAGAGGAAGGGAGAAGGTGGGACCAATTGGAAGAGCTCATCAGAACACTCCCCGTGATGTAGGCGATAGAGGACTGCCATAGAGGCGACATCTCTTCGCAACTGCAGAGGCTCAAGAGACAGGGTGATCTCAGGACAGTCGATAATGCGGACTGCGCGCCGCTGCAACCGATCGAGAGCGTCAAGCAAATACTGCGCATAGCCGTCCCAGAGATAAGAGCAGTACTCCACGCAGGAGCGAACCTGGGTCTTGTACAAAAGACACAGTTGCTCGGGCGAGAAGAACCGTCTCACCTTGTTCAAAACGCCGAGCTTACGCGAGGCCGCCTTAGTGACACTCTCGATGTAATCGCGCGGATTGAGATCCCGGCAAATATCCATACCCAGAATACTAAGCCTATCCTGCAGTGGCAGTTGAGTGCTCTGAAGAGTAGGAAGGGGAAGGAATGGAGACTTTTTGTTAGAGAACACACACGCTTGTGTTTTCTTGGCGCCGAACTCGACCAGATTCTCACAGCCCCATTGGGAAATGCGACTCAAGACCCGGTCGAGCTCAGCGACAAGCTCCTGTCGTTTTTCCTCAACGTCTGCCCGCTTGGCAGTAGGATGCCCAAAATATCGCCCGTGCACTGTACTGTCGTCTGCATAACAATGTATATTGCCAAGGGTTAACATGTCATTGATATGCAGAAGAAACAGCGTAGGCGATAGGACGGAGCCCTGAGGTACACCAGCGCTTACCTCGTGGAAGTCTGAGGCCGCGCCGTCGCAGAGAACCCTAATGCGGCGCTTTTCGAGGAAGGCAGCAACCCAGTTGCAGAGTTTAGGTGGCAGACCAAATGCAGGAAGTTTGGAGAGAAGCGAGCGGTGCCACACCCTATCGAAGGCCTTGGCAATGTCGAGGCTGATGGCCAAGGACTCCCCATGCCTATCCATAGCCTCACCCCAAAGGTGTGTGACGTACGCTAGAAGATCACCCGTGGATCGGTTTGGCCGAAAACCATATTGCCGATCATTTAACAAGGAGTGATCCTCTAGGTGGCGGATTAGTTGGGTGTTGATGATCCGCTCGAACACCTTACAGAGTATGGAAGTGACGGCTATAGGTCGGTAATTGGCTGGATCGGAGCGGTCGCCTTTTTTGGGAATGGGTTGAACATTCGCTTCTCTCCAGGGCTCCGGAACAATTCCTGAGGAATAGGACAGGCGATACAAGCGCGTTAGTACGGGAGACAACTCAGGTGCACAGTTCTTAAGAACCACCGCCGGAATACCATCGGGTCCACTGGCTTTCCGGACATCGAGTGACCGAAGCTCCGCACGGACATCCCTCTGCCGGATGCGAATATCCCGCATTGCGGAGTCGCAGGACGCAATGGTGGGCGTGTGCGCGCAACGGTCATCGATTCGGGAGTTAGCCGCAAAAAGGTCAGCTAGTAGATTCGCTTTCTCTTGCGGCTCGTGGGCCAGTGATCCGTCAGGGTAGTTCAACGGCGGCAGCGAAGGTTGGCAATAGTTGGACTGCACGGCTTTGGCCAATCGCCAAAACTTACGGCTACCCGTAGGGTACGCGACGAGTTCTTGACCAAACCTTGCAATGCGCTGGGCATCTGCTCTGATGTAAGCCCTCTTGCATTCCCTAGTGGCTCTGTTTAGTGCTGCTTTTAGGCGATCAATGTCTGGGTCACAATGTGCGCGGGCCCTGATCCATGCGCGGTAGGCCGACTGCTTTTGAGCAACGGCCCGGATGCACTCGCGATTGAACCAGGGACGGGTCTTCGTGCTGGTGACCTCACTGTAGGGGATATAATACTCCATACCGACAGTGATTTCGTCAGCCACGGCAGACGCACTTTGCGACAGATCCCTATCTTTAAAGCAGCGTTGAGCCCACGGGATGGATGCAAAATATTCCTGCATTCCATCCCAGTCTGCTGACGAGTAGTGCCATAACCGCCGCCTTGTTACCACAGGTCGTGGAGGCGTAACAAGAGGCACTGAGGTCGACACCAGGCAGTGGTCGGAGGATCCCAGAGGGGCGAGAACCGATACGCTGTACTGCGCTGGGTGATTCGTCAGCAAAGAAGGCGCTTGACCCGATATGTCTGGTATCCTGGTGGGCTGGAGTACCAGTTGGGTAAGGTCATGCGTGAGAGCAAATGCGTGGGCAGTTCGACCAGCGTGGTCAGTTTTGGAAGATCCCAGCCAGGACTCATGGTGGGCGTTAAAATCTCCCAAAAACACCAGTCGGAAACTGCTCCTGCGCTTTATCCGCTGCTTGACTCAGGTGGTCAAAGAGTCGAGTTGTCTCGGAGTCTCCGGAATGGGAGCGATAGAGGCACACGTAAATCCGGCTCGTAGAGCCAAAATCCACGTGGAGCCAAAGGATGGAGAAGGATGTGTCTTCTAGGCAGTGCAGACGGCGACAACAAACATCCGCCCTGACGAAAAGGCACACTCCAGCCCTTGCGAGGAAGCACTCCTCGAGCACGTAGCCGGGATAGTGGAGATATGCCGTGTCGGCAGGGCGGCGTATTTGTGTCTCCGTAAGAAAGAGCATGGCCGGCCGAGCCGTCTCGAGGTGTTGGTGTACGGCGCTGAGGTTTGCATGGAGTCCACGTATGTTAGTTAACTCCACCTCAAAAAGCGAGTTGGTGGGAGAGGAGGATGCCGCTGTAAGACCACTTTTCTTTTTTTGTGCTGCCATGATAGAAGAGGAAGGGGGCGTAAAAGGCATGACAGTCATCGTGGCAATGTAAACTGGGACTAAAAATGCTGTGTCATCATGTATCGGTGAAGCATGACGGTGACCGAACCGCCGGACGGAAGGGCCCCCGTACCCTCCCGGAAGTGGTCGCCGGGTCCCACCATCCGGTCACCAACCGGCACGACGAGCCACTCCGTGGATTATGCGCGACCTGACGGGGCAGCCTCCCAGGGTGGTTAGCCGTGGTTGGGCCCCTCTCTATGCCGCGGGCGGCCAGCGGCACCACCGTTTCTACGGGTCTCCCTGGCCGACGGCTCGATCCACGCCACCCTCACAATGACTCTACAGCACTCCACTGCTCACACACATACCACGATAACTGTCACCCCTGCATCAATGGGCCTCTGGTCTCTCACTCACCAGCGAAAGGCGACACCACGAATGTTGTCACTTTAGGCTGGTTTTCTGTGAGAGGGTAGTACTGCCCCGGTCGAGCCGGCCCATTCCTGCTGAATAAATCAGCGTGTCTCTACTACCTTATAAATCTATCTAATATGTATTATGTATGTATAAATACATTGTATAAACTGCTTAGTTTAGGATTGGACTGCAGTGTAAGATGTGTCAAGTTATTATTATTATTATAGTGTATGGTATGGGATATCAATATAGAAAGTATGCAAAAATCAATAGAAAAATCATTTACATAACTCATTGTACCTGTGAGCTTTTCCCAATTAAAAAAAAAACAAATAAAAAAACTCAGACCATATGGGTCAACACAACTGATCAATATTGACTATTTGTTTTTGATAATATTAAAACATAGTCTTGATTAATAGAACAAGACAAGCTCTTTGTTCACTCCATACACCATATTCAGAAATAATTCATAATAAATTACCAGCAATATCCAGTGTGTAACTAGTGGGATCCAAGAAACTCCTCACTTGCAATGATAATGCCAACATTTCATTTTTTAAAACCTCATTCATGTAGTTCTGAAAAAAAAAGAATAACAGGTCAATATCCAAAAATTAAGTAATAAGTTAGACATTAAAGAGAATATAATCTAATATAGCTATGCCTATTTACACATACTCTATAATAATATTTTATCTTTATTCTACTGTCCAAAAATGGAGGGTATTGTTTTAAGGGTAAATGTTTATGTGTATAAGTTTCTTTATTCCACCATAACTTCTAAATGCCTAAACAGATTTAGCACAGAAAGTTGAATTGTGCTCTCTCTCCCGTTCCACCGCCATATGATTAATAAGCATGTTTAATTACTTTTAAAATTTAAAAAAAAAAATAAGATTGACTGAGCATAGCAATATTGAGGTAGACTAAAAAGATGCATAAAGATTTGAAATTTAAAATGAATATCTACTATGCAATGATAGATGCCCAACCTGTAATGCAATTTGTCTTTCAGCAATAAAAGATGGTTGCATGTTCCCAATAAGTTTCTTAGGAGGCAGTGGCAGGTCAATGTTGGCTTGCTGCAGACTTGCATGTAAGGTAGCAAAGTCTCTGTAACGGCGGGACACATTCCATTTAGTCTCCTTAGAGTACCCTCGCTGAACTCGTAGAATATATTCCTAAAATATTTTTTCAGTTATGTCTTTGTTCTGTAAGCTGAGCTGTTATCGTGTTAAATTACCAGATTTACACAACTTAATTGCTATCAAAACTAAATTCCAGGTCAAAATAGGATCAATAAAATGTTTACATTGCGAAATCTTTAAATAAAGTAAATTGTATGACACTCAATAACATAAATACTTACTGTATGTTTATTAATATTTTGTGCATTTTCTACTGTGCAAGTTAGTTTTTCAGTATCGTCTATAAGTGCTTTGGTTTGTGATTCTTTTTCGAATATGGCCATCGCACCGGGTATTTAAACTTCATTGATCGAGTCTATACATGACAAACAACACTGAACATTTTGTTATCACTAAAAATTGACGAAAGAAAATACGGCCGTCTCAATAACTCTATCACACCACACAGTTTAGTTGCGTTCCAGGATGAAAGTAAACGTCATCATTAGGATTCGCTTTAATCAGACATCCTTCTCTTCAGGGATTGAAATATATATATGTGAAAAAGAAACAATAGAAAAAGATTGGAAAAATTATGAATATTATGGACTTATTTGCTTGACCAGAGAGTAAAGTAATTTGACACTAGCTGACAGCTGATTATTGTATTGACAGTTTTTTTTAATATTTTGTTTTGTGGCTGTAGGAACAATGCTTTTTAGTCATTAGCATATATATCTATATATACATATTTTGTGATAGGGAGCAAACGATCTGACGGGTCATCTGATGGTAAGTGACCATCGCGGCCCACACCCACAACTTAAGAATTATTGACGGGACGCTCATATGTTTACAGGCCTATAGGTTTAAAGACTTTGTATAAAATCAAAATTAAGGATGGTACTTAAATTATAATCTAAAATTAATTTTTAATTTAAGAGAGGAGTGATGTTACCGGTGAGATTATACTGTGACCATTTTTCTATAGTCACGGGATCACAATACATCTTAATTTAACAAAAGACAGAATTAACTTAAGGCATACTAAAACTTAATGTTTGGCAGGCAGTTAAAGAAACAAATTGAAAAAAAAATATGGTTGAAGAAGAGTAAAAGGGTAACCTTGGAGTTTCTTGACAGTTCTTCTCATTATCATCGAAGTATTGGAACCGGCAACTAGCTTCAGACTGATATTTAATTAATTAGTAACAGATTTCCGTGTTATGTTAAAAGTACATATTTTTGGACTTATAATTTTTCTTGTATTTATTTAATTAGTGAGGGAAATTTTAAAGTTATGCTAAAAAATATATATCTTACATTCTTCGAACATAGACCTCACCCCTCACCTTTAGACGTGTTGTTCAGTAACGAAATGTATACTAATCTTTACAATCAGGTTAAAGATAAAGTTGAAAATATTTTATTTATAAAAAATAGTAAATACAAAAAATATGTAAGCAAAATACATAAAACTGTATAAATTATACTGTGAAGATATTCATGTCATAAAATATAAATAAAATTTCAAGATAAAGACATGTCAATTTGTAAAATTTTGGTGTTATAAACGCACATTAATTTGTAGAAGAAACCATAGAGTACTATCGATTATCTCACTTCCTGTTCTACCGCAACGAGTCTTGAGCGGAGAACTACCTACCACGGGCCTTCTGTCTATTCGTCTGCCATAGTTATAAGAATTACTGAAATATGTCGCTCATCTCCGCTCGTATCGCCGGCTCAGTAGCCAGGCGTTTACCCAATGCCGCCGCGCAGGTAATTTACTTAGTATTCTATAAATTATGTAGTTTCATAACTAACTTGATTAAAAAGCCCGGCTCCCATGTCTCGGGGTGTATGAAGAGTTTAGATTCTACGACAATTATCCAAAACTAATGCAATTCCATCAGATACATTGGCTTTCCGTTTTTATCGTGTCAATCTGAGTAATATTACATCTTAATGAATAATTTGTGTTACTCTGTTTTGTATGGTCGCTGTTATGTAATACAGGCTATTCGAAAATTTTGAGGTTCTGTTACTGGGATTTAGTGGCTGATAAGACTAAAATACAAGTGTTGAATAGAAAGCAGTAGAAATATACAGATTTAATTATATAAATATGTGTGAAATGGGTTGATTGGAGTAATGTTCGTCTGCAGGTGTCGAAGGTCGCTGGAATCGCGGCTCCCGCCGTGAACGTTGCTGCACGCAATTTCCATGTCAGTCCTACCCAGAAAGCCGCTGAAATCTCCACAATTTTGGAGGAGAGGATCATGGGTGCTGCTCCCAAGGTTGGTTTTATTGTTATATAAACTCATCATTGCAATGTTAGTAAAATCTGTTTTTCTTTGCTATTAAATAGTATTACAATATTCTTTTAATGATATTTACTTTGTAGTGTCTAAATATATATATTAATATATTCAATACCTTGTTTATTTTCAATTTAACAATTGAAGGAATAATTATATAATATGACTAGCGGACCCGACAGATGTTGTTCTGAAGTTGCAGTATAGATAAATAACCGACTGCAGCGCCATCTGCCGGGCTGATTTGTGAATCTAAACCATCCAGGGCGCCACCCAATTGCATACAAAAAATTCATTCAAATCGGTCCAGCCACTTAGGAGGAGTTCAATTGCATACATATGTACAGTAGAACTATATATATAAAGATATGATAGCACATTTCATTAAATTCTAATATGAAAATATTGATTTTGATAAGTTTGCAATATGATTGCAAGTCAACATTTTATCATGTTTTGGACTCAGTATTATATTTATATAATTTACTTTAAGATCATAAACCAAGAGATAAATGTAATTTATTAAATCATAAACTTACCCTCTTTGTAGCTAATAATATCAATGACCATGACTTTTTTCTTTACAGGCTGATTTGGAGGAAACAGGCCGTGTATTGAGCATTGGTGATGGTATTGCCCGTGTCTATGGTCTTAAAAATATTCAAGCTGAGGAGATGGTGGAATTCTCCTCCGGACTTAAGGTTTGTGTACATATTACTGAAAATGACATTGTCAAGTTGAATATTCTGTAGTGTCTTGATTGTTTAGGAGAAAATATAAATATAGATTTTAAATGACCATGTAACAAGATTTTTCTTATTAAGACAGTCACTTTGTTTAAGAATATATCAATTAATGTAACCAAAAAGGAGCTGTTATTGGATTAGCTTTTTTGTATGATTAAGATTATGACCAGATTAATAATTGTGTAAATTTTACCATACTCTTATAATAACAAATGTTTAACAAAACTGTTTTGAGATGACTAACTTATAATGTATGTCAATGTCGTAAAATAGAAACATTTTTTGACATACTTCTAACCAATAAGCCTGATAAAGCTTCAATAATTTCTATTCCAAAAAATTATAAACAATTTGCATAAAATAAGAACATACATATATTAGTCTGTTCTCTATTTCCATAGATATTATAATTTAATAAATAAAATAAAAAATGATTAATGGCATTTAGGATATCACATTCAAACAATATTATTGGGAAGAGAGTAGGTCATCTTAAACCTATAGTACCAACTCCCTTAAGGTAAGAAATTATGAGCGGAATATAGACTGAATTTTTATTGTACCTAACTGCTGAAGAATGAGAATTATGTTTACGAATGTATAAATATATTATACATAAATCAATGTTCTTTTGTCGCGGCCCTGCCAAGGCTAAAGGCGATGTGGCTTAGTGGCTTCAACATATATTACAAGGTGTTATTCAACGTATTTCCGAACCGATACGACCTTCAAACCTTCAAGAAAAGAGCATACTCCTACCTAAAAAGCCGGCAACGCATGTGACTCTTGAGTTGCGGGTGTCCACGGGCGGCGGTAGTCACTTACCATCAGGTAACCCGTCTGTTCGTTTGCCCTTATCGCAAAATAAAAAAAAAACACCTTAATACTAGGAGTAATCTTGTGTTGGTAAAAATTTTAATGCAGTGGAGTTATATTTTTTTTTTAAGATTTTACTTGTTATTGTTTTCGCAATATTTATTAGTTTATCACTACAAAAATTTGACTTTCAGGGTATGGCCCTCAACTTGGAACCTGACAATGTCGGTGTTGTCGTATTCGGTAACGATAAGCTGATCAAAGAAGGAGACATTGTCAAGCGTACCGGTGCCATCGTAGACGTGCCTGTGGGTGAACAGCTGTTGGGTCGTGTAGTAGACGCTCTGGGTAACGCCATTGATGGCAAAGGCCCCATTGACACGAAGAACCGCATGCGTGTCGGAATCAAGGCCCCTGGTATCATCCCCCGTGTGTCTGTACGAGAGCCTATGCAGACTGGTAAGTCGCAATACCCTTCCATTGTACATAAATAATAGTCGACAAATATAGATTTTTTCTTACTGAAGGTGCTTGTTTGCATAAGATACTCTATTCTACGAAGACTGAAACCTGGACATAATGTTATTTAACTTTTTAGATAAATTATCATATTATTTATATTAATGTTCAGATATTTCATATCTCAATGAAGATGAGATTCATTCCTCCTCAGTTTCGACTGCACGGATGGCGTAGCGGTTTAAGTGGTCACCTCGCCACCACGCTTCTCCGTTCGTTCCTAGTGTTGTGGGTTCCATTTCCACACGGGACAACACTTTAAACCCAATTGTAATTCACCAATTGTTGTTCTGAGTCTGGGTGTTCTTTGTGTCGGTTGTTCGAATGTTTGTGTAGCCTAGTGCGGCAGTTGTCTTTTTTAAAAACTAAAAAAAAAGTTAGTTGACTATATACAATATGTATATATGTGTAACAGCTTAGGGCTGACTATATACGATTTTATGTATGGCAGTAGGAAACCAGGTGATGTGAAGTCATAATAACTAGTGACCTAGTTTGATAGTCGAAAGACAATATATTGCTGTAATCAAGTAACTCTACAAAAACCTTGATGAGAAGTAGATTTGCAAATGATTCCTACTTATTACCTCATAATATTATGATCATTCCTTCAGGCATCAAGGCCGTCGACTCGCTTGTACCTATCGGTCGTGGTCAACGTGAGTTGATCATTGGTGATCGTCAGACTGGCAAAACGGCTTTGGCTATCGACACCATCATTAACCAGCAGCGTTTCAACAAGGGAGACGACGAAAAGAAGAAACTGTACTGCATCTACGTCGCCATTGGACAGAAGAGATCCACTGTCGCCCAGATTGTGAAGAGACTTACTGATGCGGGTATGCATATGTTAAAGATATTTATTTCTTTTTCAATAGATTTCCTCTTCCTATTATGTTTCCCTACTCAACTAGTATATCAAAAAAATCACTTACTTACCCTTTTTGTCGTGACACAACTATTTATCTTGATTAGGTGCAATCAACTACACCATCATCGTATCTGCTACGGCTTCCGATGCCGCGCCCCTGCAGTACTTGGCGCCGTATTCGGGTTGCGCTATGGGAGAGTTCTTCCGTGATAACGGCAAGCACGCTCTGATCATCTACGACGATTTATCCAAGCAGGCTGTAGCCTACCGTCAGGTGGGTTCTCTAATTTCTACAGTACTAGCTCATGATTGCTAAGTAGTATGTTATTACTTCATATTCCCTTTTCTTGTAATGTGAGATAAAATTACAAATATCACTTAACTGGCAAGTCCAATTATTCCTAGTTTGGTCTTTAACAGTTAATTTTGTTGGTTCCTTTCTTCTCCTTAATGAAGACTTATGACTAACATATACTTTAACATGTATCTAATATTATTGTGTACAGATGTCTCTACTGCTGCGTCGTCCTCCCGGTCGTGAGGCCTACCCTGGTGATGTGTTCTACCTCCACTCCCGTCTGCTTGAGCGTGCAGCCAAGATGTAAGTAACTTCTTAACTTAAAATACCATGTCAAGAAAACCTTATAAAAAACATTACTTAAGTTTTTATAATATATGAACTTTTTGCTGTACAATTTCAGGTCTGACAAAATGGGTGGTGGTTCTCTGACCGCCTTACCCGTCATTGAGACCCAGGCTGGTGACGTATCTGCTTACATTCCCACCAACGTAATTTCCATTACTGATGGACAAATTTTCTTGGAGACTGAGCTCTTCTACAAGGGTATCCGTCCCGCCATCAACGTCGGTCTGTCTGTATCCCGTGTAGGATCTGCCGCACAAACTAAGGCCATGAAGCAGGTATGCATTAATATTCTTATATTACACTTCCATCTTTGTTAAATTTTGAAAATGATAGATATATAATGTTATCTACTTTTACGAAATCAAATACTTTGATTATATTGGTGTTGAAAATACTATTTATAGTGTTTCAAGGTTGATTTCTACTACTAAAGGCATTTAATATATATATGTATTTAAATAATATTTATTACTTTGCATATTAGGTTGCCGGTTCCATGAAACTGGAGTTGGCCCAATACCGTGAGGTCGCTGCTTTCGCTCAGTTCGGTTCTGACTTGGACGCTGCCACCCAGCAGCTGCTGAACCGTGGCATGCGTTTGACTGAGCTGCTGAAGCAGGGACAGTATGTGCCAATGGCTATTGAGGAACAGGTAAATTGATTATATCAATTTTATCAGTAAAATAAAAATTGATAAATCTATTTGTTAACCAGTACCTAATCATGTATTATTATTAATAAATCAGGTTGCCATCATCTACTGTGGTGTACGTGGTCATCTCGACAAACTTGACCCCACTAAGATCACTGCCTTCGAAAAGGAATTCACCCAGCACATCAAGACCAGCCACCAGGGTCTTTTGGCCACCATTGCCAAGGAAAACCAGATCACCAAGGAGTCTGATGAACAATTGAAGAAACTTGTAACTGACTTCCTTGCAACTTTCTCGAGCCAGGCTGCCAAGTAGATGCCTAATGCTATCGAACTTTGTTTTTGACAAGAGATTGTGAACTAAGCATTTAGGAGAGATCATCTAAAGCAGACCCTTGTGTAGCACAGTCTCATGTCAAAATCATCAGTATGTATTGTTGGTGACATGTGGAAGCATTCCTATTATATATTAATACTTCCATTTGTTGCTTAGTAGTAGTTATCGTATGGACTGTATTGAACGTTGATACAATCATGGAATTTATTTATCTCGAAGTCTGGAGTGGTTATATATGAATAAATATCGAAAAAAAACAGATTTATTTTTATTTAATCAATTACCCAATTAAAATTTCCACTAATGTGCAATAATAAAGCCTATTGCTGACAATATAGTATATTGAAAGGGGGAAGGGAATGCAGTACAAGGAAAGGGATATTGCTCATACGGAAAGATCTGGAATTTTAAACAATATTCGATTCGTTGTCGCATAGGTACCTGGTAACTAACCGCCTGCTAAGTTTTTTTTGTTTTACATCCGCTTGTTATTTAGTTTTAGTTCTTAAAGGAACGTACAGCAGTTTTCTTTCAATATATATCGTTCTCTGTGCGTAGCAATGTTATTAAATGTATATTAATCAAGCGAATGTATTGAATCGACTATTGATTATTAAATAGTTGATTCAAAAAAAAACAAGACAAACATCACGCTACGCTACGATCCTTAAGAGCTAAGCATTAGCAGACTTCGGAACCAACGTTCTTTTTCAATTTTCGTTAAGGCGGTTGATAGACCCTTATTAGCCCTAATAAGGATTGTTCTGGAGCATTTTTCGTAATCCATATACTTTGGGTACCTAGTAAGATATATTTCATGTTTTCTTAGAATGGAACGGGTCATACTGAACTGAATGTCTACCAAGTCTTGATGGTTCTTGCTTCAAAACCTTTTTTGTCAATGCTTGTCCTTTTTACTATAATAAAGCACTAAAAACAGGTGCTTAAAGTTCCAACTCTACCAGATAAGGGATTGGAAAATTTGAAGAATACTTATGAATTTTGCAATGGTCAATTTTATAGTTTCTTACTGGGCTAAATTTTAAGGAAAATAGTAAGTCTAATAAGAGAATATCCTTATTTGATGTGTTTTGGTTGAATTCATCATTGTACTTGACATTGTTTGCTTACAGACTAAACAAAATATATATTTTTATAGATTGTTGGCATTACACGTTTCCATGGCATAATTGGAACGTGTTGTGCAGAAGTGATCCAAACCATAAAAGCATAAATAAAAGTAATGCTAATTTCAAACTAGTTCATTTTTCTTGCGACTGTTAGCCTATTACATCATGTTATGCATATATTTTCATTAAGAGTTGAATAAAGATTTGTGCACTACTTGATGTTTATTAAAAAGACCTTTATACTTAAATTAAAAAAGAAACCCTGGATCATTTCTGCTAAATTAACATTTTATATGAACCACAACTTTTTACATTTTTGCTAAAATTATCTAACCTAAATTTCTGATAAAATATATTGAAACACCTTATTTTGTCTAATTTTTTCTGGGTCATATCACTACTCACTAATAAAATTCAAAAATTATAATGAAAAATATATATTTCCAAACAAAAACGAATTTCTAACCTCTTTATATGTCTGCATATCACAAAAGCAAAGTCTGGAATAGTACCAAACCCATTTACGTCATCAATAATTTGGTAACTCCCTTTCAAATTTTCATAAAAAGGGCGACAGTTAGCTGGTATTAATTCAAATAGGTATAGACTTCAAATCATCAAGTTTAAGTTGGGCTATTGCCTTATCTATCCATCCATGGAACTCTTGCATATGGTAGCAACTTGAGGAATTGAAGGGGGCTATCGTATGCACCCGGTCTGCGATGTAGGCGAGTTGCTCCAGCTGCAAATCTGCTGCAATAACTGAATGTTTTGGTGTAGGTAATCGGTTAGTCCAAATACTTTTTATAAAATCAGAAGCTCCAGGTAGTCCAGCTAGGTTTTGTTTTATCATAAAAACTGAGAGGGTTTTCTGTAGTGAAATAAACGAATACAACAACTTCTCATACATGTACAGTTATCTTTCATATATGAGAAGTTGTATTCGTTTCTCCTGCGAGGCTGACAGGCGCTATATAATAAAATATTTTACCTGAAGGACGTATTTAGTTTCTGATTGTTTTGTCACAATATGTACCAAGCTCAGATAATCTGCCAGTGAAGAAGGACGTGACTGGTATCCCTCTTATTATAAAATGAGACCTTAAACTGAAACCTTAGTCAACTTGACGAAATCTAGACTTTTGGAAACGATTAATTTTAATTAGGTCTCCAGAACTGACTTGCAGCCTTAAGTAAAAGTAAATATAAACAGAAGTCTGAAACAGAGTTTTGACGATTGGAGTATTTTATGGCCAGTCTAGTCCCTACAAAGCTACAGAAGAATGATGGAACAGTTATTTCAGAAAAGGATACTCTTATCGATATGTCGTCCCACGTACCATATTAAATTTTATAAATAAACCCAGTCAGCAGTGTCCGCTATAAGATCGAGTATAACTGGTGAAATACAAGCACCCAACTAACCAAAATTAAACAGGCTATAATTCAGATACAACAGCCCGTATCACTGGTATTAATAAAGTTTCAGTGAAGAAGTTTCACGTAATTCTTCAGACAAATGCATCTGGAGAGCGCGTGGAACTATATAAATTTTCTCAATTTTGCCGTTATACTAACTGCAAAATTGTACACAGAATTGCATGCTTGGTATTATATGCCTTAAGTATACATAAGTTATTGGTACATGGTGCTGCTATAATACAATACTTTGATGCCATGCCCATTGGGAATATGCCGAACGAGGCAGCAGAAGCTCGCAACAAAGACCTCCGTAATTTCAAAGAGAACCATTTTTATAAAGTAAGCAGGATATGACATGATGATATTTCACACAATCTACTTTTATCGTCGATTTCGATCGTTTTGCGGGAGCGTTTACCTAACACTATATAGTGAATAGAATTATTATTTTTCCAAAAGATATGGGATGAAGTGAAACATTTCCATTTGGAGCTTTTGTTTTTTATAATGCGGACGATGTATGTTGCCGTCACTGTTTTCACATCTTATCTTATTTTATTTGCACTAATGAACTGTAACAAGAAAATTATGTAAAATATTCGAAAAAGAGTGTCCTTAGAGTTTTTAGCTTGTTCTCCTCCACAAGATCTATGTTTGTATTGGAACCGGCAACTAGCTTCACGACTGACTTAGTCTGACCGACAACCTCACTTTACAATTAAAAAATAACTGTTTAGTTCAATTTAAATAAATGAGTTTGATTTTGAATACGATTCATCTTTACTGCATTCATACTTTCCTTCCCTCCCGGTGTCGTTTGTTAGTCTAGATACAGCGTTGCGAAATCCTAGTGTAAAGTGACTTATGTAATTATTTTAGGGGAATATTTCGGTTAATTTATTTGAATTCAAATAAATATACTCCATTGTTTTTGATCTACACTTCTTTATTTATAATATAAAGTATACTTATATTATATTCCAAACGCAGCTGT
Source organism: Tyria jacobaeae (assembly GCA_947561695.1). Lineage (NCBI taxonomy): Eukaryota > Metazoa > Arthropoda > Insecta > Lepidoptera > Erebidae > Tyria > Tyria jacobaeae. The sequence continues at coordinate 14,126,993 of OX387224.1, read as the reverse complement.
CACTGTCAAGGACCTTGACAGTGACAGATTGTTCATGTTTGACTTTTGGCAACTTTATAAAAACACATTGTTTCCTTGCCGCTGCGGTAACTTTTAAAAGATTTAATGTAAGAAAATTCTTTGTAATTAGTGCTAAAATTACACCATGTCACCGTTATGTTAGACCCCATGACTTAACTTGATTATTCGTTATTCCAGTTATATTATTTCATAATGGAGTTCTTCGAGAAAGCTCACGTTTCTAAAAGAAATACTATGAAAAAGGACAGTAAATCAGAAGAAATGGTAAAAAACCAACTAAAGCAAATGTTACACGGCTACAAAGAAAGCGACAATGAGCTAATAAAAAGTAGCGGGAACGTGTATAGAGATATTGCCGAAGTTCACAAGGCTCTTGACGATTCCGCTTCTGTTAGCGGGTTTTCTGACTTAGATCTAACAAAGTCTGAGGACGAGGAGGAGACAGTTTCAGTAACTGTCTTTGAGGTTGATGATGACAATGTGTCAGGAAGTAGTCATGTTATTATGAACAGTGTAAGTTCCCAAGAGCAGTCTGATGACACAAACAGTGAAGATACAACAAATATAACTGAACACGAACTGCTTGAATCGGAGGAGTATCTTGAACCTATATCGGAGGGTGATGAAGACATTGAATCATTACCTGAAGACCTCGAAGTGACTGAGAATGTCAGTACTGGTGACAATGTCTCGTTTTCAGAATTTGCAGAATCATCAAAGTCATCATTTGGAGGCTCGGATTCAGAAGATTTTGATCCTGATGGGTCTTTAGCTTCTAAGATAATGCAAAACTTAAGTAAAATAAAAAGCAGTGACAGATCAAATGTAAAAAAAAGAAAACATGAAGAGTTTCCAAACTGTAAAAAAGAAAAGTCTAAGGAAAAAACATCTAAAAATAAGAAATTGAATGAAAGTCGAAATAAATATACAAATGACTTTGATATGGGAAATTTAAGTATACATGATAGCAATGAGGATTCTATAGAAAAGTTTATAGATAACAATACGCAAGAGTCAGTCTCAACTGATGCATCTTCTCCATTTATATCAGTTACTGCAGCAGAAATGTCTGATCACAGTCTGAGTGAAATATTAGGAGGATACAATTATCCCACTGTACCAAATTTACCATATGAAAAGCAAGTACTCTCAGCATACAGTACAAGCATCTTTTCCACCGATGATACCATGCAAATTGATGATGTTGATAGTTTGGTACCTGAAATTGGTGATGACCCCATTATAGAAGACATTGAAGTAGAATTAGATGTAACAGCAGACAGTGAACTGCAGTCATCAGAAGTCCAAGATACTGAAACTAAATTACCTCAGAAATCTGTTGAAAAACTTTTAGGAGAATCTGGAAAGAACAAGTATATTAATCCTGTCATAGCATACTATACAGAAACATGCTGTATATTTGTGTTAGCACATCCAGCAGAAATGTATATCAATGGCAAAGTTAAACTTAAAGTTCTAGGTGGTACAGTTGAAGTTTTTGGTCACATTTTAAAAGAAGAAGTAAATTTATACTCTCCAAATAATAGTTTTGCACATTGTTTAAAAACAAAAGAGGTTGACAATGAATACTATGGTTTATTTGGAAGATTGACAGGTTCTGGTTTATCTGTAAGTAAAACAGAAGATATTGTTACATCACTTGGAGAGTATGATGCTGTAGTAACTATGACACCATTAAAGGATGCTAAAATGGAGTTTGTAGATAATCATTTCCATACTGATGTGTTTAACAGGTTAAAAATTGACATTAATGCTCACAGATTATCTAAGGCTTCTGATAGATTAAGTTGCAACATTTACTTAAGTAAACCCTTAAGATCTTTTGAAATGTATATATCATGGGATGAGGATCTTAGTGGTACAATGAGTAAGTTATGTTCTACATATACTTTTAAGTTGTAACATAGTATCAAATTAAGAATACTGATCTGTTATAATACTTCACATGTTTAAAGTTATCTCTAAAACATTTAATTTTGAAATCTATTAATTTCAAAGAATTTAAATATTCCTCAGGAGCACAACCTATTTACTGAATGTGATAATAAAAATGGTAATGGTAAAGGGCTCAGTTTCCGCATTTAGACTCATGTTCGGTCCATTATGGATTCAGGAGGCCAACAAGTTGAGCCAGCCTAGCTCCTGCCAGAAGCACAAAAGCCTGGAGCGGCGAGGAATTTTGCCCGTTGTGCAGCCACTGCCTCGCATTCCAGGATAACGTGGGCGACCCTTTCCACACTGAATGTGATATACCTTATATATTTTTCTGTGCAACTGCTAATCCTTTTTCATGGCATTGAGGGCAAACAAGCAGACAGGACACAGTCTTACACTCCACTTATATTATTACTTTACATGGATATAGTAAGTATTAAAGCTTATGCTTGTTATTTTCCAGAAAAATGCAGTCGTGGCATAGTGTGTGGTGGAAAAGGTTTGGGCAAGTCGACACTCATCAGATACTATACTAACCGCATCTTGGAGAATGGGCCTGTTCTGGTGATAGATCTGGACCCTGGCCAAGCAGAGTTCACAGTAGCTGGCAATATATCTGCAACTGTTGTTACATCACCTCTATTGGGACCAAATTTTACTCATTTGAAGACACCAGACATGTATGTTAAATCTTACTAGAGTATGACATTATTTAGTAAGGTAAGGGTGTGTACTATTGGTTACTTGAACATTCTGTTATGAAGTACCTTTGGCGGGATTTTGGTGTCTCAGCTCAGTTTTGTAATGATAAATAAGGAATTACTTACAATAGGTACAAATATATGAGTAGTAAGTTACTTACTGTTAGTAACAAATGTATGAGCATTTAATTGAAAGAAATAAAGCATTATTACCTATGGAGAGCCATGCTTAGGAACGAATGAGCTGGCTCCACCGATGTATACCATAGCCTCACAGAAAATAGGTAAACAAACTATGTTTGCATTATATTGCCTAGTGAGTCAGCATACTGGAAAACTAACTCTCCATCTCCTTTTGTCCCATGTGTGGCGGTTGTGAATAACCATCAAGTGACCTGTCTGTTCCTCTGGTCCCTATATCATGAAAAAAACTGGTATAAGAATTCAAGTATAGCTGTATTTTCTAGAGAACTACAGTTTATGCACTGGATAGTACCTCTTAGATACAACACTGGCATATGTATGGCGTATATATTGGCGTAGCGGTTTAAGTGGTCACCTTGTCACCATGTTGCCGCGCCTAGTGTTCTGGGTTCAATCCCCGCACGGGACAACACTTTGTGTAATCCTCAAATTGTTGTTCTGAGTCTGGGTGTTCTTTGTGTTCGTTGTTTGAATGTTTGTAAAGTCCTCCTCGACATAGGAATTAAACCTAGTGCGGGAGTTCTTTTAAAAAAAAAAATATTAAGCTGCCGATTAGCAATAACAGCGATTACTAAATCCCACAGTAGCGCAGTGCTGTCTTTAGTAAGTAGTTGTTAGGGCTTGTTGAGAACAGATGTAGTAAAGTAACATCCGTGGCATTCTGTACCGGTGTATGATTAGATGGCATTCACTAAAGTTTGTGTCTAATTGGTACACATAATATTATTGTCATTAACTTTGTTGTTAAATTATGATATTTTCAGACATCTCACACGGCCGTCTATTCTATTTCTAATGTAATCTTTAATCCTTTAATTACTATTAAGTAAAGGTAAATTGAATAATGTCTGAGCGACGTTATGACAGCTACCTCCACGTGTCTAACTAAATGATCAATTTATTTTCAGATCTTACAACATCGGTATGATCAACGTGATGGACAATACATTCCGATTCGTGTCAACAGTCGCTAAACTAATAGAGCAGTGTCGGAATAAATACCATTCTATGCCCTGGATAATTAATACCATGGGAATGACAAACTATGTGGGTCTTAAACTCATGGTCCTTACCATAATACACTCACAGCCAACATTTTTAATACAAATTGACTCCAAAGTAATAAAAAAACGATTTGAATGTTCTTTAGAACCACAGGCAGTCAGAATGGTATATGAGAACTGTAAATATGAGAGATTATACCAAGGTGTTGAATTCCCTGAAGATTTGGACTACAAATTTGTCATAACATCATATGTTGAAGGTTCTTATAAGCATGACACGTCACTGTCGCCTAGAGACGAGAGATATTTGAATTTCTTGGCGTATTTCGGCGAACTGATAGTAACTAACAATCAAGATAATATCCTTGGGATTGTGCCATATGTGTAAGTATTGTACTAATATAATCGAAACAAATAGGTAAGTATCTTTATGAACTCCACTAATATACATTAGATACCTATTTAATTTGGCCAAATTGGATATTAAAAAAATGGTTTATATCCAAGAGCTAAGCTTCGGGTATTCATTCCGCCCTGCACGTGCATATGAGATGCTTATAGATTATTTCGGCCATAAGCTTTTATACACATTTCTTATAAACTAACCACTTTGACAAAATATTCGAAATCAAAATACCTTTTATCCCTCATAAGAAAGAAGCACACGCTAGTTAGAAGCGCATTCCCGCCTCTAAGACGGCCTGCTCTTTCCGTCATTATTACTAGTGTACCGCGATCACTAGAACATGATTTGAACCTCGATTTAGGAGAGGAAGATCGTCTAAACTACAACAGTAACAGCACAATCTTATTTTTTATTGTGTTTTAGTGAGTAGTTACTGTCGCCGTCCCATAGCAGGGAATTCGTTATCATTGCAAATTTTCAGACTGGTACATGTTTACCATCAAAAATATGTTCCTGACATTTTTTGGCACTTAATTTCATATTTAAAAAAAATATCCCCCACCCATTGCAAAAGTATCAAGTAGGGGATTACCACGAGCCCTTGTGAAGTCCAACAGCGTAGACATATAGTTAATAGTTGCATCGCCGGTGTGAGGGAGAAGGTAAAATATTTAACAGCCCATCTGTTTCGATGATTTCTTGATCTCGTGCTATTTCCGGCAACACTTGAATGAGATACATGCTGATTTAAACTCGGACCTGTCTGCCGTGCCTTTATCACACAGACATGATTCACTACCTACACCTTGGCCTAGTCATTGGAAAATAAAACAAATTCCTAAAATTTATAGACACTATTTTGTTGTTTAATAGTCATTTATTTTAGAATGGCTGTAATATTGAAATTTAACTTTTTGCTTAGTGAACAAATTCATTGATGTTAAGGAAAGGTGGAAATGTAAAGCTTCCAGGGGAAACATCTAATTGTAATGGCTTCAGTTGTATAGATATATATAAGTGGATAAAGCTTTGCGCTTCACATAATTTTATTATACTGATCAACAAATTACTCCTCGATTGATCGATAGTAGTCCATATTGGTACAGGTGTACCTGCCTGTATACAGTACAAATACGTTATCACTATATTCCCAACACCCACGCACTGCATTGAACTTATGAGTAATGTAATAAGATAATGTTTTGCTCCCGGAATTATGAGTGATTCACGTTAAAGCCAACAATGCCTCGTTAATCAATCAACTGTTATCATTTAGCTTCGATCAAAGTTTGTAATTTCAGTACCCTTTGTATTGTCTCTGAACGAAAAGTTTACAAATGTCTTGGAAGTCCGATCAGCTGATTAATGTTTTGGGGTAACAGCTGATTGAAATTCAATGACTGACAATTGATGAGACTCATTTACATTCGATAATAGTATTAATTAATATAATAATAAAATACACAACTAATTTAATTTTTAGAATGATGACCTATTAGTACTTTTATTCGTATAATGTAATTATTTTTGTTTTAGAGTCAATCTGTCTGATGTGAATGTCGTGACGAACGTGAAAGTAGCGAAAGATGCGGTATTGAAGGTGATCAACGGAAAAATAGTAGCGCTTTGTCAACTTAACACAAAAGATAAGGGGAAAGTGTTTACTCTACAAGATAACGCGCTGCTATGCCATGGACACGGTAACTATTGTACTTAAAAGTTGTAGGTAAAAAATAATTGTAGCTATGAAGTATTGCAATCAGTGACGTGTATCTGAACTCCCCTAGCAACCTATCAGCAGCACTTCATAAGTTATATTCAACCATGATCTTATTTGATTGATCTTATTTGTTCAGTGAAGAAATGACCCTAAGACTTCTAACACACACTCAATATTAAAATTATGTTTGTGAACTAAGAAAAATCTACTAACAAGGAAAAGTTATAATAATTATGCCTTCCACAATGCTGTAAAGTTAAAATTGCTGAACTGAAATGTTAATATGTGTGATACAATAAATATTCACTTAAATACTACTTACTTGTAGTAATCATTAAATGTGTTATCAATAATTGTAATAAAGTGCTGATTATACTTGTTACTTGATAACTAAGAATGTGACAATTGGATATTCATGTGTCTGTATTTGCAGGGTTGATCCGCGGCGTCGATTTTGAAAACAATTCTGTATACCTGATGACACCAATGGCAGTCGAGAGACTGAAGGCTGTCAACACTCTCGTATATTGCGACTGGGTACCAGAACTGCTCGGCACAGAGAGGTTCTTGCCGGCGGGTTTGGTCATCCCATATCGTACGGCTGCTCAAAACCGAAACCAACAACACATGATCGCACCACGCCGCCGCTTCAACCCTCTACAACTATTAAAGATGTCAAGGAGTTCCTAAATTGAAACTTTCAATTATTGGTTAATAAATTTGTAATTGGAATAAATCCAAAATAATAAATCTTAAATAATATAAAAGGAAATCTAATAATTATTTTGTTAATTATATTTGAAGATAATTTTGTACTTACAAGGCTAATGAAACATAACATAAATGATCATATTAACTTAAATATCCCCCATCCTAAACACCTTTGCTTTATAAATGCTGCATTAAAATTTTATAAAAAGTCAAAAAGAGTTTAGAAAAGAATTCTTGACATGGGGTTCCTTTATTACTAATAAATTATATTAGGAAGTTATGATTTCACACAAACAATAGATTACAATACAACTGCCCTACAAAATCAGATTGGACGTCTCAGAGACGCGTCTAGCTGACAGGCACTTAGATGAGAGTGGGGCTCACGCTCCGTGTCAAATAAACATCCTACACAATTTATACACCACTATTTTATTGAAAAATTAAAATACAAAATACCGAACTAAACAAGTCTCGGTGAGATGCCACCGGTCGAGGAATATTCTATATGTAGAAGAAATGCTACTTGATTATATAACATGATATTATAGCATGAAAAATTCCAGTGGCCCTGCCAGAGACGGGAGGTCCACATATGCCCCCGACTACTTTTGTTTAAGGCATTTACGCTTACTCTTTATAGATAATCTATAAAATATACAAAGTACCAATTGTGAAGAGTAGCCACACGAATACTGAGTGGATGTGCGTGCGACGCGGGCTGCGACTTCGCGTCAGCAGTCAGTATCAGAAGGAAGCACTGTGTGGCCGACGTCGCGACTGCTGCACAGTCCGAGTCGTTTCAAACGTAAGTTATCAGGCAGTATGCGAACGATTCATAAATCAGAGTTCTCCCGACAATAGCACAATTACAATAGGGAACACCTAGTCTTCTTCTTCTTCTTAACCTGTAATGCAGCACGGGTCGCTGTCTCGAAAACTTCACGCACACCTTCCTTACTCTTGGCGGAGCACTCCAGGTATGCAAAGGCGTTAATCTTCTCTGCCATAGCTCGGCCTTCCTGCGGCTTTACCGGCTCCTGCTTCATCTTGCGGAGCTCGTTGATCGTGGCCGGGTCATTACGCAGATCCTTTTTATTGCCAACCAAGATAATAGGCACATTGGGACAGAAGTGCTTTACCTCGGGTGTCCACTTCTCCGGGATGTTCTCGAGCGAGTCAGGCGAGTCCACCGAGAAGCACATGAGGATAACATCCGTGTCAGGATATGACAGTGGTCGCAATCTGTCATAATCTTCTTGACCGGCCGTATCCCAAAGCGCGAGCTCCACCTGTTTGCCATCCACCTCGATGTCGGCGACGTAGTTCTCAAACACTGTCGGCACGTACACTTCCGGAAACTGATCTTTGCTGAACACGATTAGAAGACATGTTTTACCACACGCACCGTCACCGACGATCACTAATTTTTTGCGTATCGCAGCCATCGGTCCTGTAAAACAATACAACGCAAATAATTATGATGGTTTCGAGCGTCAACGCCTTTCATGACTTATAAATATGGCCGCCGTATAGGATTATGGGTAGGGAGTAGTCAGACAAGCCCTCAAATGTGAATAAGCACCTGAACTAGCGGAAGAAGAACAGCACCACCACATAGTACCCTCACATGCGAGGGTGTTATTTATTATATTTTGTAGATACCTGAAGATTGGGGCTAATTTCTGCAGAATATTGGCTTATCGACACTTTTTAATCGTCTTTGCTCATCACAAGCACTTTCGTTCGTAAGTCACTAATGTTGCAATGTTAGAAAATATAACCTAACAAAATGATATTATAAAATTTTATTTAAACCTTAGATATGTGACATTTTTTTATTAATTGATTTGAGGTGGTAGTGTTAACATTATCAATGCAATTTTTCTTATTTTAAATAGATTATGCTATTAAATACCTTCAACTACATTAATAGCTTTGACTGCCATATGAGAAAATAAACGAGTTTGACAGTTGTCCAATGTTCGGATACAACTATAAAAGTAAAAATATGATAACGTTTAGTGAACAGAAACGAATTTCTTGTTAAAATTAAATTATCTGTAAAGTGAATTTAGAGTCAGAGTAACATTTTTTTGCTGTTGATTCTAAAATCAATATCAAAAAAGTGTTACTATTACGAGTTATTTAAAGCATAAGTATAAGCATTTTAATATCCTTGGTCTTGTTTTAATTTCATTCCTGATTGGTATTAAATAGTCAAGAGATTGATGAAGACATTTATTAGCTTTGTCCTTTAGATATTTCAAATAATCCTTCGTAGACCACCACCTTTAGATACGTAATAACGTATCTAAAGACACGTAACTATTGCAAAAAAGTCATGATTAATGTATATACATACAATATGTACTCAGTTATATTTATCAGTGATGTAATTTTCAATGAAGATCATTGCATTCAAATATTGCCTTGCGTGAAAATGACTGCATAGATATAAATAAAACTTGACGCCGCTGTCAGAACGCACTAAGTGCTATGAGGTCATATAGGTAGTTAACGGTGATTATGAGGTCAAAAAACGTCATACAAGGCCGGTATTATCTACAATAACTTATATAAATGTTCACATACCTAATTGAAAGATACTTGTCGACAATTAAAGAATATTGGAATTAAGTTTGGTTCTAATTGATTAGATTACACATTTAATTTTCCAGAGAAGTGTACTGACTATAGATGTAACCTACCAACTAACCACAAATCTAACGACGAAACACCGTTTAATGTTAATGAATCATACCAAAAGACATTTTTTGAGCCTTGTGAGGATAAATGCTTTACAATCAGTCTCGGATTCGTTTCCTTAATAAATTAATAGAGGTAGTATTTGAGTGTATATCTACCAATGTACAAAAAGCTCGTACCTAAGAAAATTGTGTTTAGATTTTTCAAATCCGGAAATACCAACATTATGATAACTCTTTATTATGGATAGTTTTTGATGTAAGGTTTACTTTTAAAGTATTAAGTAAGTTATGTGTTAGTTTTGATTACGGCCGCCGACGGGCATAGAAAATATTCCGAATAATGGCTTTCTGTTTACAAAATGAAAATGGCAGAGCTCGATATAAGCGTTAGCGTCATACCTCCAATTATTGAGATTAAGATATTGTAAATTTTATTTTATTTATAAGTGAACTAGAGACCTTGAGGTTTGTAGAAGCCTCGTGTATAATTGAAGAGTTTCAAATCAAACATTAATTTTATATATATCGTTTATTACATACTCATTGCGTAATTCTCTAATTATGATTCATGCAGCCCTAAGAATTTTAGGCACACATTAACTCATATTTGTATGACTGCATGTATGGTAGTATAGTATAGTAGCAAGCAGGTTATATCTATTTATAGTGTCATTCGAGTAAAGGGAACTGAGAAACTTTGGTGATGGCATGATACTAATCAGTGTCTTAGTAGTGGACATAGATTGTCCCCCACAGTGCTCATCTTTGATAGAGACTGAATATAGTTATCAGCATAAATTCGGCGGAAAAGCTTAGTTGAACTATGCACTGCACTTAATGTAGATAGTATTGCAGGGAAGAAGCGTTATATCCGTAAAATAATATATATTATATTACACATGCATTATATGATCCATAAAGCATATGTTTCTAACAATATATATCATTTACTTACATAATGCAGAATTGAAAATTTATTCCAGGTTCGTTTCCCTCAACAGCAATGCAATTAGCAACTAGCTAGAGGATACTTAATTACCATACATTTAATCACCTAAAAGAGCACTACGACATTAAATGAAGATGTCGCTGTACTAAAAGACAGCAGAACCTTCATACAAAGAATTTAGCTCGTTCTGGTCGAAAGTGTATTACTATGTTCGGTAATAATTTAGATAAATTAAACAATAGAGAAGGAATAAAAAAAAACAAAGATTTCCAATTATCCATCAGCTCCCGTATATTTATAATACAATAACCTTATACCAGTATTTAGCAAGACCAATGTAGATTTATAAACAAAACAATTAGAAAAGATAACGAACATAACACGTAACAGTAAAATTATAATTATTTTAAATTCTATATCTGTTTTAAAAATTAGACAGCTAAGGAGTGTTTCTTAAAAATATTGCTTACTTTGTGTAGGTCTGTTCAGCGTTTTTCATTGCTGGCTACCTACCTACATAGATATGCACGGCGCATAAACTGGAATATTGAGACGAGGAATAGATACAAAACTACGATTCTCTTAAAGATTCTATAAAAAAATATACTATTTTTCTCATTTATTGTCCCCGGGTCTTCACTATAAGTTATATAAGGCAATTTCTTTGTTTTATTATTTATTTAAAAATAGGTTATTAAAAGAAATATAATACATTTTAGAAGTATATTTTATACGTTTTCTGATAAGCCAACAGTTGGTTCCTACTGTAATAAATACATTAGAAATATATGTGTACACTAAAACACTATATAAAAGTTACAAAAACATTATGTGAAATCGCATCATAGACAAACCCATTAGGTATAGAATAATAAAATAGAAAACGTGATTATATAATCTTTGATTATATGTTCGTAACAAAGAACGACTACCAGAAAAATAAATGCTTTTTTTTTTCGATATATTATATGAAGAAAACACATTAGGTATATAATAATTGAACAGTAAGTCATGGCATTTTCACCTAGGAATAAAATAATAAGAAAATTCAATAAAAAAAATACTGTCTTATTAGCAATTTGTGGTTATGTTAGAAATAAAATTCTATATGGAGTTAACCAGATATCATATTCTATTTTTCTAAAAAGCTTATAATTTTTAAAAGAGCTATTAAAACAGCTTTTTATCATTTGATACAACCATAAGTAAATCTAATATTGCTCTCTTTAAATCACGATATGTAAATCACAAGTGCATTGATATGAACCTTAAATAAAGGCACTTTTAGCTTTACAGACAAAGACTCGCAACTTCATGGACAAGTCTTGAATTTCTTTTTAGATACATTGATTTAGATATTATATTATTATTTTACGGATGTTCCAAATCTTTGCCTGTAAGAGTTTCAACCGTTATCACAATAATTTATCAGTATATCCATACTGTCACGATCCTTACAAGTCTTCTGATGACATCTGAAAAAAAAAAACAAATATTATTTATTCTTTCATAAATACAAAACTCATAAGGAAATAAATTTACCATAATTCATTGTTGACCTGCTAGTGTGCTATTATGTTAATTATGAAGTTCTATAATTGTTTACACATTTAAATATAGAATCTTCATGAAACTTATTTATATATAACATTATTAAAATTGTAACAAGCGCACATAATGAGGATAATAATTAAACAATGCCACGTCCCAGGATTTGATATTAAACAATAATTTTCATTGTGTCACATGATATTTAAGGGGTTTTATTTATTTCTTCTCACGAGGCAACTGGAAAGTTGGAAAGAGTTGGTTATGGATCGACACAAGTACATATATATACAGTATTCTATAGTTCCACATTTGACAAAACAACCTATTATTGCGGAGTGTTTGCGTAGGTCTGTAATTCATAAAAAAAAAATTAAGAGCAGGATGATTTCAAATAATTTTTGATCAATTTTATAAAATAAAGATATTGAATTTGAATATACTAAGAGTTTATTACTTCGATATAACTCAGGTGTGACAAACATTTCTATATATACTTAAATACATATACATGTTATAGATGGATAATGTCAAATATTTGGCCTGGGTGGGAATCGAACCCACGATCACTGGCTTTAGCAGCCAGGGTCACTAACCACATGTCAATGATACTAAACATTAAAGTTTACGTTTCATTTAAATCAGTTTATCCTTAGGTCAGGGTTATCACATACCATTCCACGAGTTTGTATAAAAACGAATGCTAAAACTTGAATGGTATACAAGTGTGGTATTTTGAGCGCTGTTTGACGAGTTATAGAAAAATAAAGCTCGCTGTAAGCTCGCTTTCTATGGGGTCCCAATATGGGCACAGACTCTAGAGGCCGGCAATATCGCGATACTGCAGCGACCGCACCGGGCGTTACGAGTCTCCTGGCCGGTTCTGCCACATCGGACCTGGATGCCCAAGTCCTTGCCGCATTATGCCAGTGGCGCAAGCCTAGAGCGGATCGTAGATCCGTAAGACCCCCATTACTCTACGGTGTAGTCGCCTGGCCAAGGTCTTAATAATATTCCCCCAAAAGGTGCTACGGTTGAAAATGAACAGATATAGAATACAGCTTTTTACAATTTGTTGGTTATCATATATGTTTGAAAGTAATTATGTCAAAATAAGAAATGGCGCAGTGCTAGTGTTTTATTTCACAGAACAGTGAGTAGGATTTTATATAATAGCTAATGAGTTCGAAGCTTACATGACACGAACCGGTTTACACTAGTTATTTTCTTACTACTATATATTCAATAAAATAGACATCGCACGATAGCAACGCTTCTGTAATCTATTTTGCTGGCTGTACTTGTAATCGTGTTGCTTACTGGTTCAGTAAAAAATATATAAAATCTATTAATTACTTGTTATCGTACTATATCTATCAGACGTCAGTTACGTCTATATACACTCAGCGTCAAAAAATAGCACCTCGCTTGTATAAATTTTCAACTTTTTCTTTTCTAGCCTCAATATACCTGAGCCAATATATCAAACTCAAACAATATTGGTATCAATTTAAAGTACGTTTATTGACCTTTCATAGAAGGTCAGTTTCATACAAGGACCTCTCAATCTTGCATGGAAGATACTGTAGAATATGGAGATAGATACTACATGTTCTGCGGTGGCATGTCAATCGACGGCAAAACCGAACTTGTGTGCGTTTCCCGAAATGGAAAAGCTCAAGGATCACTGACTGCTTATCAGTACAGAGGTCCTGGAGCCTCATGTGGTCACATACGCAGGTTTTGTAGGCGATGGGTTCTCATTAAAAAAATTTCTCATTTAAAAAGAAAAACATTTGTTAAATAATATCGTTAATTATTTTTGAGTTCAATTAAATAAGTTTTTAGGAATTGAAGCAAAAATATTTTATTGGTTATTTTTGGAATAACGAGTTAAATAAAACAAGTTTTCATATTTTAGTTTTTTTTTCTTCAAAGACAACTTACATTTAATTCTAACAGAGGTCTAAAGCTAACAGAATACAATTGCGCAAGAGACAGCATTAATAGGATAAATAATTTAAATAAAATAGCATTAACTATATATTCATTAGCTATAGCTAAAGAAATCGCTAACGTATTAAATATAACACTCTCTTGAAGATTACGGATTACTAACTACACTTCTCATAAAAAAAATCGAAACACACTTGCAGCACGCAAGTACTATTCAGGCGGCATTTAAATAAAAACAGATATTATTTCAAAACTGCTATTATTTCAAAATAGCTGGTAACATTTTTTTTGGCAAAAGTATCGTTTTTTAATAGTGATTTTTAACTAAGTATGTAGTTAAGGGGTAAGGTGGGTTTGAGAATTTCAAAAAGGTTTTGTTTTGTCTCATTAAATAGTAAAATATGTTTAAAATATTCTCCTAAAATTTCATATCGATCCGAGTAAAATTCTAAGAGATATACCCTTCGGAAGGGGTTAGGTACCTAAGTCATGGTGCACTTGGCAGCGTGCTTCAGCAATGAACACTCTTTCATCATACAAACACACTTACGATCCATTACCGAGTGAGGTTTCATCAGCTATAAAGCCTATTTATGAAGAACTAAGCAAAGAAGAGCTCTTGGAGAGGACTGTTGGTGGCTTCACGCAAAACAATAACGAAAGTTTGAACCAGTTAATAAGGAAAATTACTAAAAAAATACTTCCTGCTGGTTTAAAAATAGTAGAGATTTGCATGTTAAAAATGTTTGCATGTTATTTCAATTTAAAACTTTAAACGCGTTTATCTCAAAACTCAATTTTTTTAAGTCGGTGGACATGATTTCTCAAAAAGTTATAAAGCGATTTTGTTCAAATTTATAACATTATCTAGTCTTTGGAAGAAGGATTTTTTTTATTACAACTAATTTTATCGAGCCAATACATGGCGAAAATTTGACCAAAAAATGTGTTTTTTTTTGTACTATGTCTACTGTACTGTACTAACGAAATATGTTTGGTTTTTTGATTTTAGCTGAACCAATAAGTTATGATGTCCACGGCAACAGCATTTTTTTTTGAGACGTCATGGGAGATGAGTTTTTGGAATTAAAAAAAAACACAAAATACTGTTAAAATATGTATCTTTGATATGATGAATTGCTTAATTAAAATATATGATTGTATATACTAAAAATAAATAGTAAAAATAAAACTGAAACCCACCTAACCCCTTAACTAAGCTCTGTAATATCCTAGCAAAGCTATTTTTTCCAACTAATATGGATACCTCACCCACGGAACCCACCCAAGTCGTGACGTTGCTGGATTCAGGGTGTAGTCGTTATCGGAAACCGGTATGTTTACTCACCGTCCCGGATCTGGTAGACATCGAGTCACGTCTGAGAATGATGACCTGTATATTGCGTCAGTTTCTCTAAAAATTAGTCACTTCAATTCTATTCAACTGCAGCAGCTCCGTGAGGTTCGAAGACTGACTGTGAGCCATTTTACTATTAGAAGGAGATTAGCGGAGCATGGCCCTAAACATCAAGCGCGCCTTAACTTTGCACGTGAGCACTTAAATTGGTCATGCCTTCAATGGAGCAAAGTTCTCAAGTATTATGATTATAGGCTGGCCAGAAAGAAGTCCGGATATGAATCCCATAGAAGATCTATGGGATGAGTTGAAGAGACGAGCTAGAGTTTGAGATCCTACTTCGGAGGACGCTTGGCCAGCTTAAAACAGCTATACAAGAAAAGTGGGATTACATCCAACAACACAAGCTTATGACTCTCACCCGTTCCACGAACCGCATGGAAGCAGTCATTAGGGACTGGAGAAGATAATATACCCGTTGAACAGAACATGAGAGCTAAATAAATTTAGTTTTAATTTGAAACAATAATATTCGTTGAACAATACCATAAAATATCCGCAATTAACTGGCATTACTTTTTTTTTTTATTGTAAAAAATACATAATAATAATAATAATAAACTTCAGAAGTGTTTCGATTTTTTTGAAGAGAAGTGTATTAACTTCAGTAATTCATATCAAACAAATACAATCGAGGGAGTAACAAATATGATCTTAAGTTAGTACGCACAGTTGCGAATTCAATATAGATTTAGAAAATTCAATACAACAAATTTGGAGAACTTGGTAACATAAAATATATTTTCTTTACAAATGCTCCTTGATCTGTCTTTAATACGAAAATAGTTTATGCTGATAGCGGATTCCGTTCAAGTATTACGTAAGCACTAGGGGCGCAAGGTCTTTGCTTTGCTTATTTTTGATGGCATGGGGGTCTAGACGGTGATTATGTCAGCAGTAGTTATTGACTTTTTTACACATGGCAATCTACACATTGTCTATGATTGAAAACGAAACGCATTTTCGGGGATTCAAACAAATAATGCATACGTGTAGGTACTCGCACACTACCGAACGAAACGAGTAGAGGAATTACCGCGCGCTATTCACTTGTCCTTATTTCTCCTTCATTCTATTATTTCGTTTCGATACGATTTTTTTAAGACGACTCCCGCATTAGGATTAATTTCTGTGTCACGGGGGGTTTTACAAACATTCAAGACACGGACACAAAGAACACCCAGATTCAGAATAACAGTTTGAGGATTACACAAAGTGTTGTCCCGTGTGGGGAACGAACCGAACGAACGACGAACGATTGACGATACGACGCATTGTAAGCAAAGCAAAGCAAATTAATATTTGTGTTACCGTTGATCCATTTCGCCAAAGTTGAATTGTTTAATTCAGATGACGTTTCAAATAGGCAAATCCAAGTTATACCAAAAAATGTTCGAAATTTTAAAAAAACTCATCCAAATACGAAAGTACAAAATGTACAAAAGTTAGTTAACTAAGGGTGACGTAATTACTTATAAGTTACGAGCAAAGTCCGAGGAACTTGATATTATTTTCTCTGAGAGAATTGAAGAAGAAATGCAAACAGCGACTAAGTATAAATCCAATCTACTACTACTGCAAGCGAAAAATTTAAAACAGAAAAGTCTTAAGACAGGAAGACTCAAAACGCAGATGGTATGAAAAGAAAGTTAGAACATTATTTGTCATGAAAATCCAGATATAGAAAATGAACTATCCCCAAGGGACTGTTGTGTGTGACGTCTTAGCCTAGAAAGCAATAAACTATTACTATTGAAAACAATTGCGGATATTGCTCTATTTGGGAGCGCAGCAGATGCTAGAAGACGAACGGAATCTATTCGCCGCCTAAAATTCTTGATAAACTCACACAAATTACGTAAAATACAATTTGACATTAGTCGAAGTGGAAATATCTTCATTTCATTCCCAGAAAATCTAATACTGCAGAGGGACGAAGACATGACACAAGCTCAGGCTGATCACCACAAAAGCCACTTAGATAGCAATTTCGCTGAAACATCAATACATTATTTGGAGAATATAGCATCCACACTTGGACCTGATGAAGTATTTTTAATATCTCAAGATGTTAAAGCTCGTGTTCCTATTGGTGTAACTATGGCAAATAAGCAAGCACGTCTTTTAATGCACATGGAATATATAATCAAATTGCCTGATCACGACTGGGTAACCGCTGAGCGGCATAAACGAATGCCATAAGTTGGTATCAAAATCACTTCTAGTATGCTAGGACAACCGCACGCCGTTGGATATTTTGGACCAGCATACCTACATCGCTATCCGAAGTGAAGAGATCTACTGCTAATACCCATGCTCAGGATTTCGACACGCTTCTTGAACTTGAAGAATTTCAAGCATAACCTAAAACTGACCATGGATTGGAAAATCAGTGTTATTGTGGCCAAATGAAAATCCGTGCCATCAAAAAGTTATCGGGTTTGCTATACAATACTTCAAGCGACATGATCTCGATGCATTGTTTTTAGCTCCCAATGCTCCTGGCAGAAGTGCGTATAACACTAGACTAGAGTGCAGATACTCAATTAATCGACACATCGAGAATATTCATAAAAAAGTAAACGTGCACACTGATATGAAAGTTAGGCATATAAGAGTCGCTGCTCGTCGTGCTAATGAACTGATGTACATTATTCAAAATTTAGAACATCATGATATTGAATGGCTCCATGAAAACAACGTAGACATTACAAAAGAGGGAGGGGAGGCTAAGGGTTTTTGCTGACAAGGGGGATGGGGGAGTAAATAATTGTAATAAATCTGCTTACGTAATACTTTACTACTGATCGGAAAGAAACAACATGCTGCTTCAATGTAATGTTTAAAAAATATATTTCATTCCAATTTATCGCATGCCAAATTAGAACAACTAACACTGCCATTTCTTTTTTTAAATGAAGTCAAATATTACAATTTTAATTGCTGAAATATTGCAGGTATTCGTTATTTAATATTATTTATTTAATAATAATTTTAAATAATCATGAAAAAAAAGGATTATTGCAACCTTATCGCAGATATCATACTTCTGTAATGGTCTTAATGTTTATTTACATTACTTCTTTACCTTCTGCCAAGTGAAGATTCCGTACGACACTCCGGCGCCGAGCGCGAACGCGAGTAAGTACGGCAAGTACTTGAGCGAGGGACCGAAGCGACTCCGCATCAAAGTACTAATGAAGTATAACTTGTCATCAGAGTACGGCGGGTAGCGACGTCTGGAATTCGAAATGTACATTTTGAACGTAAATATAGTATACATTTTACACTGTAATATATGGAGTTTTTATGTTTAAATTAGCAATTAATAGGCAGTCAAATGTGTACAGCAACAGGCAAGACATCTTCACTACTTGTCTTATTAAATTTAATATCGACTTATGACTTTAATATTTTTCATTTCAAAAGTATGGCAGAAGTTTTTTTTCATAAATGTATGATTCTCTTTATAGTGAAAATTAATAAGAGCCTCACAAATAAAATAATATTTTCTATCAGTTTAAAAGCAATACTTACGAAGCCAGTTTCTCCCCGATGGGCGAGAAGTTCTTAATGAGGCAACTCTTCTTGTGCGTGAACGTGTCGTACGTCGCCTTGCCATGGTAGGCACCTATGCCGCTCGAACCAACACCGCCGAACGGCAACGTCTGGACTGTCATAATATCACTTATTAGCATCAAAATGTGGTTGAATATAGATTAGAAACTACTCTTGTACAAGCGAGATTGTCAAAGTAACATGAAATAAAATATCAAAACTCATATTAAAACAAAAAATAATCTCTTATTTTTAAGGTATATATTTATATACATTAAATTATATAATTAGGATATTATATATATGAAAATAGTGATTTGCATGAAAAATACTATATCATTCTATTTAATTTAATGTATGGTAGCGCAATGGCCAGGGCATCGGACTGGCCCGTCACTTGACGTTCCATTCACTTTCACTCACTGCTAACGCAAACGTTTAGCTTCAGTAGTCTTGTAAAATGGTATCTCTGAATTACACTAAATCTTTGAAAATCTCTTTCGTATAATATTTTTGTTCAATATAAATTTTTACATTGTTATACAACATTCTACTCATTTCATGCGGTTATAGACAAAATGTAGTAATTTCAACAGGTTTAATCCCTTGAAGCACCATATATACTAGTAGTACGGTATACTATTAGGATCAAGTAAGTAGCAGTAGAGACACTTAAAGAAATTAATCTTAAGGTGGCGACTGACCGGAGCATGTCATCGTAACGTGTTACGGTGCGAGCATTCGAATAGTTAGTACAGGGAGCCGAGCCGGGCTTCATAATTTTTCGTGTAACATTACACCTCGATTTTAGGGTAGTACAGCTTAGAGGCTTGTTGCCTTTTAAATCACGGACAATGAGGAGTCTTTAAACGAGTACTGTTACTAGTCAGTCAGTGATGACATAATGTTTCACGTTTGCATCGAATATCACATTACGATTAAATGCTCCGGGCAATCACCCCCTTTGTGTAAAGAAATTATCAAAATTCTTTTAATAACTACACAAAATTCTAAGCATTTTTTGAATTCGAAGTTAGTTTTGAAAGTAGTCATTTGTTATATAAACATTATTGCGATAGACAAACTTCATCAAGGACGCTGAAGCTTATAATAAGCATGGTGTAGACTTTAAACATTGAATATTATAAGTTGACTGGTAGAGAACTCTTATAGCATTGTGTCCAACTATGTATATACTATGTACATGTCGATTTCTATTACTAAATAAAGAAATCGATTTTATCAAAACTATTTTACCTTTTAATTGGTAACACTTTTGTTTTCTACCAATATTACGAGTATGTAATAATAAAAATCCAAACCTCCCATATGCATGACGGTTTCGTTAACACACATTCCTCCGCTACTAGTGTTATCAACGAAACTTGATTGCACCTTATCATTCGTGGAGAACACGTACAGCACTAGCGGCTTCTCTCTACATACAACAGATTAACATTAGATAGAACCACCACCAAGATATTTTTTTATATAACAATATATAGATCGAAAGAAGGTCAACTGACGGTAAGTGACAACCGCCGTCCATGGACACCGGCAGCTCAAGTGGAATAAAAATTTATGATATAACATATATTTCTTGAGTTTTTACAGTAAAAAATATTGTTCCTACTACATACTCCTTTACATAAGTGTTGAATTTGTCATTATGGGCATAAGTATCCAAAGCCTGTTTGGATAAATAGGGCTTTGGGTGAGTCATCAATTTAAGAAAACGCGACGCCTCTATTGATTCTTATTTTAGTAACATGGGTATTTATTTTAGGGATCGCTTCAACCTTCGATGATGATTTAAAAAAGGACCACAATTTCAAGTCATGGCAGATACATTTTTGGAAATTAATATATTGAATTTGTAATCGTGAACGGTTCTTGTTGGGTCCGGATACACACCATACAATCCTTGAATTACTTCTGGTCTATTCTTATAAAGACTGACTAAGACACATTGTATAAAAAAATATATATAGATACAAGAACAGGAGTCGACTGTAGTGAATGAAATTCTAAAGTTAAGAAAAAACATGAATCAGTATATTTTAATCAAAATATTATAACCATCACCTTCTGACACCGCCGAGCTACATTACTACTAACCACCACCGAATTTAATTACACATAACAGAAAAAGAAAATGACTTTGTACACCTGTATTGAAACAACATGCGTTAATACTGTTTCCGTGTAGTGTTCAAGAAGGAGACCGATGTACCACCACCTCGAAATAACTTTTGTTATCACATACAAAATGATCAAATTTAAAAAAAATAAAGAAAAAAAAATGATTTCTAAAGTTCGATAAAACTAAACATCCATCTTTACAACTACACAAGTGTCCCGTTATGGTGTTTATTTATTTATCGGTGAAATACTTTAATTTGTGTTGTGACCTTTAGCTTTGTGGAATCTGAATCTAGTTTAAGTTTGTGCATATTTATTTGCCTGAATTAATAATATATGTATACATTTTTTATTCCGTTTTGTTCGATCAAACTGATTACAAGATGATAGCAAAAATATTTTAAATTTTACTGTGTACTTCATAACTATTTAATTGTATGATGCTGTGCATTTATCACCTATCCTGTGCAATATATTGTGTAGTCGGCTCGAAGAATGTTTAGTTATATGAGAAATTAAAGTTCAACATAATGTTAGTTAGTCGATGTATCGACTATCAGGCCACAGCACTATTAATGTCACTTTGTATGTTTTAACAAATAGTCGATGGTAATGTCATCTCCTTACCGCCATAAAACATGACTGTATCGTTCATACTGATACTGCCCGAACGGGTTTGTTCAGTGAACAACTTTTGTATGTTGTTTTGTTTGCTGAACACGTAAAGCACTAACGGATGTTCCCTGAAAATTGTTCATGTTTCATTCACTGGCTGTTGTATTGCCAGCAGCATTTTATTGACCATGTGCGATTTAGACATCTCTCATTTTAAATTTGGAATCCATAACCGGTTGAACCAGTGTAGCTAATGTAAATAATGCAAAATAAATAAACAAGGACTAACACGATTCAATTTGAATTCACGTTCCCGTTTAATATCAATATGATTGGGTGCTTAGTAATGAATCCATAACTTGTATTCCGTTGTAAATAATGTGCACATGGACATGATATTTATTATGATCGATGGTAATTATCAGATTGTTATATTTAAGGTGCAGCTTATGTCCGTAGCAACTGATTTTTATGGATCTATTACCATGTAAATGCTTCAAACTCATTTGAAATGCGTGAAGTTAAGATCACACATAAAAAAAAACATGTGCAATATTAAATATGAAATAGTTTTAGCATTTTAATGTAGCTTGTTGCCGTTTTTTATGATTCCATACAACACTTATGAATATAAACTTTGAGACTCACTCTTACCGACAGACCAACAAACACACACACACACACACTTTTGTTTTTTTTTCTTAATCCCTGCACTTAAGACAATATATTTAGGAGCACAAGCAGTCTTAATACTTTCAATCTCAAAAACATTAATTTATATAGCCAATAATGGCGGCTATTGGCAATAATATTACCTTTCGTTGATAAACTTAATCGCTTCATATGCGTTGTCAATGGGCACAATCGGTAGAATAGGGCCGAATATTTCGTCTTGCATTATTTTATCTGTGCCTGTTACATTTGTAATGATGGTAGGCTCAATGTATCTGTCATTAGCATCGTATGAGCCACCGATAGCTATCTTATCTCTGCTCGCGTCGACTAGGGCTTGGAGACGGCTGAAAAAATCGACTAAAATTATAAAACCATATTTATTGTTTTTCGAAAATAAGATTTGATTTCGAAGGAGAGGGAGTTTTCATTAGAATAAGTCTACTTTTAAGCACGCTTACAAGCGCCCGTATAAAAGATTCGATATTTTTCAATTACTCACTTTAAAAAAGTAGACAACCGACTTTAATGCATATATCATAAAATGTAAGACTTATATGGTTTGCTTATGGATGCTATTAGCAGAAGCTAACCAAAACTCTCATCTAACTACCCTTGAAGTACTCCTTTCCAATATAAAAAGAATCATCGAAATCGGTTGGCATGATATTGAGTTATTCGTCCATTTGTTGCGCACAAACTTAATGCAAATTTAAGAATTATATGGTTTCCTCATGGATGCCAGAACTGGATCAAATTGATATGGGACCACACGGGAAGCAACAGCTTTCAAATAAAAAATCATCAAAATCGGTTCACTCTGTCGAAAGTTCTGAGGTAATAAACAAAAAGAAAATACAGTCGAATTAAGAATTTTTTGAAGTAGGTTGATAATTTTAAAGAAATTAAATGAAAACGGGCATTTATTAACGATATTGATTATATAAAGATTTTGTAACTTCATTTAATAAGTTTTAATTATGAAGATAATAAAATCAATTATGATGATGACGATACAAATCCTGAGTTCTTTAGACTTCTGTTATTGACACACCACGTGGGCTAGTTAGCCAGCAAGCTGTTATTTAAATTTAATTTAAAGGGTATGCTTTACCGTTTTGCATACTAAATCGATAATTATAAAATTTTGTATACACATTGGCAGGGGTACAGATGGACATAGGCCTTCTTAATCCAGTAAGTATTACTGTTACCGGGGGATAGACGAAATAACTTTAATACGAGCGAAGCACCTGCTTGTGATACTTGTGACATATTATAACTTCTTACCTGAAATGCCTGCTATTGACAATCCTGCACAAATCAGGAGATTTCTGGGGCTCGTCGCCATACCACTCCTTCAGCACCTTTTTGGCAGCTTCAACGAACTTGTCCTGGACCTCCTTTGTGCACAGAATATAGTCAGGAGCGATACAGGTTTGACCGACGTTGATGAACTTGCCCCAAAGAATGCGTTTCGCTGACACTATGATGTCCACTGTGTTGTCTATATACACAGGGCTGTCGATAGCAAATACACATAATTTAAATTATTTTAAGGCGTTATAAACTACTATTGCATGGATGAATGAGTACCGCGCCAAAACACTCAAAGAGCAAGGTGATTGATATATAATCTTTTAGTTTACCGAATTGATAACCATCTGTTGTTATTTTCCAAAATTTCACTTAAA
The DNA here is from genome assembly GCA_947561695.1 of Tyria jacobaeae. NCBI lineage: Eukaryota > Metazoa > Arthropoda > Insecta > Lepidoptera > Erebidae > Tyria > Tyria jacobaeae. Next base: position 14,103,008 of record OX387224.1, on the reverse strand, counting down.
GAACAATGTGAATGCTCAAAAAAAAAATAAAAAAAAAACACATTTAATTGAAACAAATAATAATTTCGCGGTTATGGGGTTTTCATTTGGGTCTATGGAGTCGGAAAAAAATCTCGATTTTTTTTTCCAAACTCTTCAAGATTTTCGGGTCGGTTGTAGCAAATTCGGTGGGGGCCGCTGGACCATTGTTATCCTGCTACCCCCTTTATGTATCTTAATCGCAATCTTCTATACAGTTTTAAATTTGTAAGTAACATTATTTTAATACATACCTTTTTCCTCCTAATTCCAAGGTGACAGGTGTCAGATTCTTGGTGGCAGCTTCATACACGATCTTGCCAACGTTCGTGCCTCCCGTGAAAAAGATATAGTCGAACTTCTGTTTCAGAAGTTCTGTGGTCTCTTGTGGGCCTCCCTCAACTACGATTACAGCTTCCTAAAATAAAACATATTTTCTTTTATATTTGTACTCCTGAGTTAAAGAGATTTAATGCCTATCTTATACACTTAATCATCCGACATTATTAATACTTATTTTTATGGATGGAAAATTATCACAATCTAAATAACTATTTTAACGAAAAGTTGAAGAGCCCATTATAACCAAAAACAACATAAAGAAATTCATTAAAATACATTATCAATTATCATTATTTTTCTCTGCTAGACAGAATACTCTATCAATGTGTCCATCCAGTTTATCACAGCTATCATCTTCAGGTCGTCATTAAGGTATACTTCGATACGTGTGTTCTTTATTGAAATACGCTTACATTATCCAAATACTTGGGCAAGTTTTCAGCAACAAACTGAGCGCAGGCAACAGACAATTCGCTTGGCTTGAGGATGACCGTGTTACCAGCTGCTATGGCGCCGGACATGGGCAGTAGCAGCAGCTGCAGGGGATAGTTCCATGCACTCACTACCAGAACCACCCCATAGGGATCGTTATAGATGACCACTTCGTCTAACATGTTCACGAAACCTTTGGATGGCTGGAAGAGAAAGATTCTAGTAAATAATAAGTACGTTATTTTAAAAAATCTTGGTTGGAGTAACTGACATTTATAGAATTTTATATAGTAAGTTATTTTACATGTTTTTTAAATATATTCTAAAATGATTGTATAGAAATATCTGTTGACTATGGAAGTCAGCAGATTATTTATTATCTCAAAATATATCACTTTATGCAGAAAAAATGTTAGCTAGTTAGAGTAACTTCAAATGTGCAATGCAATTACGAGTCAATATAATTAAAACCACAACTTCACAATATAAAGATGTGTTCGGTCACGTCACAAACAGATAATAAAACTAAGATTTTAATTTTAAAAATATAAATATATATTTTTTAACAATCTTATAACATAGAATTAAATTCGTTTTCTTATGGTAAAAACTCTATAAATAACGCATTCTCATAATTGAATTATTATGATAGACGAAAGTCTCCTTTTCTGTTACAAAACTTACAAATTCGTTTTTAGACGAACAGACGGGTCACCTGATGGTAAGTGACACCGCCGTCCATGGACACTTGCAACTCAAGAGTCGCAAGTGCGCTGCCCGCCTTTGAGGGTGATGAGGGATAGGGGATGCAGGGAGCGGAAAGAAGAGAGGAGGGATGAGGAGATGGAAAAAGGACAAAGGAGATGAGGAGAGAGAAAAGGGGGGCGGGGGAATTGGGCCTCCGGAAACCTCACTCAATTCGGGGAAATGCAACGCAAGCGTTACTTCACAACCGGTTTTCTGTGAGGCCGTGGTATCGCACCGGTCGAGCCGGCCCATTCGTGCCTAAGCATGGCTCTACCACTCTACATTTAAAATATATACATACATAATTTTAAAATATTACCTAAAATGGCACTGCAAAGAGGTTAAGATTTGAGCGACTTGTATTGTAAAATAAACATGACTACTGCTTTTCTCTCTCTCTATCTCTCTTAATTAAAACATGATTGACGACCTCTGGCTTAGCAGTCAGGGTCATTAACCACTAGATTAACAGGCCAGCCATATTTGTGCATGATTAATTAATGCTCAGTATTTAAATTCCAAACTTGACATCTATAACGACCATATTAGGTATGTGAAATTAAAATAAATCGGATTAGACTGAATAAAAATTATTTTTATGGAAAAAGAAACGAATTCTTTAGCTGTTTATTCGTTACGTTTGGTAGGTATGTATATATCGATATGTGTTGTATGAGTCAATACTTATATGACTGTTTGTTTTTAACATATTTTTTATTGTGTAGAGTTGTAGGTTGTAGATACAAGAAAAAAGAATGAAGGCCTTGGCCATATAGCCAATACCCAGTAACGTTTTAATGTTAAACGTAAATATTAGTGTGATCTTTGATTGTTTACCTAAAATTTTTATGGTTTATAAATAAATATATATTTATGTATATAGATGAGGATAAACGCGAATCTTAAAATAACGACATCATCATATGCCGCCGTGGAATTTTAATACCTTAAGTACTCATTTTTGAAGAGAAAACTTCCTTAGGCGCGTTGAGCACTTCTTGGGTGTACAAAGTCATGGAACTCGCGACATCGAACGCTTTCTACGAGCTATATGCATACTGTGTATATTTGTGTACTTTTTGGGTGAACAATAATCGGACTTTAAAAAAGTAGACCACCGACTTCAATGCGTCTATAATAAAATTTAAGACTAATATGGTTTTATCCATGAGGGATGCCATTGACACAACTGGACCAAACTCTCATCTAACTACCCTCTAAGTACATCCTTTCCAATAAAAAAATAAACATCGAAATCGGCAGGCGTGATATTGAGTTATTCGTCCATTTATCGCGCACATGCTTAATGCAAATTTAAGACTTATATGGTTTCCACATGGATGCTATTGTCTGAACTGGACCAAATTAATTGGGACCACACGGGAAGCACCAGCTTTCAAATAAAAAAAAATCGTCGAAATTGGTTTACACAGTCGAAAGTTCTGAGGTAACAAACATAAAAAAATATACAGTCGAAATGAGAACCTCTTTCTTTTTTAAGTCGGTGGAAAAGCGTGAAACTCGCGTCATCGCAGCATCGTCACCGCACGCTTCCCATGAGCTATATGTATACTGTGTATAATCAAGTAGCTCGACGATACAATTCATAAGTTACTTAGTTTTCACTTCTATCGGCAGTCCGCTAAGACTGCCAGTTTTCACTTCCATCGGCAGACCGCAAAAACTGCCCGTATTTTTTTAAAAGACAGACGTCCGTATTAGGAATGATTCCTGGGTCGCTGGGAATTTGACAACATACACAAAGACAGCCTACACTGGGAACATAAAAACTAGACTAACACAATTTTTTATCCCGTGTGGAAATCGCATCCAATACCTCTAGCTTAGTAGTTTGGATCGCTAACCACTAGACCAACAAGAGAGTCATTTTTACAGTATGGAATGGGGCATCACCCAGATACAACGGTGTTCAGTTTGATACAAGTAGGTCTAAGAGTTTTGCTAGGGATTTGAGTATACTTTGAAAAGAAAGAAACGTTGAAACTATCTGACTCTGACACTGTAACTTAATCTCGTTATAATTGATAACATTCCCTAAAAACAATTAGTACCTAATTAAGTAGGTATAAAGAAACTAATAAAAAGTGAGATTGGTTAAAAAAACTGACCTTCTCGGGTGCACTCCACTGATCCAGATTGTGTAGGGTGGTCTTCAGGTCATTAACCAAATAGTCCACCTCAAGCAGTATAGCTTCCATCTTGCTTCTCCTTAGATCCTTGTGTAGGGCTTCTATCATCGCATTGCGGTTCTCCTCGTACATACGAAGCAGGTTCTTCAACTGCTTGCGACGCCATTCTATGGGGCGGGTAACTCCACGGTTGAATGCGTCTCGAGCAGTTTGCACAGCCTGTTTAATAATACTTGACTTGTTAAATGTATTTTAAGCTGAATATATAATATAAATATATACTGAATATATACTATATACATATATAATAAAATATTATATATATTTATAGTATATACATATATATATAGCTGAATATATATAATAAAACTAAGACGAGTATAATTACTTAGTCCAAGAACGATTTTTATTACTTTCAAATATTGATATATGGCTTATAACCAGCGACACGAATTTATTTTTTTGTGGAGTAAAATGTTTATCTTTGGATTTTTTATGGTAAATTTCGGACTATAAAGGTCGTAGATGACGTAATTGAAATATCTTCTATTCAAACTTTAAAAACAAAACCTTTAAATTTATGTATCCACCACCCAGCACTTCATGGTGATTAAAGGAATAGATGTCATAATGTAAGAGAACCTGATTTGAATAGTACACACAGTACATCTGATCTAGTTTCGTAGCAATTCTAACTTATCTAATTTTCATATACTTGTTACATACATGTAAGTTCAGAATATAAAAAATATATGATAATTACATAAATACTATATATAATATATATATATCTTTCATTAAAAAAAATATTAAAATTTACCAGCTGTTAAAACAAAACTGATGAGTGCAAAACAAAAACTAATTAAGAATACAATTAGGTGTAACTAACCATAAGGTACGTACTGACGGCATTTATTACTTATAAATGTATATCTATTTAGGAGAACCTAGATGCTCCTGATTTCAATACAGGCGTGTAATTTGTCGAAATTTTGTACTATGTATCATTAATATTATATTTATATAAGTACACTAATGTATGTTATAGTTTAGTTAATATTATTTGTTTGTTTGTAGGGGGTAATCTCTGGATCCACCGATCCGATTTTAGAAATTCTTTCACTTAGACTCGAATGAAATGAAAAAAATTAACCGATATACGCTTTATCGTTGGGCAAAGTACAGGAAAAATATCAGCCTTTAGTAGACTACAATGAAATCAGCGACACTATGTATACAGCTCTTATATTTAACACAGAACAATGTTTTTTTTTTTGTTAAAATAAAGAACCAGCAACAATTAGTGTGCAGTTATCATTATATCATTCAAGTAATACCAACATAAATATTTCTGTAGTCAAATCAGCAAAATCTTCCAATCTCCTTCTACAATGAGGGCAAGGAAAATTAGAGCACTTGCTTTGCTCGAGTGATTGTTTATACTCCCAAATCCATTTGTATAAGCAATATTATGCCTTTCCTGCCAATATACTCCGAAATTCCCAAATCCATTGCCCAAAAGTGGCCGGATGACGGCAACAGGTTTGCCCCCTGTTATAATCGGCAAAATGTTGGCGTTAAGTCTCTGCCTACCCGCTCTTGGATACAGGCTTGAGTGTATGTATGTATGGGATTACGGCATGTTAACTATTATTTCTTGTTGATTAAGCAATAAAGTTACAAAAGACGACCGATTTGGTAAAACTACGCCTTAGATAGATAGATAGATAGATAACTCTTTATTGTACAACAAACAAAAAATAAAACATAATAGTAGAACAGTTTGTACACATTGCTATAAGTCTTATAAGCTAAAGTTAGAATGGTTATATAAGTAAAATAAAATATAAAAGTTGTACAAAGGGCGGCCTTAACTCGATTAGCCATCTCTTCCAGGCAACCACTGGATGGAAAGGGACATTAATAATAAGATGAGAGAAGTTGCAATTTGCACATCGAAGTTCCCTGAGTTTGAACTAATTAGGACTATTATTAGATACAAACATATAAATAAACACAAATGTACATAAATTATTACAATTATACATATTATATAAACGCCTTACGCCTTAATGAGGTTAAAGTTCGCTTCATCGTTGAATGTCATTTGTAGGTAAAGATGACTCGTAATTAAAGAAGTGTCGTTATGGTTTATTCAATGAACAATAACAAACTGCAAATACTGTGCAGCATTGACAGTGAAATTATAAATAACAATAATCAAAATTACGTTTGCAAATTTAGAATAGAACTTGTGAACTAAAATGTATATTTAGTTAACACGAGACACTTTTTTTATACTCGTAGTGTAGAGGGCAAACGAAGAGACGGAGAAGAGATGAGGCTCTCTGATAAATAATAGCGCATCCATTAATTACATGAGGCGGTTTTTATTTCAGACTAAAGACAACTAGTCTTCAAGATTTCTAGAATTCTTCGTAATCTAAAATTACATTCGCAATCTAAAAGAATCACAGTAAGAAAATCGAAAAGAAAAAAAACGTGATATCCCCTATTTTATATATTTTGACTAGGTACCTGCACCTGTACCTGTGCTGAATACCTACCTACCTACCTATGTTTATGAAATCTGTCAATAGTAAGACGTTCCTTAACCCTTAATTTAAAATTTCGATGTGGAATATTTTGTTAATAAAATGGTGCCAACCTTGAGTACAACCAATTCAAATAAACAGGAACTATTGAAATCGTTTGCCTCATAAATATCTATAGAAAAAAAAATGGGTATGGTGCTCTACGTTTATGTCACAAGATTACTTAACTAAAACAAATGTTCAACAAGAAAGAAAATATTGAAGTATCCAACAAATGAAAGCTGTTACTTAAAACGATTGGTCGATTTCACAATGAGAACGACAACCTTTTAAGCAGGCAGCGGAAATACATACACAATTATGTATTTCTGATCAGGCGGCGCGGGCGACGGATTTCGTGTGTAAACATACTGCGTACTGCAATAATACTAAAGAATCAATCGATATCGAGTGACCTAATCATTGCTAAATAAATATCTACCTACTCGTAAAGTAAGTGATCGCACTCTTACCATAATTGCGCATGACTTGCTTAGATTTCTTCATTCTCAGCTATCTTTCTGCATCTTATATTTATAAGAGTGAAATATAAAATAAATATTTAATTAAAACACTTCTCTTCTAAAAAATATTAGTTAGAGGACTTCGGCCTTCCTGGCACCAGCCAAATCGAGTTGCAGATATGCGACCCTGACTTGCTTGATCTGTTGTTTGTACTCCCCAATATACCTTTCCTTACATATTAGAACAGGCAACTAGCTTCACGACAGACTAAATCTGACCGAATTCCTCTCTTGACATTTCAAAAATACATATGATTGCTTTAATTCAAGTAACTGATTCTGATTTGATTGATTTTCTACCTATTTTATCCTTCCTTTCCTGTAAATATATTCCAAATTTTCCTATCTAATTCCCAAAAGTGCCCGGATGACGACGTGGTATCGTATCGCACTGGTCGAGCCGGCCCATTCGTGGTTAGAAATGGCTCTACCACTGTTTATTGGGTATATGTATTTGATTAAAATAAGTGATAAAGATAAGTCTAATTAATAAAGGATAATTGAATTACTATCTCCGCTGAAATAAGGCCTCCATATTTAGGTAAAACAAAAACAATTGAAAATATGTACATTTAGAATATTAGCTGAGCAGTTCAACTAAATAAATATTTTATACGTGTCTAATAATATTCACTTGCTACTATTAAAAATAGTGGCTATAATTTTTTATGTTTTTTATGATTTATGTACCTCATTCATACACCTATAAAACAACAATACACACACGTTAAAACTTAGGTTTAAAGGTCGATTAAACAATGCATATTGTAGTATAAATTATCTGTAAAGATAACGTAACAGAACAATGGCTTTTTGTAAACATTTAGAAGTTTTTAGCTTGATTACAACGAATCCAATTACAAAAAAAATAACACCCAGACTTGTGACAAATATTTGTGGGTCACAAATATTCCACGTCCGTGTGGGAATCGAACCCAGACCTCCGTCTCAGCAGTCATGATAACTAAGCGCTAGACCAACAGACCAGTCGCCAGATTTATTAGGTATTCAGGAATTTACTATTTTGGGTTAAAGAAAATTTATAATTAATTCTTTTTCTTTTTTAATAATACTTCGTTTATTTCTTTGACGATTGACGATGCATGAAAGATATGTGCTGTATACAGAGCTGTTAAATTTAAAATATATACTGCAGTTATAAATACATCTGCAGTCTACATTGTGAGAGCTGGTTCCTGTTAAAAGTTTATGTAAACCTAGGAGATACTGACGTTTTGGTATAATTGATATTATAACATTACTAAAAACAGAATATCTCATAACATAAACATGTTTCTACATGTTTAGGATGCGTTTATTACTACATTCTTTATCATAAGGGCAATGGCCTTATGATAAAGAATGTAGTAACAACTAACTTGCTATCATTTATGTACGACTTGACTTGGGTTTTCGGATCTGGGCCAATGCAATTTAATGGCGTAAGTGCAAAATCGACTCCCTCAGACTAAGTAGGTAAGGATGAACGCATATTCATTTAGGCAAAGAGGCGACATTTACATACTTTTACAAATCAATAACGCAAGTGCATCTAGTCGGCGTAAATACGACGTATAACTAGAGATCTATTTTATGCCTGTAAGCATGTAATAATTTTGTGGCATACGATGAAAATAATTAGTGGTTTCAACAGGACAACCACTACCTATAAACACCTATACACAATACAGACATCAAAATATTTTTACATGTGGAATGAGGGAGCTAAGTGCACGCGTATATTATTTTATAATGTTAACGTTTACGATTTATAGAAAATCACGAACAAGATAACTAACGTTATCTGCCTGTATTTAGTTTTTCAATGTAGGTAATTCAAATTCCAAGAGCGATAACGGAAGCATTTTAGATTTAAGGACTGCTATTGTACATGCAATGATTTTTAAATTACACTAATACAAGAAAGTTAAAAAAATAGTTTTTACTTGAACTAATCTCTCTCTCGCTCTCAGATATATGATCTTCATAGCATTGTGTGTTGATATATAATCTTAATTTATTAAAAAAAAGAAGGACGATTATACTATATATATAACCAACTAAACACTTTTACTTGAAAGTACACTCCATTAAAAGCAAAAATAATGTAAAACACTTTTATTGATACGTTAATATATACTTTCGGAGATATTATGATTTTAGTAAGGCGTACGATGCCTACTACTGTGACGTCACTTTCCAACGGTCGCTAAGTGAGCGCACTTTTTTTTTCGTGTAGACCCTCACGGGTCATCACCCTACTAGAGCTGACGGTGGGGTGGTATGTCGGACTCGAACCGACTAAAACCACACAGTGTTCTGTCACAACTGGGTCTATTGAGAAGACAAAAGACCTGGGTATACCCTAAGAGAGGACCTGCTCCTGGCTTGCGTGTATGAACATTTGGTCATAAATGGGTTAAAATATTGATGACACAAACTGGAAACAATACTGTGATTAAACATAGGGAATATTCGTTAACAATGAATAAGTGATACATAACAGTGAAAGCGGCGTCCGTTGTAAAGTGACGTAACACGATGATTTGAAAAAGTAAAAATTGAGATAATCATAATATCCAAACTACTTGCTCGATTTAAATTATACAAAAACAAATATATTTCTAGACATTATACATATTAGTAAGACATTAACGATAGAAGCAAGTGGCGGGCTCTTGTCTCTGCCTGCTCCAAAAAGGAGTGATTTTATGTATGTATGGTAATTTTATTGGCTTGGAATAAGGTATGTGAAATGTTATATACAGTCACAATATTTCAGGAAATTAAAATGAATACCACTTACCTCTGCTATGTTACAAGACTTGGAATTTGGTTTCGTAATACCTGTAACAAATAATTTATGAAATTTAATAGAAAATCGTAATCGAAATTAATTAACATAAACATACCTAAAAACTTTGAAAGTGAATGTGTAAGTAATTTTTAAGTTTACACAGAATTGCTGAACTGATTTTATTTATATGCATATTTCATTATAATTTTCGACTAAGACACAATGCTTTAGGCAAAAATATACCAACGTCATGCCATAGTCATAGATGGGTCAAGGAACTCATCATACATGTATGTAGTATGTATTTGCGTAAGTTATGCAGTGCAAAACATTTTCTTTTGTAACTGTATTGAAAGAGGCATGAGTAAAACCGATGCGATGCGAGGCCTAGTAATATCTATAGCGAACTTGATATAGCATTAGGATGGCAAAATTATATAATATTTCTATTCCATGTTAAATATAAATATAAGTGTGGCATTACAATCATCGCCTCCATATTTTTATTTCGTTGTAATTTCACGAAATAACTAGTTCTATACGTCGCCTTGTTTTATTTTATTTATAAAATGAAAGGCAATTTGAGGTTCCGAATAAGGTTAACATATGGCCGAAAATTTTACCTTGTGATTAAGAATTTATGAGTTTTAAAATTAGGCACTGTTCGTTGGCAAGGTAACATCGTTGAAATGACGAAGCAATAACAAACTTTACGGTATTCGATATTTGAAATTGTTAATTGACGTTCTTTTATATGTCATTTGGACTATCTTTGGTACTTGTCAGTTGTAAGTGTAACTTAGCAATTGCGTTCTGTGCTCTGTTTTTTTTTACTATAGAGGGACAGGCGAACAGACGGGTCACCTGACGGTAAGTGATAACCGCCGTCTATGGACACCTGCAACTCAAGAGTCGTAAGTGCGCTCCCCGCCTTTGAGGGTGATGCGGGACGGGAATGCGGGGAAGGGAAAGAAGAGAGGAGGCATGAGGAGATGGGAAAGATCTCCTCTCCTTATTCCTCCCCCCGGATTCCATCCCGGGGGATGAGGGGAGAGGAAAGAGGAGAGCAGGAGTTGGGCCTCAGGAAACCTCACTCATTTCGGGTAAATGCAACGCGCATGTAATTGCTCTACTAAAGATTTTCTGTATGGCGCTGGTTTCGCGCTGTAATAAAATATTTCGTAGAAAGGTTCAATTTAAAAACAAGCTGCGAAGATTAAGATCATTCTGAAAGACATTCCACATCATTTTGTTACAGAAGGAAATGTTAAAAAAGTCGAGGCCTCAATTCTTAAAGATGTCACCATTTGTTACATAGATGAGTCCAAAGATTTCTTTAGGGAGTGTTCAGTTAATACTTTCTGACTATTTCAACTTGAGGAAGGTGTCCGCGCGATGGGTTTTACGAATGTTGACGGAAGTGTAGAAGGAAAAGCGAGTAGTATTTTCCAAGCTAATACAGCCAAATTTTTGCAACGATTCGTGATGAAAAACAAAGTATAGCTTGGGAACGAATCTCTTCACCGTTTGTATAAAAAGAATTTATTCCTTCCGTGGGCAAAGTTATGGCCTCAGTCTTCTGCTGCTAAGCTGAAGGAATCACTTTCATTGATTATTTCAAGACAGGAGCAACAATTACCTGTCATTATTATGCAACATTGATGCAACAACTAAGTGAGGAAATTAAGTTGAAACGACGAAGCAAGTTACGTGCTGGTATTGTTTCATCAGGTTAACGCTTCCACGCACATATCCAATGTGTCCCCCACTGCCATTAACAACGCAGGGTTTCAAGTCATGGAACACCTACCATATTTACCAGATCTCGCATTGAATTAAAAGAACACATCTGAGGCACCAAATCCGAGAACAATGGCGAGGTCATGACTGCGGAGATGTTTTTTTAAACTCAGAAACAAGTTTTTTTACCTATTTATTTTTGCTACATTTCAATAAAAATAATCCTGTGATATCGTATTTGGCTGATTATATAATTTGATATGATTTATTCGATTGTACCATGCGAGTAAAGGTATTATGCTATATATTATAGCGGTATAGCGTATAATATTATAGTGATTAAGTCCCGATTCATACATCTAGTAATATACAGTCGTGGTCAACTAATTAGGGACACTCTCTAGTTAATCCAAATTGTGAATTTATTTTTTATTTTCCAACGAGTCTAAACAATATTCCACATCTTTTACATGTAAGTATAATTAGTCATTTATGTGCCTAATTATACAAACAATAACAACTTCTTAAACATTAAACCTCTTTACAGTATAGCTGATAGATGATCACAGTGCTATTTGTTCAAAGAATGCTGGCTGGCCATTTAATTAGGGACACTGAGATATTGCGTTCTAGTTTCAAAATCTGAATCTCAATTATTATTTTCTTTCTTCTCCTATTCTTTGTGGTAGTTTTGGCGGCAATCTAGATTTGTAATTTCAAGTTTTGAGAGTTATTTTGAAGAACAATGGGCAAAAATAAAAGTTGCGATGCAACACTACGAAAAATTATCATGAAGTTTGTCGAGCGTGGTTGGTCATACCGAAGGATAGCAGGATATTTAAATTGTTCAAAAACTATGGTATGCAATGCAGTGCAACATTTCAGGCGCAATAACACAACTTTAAATGTGCCCAGAAAAAAAAGATCGAGAAAAACAACTCCGCAAGAAGATAGAATGATAACCAGGTTAGCTAAGAAAGATCCGTTTCTAGGCTCTATTTTAATTAAACATGAAGTGTTTGGGGCAGACGAAAGAGTCAGTGTATCAGCGAGGACAGTTCGACGACGTCTGGTAGAAGCAGGGTTGTTCGGAAGAGTGGCTCGCAAAGTACCGTTGTTAAAGAAAGAGCATAGAAATGCACGTTTGGCGTTTGCACGTAAATATGGACATTGGACCTACGACCAATGGCAACATGTATTATTCTCTGACGAGACCAAGGTTAATTTGATTTCTTCAGATGGAAGGCAATACGTACGGCGTCCTGTAAAAGCGGAAATGAATCCAAGATTCACAAAAAAGCAGGTGAAACATGGCGGAGGAAACATTAAAATGTGGGGATCATTTTCTGGACGTGGAGTGGGACCTGTGAGGTAAGTTCAGGGTAACTTAGACCAACATCAATACAAGGCAATATTAGAAGAAACTATGCTTCCCTATGCTGAGGAACATCTTCCTATTATATGGACTTTTCAGCATGATAACGACCCAAAACATACAGCCCGTTCAGTCAAGTCGTTTCTTAACAGACAGTCGGTATCAGTGCTAGATTGGCCAGCAAATAGCCCCGACCTCAACCCAATCGAGCACCTTTGGCACGAAATTAAGAAAAAAGTTGCCATTTATCGTACCACAACTTTAGATGAACTTAATGAAGCTTTTTGTGAGGCATGGGCAAACATTCCTGTTGAAATATGTCAGAAACTGATAATGTCTATGCCACATCGGTGTCAAGCGGTAATTACTAACAAAGGTTTTGCTACTGGGTACTGATTTTACCCGTAATAAAATGAAGTTGTTAAAGAAATTAAAATACTGCAGATTATTAGTTCTGTTTAACTCTATTTTTCATTTTACTTTACTGTTCTTAATTAAATGTCCAGCTACAGAATTGTACCTTAAATTGAATACATGGTTAACCTTTGATATTAAACACTTTTTTATATTTATTTAATCTTTTATTTACAGCCATTTATAGTATAATAATCGGATCAAATTATGCAAATAATAGTTACTGAGAAATCAACAGGGTTTTATATTTATATGTACATAGCCGGTTATTGCTGTCCACTATCTTGAATGTCCTTAATTAGTTGACCACGACTGTATGTATCTGAAATTCAACATTTCAAGCATTTTTTATTTGAATATATATTTGTAATTGTTATATAGGTTTATGCGATTAGAATTTGTGTTGGAGCTTTTTTATGTAGGAGCAAGAGTCGCCATTTATTTAAATGGTTAAGAGGAGCGTCATTTCTTTATCTATACTTCTGTTTATTTTGTGATTATATATCGAATCTCGACATCCTTTGTTTTTGATTTTGACCTCAACTAGTCATCTAGATATCATATGAATATTAATATTTACAGCACAGCTCACTCGGCTGATGACATTCAACTTAGGTATAATAATTTTAAAAGGTTTTACGTTAAACGCAAGCGGTAATACGGCCTCTGTACTGTACTGATTGTACCTTAGTACTCGTACTACATTGAGAACCCCAACCAGTGTTGATACTTTTGTGATATTAAAATTAAGTAGGGTGATAAAAACAACCGAATAGCTGTACACAGAGTATCTATGGAGCCAAATGCAATTTTTAAACTCCCCATTCGCTCGGTATTAGTTGGATGTTTGTGTACCGGGCTATTGATATGCACTATGCAATGTATAAACTAACAGACATTACAGTAATAAATATGTTATACAATATAAAAAAAAAAGATTTGTCCTTGTAACAATATTTATGGCAAGACTAGTTATTATTCATATAACCCAATTAAAGGCCTATGACGATCGGACATTGAGGATTTTTTTCTAAGATAATATTGTTTAAGTACATCATTTGTACTGTAATATATTATTGAAAGTAAATACGCTATATAGATAATAATATAATACGTAATTAATTCTGTCATTATACTTCACACAGCATACACATTCATATTACTTACGTAAAACCAGTTTAGTCGACGCTGACGTATATATATGCTGTTTTTGTTAAATACTTTGTATTCAGGAAGTTACGCTTTTGCGGTGAAGTACGAAACACTATTACTTACTGGTACATGTATATAACACATACCTTAACGATCAAAGTTCGTAGTGAGGTGGACTTTGATGGGTGACGAAGGCTGATCTATGTCTTATCGGTAACTATGGACTTTAATCGTTATCCTCCATAGATATACCTAGTTTATGAAATTATTACTGATTACATTGACTTGACGATATGCTGCAATACAGATATTATTTAGGTTAAATATAATTATAATTTTTACAGTAATAGAGCCATGCTTAGGCACGAATGGGCCGGTTCGACCGGTGCGATACCACGGCCTCACAGAAAACCGGTTGTGAAATAACGCTAACGTTGCATTTCCCCGAAATGAGTGAGGTTTCCGGAGGGTTCCCTTCCCTCATACCCCTCTCGTTTTTCCCAAGTCCTCATCCAACCTCTCCTTTTTCAACTTCCCGCATCCCCCCACCCTCATCACTCTCGAAGGCGGGCAACGCACTTACGACTCTTGAGTTGCAAGTGTCCATGGACGGTGGTTTTACCATCAGGTGACCGGTCTGTTCGTCTGTCCACCTATAGTATATTAAAGAAAAGAAAAAAGAATATTAGTCACTTCTCACTAGGTATTTATACATTTATTAAATAATCAACAGAGATCAGATAAAAGATTCTGGACAATTTATGATTAGAGGGACATATAAGAACTGAAATAGAGCCAGAACCAGAAGCTGGTGTCGACTAAGAGATCGTACTGTTATCTATTAGGTAGAATATACAGTCATACATACAGGAAATAGGGGAATTTCACTACTAAATTATAAATGGCAAAGTGGGTGGCAGAGATGCCTCTGCCCTCATCCTCGGTAATATAAGCGTGACTAAAAGTAAATTATTATAAGAATATGACATTAGATGCGTGATATGTTTGCCAAGGTAAGTCTAACCATTGTATCTACAAAGATTTTCCTTGTTGTGAACTTGCTAATTATAGTAAAAGAATAAAGGAATAATCTATCCTTATTAGACTTTGTACCTACATAGCTGTTACATAAAAAAAAGTGAATTAAGTAGGTATGTTGCAATATAACATGCAGCTAGAATATTTAATGCCTTATACTCGCGCTTACCTATTACGAAGGAGGTATTAGTTCGAATGTTGGAATTAGTCAATCAAATTGAATATCTTCTTATACACGCAGAAGTATAAAATCAAACACATAAAATATCAACAACTTCAAAATGCCTCCAACAATTAGAAACATTGATCTCTAAACGGTTGAGCAGATTTGCTAGAAACATTGATAAGAACACTTTTGATTCAGACACCTTTCAAACGAAATAAAGTTAATCACAATCAGTTGATCCAATCAGGAGCTATGAAGAGACAGACACAGAAACACCATTTTTAGTGATACATATTCAAAAATTCATAAAATTATGCAAGTGCTTTTATTGGTAATCATTGAAATCGTTATTTAATTCCTAAACCCTTTCCTAAGTCACTGTTATCAAGACAAGTGCATGGTAATTATAATCCCTAATGACTAACAATATTGGAATAGTGATAAAAAAAGGGGTAGGAAACAATATGAGCAGCATGAAATATACTAAGAGTAAAGTCCAATTGAGGCAAAAATTTACTGTGTGTGTGTACCTTCTAAGAAGGATTAAAAAATCAAAACATTCTATTTCACATTTCCATTCCAAACTAACAATTACTTGTAATTAGTCTTGCTCTCTTCTCTTATTTACAGAAAAAATCCAGACTGGGAATTATTCCTGTATCTCTAAAGACTACAAACATGTATACAAGGGACACAAATATTTTGTAACGTATGGGAATTTGCTACTTATTGATACCATATATATGCATGCAATAAAGAATACAAAAATATCTATAAAGTTTTAAGCCTCTTCTTAAATATTACTAAAAGCAGTACCCCAATGTTCCCTACATATTGCTATGCGCATAAGGTCACAAAGGTAATAAATAGCATTGTCATAATATAAAGAATACATAATTTATTTGTATTTTTATGAGCTATGCATGTCTATAAATTTTAGTGGAGACAGTGGCATTAGTTTTGTAGATGGTATAGTGTGTGACTCACTTATCTAGTTAGTTATGGTTAAAATAGCAACCATTTAGAGCTTTGCACTCTAAATGCTTGTTATTTTATATTTCAGTCTCTTACAAAAATCTGCAAAGAATTTAAAAAAAAAAAAAACTATCTAGGTACTATAAACCTCATTCTCAGTTCCTTAATGTTTTAGAAGCCAAGTTCTTGAACAAAATTCTTAAATAAATGCAATGGGAAAGCTGTGGTTGAACAAATTTTGTCAATCTCTTACAAATTATTAATTTTATTGTTAATCTGTGGCAACTTCTCTAATATTTTTTAATTAAGGAACCTTATTTAAATTATAAAAAATACACTTATTGGGATATTTCATTTAGGTTGCAATGCACATAAAACAATTACATTTAAGAAGTACCTACAAAAATGAATAAATACTGAGTTCTAAATGAGAGCAGATTTTAGTAACAATAGGAAATGATAAATTAAATAAAAAACTTAAACATATATGCATATATCCGGCACACATTACTATCCTTTTTTGATAAATTCCAGTTTAATTTAGAATTAAGATTAACATTTTAGGGTATTCTTTTTACAGAAAATAAATTTTTGGTTGCATCGCTAAATACCATAGTATTTATAGAGAGATGCAAACTAAATTCTATTTACTGTTATAAAAATATTTAAAGGAATAATAAAACTTACCCGTCATTTTAAATACACTAAATCACAAACAAGATCAAAGTTTTAAAACTTTTTACAATTAAGTAGCGATTATAACATAGGATTGCGCGATATTATACCTTTTAGACTCTTATGTACACGAGTTATAGCACACTACACTACTAATAACGCAGCCGTACGGATTTTATCTCTTTAAAATACTAGATTGTTCGTTTAACAAGATTTACTTCGAAAGAAACCCGACTTTACGTCAGCCGTTTGACATTTGTAATGACATGATAGTGACAGCACACTTTTTGAAGAATGAAAGTGAATTGTTGAGCACAGTGTCAGCGCGATGGAACTAAATGAATAAGAACACTAGCGCCACCAAGTCGTTTAGGAAAATATTCATAACTATTAGCTGAACCATATTGTTGAGCTCAATAGTAGTAAGTAGTTTATACAATAGATGGCCGTAATATTAAAATTAATCATTTAAACATTAGCCTGGAATTCTAAAATAGTAATTCTATATAAATTTACCATCACAAAGTAGCTAGCCGCATTTCAAAGGAAATATTAAGTAGTAATGTACAGTTCTATTAGTATAGAATCCGATTATTAGGCATAAAGTTTATGTGAGCTATTATTTATTGCTATAGTACTATTATTGTATTCAGGAAGGTATACTGAAACGTACAAATATCTAGGTATGTAACAGGCGTTGTCACACATACCAGTCCTAATCTACTCCTTTGGCGTACTTAGATGGACTCAGACTGAATTGGATGCCCTGGATAGAAGAGTCCGTACACTATTAACCGCATATCGAATGCACTATCCATGTTCATCAATGATGAGATTGTATATCCCTCGGAAATGGTTTCTTAAATGCCAGGACGCTCTATAATTGCAAGGTATGCAATCTTAGAGAGCACTTTCTCTCTGTTAACGTGGAGGTGCACCGGGATGTGGTAGCTGTTGCTAACGGACTTACTCCGCTTGGTTTAGGTAAATAGAATTGGCGCAAACCTGCAGTACTTAATGTTACAGATCGTAGGGATATATGGAAGAGCAAAGAGCTGCATGGACGTTTTTATCGGGCTTTAAACGGGCCCGATGTAGGTATATTATAATATCATCTGTGTCTTGGCTACTCTTTCGGTGATCTCTTCAGAAAAACTGAAGTTTTAATCTGTGCAATTACAAATGAAGTTGTAATGACGAAGAACTACCAGAGACATATTCTGAATGACGGCACATTAGCATGTGTCGGGCTTGTCGTCGTCCCGGAGAAACTCTCAGGCATATAACTTCCGGTCGTTCTCGTCTTGCCAATGGCGAGTATTTGCATAGACATGACCCAGTGGCCAGGATAGTCCATCAGCAAATTTCTCTTAGATATAACCTTGTGGCTGTCGAATTACCGTACTACAGGTATGTGCCCGATCGATCTATCATCACTGACAGGATTATTGTTGCCAATAAACCTGACGTAGTGGTGATAGATCGTTTAGAGCGCCAAGCAATGATTGTTGATATTACCGTTCTCCATGAGGACAATCTCATAAAGGCCAAAAAAGAAAAACAATTAAAAGATTTGGATCTGGCCCATGAGGATATATGGGATGTGGATTCAGCAACCATTGTGCCGATAGTCATATCAGCACATGGCTAAGAGCCTCGATCAACACCTTCAGAGGCTTACGTTAGGTAGCTGGGTTAAGGGCCTGATGCAAAAGACGGTCCTTCTAGATACGGCAGGTGTGTGAGGAGGTTCCTGTCTCTGGAGTCCTAACCACCGGTAGATTGATTGTCCCTGTACCCGATACCGATGGGACACTACTTTTAATATTTTTAAATATATTTTGTTTTTTATTTTATATTGAAAAGTGCAATTTATATGGTTGTTTAATTGAATAAAGAGTGTAATAATAATACCCAGTTATTAAATACAATGAAAAAACTGAAAACTACAGACGAAATGTACAATTAGCAGCCTTATCACACGAGGTGAGAGAGATATAATGTCTTACAGGCAACCATAGGATGGAGAGAACATGTCAAAGAGAAGAGTAGTGGTGGCAGTGTCTGGTCTGGTCTGTACTACAAGCACTTACTAAGGGTAGGTGCTCGTAGGGTCTGATTGTCTGTTAGACAA
Source organism: Tyria jacobaeae (assembly GCA_947561695.1). Taxonomy (NCBI): domain Eukaryota; kingdom Metazoa; phylum Arthropoda; class Insecta; order Lepidoptera; family Erebidae; genus Tyria; species Tyria jacobaeae. The sequence continues at coordinate 14,083,735 of OX387224.1, read as the reverse complement.
AAGTAGTACTATTTCTGAGCAAAAAATAAATAAAGTAACCTCGCTTAAGAACGAGTGGTATCCTAACATATACTATGTTATAGATAATCGTGTGTACTTAAAAAAGTTTTTATGCTAACACGTAGATATTGTGTACAAGTATCTATTTATGGTGGTATACATACTCAGGCAAAAAGTTTGTCCGGCGGTCCACACACATCGTCGCGGAAGGTCGGTCCACCCCTTGATAAAGCTGAATAAAACCGTTTGCTTCAGTACAAGGAACACCTATGTACATAAAATCATACCCAAGCAGGAATATATATTTTTTTTGGCCTGTTGGTCTAGTGGTTAGCGACCATGACTGCTGAGCCGCAGACCGTGACCGATTCCAACACGAGATCAAAAAAAATTGTGTGATCCATAGGTAGCTGTGCAGCCTCTAGTTTTTTTTATTGGTCGTATAATCGTGGGGCGCACAGAAATCATTCCGTATTCAGGAGTCACTTTTTCAATTATAAATATTTAACAAAAAAAAAAATACTTCTACCTATGATTTCCTATCTCTGAAAGAGTAGGTACTGCTTGGAAGTTCTATATAACGTGTACGCGGGTTCTATGTACGCGGGACTCTAAGGGCCACTAAGTTAGTGTTTCGTTAATTTTATGAGAGTTGACAGTCGAACCAATAACGTCGTACGAATAACCAATGAAATTGATACTGTCGAAATAATAGTTTTTAAGGCCCATGATATGAATTAATTAAATAGATTTATTGCGAATCGTATGTGTTAAACGTAGAATCCATTAGAATAATGGTTACAGCACATGTCTGGATAAAAGAATCGAATATGTGTTTAATAAATGTCGCAATTTTTAGCTATACCTGCTATACTTACTAAAGTATATTCAAGTTTAACTTTCTTCTAATACGAACGTTCACATTGGTTTATAGATTTGAATCGAAGTCAAGAGAAGTGATGGACGAATAATAAGATTCTGAAAAACAGCTTTTTTTTTACATTAGGGGACAACTGAACAGAAGAGGTAAACCTGATGGTAAGTGATACCTGCAACTCAAGAGTAGTAAGTGCGCTGTTGAAGGTGATGAGTGATGAGGGATGGGGGGATGCAGGGAGGGAAAAAGAGAGTGTTGGATGAGGAGATGGAAAAAAGGAGAGTGGGGATTAGGGGAGAGGAGAGGGGGAGTTGGGCCTACGGAAACCTCACTCATTTTGGGTGTGTTACTTCACAACCGGTTTTCTGTAGGGCCGTGGTATCTCATCGGTCGAGCCGGCCCATTCGTGAATAAGCATGGCTCTATCATAGTAATTATTAGTAGATACATACATACATACACTCGCACCTGTATCCACATAGATTAGACACAGGCATCTCTAACGCCTACCTTTTGCCTACCTAGGCAAGTATATTATCTTCATCCAGGCACTATGTGACGGTATATAATTATACTGTCTGATGAAGAACAGTCTGATCCTTTGATTCCTTTTCCACCGCAGAGAGTAGATGGAGTGGCTCTGATCTACTCCGCCGAGTACCACACGGTCCAACTAAATATATGTCTAAAGCCCATAATTACTAAGTAATTATCACTTGCTTTAATTGTGACGGAATATTTTATGAGTAACCTAAGAGACTTTATAAAGTTCTCGAATGTTTGTGAAGTGTCGAAAATTTATGTAACAAAACCTTGAATGTTTATAAAATATATAAAAAATCAGAAAGTTATTTTCGGTAGTCATAATTTATTATTTAATGGCGCGGCTATTACTTAATAATGACCATCTAACAAGAATACGTTAGGGTTAATGATCACTTTTGCGTATCGTATTATTTCATTATTTTATACATAGAAACTAATAAATGTTTATATACGGCATCAAGTAATGGGTGACACTGTAGTAACTACTATAGTAACGGCAGACGTGAATATCAAGGATGACCCAACTTTACAAGCATGGTGGTAATTTGATCAAATATAATTGTGTACTATATTTAAATTAAATTATTTCATTAAGTCGTCCAAGAAGATTACTAAAAATAGTTTACAATTTTCGTTCCGTTTCACTGTAACGTTTTTAATTTATTTCTTATTTTGATTTGACAATACATGCCCGTGACGTCACGAGTATGTATTTCATATAAAAATGTACCTAAAACCTAAAGTTTTGTCTAGCCTATTATGTTACTTCTTACTACTACTATAAATGCGAAACTTTTGATAGATGTTTATTGCTCTCTCTCGTCTGAACTGATGTGGATGACATTTTTTCACCGAGATAGATTAACGTCTGAAATATCACATATATATTTTTATCCCTAAAACAAAGGTGAGGTTCAAACTTTCCATGCAAAGTGGCGGGCTGTGACAACAGCTAGTGTTTATTATGTGGGCAATAAATTGGTGTAAACTGATACAGCGCCATCTAGTAAAATTAAGTCGAACGACTTCGTAAGTGTAGTTGACAATAATTCTGCATAGCGTATTGAAACATCGTTCTCTCATGTGTACTTGCTATATTATAAGTACACACGACAAGTCAGTCAAAGTCAACCCGCCAGGCTTAATCGTCTAGCCTGGCTACTGCCAGGCTGCAACACCTTATTTTTTAACTAGCTTATATTAGCTTCTGGAAGTAAGTTTATTTAAAAAATCTTGAAATTCTATTTAAACTTACTTCTAAATTTCGTGTCAAAATGAAACTTTATATGTATGTAAACTTTGTATACAATACTATAAATTGGCACTTTGGAGCTGATCTGCTGAACCAGGAGGTAGATAGTGGAACTCTTCAGTTGTTACTAGTAAACCTCTCCTATTTGGGCTCATTCGGTTTGTTTTAACGAGTCCAATACATTGCAGTTGGTTACATTAGCCTATTTTGAAGTATATTGACAATAAATGGAGTATAATAAATGAAAGGAAAGGGATATTGTTTATACAAATGAATTGGGGATATAAGCAGTATCTCAAGCAAGTAAAGATCGCATGCCTATAACTCTCTCTCTCTCTCTCTTTCTCTCTCTCTCTCTCTCTAACGATCATCACTCAGCATTTACTTTTATCACATTTACATATAAAACTTACTTTTTTATAATCCTAAGTCTTGTTACTTATTAGCGTACCATATATAATATAATTTATACAGGTAGACATTCATCGCATGATGCGCAAAATCATTTGTTATTATGATTATAATGAGTCAATAGCACAAAGAACGTTTGGTTTGCTGAGAAAATAAATGAATATAATAGTTAGGTACGTGTCTACTTATTGTATCTACAACTAGTAACATTTTTTAGGTGTTTCAGAAAGCATTGTGTTATTGTCTTTCTTTAGTCGTAGAAGCATCCTTTGGAGCAGATGTTCCTGTCTTTGTGGAATTTCTAGTAACAGTAACAGAATTTATAGTAAAAGTTAAGTACGTTTTGGGCTTCAAAAAGGGGGAGATCTTTTTAAAGTCGGTAATTCGGTTCTCATTTAGACTGATTTTTTATGTTGTTACTCGATGTCTTCGTTATTAGTGGACCGATTTTATAGAAACTTCTTTCCCTTCTAAGCTATACGTGGTTTAATAAGGAATCAATAATAATTTCGATCTATTAGGTTGGCAACTAATAAACCCGCCATCTCTGTACACAAATTTATTGCATTTTTTAAGTCTACAAAATAAAATGATTTCTCAACTATATAAGCACCGTCGTTTTCTATCACCTGTCGCCAATGCGCTGGCAGACATAATGCCTTCTTCGTAGAAGTTTTTAGGCTATTGATAAAAAAAGGTGGTAAGGTCACTTTTCATTTGGTCTTCATTTTTTATTTTTTTATCTGCTAAGTAGTGGGCTAGAGAACGAAATAGATGATAATCTGAGGGCATTATGTTTGGAGACTACGGTGGGTGTGGAAGGACAGCCCAGCCAAGCGAAACTAATTTTTCACGAGTCGTTTTTGCTACATGTGGTCGAGCAGTATCGTGCAAAAAGTATACTTTATTTCGATTTTTCGGTAATCTCTTTAATCTACTTTATCCGGTTGGTCACATTAAATATTGGACGTTTTTCGAGTTGTTTTTCTACTGCAGTATGAGAACACTGAAGCTGCTCTGCCAGACAACTTAGGATCAATTTCTATGAGTCCTGTTACCCCATCTACAACTATTGTAGGAGGTCGTCTTGGATGAGGTTCATCAGATAGGTCTTAATTTCCATCCTTAAATCTTCTGAACCAATGTTTGGTGGTATCGTAAGAGATCACACCTTCGCCCATTCAGTCGCTTTTCGACCTAAGCGAAATTCGTGAAGTAAAAGCAGCCGAAGTACTCTACGAGAAATATCCATAATTTACTGTAGTTTTACTATTCGAGATCCAGTTGTCAACTGATCTAACATAAAATTCTTGCTTTATTTATCGAGATAGTTCTATAACGTTTTAGAAACTGATCGAAAAAAGTGGCGGGTTTATTAGTTGGCAACCTAACATTATGAATAATTGATTAAAATATATTTTAAGCAACTTCAGAAAAGGTGGAGGTTCCCTATTCGAGTGTTTTTTTTTTTATATTTATTACCACAGAACTTGCAACTGGGTAACCCGACTTGGATGTTTTATTTTTATTTGAAAGCTGGTGCTTCCCATTTCAATTTGGTCCACTTCTGACAGTGGCATCCATGAGAAAACCATATAAGTCTTAAATTTTATGATAGACGCATTGAAGTAAAAAAAATATTCAAAATCGGTTCACCCTCTGTGTCACCCACACCCAAGTTCTGAGGTAAGAAACATAAAATAAATAAAAAACTGTCGAATTGAGAACCTCCTCATTTTTTAAAGTAGGTTGATTATATCTGCACTGTTCCATTGAATCTAAATCAGAATTTGATCATGGGACATGGGATATTAGACATGGGAGTTAACTATACTTCCTATTATATAGATAGAAGTTTGCTTATGGAACCCTCGGTGCGTCAGACTCGCACTTCGCCGGTTCTTTTAATTACAGTTGGCTTTTAATTCAGTTGCCGTTTAAATGGGAAGAACAACAAAAGAAGAACTTATGTAAATTCCTTTCCTAGATATGATCAAACGTGGATTGATATAATGTATCATCAAATGTTCACGATTTAGCGGTGTTCTAACTATTCGCATCTCATATTAATACTGGATAAGATTTTACCTTGCGTGTGACACTCAAATTTTAAGATATAAAATATATCATGACCATTACTGTGATCATTAACCTTACGCCGATATCTATAATAATCTTTTCTGTTTATTAGTTTGCTTTAACAAGCTCATCTCTCGTACTATGATTCGGATTTTAATGATTATTTTTGTGTTGGACAGTGTATTTATTTGTTGCAGAACAATATGGTACAACACGCTACGATAATTACAAGAAGATTAACCTCTACAAACGTACAAACGTAGTATGTTTACCTTAAAAAGAAAAGAACGACTAGTAATTAGTGTACAGTACGGATAAACTCAAAGGTGTACTGATTCAATAAATCACACACCTTTGGTGCATTATTAGTACTTATTGGAAGTCGCATTTGACCACAGATAAAATAATACTATTATTATATTACATTCGCCTTATGGTTGACAGGCCACGAGTAAATGGATCACCTGATGATAAGTGACAACCGATGCCCATGGACACCTCAATCACTCGTCGTAACATAACGCACAGCATTGCTTCACTACCAGTTTTCTGTGATATTTCTGATAGTAATTTTACTCCGTTCGAGCCACACCTAACGTGCCACGTTATATGTAAGTTTTCTAATAAATGATTTTAACATAATCTACAGAATCGTCCAACAGACAAAGCATCGCCTCGCCTTTTATTAACAAATTCAACTTCAACCCATTTATCCAACTAGGTACTTATACGAATAGGTTTCTTCAACTTACATATGAAGGAATTTAGAATTTTAAACCGACTTCACACCAGGGGGCGGTTTTTATATTTTTACATTCAATTATTTATCGTGTACTGTGTGGAAAACTGTGAGCTTATAACCTAGTCAATGATAACCATACATTGATATTTACATAGCATTTACATGGCTATTGTACGAACATTTAGCTTGAAATGTTTGACACTTACCCACATCCTGTTTAACTATAAAAGATACTAGTGTATAGACAGATCATAGCAGGCCACGGTTTTCATAATTACTGTAATGCCTATGCTATATTTGCCTGGCTGAGCAGGAAAGAGGAAAAAAACATTTTTCACTGGAGTCGAAATTGTCGAGAAATATTGAAAAAAAAAATTAAGTTTCGTTTTGCCAGCTAACAGTTAGTTGCCTGGACTGTGTGGTGTATTTAAGAGCAGCCAGGCCCGTGCCTCACTATCTATCTTATCTAGAAAGATAAGATAGTTCTAGGCAAGACTTTTCTTAGTAAGATGGTAAATGTCTTTTTGTGATCGTTTTTTTTTTTTTTTTTTTTTTTTTTTTATACTATAGGGGGACAGACGAACAGACGGGTCACCTGATGGTAAGTGACACCGCCGTCCATGGACACTAGCAACTCAAGAGTTGCAAGTGCGCTGCCCGCCATTGAGGGTGATGAGGGATGGGGGATGCAGGGTGCGGAAAGAGGAGAGGAGGGATGAGGAGATGGAAAAAAGGAGAAAGGAGATGAGGGGAGAGAAAAGGGGAGAGGGGGAATTGGGCCTCCGGAAACCTCACTCTATTCGGGGAAATGCAACGCAAGCGTTACTTCACAACCGGTTTTCTGTGAGGCCGTGGTATCGCACCGGTCGAGCCGGCCCATTCGTGCCTAAGCATGGCTCTACCACTGACAAAAGTTAGAGTTTTTACCTGTAAGTAACATGTAATAATAACCTGTGTTATTATTACATGTTACTCTGTTTATTCGGAATAAACGGTAAAAAATTTAAACGCGAACGTTCCGGGCTACAACTCGTATCTTAAAACAAAGAGATGCGATTTCTTGGACTCTAATGGGGGAAACCTTGGTGGTTTCAGAAAACTTGTATTCACAACAATATATATTTTTTTATTTAATGCTCCCTGAATTTTACAATCCACGGGCCTACAGTTGGGTAGTGTTAATAATGAGGTCATTTTCAAGTTTACACAATACAAATGTAACCGATAAACAAAAAAAGGATAAGGGTTACATTTAGTATAAAGGTTTTATTCGAATCAGAATAAATATAAGTAGCTGCCTAATCAGTAGACAGTATTTGTGTACATAAATGGTCAAACTATAACTATTGCAGGGTTAATGAATCTTGCTGAATAAGAATGTCAACTCGTATGTAAAATATTAGGCTAAACCATATACTGCTGATTTTTATAGCATCAAAAGGGACATAAGATCGAATATTCTATAAAAGTTATTTTAAGATCGACGTATAATAAATATTAAACTTTAAATACCATCTTCTTTGATTTCCATATTCAAAACAGCCACTTCACTTTTTACAAAGTCAATGTTAACGATGTGCTCATACGCGCGATTGTCGCAAGCGCCTTTACCCGCACCTGGGCTTGCGTGTGTTCCGGCCGGTGGGCTCATTGGTACTAATCGGTGACCGATTGACCGAACAATCGAATTACGTCTATCGATAAAACATACACGATAGAATCGAAACGAAATTTTAATTGTTTTTAAATGTTACCAATAAGTCGAGGACGGTCAGACAGTAATACAAGAGATTACATTCCAAATTTAAAAGCAACAACACCATTACGCAACGATCAACATTCCTACTTACAGTGTTATAAGTACATGCACACGTTAAGAGATATTTCTTTAATATTGTAAAATTAAGGTGTACACAAAGTTTTTATTTTTAGATTAATCTTATATATGCGTATCACTAACAATATAAATATCATAAAGCTAAGAACACTCTTGATTAAGACTTCTTTGAAAAAAAGAAATTGAAAATCGGTTGAATGTTTTCTGTAGTACACACACAGATACACAGACAGATAAGTCCAAATAACGCGTTTTTTTTTGCGTCGGAAGGAAAAAACGTTACATTTAAATCAAATATAAAATGCTAATACTTGGAATGTCAACGTCGACGTCAACCCGAAATTAGTTTGAAACAAGGTTATTCAAACTTGAACACTATTTATTTCCGTGTTTTTCTTAGTGATTATCCTTTAAATGAAATGGAATGCAATAGAAGTTATCGCAGAATAAGGTCAGCAGGGCTCTAAATACATTTTTATGTAGTTTTATTTATTACCAGCAGTGCCTCATGGCTTAATATCCGTTAAAATATACCTGTACTACTGTACCTGTACCTATTATGATCACCTCTCCCTCCCTTAGATAGTAACATTATGATTTATAACCTATAGGCCTTCACAATAAATGCAATATTTTTTTAAACCAGATGAGTAGCTTCTGAGATCAGCGCTTTCAAACAAACAAACAAATTCCTCATAGTATTAGTAAGTCTCTCCTACCGGCTGACACAGGTGCTCACCGTTCACGGCTGTTTCGGTAAGTACCTGTGTCGCATAGGCCGGGAGCCAACACTGCGGCGTTTCTTACGTGAATACTGCACTCCACACTAGCGCACTAGCGGAGTGCTCAGCGTGGGCGCAACAGCGACACAACCTCGTGATGGCTATTGGTGGTGGGAAGCCTGTCGCTAGAGACCATGGTACTGTCCATGGTCCAAAGTGAGAGTGCTTGGGATTCTGCCGCCTCGTTTTGCTAGGAGGTGATGTTGGCCAAAGAGGCGGCGGAACGGGAAAAGGAGAGAAGAAGCACTCTCCTATCCCGTAGAAGACACACCAGACGTCGGAGAGCAAACACTGATCTCCGACCTCCATGAGCGCTAAAAAAAAAAGTATTAGTAAGTATAGATATGTATTATTGAAAAGCCAAAAAAGTTCTTTTAGGTATTTTTTATGTTCGGTTTTTTATTCTTATTAAAATATTATTATTCTATTAAAATATAAGAACCTAACTGCGATCATATCATCTTATCATATCATATAGAATTGAACGATCATAGAGATATAACTAGTTAATCTTTTTTTTTTGTTTAAATGTAATTTTATCTGTCTTCTCTTTTTTACTTTCATCCCATACTGTAAATGTCGCTTCACCGAAAAATCGGTTTTTCTAATACACTACAATTAAAAAGTATATATAAATAAGAAGAAGATATTAATAAAATACAGTAGAAAAAAATACAATAAAAGCATGAGTAGAAATCAATTCTTTTAGCATCCAGTGATCGCTTTACATATTTCCAGAATTGGACATACATACAGACAATGCTCAGTATGCTTACGCCGCATTCCAGTCTAGGGCAGACGGACACGGTAGGATGCACAGGCATGATTGGTCGAGATCGTGCCAATGCTCGAGACTCTTCTACATTCATCAGAGCTTTCATTCACACTAGCTGGTGCAGTTACGGGTGCTTTTAACTTGGCCTTTCTTCAGTAAACTGCCCATCTGGTGATTATACGTTTTTGGCCTACTAGCAACAATTCTCCCAGTCAAAGGACCCTTATAGGTTTATTTTCATAGTCACTCGGCACTCATGTTTTCAACGTCTCTAAACCAATCAGATTTTTTTTCCAAACATACTATTTTGGTTAGGTAAAGCCTACATGTAACAAGAAATACAATAAAACATTCCTACATCATGAACCATTCACTACGTAGAGATATAAGCCCACCCAGTTGTTTGATATGTAAAAGCGACCTGCGCTGCGCATATTAAAAAGCATAGTCCACGTGTATTCAACTGAACATATATAAAAGATACACTTAGCGTTATAGTAGTTCTCGGTGAAGTAGGATAGGGCCACTCCATTTCTTTTCTTTCCACCCCACCCCATTGGGACTGTTATCAATCAGACAGTATAGTTGACTGTAATAGACTTGCTCTTTATTATGTAAGGGGCCTAATTATTGGCCATATATTCGCCTACCTACACCTTCGGGGTTATATGTGTGAGTTTATGTACTTAACATTATTCTTGAGTTTTTGTAACACAGGTATATGCGGATTATTAAGATAGCAATCCTTTTAGCTTGAACAACACGGAACTTCATTAGATTTAGTTTGATCGAGACTGCAAAACATAGTTTAAATTCTTTCAATATTTACTTTCGTAGTGGAGAATACAGGAAAATAATTTTAGCAAGATCTAAAATATATTTACACAATTCCCTAGAGAGCATGTATACAAAGGCAATAAGTATTTAAATGACGAATAATAGAGTAACATGGAAGAAAATAATACTTTGTATCGACCATACATAAAATAAGGACTGGGGTAGTAGACATCAATAATTTTAGCAAGTTCAGAATTTCTTACGAATCAGAGTCATTTGGACGAATTTTTATTTTATTTTTCAGTTGCATCAATAACATGGAGAGGACTTGGTCTCGTATTTGTCTGCTCAGGGCTGAGTGACGCGATGACGCTTTTGTGAGTTACGAGTTTCTTGACCTCGCTTCACGTCCGTCTTTGCCGGAATAGTTTACTAAATATACTTCGTTCGGTCAGAGGGCTCTGATATCAAAGCATCATTCAGTTAATTCACTCCCCACACATGGTGTCCGAGAGTGACGCCGATCTTTTCGATATTAACCCTACCAAAAGACGGACGTGTCGCTTATCTGCAAAAAAAGAGTACTTTTTAGAATGCGCCCACTTTCGAAGGAGTATCTGTATTATATGCGCCTTGGTGCGACGCATACATACAGCGGTGAGGTAAGCTGAGGTAAGGGGAAGTGGTGGAAATGTACTCACGGGTTGGTGATGGTTAGGAGCTGGTGGAAGGCGCCAGGGGTTCTCGGCACTCGTGGCACTTCTTGTTTTATCACGACACGGGAAGCAATGAGCTGATTCGGGGTTTCTTGATCACACTCGCGTTTCTTGAGCAGAATATATTTAAACTTTATAGCGCGCGCGCCGGTACACGTTATTTCGAATTTTTCAAGTCCCTTACGCAAACGTCACTTGTTTGACACTTTTACGTTTACGTTTCGTTTTTGCAGACGTCTCGCTAGTGGCGAGATCAGTATCCATTCCGATTACAGACCAACTAGGGTTTGCCATCTTTGCCACGTCCAAGCTTAACTTCGGACAACAAATCGAGTACATGACACAGACGGCTTCCAGAAAATTGATGGTCTGTTCGAAGGTCCAGCGGCACTTCAGATTTGAACAGCAGTTAAAACTCAATTTTGATTTTGATTGGAGTGCAGTACTCCAAGCAAAAGTCACCTTTTCGATAGCCCGTTATTGACGCTCTAGACTCATTTGATCGAAGAGTGCGTAGACTTATAAACGACGATATGCTACCGTACAGGAAGTTACACACTTTTTTTAAAGGATTTACTTTGATTAATGTTCGAAAGCTCTCTTTGAACTCATCGGGCCCTCTCCATTTTTTCTTCGGACCTCTAGACGCAGGCTGGGGTTCCATCCTTTCGTTGTTAAGACACCAACAACTCGAGCTAAATTCGTGACAAATCCTTTTTGGTTAGAATCGCCAAGGTTGGAAACGATCTTTCAAAAGTAGAGTGAATAGGTTTCTCTTGGATAGACGTGTACCACCTTCGTTTTCAGCATCACTTAATATTAGCTAAGTGGGAAGACAAAAGCCCATGCCAAATACCAATAAAAAAAATTATGTCCGACGTAATATTATATCGCTGGCGGAGTATTTTAGGCCTAAAAGATAAGCTTTGCAGTCAATGGCCTCGACCGACACGTGGAGTGCTACGGTCACAGGCTTATTGCAGGGGGCAGTTATCCTCGACATGAAATTTATATTAATATAAGTATGTTGAATAAGGTCTCACTTTCTCGAGCCCACAGTCTTTTATTTGAGTTTGTTTGTATATGTGTATGTAGGTATGTATGTATGATATTTCTTTGTGCCTAGACTATATATCTTTATGGATTGCCTGAGGTATCATTTGAATCGCGTTAATAGTGGGTGTGACATAGGATTTCGAAATGAAGTAAGCAAAAATGAGAGGAAGTTTTATATGACAATAAACCTTGTTGCCAAGCGCGAGAGCTTGGCTTCCAATTTTAAATATTTTTTATCTTTTATTTAAAGGACATTGGAACCCCCGCATAAAAAGGTTTTATTTAATTAAACGTTCAAAGGGACTCTTAAAAAAATACGTTATTTATTTTTAATTTGTGGCGCTTCCGCTTATGTTAGTTACTAGAAAGGGCTTGCTTTGGTAACCTTTTTAAGAAGAAGAATTTTTTCTAATAAACGCCCTTGAGGTAGCCGACTGTGTTACTGTACAAGTTTTTTTATAAGTCTTAAGTCTCAGGTAGTAAACACGTTTTCCTCAAGCATCTAAACAGTCATGTGTGTACATGTCTTGACAATATATTATACGCAGTAGGTATTTCGTATTTTTTGAGTTACATTAAATAAAACGTGAGTTCTTGTGAAATATAAAATTTGGTTGAAGTTGTAAACAATGAAACTCAGTTGTTTACCACACGTGGCATTAGAAGACATGTGAAGTACAGGACTCAGTCATTAACCTACAAAATCCATTTACCCTTTCGACCCCAAAACCACGCTTCGTAATTGTATACAACCTTTTTTTAATAATATTATGTTTTGGACATATCAGCAAGCATGTCAATAACAGTTTAATACAACAACGATAAATGATAAATAATTTGTTGGATTTGTCAATAATGTGAACGTAACCGGCACTGAACGTCGTGTTAACCTGCACCAGAAGGAACCTTAGGTTTTTGTGTATTTGTGTTTCTTTGTCACCCTAGATCGTTTGATGGATTTCAGCTTGTGAGATATTGGTAGCATTTTACACTCAATTTACTCACTAAACTAGACTAAAAATCACTAAAAATGAATTTAGTACTGCCAATTGACGTTTAATATTATGAAAACGCAAGATTTAACTTTTTTTTATAGTTTGTCAGAACCGAAATTGGTTGAGTTACTCAACTTACGATGTAACAACAAAATAGCATATCTATTCGAAATGTTCAGGAACAATGCGAGGACTAAGTAATGTATTATGTTTGTATTTTTGTCTCTAAAAAAAAAGTTTTAAAAGAGTTGGAGGTTTCCTCCGCGTTTCTCTAAATATAAATAAAATTGACTTCAAATTAAACCTGTATTTTAAGTTAGACCTCTAGAAATACACTTGTGAAAAAAGCATTCTTTTCCATGTAGTAGGTTTAATACAAACATACAGACAGACGGAACAAAATCAGTCCATATTACCACAAACTTTCACCGACTTTAAAAATAAACGTTTTTTGTGCGTATGTTACTTGCCATTTGCCAAGTTGTTACATCTTTGCCATTTGAGAACCGATATAATTTTTTTTTCTTGGAATTTGTTGGACATACAGGATAATGTTTCAATTAAAAAAAAAAAAACACCTCTAAGGCTGGTTCGTTTCCCCGTAATATTCATACAATTTTTAGTGGTAGAGCCATGCTTAGGCACGAATGGGCAGGCTCGACCGGTGCGATACCACGGCCTCACAGAAAACCGGTTGTGAAGTAACGCTTGCGTTGCATTTCCCCGAATTGAGTGAGGTTTCCGGAGGCCCAATTCCCCCTCCCCCTTTTCTCTCCCCTCATCTCCTTTCTCCCTTTTTTCCATCTCCTCATCCCTCCTCTCTTCTTTCCGCTCCCTGCATCCCCCATCCCTCATCACCCTCAAAGGCGGGCAGCGCACTTGCGACTCTTGAGTTGCAAGTGTCCATGGACGGAGGTGTCACTTACCATCAGGTGACCCGTCTGTTCGTCTGTCCCCCTATACTATAAAAAAAAAAAAAAAAAAAAAAAAAAAAAAGCGCCATTCGTATTATTCTTTTATTAACAAAGAAAAATACTGCCTAATATATGCAAAATAGATGTGTATCTATTGTATCAAGATATATAATTATAAACGTTAAATTAAAAAGTAAATATCCGCTTAATATAACATGACCCTCCGCGGTCGAAAATAAGAAAACTCGTGAGAGCTAATAAATGCAGCATGAAATTAATTGCGTGTTTGTTTTTATTTTTTAAGCTAGTTATGACATCACTAGTTACTTCAGCTAATGTAACAGAGCGACAATTTTCTTGTTCGACCCGTTAAAAATTGGTTAACTGGCTCCGGGGTCGGTATTTACGATTTTCAAGTCACTTTTTTAAATTGTTTACTTTTTAATAGTAACATACAATGAAGACACAGCTTGTGGGATTTTTTTATATGATAATAACTTTATAAAAAAATACAAACAAGCTTCAATCGGCAATTCGAAATGTAATAGGTATGCTGTATTTTCTATCCCTGAATTTTACACAACAGAGGTGGTAAGTATTTTCTTAAAATTCAGACTGGACCAATCTTGTGTATTCATAAAAACTATTCAAGTCCATTTACAAATAACAAAGATATGTCCCGTATTCTTCATTCTTTAATTTCCCTCCTTATTGATCTAATATTTTCTTCAAATTTAAAAGGCTTCCCTTGGTTAAATACCAGCGTATTTAACCAGGAGATACTCATCTAATAGGATAAGGGAATAAGAAAACCTTACAATCGAATTGGGACCTTCCTCCTTTTTAAGGTTGCTTAAAAATTTAAAAAAGGTATCAAAACTAGTCCGGGCTCTATACATCCTCATAATCACGATATATATTATATTTATAGTATAAAATACGTTCATGTGTATGCTTATATGTATATTTGCCTTTTGTTTAGACATTAATATAAATGTGTATGAATATTGTATAATTATAAAACCAACTGTTATGTACTAATTGTACATATTTTTTTCTTGTTGCACCGCGAGTTACCTACCACTACACTATGTTCCATCAACGGTTGCCTGAGATCCTAGATTGCGATAGGACCACCAATCTTACCGATACTGACGTATTTAGCTGGACTTATTGCATGTGTTTTATACAGCAATCATATCCGAAATATTTACAGCATATATAATATAATAATATGCAAAAACAGTATCCAAACAATACAATAGAATTCGTATAAAAAAAAACTTATCAACAAATAATTTCACAGGCAGTATTTAATACTAAGTATAACAAGTTTTTTGTTAAATGTGAACGCAAATAATACCAACCCAAATAATAACTAAATTTTTTCTTATTATTTCCGTATAACAATGACACAATGAAATAAAATATAAACACTTACCATTTCCATTCATTGCTTTAACCTCCTTTGGTTTATCTATGTAAATCACTGGTACGTTAGAATCTTCTGTTATGATTTGATTATTAGTACTAATATTATCGATATCGGTATCGATATCAATGACAGTTACGTCACTGTTTTTCTCACTCACGTGCTGCCCCGTCGACGCGGACATTTCAACTAACTCTAATAAATCTAAAACGAAGCACTGATTACTTCAAGTGAGCCTATATTTCGAGGAACTCGTTTATCGTTGTGTATTTTTAAGTTTTTAATTCTATTGTATTTTTTTCTGTCCTTGATGAGTGGTAATGAAAGTAATTCGGTATGGTACCGACATATAAAATTCAAATATTTGTAGTATAGAAAGAATTTTAATTAAAAAAAATATTTTTATAGCATTTTGACTGAGACAGCGTTTTTGACTGAGACATTAACAGTACGATGGATTCTGTCAGGTTTTTAGGACGAAACAGACATAAAACCTGATTCTTGACACGTGTAAATCACCTTATTGACAACGCGAGTAGCACCTAACGAGTGATTGTTTCACATCCACAGTCTGGTTACTGCGCGTAATATTGAATAATAAGGCATAATACGTTATTAGAATTTAATAGGGTTGTCCATTTCACTATAATCTGTACCAACGTTGTATTTATATAGTATACATACATAAAAATATACAAAAATGGGACACAAATAACACACAGATTCAGTACAATTATTTGTGGATCACACAATTTTTTGTCCAGTGTGGGAATGGAACTCACTACCTCTGGCTCAGAAGTGAATCGCTATCCACTAGACCAGCCTAGGACCCAGGTCCAGGCCCAGGTCAATCTGACTTCTTTAGAGATCGTACGGAGGTGTGTAAAGTGTATAAAGTTACATAAATATATATTATATATATATGTATATTAAAGATTCAAGCGACTTACTACTTTTACAAGTACAAACCAATTTAATGTACTGTCTACAATATCTGATGTGCAATATCATAAATAATTGTGATAAAAAAAATATCTTTAGTTATGTTTATTTATTGAAATGAAAAGATTCGTTAAATTAGTATTAAACAAGTATTAACTACACTTATATGGTATGGAAAGTATGATGGAAATCTTCCATGACACGACAAGTCTCACAGGAATACAGTACTTAATGTTTAGAGATATTTCGAGATATTCGAGAAATATCTCGAAATTCTCGTATCTTTTATCTTTTTTAGTATCTTTGAAAATTTCGTGATAATCAGTTAGTTAGTTACAGTGTTATATTTTGTCCGTATCTAGTCATGTTGAATGCTCTTTAACCATAAAAAGATTAATTAATTACTCTACGTCCACTTCGCCCAAACTGCTAAACTAATATCGCTAAAATAATTGCAGTATGGAAGGGTTAGATACACCTACTACTGTAACCCTTCTAGAAAATCTTTTTCTTCATTTTACAATAGATGATAACTTGTAATTAACTGACTTTAAAAAGGATGAGGTTCTGATTTGGTGTATGTTTTTATTGTTCATACATTTCAACACTCGCTTTTGTTTCCCTGAAGGAAGGACAGAGGCCTAGTTTGGTCACCTTGATAGGTAATAGGTAATATGGGGCATTCCTATTGTCGTCACCCAGGCACTATTAGGAAATTATGTGTGAAAATTTGGAGTATATTGACAGGAAAGGGGGTGATAGAAAGGGAACGAAAGGGATATTGCATATACGATGGGTTTGGGGTCTATAAGCAATAGCTCAAGTAAGTCAGGGTCGCAAACCTTTAACTTGAACTGGCTGGTGCCGGGAAGAATGTAGAAGTGCTATATCAACTTGTAGGTCCTATTATAAGCGTTCAAGGAATTATTTCTTGTGGGTTTAGTTATTGTCAGGGAAAGGTCCGTATAAATTTTTATTTAATAATGCACTGATGTTTTTTTTAAATCTCTTACAATAAACAGTAAGTGAGTAACTGTGACTGATGACAGTGGGAAAGATGTTCAATATTTTTTATTAAGTACACCACTCGTGCCAAGCCGGGATGGATACCTATAGTCTGTCTGTCTGTCGCCCTATAGTATAAAAAAAAACCATGAGATCAAAATTGAAAAGAAATAGTTAAAAAAGGGTGTCCGTGTCTGTTCTTCTCCGTGGGCCCTACGTATATACAATACAATAAAAATTTGGTCCTAGTAACGTAATGGGGCAAACCTATTGCCGTCAACCAGGCGCTTAAGGAAATAAAGATGGGAAACTTGGGAGTATATTGAAAGGAAAAGGTAGGGAAGGTATTAGTTACAGCGATTGCTAACTGTAAGCAGCAGTCAGAGGGTCGTAAACGCTGTTGATGGCCAAAAGTAGTAATAAAGAAAATTAGGTACCTTGTTTTTACATTTGGAGTTATACGTTATAATATTACACATTCGATATAACTCTCGCAAAATTTCACAACTGAAGTTATTTTAACAAAGCTGCACGATATTACGGACAACCTTAACTCGATCTCGTGTTTACAAAGTAGGAACCTGATATGTGGTAAACATAACAAGAATCGACAACTTGCTGGCATTGAAGAAGATGGACGGGGTCGTTTTTCAGGTAATGTTTATCTCTATACTAAATTTCACCGACATTGGTGCAGCGGATCAGGAATGGAAGTGTGTATATAGTTCTACTATTTGGTAGGAACCCAGAAAACCAGTTAAAAGTTATGTCTCGCGTATAAAAAGTAATACATACATATATGACTGAGTTCTTGGTCTTTACATTTTTGGTATACCTGTTTCTGGTGGGTTCTCATAGTTCAAGGATAAGTCTATAAACAATTTAAAACAAAATGGTGCTACTTTTGCGCAGATGTCAAATATATGTTATTACATGGAAATTATACAGTACTACACATACATACTCATTTAGTTATTTTAATGTCTTTTTTATTTATTCTCGGAAAGTATCATCAAGGGAACCATAAAATAAATATGGAACAGATTTAAATAAACAGGGCTTACTGTTAGTAGAGCAATTCGAAATTCGTATCTGTTAAAATGATTTACGTACAAATACCAATACCAAAAAAATAATAATAAGCAATGGAATAGTAATACCTATCATATATCTTATTCAGTAATTGCAAAATGATAATAAAAAGTAAAAAGGAAATTAAAGCATCATGTAAATACATACATTAAAGGTTAAATTTCAGGATTTCAGGAGTTACATATAATTTTTAAACAGAATATTCTTTTCATATTTTTTTGTTGTACGGTACAAAGTACTTAATAATAATGACGGTATGACATGTGTAATTTGGTAAATTTATAAAGGAGTTTGCCTTGAGTAGTAGACCTTCAAGCTGGACGATAAAGGTTTTTACGATAAATAAAAAAAAATAACATTTTATGGCAACAAAACAAAAGAGGATTTTTCTCAAGCGAGTTCCTTTACCTTACAAGGAGACGTCAGAAAAGGGTTATGTTTTTCTAGTAAAAATGTGTAATTTTAATATTCTCAATTTATATTTAATATTCTCGTTCATGTATTCGTCCTAATGGAACTTAATTATTTTATCCATCCGATTTCTATATATATTTTTTCATTTGGTAAGTATTTATTAAACGCCTGTGACACGCACTAATTTATTCATTGTAATCGTTTGTTTTCTAAAGGTTTTTCTTTTATCTGACTGACTGTATTTCAAACATTAACACAAATAAAAATCTTTGTGAATGTTGCAGTATCTGAGGTTATTTACCGGGCAGTCTTAAAAGTGATCTAGTTTAAGCTACCGTTTTTTAGTCATTTGTCCCCGTTGTAAGTGATAACGGGACACCTACAGTGGCTTACAGACGTGGGAGCTTTATGTCAGTGGTAGTGCCAACCGTATTCCCCCTGTCCTCTACCTATCATCGTCATCACCCTATCACTCATCACATTCAAAGGCGGACAGCACACTTGCGACTTTTGAGTTTCAGGTGTCCATGAACGGAGGTTGTCACTTACCATCAGGTGACCCGTCTCTTCGTCTGTCCCCCTATAATATAAAAAAAATTACTGGGTTTACGTTGAGGTACTTATAAAAGTTACTTATACAGCTCCGTGATGTCTATAATTTGTAAAATATGAGGCCCGATTAAATTATTTATTTCCTTTCCTATTGATGCCTTATCGTAATCTCAAAATGTTATTATGATTTGTATTGAGATTGGTATTTGATATTGAGACATTTCAAATGATAACTCACATATCCAAATCCATTTACACATCTAGGCTGTTGGACGTGACAAAGAAATAATATAAATACTCATAAATATGTACATAGATAAGCTCGAAAAATATAATTCTCCTCCTTGTGCCGTATCTAAGAATGCTTTATATAACACACAGGCGAAAGTGCTCGTCAAGTACAATAACAATATTCCTATTGGTTGTTGGGTTGTTTCTGCACCAACCATAACTTACATAGACATCATTTCGAATACTAAATGGTAGATAATTGAACTAGGAACTAGGAATAAGGAACTGCTATACGCACCGCACCGTCGCAGATGTTGTCATGTTACGCGATAATTACATAATATTAATTAATACCAGTATGTCCATTACTGTCGTTGGGTTTGTGAAACCATTAAAGTTTTAATGTCTGTAGTCAGGAATTACGTATACAATTGTTAGTTTTTATGCTTTATGGGTTTGCATACAACACTTTACACAATTGAGCTCACACCTGCAACACAGTGTATACTAGTCAGAGAATCCTACTATAACTGTACAACATGAGTTAACAAAAAAATATATATTATTAATTTAAACATCACATTAATTTTACACAATTTCCAGTATTTTAGGGTCAGGTTGTAGAACTACAGCTGCCTGTGATTTGGTTCTGTTCACATACTTTTGTTGTTGACTGTACTATAAGGCATCTCTTCTTTTGCACATAATACATTAAATTCACATAACAGGTTTTCTAGATGAGATTCCAGTCGGCGATGAGACGACCTATGAAGTAAAGAACGTCCAACTTACATTCAGGTTCTCTCTTGTAGGTAGGTACAGCTGAACTTTTATTATTTATTCCGAATCTATGGGGATAACCAGCTTTGGGCCCTTGATTGGGCTGTGGGATTTCAAATTTCACTTAAAATCTCTCCAATCAAATGTTAGTATTAGAGAGTTTACTTGAATGATTATGATTTTAAGTAGAGTGAATGATTTCGATTAAAATCTTGTATAAAGCTTATATTTCTAATTTCAATTTAAGAACGCTAGAGTTTTTGAAATAATTCAGGAAAACCTTGTTTTTAGAAGGAATGCAAGGGAAAAGATTAAGTAACGTATATAAGTATTTAGTGCGGGTATAAGCCCGATGCTGCCCCTATCTTATACAAGAAGTTCCTTTCTATTTTGTGTTATTTCTTGGTGATAACAGTTGTTAGTATTCTATAGTAGATGTAGCCGCTTCTCTGACCAAGGAAATAAAGGTATAAATTGCGGAAATCGACAGCGAAAGGAAATAAAAAAACTAACAGTATTGAAACCAAAACGTAATAAGTTTACAAATAATACATTATTTTGTAAACAGTAAAGTCATTTAAGAATTTGTTTGCTTCCCTTATTTCTCACGAAGTATCTCAGCACAATTACTGTATTAGTAAGCAAATCCAAGTAACAATTGAAGTCACGTGTTACGTAAAATTTTACGGACGATAACAATGGGATGAGTATTTCGTATATTTAATGGGAAGTGACGAGATTGAAGGTAGCAGCTGTTTGGGTTAAATTCAAGTTAAGTTTTATACGGACAGAGCAGCAATCGTCTAATCGTACAGCGCTAAATGATGGATGCCGCATTATGCAGCAATTGAAATTTATATTTGGAATACAATATTTTTAACACGTTTATTAGCTTCACCTGTAAGTCACTAAATAAATATCACCATCAAGATCATTAAGCCAATGGCAGTCCACTTCTGGACATAGGCCTTTCTCAAGGTAGGACGCCCCGCAGCCAGATGGATGACGACCTGAGATAGAAGGCTGGAATAGACTGGATACGAAAATACTATAACTTGTAAAGAAATATTGGAAATCGAATTTAACCAAATTGTTAATAACACATTGAAACAACAAGTTTTGAAAAAAAAGTCGTATATAATGTTAACGACGGATGAAAAGTGTTTTCTAGGTTTTTATATGTAATATTTCGATTGCAATTCGTATTTCTAATGACAATATTGTTTTATATAATTATGTTTATTTTACACTTGCCGGTTCTGGCAGCTTCGTATGCGTTTATGATCACATCTCTACTGCTAAGGGTCATTGCGTGATGTATATTGTTAATAATTAAATATTCCTTTTTTTATTATACAGGCGAACAGACTGGTTACCTGATGATAAGTGACAACCACCGTCTATAGACACCTGCAACTCAGGAGTTGTAAGTGCGCTGACCGCGTTTTGAGGTTGATGAGGGATGAGGTTTTCAACCGGTTTTCTGTTAGGCGGTGGTATCGCATCGGTCGAGCTGGCCCATTCGTACCTAAGATTGGTAATGCTAAAGATTAATCCGTTTTAACTAACAAACAACTTCTCAGGTTTTTTATATTAGTGTAGATTCTTTATCTACTTTCTATGTTTTGTGTTTCAGTTGAAAATGATTCCCTTGTTAAATAGATTTTCTATAAAGCGGCAATTATGGCTCCTGTAATCTACAATTTTGTAGCAATTATTGGTAATTTAAAAAGATATAGCAATCATTTCTAGTGATAGCTAATAACATGATTGTTGGGAAATAATGACAGTATTACTTGTTTTATAATCATACCATTAATTAAGTTATTAAACGCCATGTCATGCTGTCTACCCCCTTGAGGATTTAGGCGTGGTGTGTGTATGTTTTTAGATAAAATATTTTTTTTTAGATAGAATGTCGGTAATATAAATAAAATAGTTTTTAGGGTAAAGTTTAATAAATTGTCGCAGCATTTTTGATGGCATTAGATGGACCTTACACTTAAATTCAACATATTAATCGGCCTTATAAATATTGTCGTGTCTAATATGGGTCAAAAATTTATTACCCTGTAACTTCTACAATTTTGTTGTACAAAATATATAAAAGAACCGTTTAAAAGTTGTGACCGCTTTCATTATCACTTCTGCTACAGGTGGGTTATGTAAAGTTGAATATATAAAGTCTAACTTATGTTTTGCTTTCAATGATTGAATCGACTATTAAGAAAATCCATAAAAACTAACTTCACGGCGTACGGTGATAATACTTGGAAATGGTCAAAACTTTTAAACAGTTTGTTTTTTTTTTCACATTTTAAGTTTCAATGGTTTCAATTGGTTTCAAACAAGTGTTTTGTTTTCTAGGTCACGCTATATAAGACAACTCCCGCACTTGGATCAATACCTGTGTTGCGGGGGACTTATATTCACGCAACGGACACAAAGAACACCCAGACTTAGAAAAAGAAATTGAGAATTACACAAAGTGTTGTCCCGTGTAGGGATCGAACCCACAACACTTGGCGCGGCAGCGTAGTGGCGAGGTGACCACTTAAACCGCTACGCTATCCGTGCAGTCTATTATTATAAGCTTTTTCCACTTCGGTGAACGGCACAAAGATCAATCATGGCTGTTCATTTTCGGTTACGTGTTTTTGATTATGTACTTTAAGAGTTATTTTCTTGATTATGTTTCATAACAAAAACACGCGATGTGAACATTATTTATTTACAACAAATAAGTCTAGAGAGCCATGGGGAAAGTTAAACACACGAATTCAATGTCGTAGATGAATTTTAAAAGGTAAAAAAGTTAATTAGCGAAGGTCAGGCGATACGCCGGCAGGACGCCTGTCATGACATACGGAGCCTTAACGTGGACACTTACGCTACGTCTGGTCCACAAGCTCAAAGTTGCTCAGCGTGCTATGGAAAGGGCAATGCTCGGTGTTTCTTTAAGGGATCGCATCAGGAATGAGGTGACCCGGCATAAAACCAGAGTAATCGACATAGCCCACCAGATTAGCAGGCTGAAGTGGCAGTGGGCTGGCCATATTAGCCGCAGAATCGACGACCGTTGGGGAAAACGAGTTTTTGAGCGGAGACCTCGTCTCGGCAAACGTAGCCTAGGACGCCCACAGGCCAGGTGGAGTGACGATTTGCGCAAGATAGCTGGCAGGAGCTGGATGCGAGTAGCCGAAAATAGATCGAAGTGGCGTGCAATGGGAGAGGCCTATGTCCAGCAGTGGGCTGCGATAGGCTGATGATGATGATGATGAGGCGATGATGATGATGATGTGGTTTGGATAGATATTTTACTTATATATTATACTTAATAACTAATGACATGTACTATCGGCGGCTTTGTCGCATTAAGCTATCTCTTCTAGGCAACCATTGAATTGCGAGAGATATATGTATGATGAAATGTAAACTGGTAGAACCATGCTTAGGCACGAACGGGCCGTCTGGACCGGTGCGATACTTTACAGAAAACCGGCTATGAAGCAAAGCTCAGGTTTCAGGTCTCCGAAATGAGTGAGGTGTCCGGAGGCCCAACATTATTTTTCATTCTAATGAATAGGGTGTTTAATACACCTCTGCCTCCCTTGTATGTATCCCCTAACGGGTAGGAATGAGAGTATGTGTGCATGTATGTAAAAATGTATGCATAACATAATGATTAGAGTCTTTCAATAGTCTTCTGCTTAACTAAAGAGGGCCGAGATTTTGAAACCCTGGTTCAGGTTTATTCGTACCTATTCGTCATAGCCGGAACGCTCATAGCTCAAGTCTCTCCTTGCTATATGGTATACTGTTTAACCCTCATACACCTACCTTTTTAAATGGATTATATGAGTTACTTATTCTTCTTATTCTAACTCATATGACGATTTTAAATTATCACGGTAGAGCCATGCTTAGGCACGAATGGACCGGCTCGGCCCGTGCGATACCACGGCCTCACAGAAAACCGGTTGTGACAACTTGAGTTGCAATTCCCGAAATTAGTAAGGTTTCCGGAGGCCATACTTCCCTCTCTTTTTCGCTCTCCCCTGTTCCCCCGACCCTTTTCTCATCTCCTAATCCCCCTCTCTTTCTCCTCCCCGCATACCCTCATCCCTTATCATCCTCAAAGGAGGACAGCGCAGGTGCTCATGGACGGCGGTTGTCACTTACCATCAGGTGACCCGTCTGTTCGTTATGCTGCTCCAAATTATCATGGATGGCGTTTAGAGCATGCCATACTCTCTAAAACTGACCATAAATCATAATCCAGCGCATTTCACTAAATCACGCTAGAATAGTGGAACGAATTTATATAAAATTTGACATAGAGATAGATTATAGTCTGGAAACCAAACAACAAACAACACTACATTGAAAAATGCTTCTTATCCCGAAGAAATGTAAGGTGTAACACGAAAGAAGTCGCCGGCAACAGCTATTATGATCTATATCTCAGTATTAATAGATACTGCACTTAATCCTTGTTATTTAACTCATAAAGGCCACGTGCCACGGTTCTAGGTTAATTGATTTATATATATTACATCATTAGTTTTTTTGGGTGATGCACTCATCTCATCACGAACGATCTAATTTATTTGTGCTCGTGTTTGTTTAGCACGTGTTTTATTATAAAATAGTTTTTACCTAAGTCGGCACTCTCGAACAAAACTAAAGGACACATTCCAAGAATATTAAGGTATTTATATGACATTAGATAAATACTCAACTATATTAATAAGGAAACTAATTTTGAAAGTCATTCAAATAAATTTCAATTTGTGCCTCATTATTCATCACTACTTTATATATTATTATTGATTATTTAAGAGAATATGACTATTAATGATAAATTAGAATGGGAGGAGAACAACTAGCACTTTAAAGATATTCAGGGATAAGAAAAAAATATGACACGTAGGTGAATAAATTGCTTTTATTCAGTTCATCTATTAAATTTTTAGAAAACATACTTGGTTCTATATAAATATAGGTTTATTGAAATACTGATATTCAGGCTTCATGTTCAGAGGACCCTGTATGCGTGTGAGTATGAGGATGTAAAAAGTGAAGAGCGTGCGCCAGTATCAATGCACGAACCGCTGTTTATGGTTCAGCCATTTTCTAAAAGTTGGAAGTCAGTCGACAATTGGCGGACACGTTTAACCACCCTTTTTAAGTCGTTTAAAAATAATCATATGCCTAATATCTTTTATTACTTGAAAGCCAATGTTTATGGGAATTTATGTTAAAATAATATTAAAATTCGCCTGTACTCGATTTAAGTGCGACATAAAAATAATTAATTAGCAATAACCTTGTAAAATAGCATTCAAACGCAGTTTTTGACGGAAACAAAACAAACGGATAACAAATTAGGTATAATGTATATTCGTGACCATAATAACAAACAAACTTTTAAATTTATTTGTAACGCTCTTATATGAGGAGCACATATTTCTAGCCAATTAGCTAAGTGGTTTTTAATCGAAATAATCGTTACCATAAACTAATATAGGTATTGAAACATTCTATAAATGAATGCTGTTCATCAATTTATTGAACACTAATGTTCGAATTCGATCTTATCACTCTTGGTTTTCATAGGAATTTTATTTATTATACCACAGCGATATATGTCTATAATACACAGGTATATATGTATATCTATAATTGATTATTCGAGTGTGGGTACAGACTTCTAAACAACACACTATCAATTTACTTTCTTTTTTCAAAGGTTTTATTTTTTTTTTTGGAAATCTCCATATGGCACGTGCATCCTTGGTATAAAATACCTATATGTATTTGCTTTTGTGCCAGTTATTATTAAATATCTACTGTCGCCAGACTTAATCAGTATTATATTCACAATTTTTTTATGGAATGTTTTTATTTGTATAAGCTTTTTGAGTATGGAAAAAATAGATCTTTTTTCCTATTTAAGTCGTATTTATTTTATTGAAGTAAACTTGGATAATTACCTCAAAAAGTGGTTATAAAAAACGAAATAAATAAAGTTTTTTTATTTATTTAAATATACGGTGTCACTCGCGTGTCGGGGATGCAGTTTGACGTCTGGTGCCGTCGCGGCTGGACGAATTACTCCTTGAGGAAGGTCTTTGGTCGGGACCGAAACTAGTCAGGCACCCGTGAAATACACACGTGAGTAAAATCGTATATTTAAATAAATATCCATGTAGCTCACGAAAGTTTTTAGTCTATAATAAAGACTTGCTAAACTTCCTATTTTGATTATGTATTTTATAAATTTTGTTAACATGTACTCACATACCGTAACATTTTAAATAACATAGTAGACAACAACAGGTAAGGTAATTGTCTGAATGATTGAATGTTATAAATATGTAGAAATATCTTGTCTGTAGTCTATATTATAATACTGGTTAGATTACCACCATCATGATGCAAGTAGTCCTAGTCTATGATTAATATATACCATGCGAGTTTCCAATAGCACTCTTCACTGTAGGTCGGTTATTTTCTCCTGAGAAACAAATTGGCTGTGTTATTAGACATTAAGTTAATCGTTATCAGACTCCGTAAATATTGATATTATGTATATATTTGGAGTTTAATTAAGGGGTCATATCCGAATACAAACGCCTGTATCTTCATGATGACTCCGCCGGTGCTGGGACTTCTAACATAGGTGTGCTTATAGTTTCTCTGTGTTCATATATTTGACAAAGGCAAGAATTTAAGTATTTTTTCCTTCAAGAACAACTTTCGCACTATGAATCATTCCGGTTTCGCTGGGGATTTTATAAACACACAAGCAACGCACACAACGATCACCCAGACTCGGGACAACTACGGATCGCACAAATTTTTGTCCCGTGTGGGAATCGAACCCATGACCTCTGGCTCAACAGACAGGGTCACTAACAACTAGAAAAACAAGGCAGTTATCACAATTACTAAATTAACAGTCAGCACTTTTATTTGTGGATGGAAAAAAACAAAGATTGTTATGTTTTTTCCCGAACTCCTGATAACTTGTTTGTGGGCGAAAAAAATCAATAACGTCACATAAAACCGAATGTGAAGCAACGTTTGGGTTGCATTTATCCGAAATTTGTGTGGTTTCTGGAGGCCTAACTTCACCTCTCCTAATTCCTCTCCCCTCATCCCCCCTTTTCTCTTTCCCTGAGATCTTTCTTTTCATTAACCTTTAAGGCGGACAGCGCACTTGTGACTTTTGAGTTGCAAGTGTCCTTGGGCTGAGGTTGTCACTTACCAACAGATGACCCGTCTGTTCGTATATTATAAAAATAAAGAATGAAAAATATACATATGCACATAAATATATTTTTAATGAATCCAGTTTCAAAGAGACATGTTTTCCGTGTTTTATTTACATTATTTTTAAAAGTTATAAGATTATCTTTGCTTTAGAATACATGACGTACGTATATACATAATTGTTAGGATACAGAAGCAAATTAACTGTTATCCATCAGACTCTACGAAGTACAGTACTGTATAAATACAGTCATACAGTGATACCGCATCCCGGTAATAGCGTTACCGCCGATTACGTTAGTGTCTCTGTCTAACCCGTCGGGGCATAGGTGTGAGTGCATGTTACATTATTAGTTAGGAAGTGAGGATTCATATGCAATACCACACGGAGGTGTTCAAATGATGGTGTATAATTCTAGTTAAACTCCTAACTACACTATTCTCTACCTATTTAGTTTATATACATGCCATTACCATTGATCATTGCGTTCAAGAGTGCATATCGTACCTAGATCACCTTGAACATTACGTAGGTATTCACCTACGTATTAATCATGCATTCTTATTTGATGTTTGTAGCTAAGTATATTACGTTAGTACTTAGGCATCAAATATTGAGAGTTAGTCGGGCACAATAATAATAATTTGTTTAAAAATAAATTTATTGTCATTGATATACAAAAAATTGTACCAAAGAAGGTCCTTATCAATTTTTTTTTATTTTATTTAATGCTTTATGCACGAAATGTACATAGGTGGACTTAATGCCAAAGGCATTTTCTGCCAGTCTACCTTAGGTAGGTGCACTGAGGAGCATGAAAATAGATATGTTTAGAAAAAAAAAGTTGTACAAAAGATAAATAGTATAACCATAATATATATTGACATCATATACAAACATACATAAATAATAAATATATACGATAATATACAATTATATATAAAGATATACACAGCCATATGGTACTAACGATCTGATGACTTTGCCAGCTTACGGACAAGGAGAGCACGAACCCTAGTTTTGAAAGACAAGCGACTTGGTGCCATCCTGATTTCCTGCGGCAGGGCGTTCCAGAGGAGGACGGACTGTACAATGAAAGAGGAATTGACTCCAGCAGAAGAATGACTGGGGCATAATAAAAGAAGATTACTTGAAGAACTGAGGTTTCAGCTATGATTAGAGCAAAGATACTGGAAAATAGTGGTAAGATATGAGGGAGAAGTAGATGAATTAAGAATTGAGTACAGAGTGGTGAGGGCGTGCAAGTGACGGCGTTCACGAATTGGAAGCTAATTTAGGTCAGAACGGAAGGAGGAAACGTGGTCATACTTACGAAGATTATAGATGAATCGAATGCAGTTATTAAGAAGACGGTCATATTTGTTGAGATGATCTGCATTCAGGTCGTAATAGCACACATCACCATAGTCCATAATGGGAATGATCAAGGTTTGAACCAACATGGTTTTAGTCTTAGGGGGGAGAAAGTTCTTGAACCGGTATAACGCCCGCAGTGACCCTGTGACAGTTAAGGTTGGTATCGATGAACAGGCCCAGATCCTTGATAGAGGAACTGAACGGGATTATTGATCCGTTAAAAGTCACAGGTGGCAATCTGTCTGGATCTAGCCTCCGAATCATCCTTTGACTGCCTACAATGATGGCTTGGCATTGGGAAGCGTTCACCGTTAAGCCAAATCTGACGGACCAATCACTGATAGCTTCCAAGTCTCGATTTACCATCAAAATTGCCTCAGATATATCTTCTACAGTTGCTTGATAGTACAGCTGATAACTAGACTAAAGATGATACGCACACTGAAGATTATTTGTGATGAAATTGATAAATATAGAGAATAATAAAGGGGATAGAATGCCGCCTTGTGGAACACCAGAACCAAGATCACGCCAACTAGAGGAGGATTCATTGACGCGAACGGTCTGCTGGCGCCCCGAGAGATATGATGAGAACCATTCCAGTACATCAGGTGGGATCATAAGATGGGATAGGATGGATAAAAGGATGTCGAGATTGACTGTGTTAAAAGCGTTCGAGATATTGACCAAAGCCAATACTGTGACTTTGGAGTTCTCTATGCCTGTCCTGATGTCACTAGTTACTTTCAGAAGGGCGGAAGTAGTGCTATGACCAGGCCTAACTAGGTACTTTCTTACGTAGGTTGGTGTTTCCGACTAGGAATGACCTTTCAAATTGCTGAGAAGAGACTTGATTAAAAGTGTTTGTCGGGGGTGAACACTATACTAACACTGGTAATATCGTTTTGTTTACATGTTTTAACTCCCACGGGTCATTACCTCACTGTAATCAACAGTGCACTACCACATGTCTCATTCAAAACGACTAAAACCAAAGTGTTCCGTCATGAGTGGGTCTTTTGCAGGGGACCTGGGTATATCCTAGTAAGGAAGCTTCCGAGAACCACAGCGGACCTGGGTTGACTGATTAGAATGTTGAACACGCCGTACCACCATCTCACCCTAGCATTAGTACTACTGCTAGAAACCAGGAAGGAGTTTTTTGTTCAACAAAATGTAAAACTACTGAACAGATCAGAATAATTATTTTACAGATAGGTTATAGGTAAAAACGTGGACGAAGCGCCTAGAACAATTAGGATTTAATAATAATGCTACATTAAACATTTAAAATACTTGATAGAATTAATTTATTATATATAATATATTTAATTTAAACCCAACCAAAAATTAGAAAATAGCTGATGATAATCAAACGCCTGAACAGGCCGTTTCCAGCACGTCCGTTTTCGAACAACTCTTAATTGCCTCGCACAACCAGTCTGTTTATCAAATTGTCTCCTGCCGTATTTCTGGACCTTAAGACCTTCATGAAAAGATCGAACTCAAGGCCCTCAAGGGCCAACAACCCTTGCAGCGGTGGTCACCTACAATCAGGTGACCCGTCAGCTCGTTTGCCCCTTTTTATGAAATATAAAAAGATAAAAAAAAAAAATATTAAAATCGGTCTATTCGTTTAGGAGCTATGATGCCACAGACAGACATGTCAAGTTATGACATCCCTAATTTATGGTTGATGGTTAATCAAATTCTGGTTTAGGTACTTAAATAAATACTGGAATATGTGAGAACCTGGGCCTTGAACTAAATACATATGTACTTGTATATTAATTTTGAAAGAATTCAATTATTGCTATGTTATAATTACTTATAATGTATTGTGTTTGTAAGTATTTAATGAAATTGCTAATTTAATTTGACTTACTGTACATATTTTTGAAGTATAAAATTCACCTTCAATCAGTTGTTGCCCGTAGAAATAATTGATAAGCTAAGCAACCTAGACATTATTGTGTTATGAAAGGTCATGTACTCATATAAGCGTTATCGTGTTTAGATCCTTGTTGCGTGATTTAATATTTTGACCTTTTGAAAATATTGTGACTACTTAAAAACAACGCAACCTCTTGCTGCGGATAGAACAAAAGTGTGGAAATGTCCATGATATAAGGAATAACAATTATATGTCCGTTCGAAAGTCCATCATTCTGATATATAGAGAGAGAAGTGTATAGAGAATAGAGTAGGAGGTTAGTGCTTAGAAGAAGAAAAAATATTTTTTTATTTGTGTTGAAACCCCGACGCGTGAGATGAAATGTCGGACTCGAACCGACTAAAATCACAAAATGTTGCGGCATGGAGTCTTCTGGCCGGGGCATTAGGTGCACCCTAAAGGAACTCCCTGTAAGCCCCAACAGAATTATTGCCCATTTTTTGACCAGGCACCGGTTTATAAAAACTTCCTGCTGTAAGCGTAAATACATATTAAGATTTCCCGCAACATTATATATTTTTTTTATGTTAGCTATATGTTGTGGATACTAAGACACATCAAATAATTACACTGCCACTAGAAGAGACTAAGAATATATCATGCAATTTTAGTTTACTTCCGCTTCTCAATGTTGCTTGCCGTTTAGCCGTCATTGTAATAAGCAACGTGTATCGACTGTGGTGACCCTATTTTATTTTCAATCTGCATTATTTTTGGATAAATTTCGTTATATTACTGATTTTTGAGGTTTTAATATTTCTTGATAATTTTGACCGGTATACCACGCGTAGATATGAATACAGTGGCTCGGCAACTCACAATGGATATGTAAGCTCACACGTCTGTACTCGCCGTTGGTCCATGCAAGACTGAACCCCCTCCACTTGCAACGGTAAGTGCGAGACAGTCAGTTTTACTTCTACCTATTACGGGGCATGGCGATATGCCGGACCACAATTATCAACCTCACGGTGTTTCTTGTTACCTAGAAAGTAAATTCCGCTACCACAGAGAGAGTAAAAAAAAAAATACTACAAAGGTGGTTTTACAATGGCGAGGCGAGGCGTGAATGGGATGAGCTAGAATTGAAATTTGTATGCCAAATTTTGTCTAGATGCACTAGGATAGGCGAGGCGAGAATTGACATTTGTTAGTAGAATATTGAATTTTATTGCTAAGAGTAGAGTACTAATTTACTTCGTAAAACGGATATACAAATCTCGACGAACTGCACGATCTCTCTCCGTCAAGCGCTGACTTGCGATGTCTCGCAACTCTCCAGCTCCCAGTTTCATGTTTTGCTTAGTTTTATTCATTGTTATAGAAAGCTGAATTAATGTAGGTACGCTGCGTTACGGTCTCCAATCGTTCATTTATATTACTTATATAAATGAACGAGTGGAGATATTTAAGAAACCATAGAAACTGTTCTTTTATTACCATTCTTGTATACATATATGTACGTATGAGACACGGCTGGCCGGCGCGTAACAGCGCGAGTCAACGCGAGGCAGCGATTACGGCGCGGCAAAGCGGTCTTGCGGTGTAAAAGGGTACCTAAGCATGATTTAAATTCTCGCTCATCCCATCCTCGCCTCGACTCGACGAGTGTAAAACCACCTTAACCTTAGGTAATAGATGTTTTATTATTCTAAGATTACCTACAGAGGTCATTTTTATTAAAGTCAATTGCTAATTTGATCCCTGACATTTGTGTTTTCAAGTAAAACATTGTATTCTTTATCTTTGCATGGTTATGTGCGACTTTCGCACTATCTCTGGAATAGACTAGAAATAAATTACAAATTCACAGAGATTCATATGCTATCTCTGTTTATTACACGATGACGACGATTGTCAATATCTCCTAAATAAAAAGAACACTTCAATCGCTGGACAAACAAAGGGCAATGTACGGAACCTTTTTATACGCAGATATTTTTGGTAAATATAACTTATAATAACCTGAAAATATAACTTATAATAAGTAGTAATTCAAAGAAATCTTAATAATTTCAGATTTCACATCTTTTCTTGTTATTAATTTTGTTTTTTAGTCTTCTTAATTATAATTACGTAGTTGAGAACTCAAACCTAAAACATTAACCTTGAACAATGTCAAACCTTGCCTCCAATATTATGTTTAACTCATTAGTTATATCAAGATTATTCACATTCTATTTGATTCTATGATTAAAACATTTTTTTTATTTTTTTATATTTATTTGTACACTATACTAATATAAAACATCATCGACAACATCTTTCATATAATTTTGCTGTGTTCGGAAAAAAACATAATGTTTTGTTTTTTTTCTAAATACTGCGACGGATATGTTTTAAGCAGAATACCTACCAGTTTTAATAAGGTAGTTTCTGTCGAAAATATGTGTATGGCAATTGAACAAAAAATTTATCAGAAACAGTATGAACGCTCCGCAATGGGCGTTTGCCTTCCAATTCACCTGATGGGAAGTGATAAGGTAGACGAAGATGGTACGCGCCTTCCAAAACAAAAAACTATTCACTTTACTTTTGAAATTTCCATGTTTGTTAACGCAAAGGTTTGTAAGTATGGATGGCTGAATACATGAATGTAACAATGCTCTTTCACGTAAAAACAATTTAATTGATTTGGAACTGAGATAGTTGATACCTGGATTAAGATATACGGTATTCTTTAAGTTGTTATTAAAAACGTAGACTAAGCCGCTACAAAATCTGGATTTAAACTATTTTAATGAGTTATATGGAACCCATAACAAGAATCAAAACACGTCTGATTAGAATTATTATTTTTTATGACATGCAGTTTTGTATACAGTAGTAGTTACATAGCAGCGGTAAGTGTTTTGACCTTGCCTACTGTGTACGACAAGTTCAAGCATTTTATGTTGGTTATGCTGTTTATGTAATAAATTAGTATTTGACGCCAATGTAAAGAGTTGTTCGAAGTTGTACATAGGTAAGAATGGGATGTGTTATGCCCTCCACACATTCAGTTTAATGAAACTGCTTACAGAGTTGGAGTCCATTTTTCCCAGTTTTCAAAGAAATTTAATATTTAGGAATATTTTGTTGCTAGTGTTAGAAGGCGTAGGGTACGTTGACACATATCCAATACTAAAGGCGTATTTAGATAATGCCAGCCTTGTTATAATTTATAAAGTTGGCAGTATGAGAAGTAAGAATACCTTTCCCTCCTCTAAGCTACTTAAGACTTAGGCTGTTTATCATGACTAATTTCTAATTAATTTATAATAATGAGGGTTATAGATTGAGTACACTTTTTTAATATACAGGCGTATAATAAACAAGACCTGTTGACGGAACATCGTGTGGTTTTAGCCGGTTTGATTAGCCCCGGTAAGGTGATGACCCGTGGGGGTTTCCACACAAAAAAGGCGTATAATAAACTACTAAGATAGGTAGGATATTCCCGAAGTACATACGTGAGTTTGAGTTTGAACTGTTTACCTTCAAATATGAATACCACTAACAAGTTTTTATTGGAATCTTGAAGTTTATACAACTAGAAGAATTCAAGATAGAAACAGCTGA
Source organism: Tyria jacobaeae (assembly GCA_947561695.1). NCBI lineage: Eukaryota > Metazoa > Arthropoda > Insecta > Lepidoptera > Erebidae > Tyria > Tyria jacobaeae. Next base: position 14,049,357 of record OX387224.1, on the reverse strand, counting down.
TATTATGGCTATTGGCTTGAATTTGGCTAGTCCAATCATTTTTAAATCAGTATAATGACAGCAGGTATTTGTTTGAATTGCGATTGTCTCACTCTACAGATGACTCTACTAAAGAGTTCCTGGTTTTCCTGCTATAGTATGATCTAGAGATCAATCTTAACTAATATTACTACTGTTATAAATATGAAAGTTTAGATTGATGTTTGTTTCTCAATAACGCCAGAATGGCCAAACGGATCTCGATGAAATTTAGCACAGAGATAGATTATAACCAGAAAAATTTGCATCCAAACGAAGTCGCGGGCAACAGCTATTACTAAATATACATATAAATGCGATATGAATTTATGTTTTTTTTTTGTCTTATAACCTTACATCTCTTCACTACTGAACTGATCATCGAAATTTAACATACACGGTGGTCACACTCAACCGAAAATAAATATTTTTTCCAGAGGCTAGACTGGGAAAGAAAGCCTTAGGCATTAAGTCCACCTGTGTACATTATGTGCAAAAATAAACAAATAGCTTTTACCACGCACGAAAGCGAGAGGGAAAATAAAAGTTACAAACAAGTCGTAGAAGTAACGCAACTTCAGTCATAACGTGTGCTTGTCTACCCACTTATTTGTTTAAAACAAGTTACGACCGTATTATATAAATGAGCTTGAAAATGAAATCAAACTATACATACAGTCATACTTAACACTGTTTATGTATCATTTTTAAAGGTAGCTCGCATTGACCGCTTAGTTGGTAGTATCTTGTTAATAACCGGTGAAGCAAGTCGCTATAAGGTGGGTGACCTCGAAGATTATGTAACGGATTTGTTATTATGGACGATAATTCCAGTCATGGCAATGTACTAGACAAAATTTGCAGATGTTGTACGTCTAGTCTACATATATTCCTTCAGCCTTATATATGTATATACATATAAAAAATAAAATATATATATATATATATATATATTAAAACGTATATTTAAAGACTATAACTGATGATCTCCTAACAGCTGAAACTATTTCCTTAATTTATAGCAAGTAGCACTCGACCAAGTCCCCTTTTAAACAAAAAATCCAAACCAAAATCGGTCTACCCGTTGTGAAGCTATGATGCCATGTCACAGACTTCTTGTGTGTTTATTTTAAGTTTCAGTTAGTTTATTAGTTTTATGAAAAGGACAGTATAAAAGAATGATCGAAATTTACTGCCCTGTAACAAGTTATGCGCAGTACAAATTAGCAGCTCCTCCGTTTTTCGACGAAAACGAAAACAATTTTATTATAATATAAAAAAAGACTGTAAGAAGAATGAAGCCCACAATAAATAATAGTCGACGTCGTCTAGGCTGTAAGCCGTGTGTATGTACACATAAATTATAACCTATGTTAATCGCCGATTAGTTCTTTCATTGGTTTTTTTTGGTAATACGCCTTTGAAGGTATCAGTGGGATTTTATTAACTGTTTTAATAACGGATAAATTACTTATTGAGGACCAATACTCGCTAAATATTCACCACTTTCTATTTATTTACAATAAGAACTGTTTTTCTAATTGTATGATTTTAACTTATGGGCACAATTATTATAATTATAATAAATTACATCATACTATGACCCTTAGGAGCGGAACGGTGACTATAACGCAGACAAAGATTCTGCGAATAGCTAGAGACATAGTTTTGGTTGTGATTTAGAACAAATTGGAGTATAATAGTACTTTTGTACCTAATTGATGTTTGATAATATCTATAAAATTGTCATGGTGATCTGTCAAACAGTGTGGTATGATGACATAAAACATAACAAGAGATCACTGAGCGTAGTCGAATTTCGACAACGATTATGTTATTGTGTCACGTGATACGATGTCATATACGAATACGTATCTATATGTATAATCTATCTATCTATATATTTATAAAAGATTTCTACCGATATATTCTCTCATCTCGCATCACGATATCTCTGGAATATGGTGCCACGTAGACTTTAAATTGGGTAGGAATATTCCTTCAGTCAGTTAAAAACGGATTTTACGAAATTACACCCACAAGGGGTGTTGCGGGGGTGTGAACAGGTGGGCTTTTTATACAATATATAAACCTCAATTCTTTAATTGTGTGTCATTTTTATTGGGTATCGTGAAATGTTATCATTGCCAATCACATAATTTTGGATTTATATTTTATATTTATATGTTGGTACATTTAAACTGTAACGGTAAGGTAAAGGGTTCGTACCACCCGACTACAGCCAGTTTGAGTTACACACGTCCTTAAGCGCACTTCCCAGTCCATCTGTATGAGCAATATACCTTCCCTTCGCAACCTCAAAGTCTTTTTCAAAATACTCCCATTTTACCCATCTTTAATTCCTAAAGTGCCCGGTTCACGGCAATAGGCTTGTCCCCTATTACCCTAGTAGGACCGAATTAAGTAAACTTTTATTCAGATTTTTCCCTCTTATACGATTGCCTTTAAATAATTGTTATGTTTTAGGGACAATGTACTTATGTGAGTTTATGCCACGATAACTTCGGTACATCGTTAGAATTCTTATGTAAACCCGAATGACCTGTGCCTTCTTACCTTGTCTTGCGTTGTAGTTGTGTGAATCTTCTTTATATTAAAATATGTATTTTAAATTTGATTTTAAGTATAGTTGTAGTAATATTGAAAATTGATAATACGTCATTATTAGTCATATTTATCTATTTTCAATATTACTATTAGCCGAAGACTAAATTTAATAGCCTAAGACATGACGTCATGCTCTTAAGTTTTAGGGTTTACCTGAAAATAAATTCGGCCTATAAATTATCATCAAGAGATGTGATGTTTAATTTAATTGTATTATTTTCGTTAACCAGCACATAACGCCATCTACATATGAGTGAGCTAATCTTGCATATAGTATTAGACATATGTAATAGATGTCACTTGCATAAGTTTTTTTTGGTTCATTCCTTGATTTAGTAAAAGCGAATAATACTAATGATAAAGTATAAAACACACAAAATTTATAATAAATAAGGCATTAATATGCTTAATAACCCTTAATTGATTTAGCTAGATGTAGTATTATTTAGCTATTGATAAATTCTAAAAGTGCCTTTGTGGTTTTTGTTTGCAATTTTAATAAGAATAATGCAACATGTTACATACAAAATTTAAAGTATAACACTTAAATATCACGAATAACACAGATTAAAAAGCATATTTTCTAAACCATCATAAGATTCAATATCTGTCAAGTATAACAAAAAAAGAATCGAAGCGAAGGCTCCTATAGAACGTACGTACTACGTAAAGCGTTACCAGCGAGGGAATGTGTGTGTGTTTGAATGTACATAATAAAGTTATAATTCATGAGTATTAGATAAAACTAAATTGATTTACATAATAAAACAATATTTTATAAAAAATATAAAATAAACCCAAATATTTTATTCCTATAATCTTGAAATTAAATACTAACACTTTCTTGTTAACGAAATAAAAAATACAGGCAGTCTTTGGGGACTGCCGATAGAAGTGAAAACTAAGTAACTTGTGAACTGTATCGTCCAGCTATTACATTAAACACAGTATACAAATAGATCATGGGAAGTGTTCGGCGACTTTGGGTGAACAGAGAACATGGAAAGCGTTCCTTGATTTTTGTCTACCCATAAAGTTTTCAACGTGCTTGCGTGCGTGCAAAAGAACTTTTTACTTCAAAATTGTTTGTTTCAGAACTTTGCTTCAAGAATATTCTAACGGCAGGAGATCCCTCTTAAGGCAACATGACAGATAGAAATGACTAAATATTTATTATAAATTATATTTGAAAGATTTTCAAAGCTCCTCGTGTTGAATATCGGCAAAAATTACACTATCTACACCTTCCTCTTTTTGGACTTTATCGCTAAAAACTTCCTCATCGATACCTTGTTCGTCTTCAGACTCTTCAGCGAGAACTTCCTCCATGACGTCGTGTTCGTCTAGAAGTTCATCTCCCTTGATAACACCATCCACGGCTTCCTTGGAATATTTCTCTAACAATTCATCCCAGAATTTCTTCCTATCACCAAGAGGGTTGTTTTTCATTTTTAAGAGTTTAGTTATGTGTAAATATTTAAAATCAGTTTCATTGTATGGCTCCCATTTCAATTTCTTTAATACGGGATCACCTTGAGTAGGTGTCGGGTTTCTGAAATTTAAAAAAATATTTTTAATTATATTTTTATAACCTCTCAGAACTGGAAACATCTTTACTCGACTATTGCATATAATCCAGATAAACCTCTGCTTCAAAGTACCAAGTAAAGGTAAACTTTAGCCAGCTTTTTTTGTAACAGACCGTATGTTCAGTATTGATTTTATAGAAAAAAAATGAGAGTGAATGACAACACACATACTTCGCACTTTGAATAAGGGTCGTGGAGCTTACAAAGGATGTGTTTTGTATGTGTAAAGAAAAGTCTTAAAGTAAATTCTTACCCAGTTTTAGCAAAATTACTCCATAGGCGGATAAGTTTCTTCACTACTTTAAATTCTGGTTGTTCACTAGGTAGTTTAATTAGATTTTTGTAAGTCTTTTTCATACGAGAGCAAACAAGCAAATAACAAAGTTCATCAAGAACTAGAGCACCAGTATTACCTAACGGTATTCTTGAATATAAAGCTATTTCTTCACTATTTTCATTCCACAAACCTCTGAAGTCAAATACGTAGAAAAATACAGGAGAAATTAAACTTTTGGAAAGTTTTTCTGCAGTTAAAGCTAGTGGATAAACCTGTAAGACATCACCAAGGTATACCGCGTGCTCCATAAGATTGTCATAATTAAGTGATTTGCCTCGGTAATAAAAGTCTACGATGGCTTCATTTGCTTCCTTATATTTGCTACCATTTTCCATAAATGTAAAATTCGTTCTAATAGGTAGTTGAAAAATTCTGTTTCCAGAGTTTGATGTAATTATTCGGGGATCAAACAAAAAGTGTGATATTGACTCTACGCCTACTCGAGAATTAAAACCAATGATTACTGGAACGTCATTAACTATGTTTCCATTTTCTGGTAAAGACTTAATTACTGCATCTTCAATTTCTCCTTCTATGGTGGGTAGAAAAAGCAGTTTATCTGAGTCCTTAAATTCATTTTCACCCAGACTCATTATAAGATCAACATCAGCTTTTATAATAGTATTCTCATTAAAATTTTGCAATCCTTCTAATAGCTCAGTGCTGTTAGAAATGGTCAAGTTTAAAAATTTACCCATTTTAAACGCCTTTTCTCGAGGTTTGTCAGTAAAATACGTAGATTCTAGAGAAGTGCCACTTTGAAGTACGACACCAGTGAATAATCCTTTTGCCTTTTCGGAATAAAGAAGGATATGTGCAGTAGTTGCTCCACCACGACTACCCATCAAGGTTATTTTGGATGAATCTCCACCAAATTGTTCTATATTCTTTTTGACCCATTCTAGGCCTAAAATAAAGTCTCTCAGTCCATTATTGCCTGGTATAACACTATCTTCTGTGGTTAGGTAACCAAATATACCAAGTCGGCTACTAATTGTTACGACGATAACACCTTCTTCAATAAAGAAATCTGGTGAATAAGTATCAGTGCCATTGAACCATGTTCTGAAGTTATCATTGTACTCGAATACTATAACTGGGGCTTGTCCTTGTATGTTAGGCGTGAATATATTAATATACAAACAATCTTCAGAACCAGATATTCCTGTACGTTCTTTAAGGCGACCTTTCGTATTCAATTGCATGCATGTTGGTTTACGGTTAAAAGCTTCGATTTCCCCGTTCCAACCAGGATGTGGTTTAGGTGGCTGTAACAATATTACATTAATTTAATCTTTTTATTAGGTATTAAGATGTTTGAAAGAAATGAGTTCATCGGCTGATGGAGGCTAAAAAAATTGAAAGTAATTTTTGTTTATCAGATTTTAAGTTTTATTTCAATATATTATTAAAACAGACAAGACAAGTCGATGAAAATACTTGACCTTTGAATAATAAGTAAAACCAACTACGAGTATAAGTCACACTCATAATTACGACAAGTAACTCCTGATCCTGACCTGAATCAGGTACAGGCTGAAGAGTGTCACAAAAGTTTAACTATACATATATACATACGTAGTACGTACTCTTATACAACATTATCCTAATACTTCAACCTGATTGTACATAATCTAAAATGTGGTAACATGTAAAATTATAACAATTATAAAACTCTGCCACTTTATATTGTAATCTTATTCTGCATCTCACTTCTATTAAGATGATGCAAGTGACACCTAATATGTATAATCCGCTGTCCGCTGTTTAAGTAAGTTTAATATAAAGAATAAATATTTGAATAACTTCTCTATATGTCTCTGCTTATTGTGCTCTCTAGGGAAATGTTTAAATATATTCCGTCAAATTCTTTGCAAATACTTACTTTGAATCTTAGTGGCCCTGTCGGTGGTTCCGCAAAAGGTATGCCTCTAAATGAAAAATATTCTTGGTTCTTGTAAAGAGTTTTTTCAATTCTGCCTAACAAAATACCTTGTTCCAAATTAACTCTTGGGGTTTCATTACAAAAACACTGTTTTATTATAAAAAATGTGAGTAATAATTGCAAGGAATTCATGTTTACTATTTGTAATTATGAGAGTTATTGACAAAGATTAATGGTTAACACATTTCGAATGATATTGGATCGCTCAGGCAAGGCACTTGATAACAGCAGGTGAACATAATTGCTATCTATGTATTACGTGGTCTTCGAGCTATCATTGACAGATAATGAATGGGTAAAAATTACAAATAAGAAATTGCCTCTTTTAGAATCAACATGTTTGTTAAACTATTTTTTTATTTTAATTTTTATCATGTTAATAATAATAATAATACATACACAACCATCTGAATGCATATTCAACATCAATTGAATTATTGTATTCAGGCTGCTGTTAAAAATAATTATATATTTCTCAACAATTATTAGTCATTCCAAAATTAGTAGACGTTTTAATCATAGGTATTTCTTAAGTCTTTCTTTCTTCTTCATTCTTCAAATTTTTCATATACATACTAATATTATTTTTGGAAGGCTTTATGATTGGTTTACAGACAAATAATTAAAAATATTTATATATTACAGATAAATTGCACTCAGGATAAATTAGACACAGATGGTTTGGGGAGTATAAGCAATAGCTCAAGCAGGTCCCTATAACTCGAACTGACTTGTATGTTTTTTATCTTGAGTATCTGAATTGCAGCAATAAATATCAGAAGCAGTATACAATATTTATTAGGTCTTTTGCCGCATGCAAATCTTCTGGAGCCACCCTGGTCTGGTCATACCAACAATACAGACGAAATATAAATAATCGAACCTAATCCTAAACCTATCTTATTTCTTTGTATTTTTTATTGAAATACGCAGTTTACTTACGACGCTTTTACAGGCCTAAAAATCAGGTGACAGGATTGCTCTCTAATAATAGTCAAGGTTAGAGTTTGACTCACTCTAAGACTGCAAAGTAAATCAATCAATCAATCAATTTATTTACTAGTGGTCATTGAATAATTGGCGAGCAGTTCACGATGGAGTTGAATAAGACCAACCCACCTCTTCCCGTAGGTGTATCAAAGGCCACGCCCTTGGACGCCTTCGGAATATTATCAAACCTGTTATCAAACCCCCAAATTATTATATGTATATATACAGTCATACCCGGATGACGCTTGTCCCTATTACGTTATGAGTATGTATAAATACAAGGGAACTCTCCAGTATATTTCAATAAGCAATACTCTACCAATAGCTAAATAAATTAATTTATCAAAAGTTAAATCACTATTACACAACTACTTAGAACTGTGCTCAGGGACTCCTTTACTTACACTGAACGCTTTCACTCATTCCTATTCTATATTTGTATTAATCACAAGATAATCTATTATTTATATCATAAAGCAGAAAATAAACTACAAGCGTTTCTATCAGCATTTGTTTAAATGTAAGACATTTTATTAGATTGAATGAAGACCTGCATACTATATATATGTATATGTAGTATACTAGTAGGCTTCCCGGCTCCAGCCAGTTCGAGTTATTGGTGTTAGACCCTGACCTGCTTGAGCTAATGCTTATACTCTGTAATCCATCTGTATGTGTAATATCCCTTTCCTAACCTTCCTATCCTGACTTTCCTGTCAAAGAATAATTCTTCAAAATACCCGGAAGACAGCCATGGCTTGCCTCCTATTACTACAATGAGACTCAATAATAAACCTCAAAATGTGGAAGTTCAGAATGCCTCTACATTTCCATTTTAAAAATATTATCATAGGTGACTAATACTTTTAATTCATCAGATTTTTGTATTCTTACATTTTTTGTAAAGCTTTATGATTGGTTTACAGATAAATAGTTAAAAACATACACATTATACATAAATTACACCAAGACAAAGAACGATTAGGAGCTCCTCGTGTTTCTCCGCATCGTGGCCACTGTGCAGAAGCTGTTGCCAGTCTTGGATGCCATGCCAACTAGCTAGCTAGACGTGCCATAAATTATATTGAATGTATAATTTTGTTTTTGAGCGGTTTGGAGTGGAGACACTAGGGTCATGGGGTCCGAGTGCTCGTTCCATTTATAAGGAGCTATAAGATATAAGCGACTGATCGACACTTCTCGTGACCAGAAGGCTGGCCTTTTCTTTTGCACAGCGGATAAGCATTGCCATTCAACGTGGTAATGCTGCCAGCCTCCTGAGAACGCTATCAGTAGGCGACGATTACGAAAGAAGCTTCGGTTATTATGTTTTTTTATTTTAGTCAAATATTAATATTCCTTTATTCTTTTTAATTGTATTAGATGTTAGATTAAGATTTATAATTCTAAAGCATAATATTATGTACAACCATAAAAATAAACTATGGGATATGTCTCACAACTATTAAGTTATATATTCTAAGAAAGGTATGTAAATACAAGATTGATAAAAGAAATCTGCCAACGTTAAGTTCTTCACAATTCATCTTTTTCATCTCTGATTACTCCATCGACTGCCATTGCCTTATATTTAGCCATGAAGTTATCCCAAAAGTCAATTCTGTCTTGATGGAGGTTGTTCTTAATTTCAAGCTCGTCACTGATTACTAAACATTCCTTTTTGTCTCTTGTCGCTGGAGTCCAGACAAAATCACTGCCTGGAGGAGTGGGATTGCTGTAATTCCAATTCTCTTTTATTCTCTTTTATAATAAAAATACAAATCTCAAAAAAAAAATAAAAAAGCATAGTTTAAGGCATGTACATACGTAGATAGACAGAATATTCTTTTTTGTAGCAGACTTACATAAATATGCATACATACTCTCCTGTATCCCTGAAAGGGTAGGCAGAGGCATGTTAAGCACCCACATTTTAAATAATAGAACTTGATACCAGAGTCTTAAGTGTAAGCAATAGCTTGAGAACGTCGGATTTGAATACCTGTAACTTGAACCTAGTTCAGTATATAATTTTAAAAGCAACTTAGACTCTTGGATCTTAAATGTTTAGTTTAGTAGTATGCTTAGATACTACCACTATTACTACAACTACTTCAAACACTAGAGGAAGATATCGTGTATACTTATTGTTTTGGAAGAGCGTGGCCTTCTGATACAAGTACATATTCTACATAATCATAAGTAGAAGTGCAACATTTTCTTAAGGAAATAAAAAAATGATTAGGGTGCAGTAATATCACATTAGTATCTGTCAGTTACTATAGAGTTTCTGTTATTTAAATATATTATTTATCAGCATGCAAAAAAGAAAACTTACCCAAACTTAGCAAAATTTGTCCACAATTTAATCATATTTCTTAAGACTTTTAATTCTTCGGATTCCTCATCTTGTAACACTTTCCTGTAAGTGTTTTTGATTGGTTTACAGACAAATAAATAACAAAGTTCATCGCCCATGGTTGCTCCCCAAGTGCCTTCTATTGTAGTGGCCTCTTCTAGGATGTTATTTTTCCTCATATTAAGATCCCCGCTATAATCGAACGAGTAATAGTACACAGGGGAGGTAGATTCATTCACATACTTTCTTACAGCGTAATCAAGAGAGTAAAAGAACATCATATCATTGACATATGTCATATATTCACCAGGCTTGCTTATTTTAACATACCCCTCTTCAAAATAGAAGTTTTTGAGTTCTTTTTCAGCTCGAAAGTACACTTGGGAATTAAGAACAAAGTGAAAATCATCTCGGATAGGAAACAGTAAAAGAAAATCTCTATCGGCTGCCGAAAGGTACTGAGGCTTATGCAGAAATCGACCCGACATTTCTAAGCTGCTTCGAGAATTGTAACCCATCATTACAGGTATATCTATGTTTAACGGACCATCTTCTGGCAGTTTGGTAATAATGGCATCAGGGTGATCAGGTTCTATTACGGGTCCAAACTGAATCTTCGGTCTTTGCTGCGCTCTTGCTTCGTCGGCATCCACTGAATCCGGCTCTGCTAAAGCAATTTTCTCAGACGTTAAAGAAGACAGTTCTTTGATTGTATAAGTACTTGTTATGGATGACCTGTCTAAGATTTTTAGCAATAGGGTGGCTTTAACCTTAGGAGATTTTGGAAAATACAAAGATTGAAATGAGGTTCCACTTTGCATTATTGCTCTACTAAATAGTCCTTTAGCTTTGGGAGACTGAATAAGAATATCCACTAACGCCGCTCCTCCGTCACAACCCATGAGCGTTATGTTCAAAGTATTTCCACCGAAATTGTGAATATTTCGTTGAATCCATTTGAGAGCTAATATGACGTCTCTTATGCCATTATTCCCTGGTAGCACTTCGTCTTCATAGGCCAAAAAACCTGCAGCACCAAGTCTATGGCTTATCATAACTAGCATGACATCTTCTTTTACAAAGAAATCAGGTCCAAAATCTCTAGTTCCATTATGGCTTACACGGAATTGTTCATTGTACAGAAAAACTACTACAGGTAAATTAAGTTGCTCATTGTTTTTAGGAAGCCTTGGAGTATGTATGCCAAGATGTAAACAGTCGTCTTGACCAAAAACTCCATAGTTGCTAATATGTCTGACAGGTAAATTAAACTGGGTACAAGGCCATTTCTCCTTTTTCGCATTGAACACGTCAGTCCAGCCTTCACGTGGTTCTGGAGCCTACAATATAAAAAAAGTCATTAAATATTATCACATATGCACAAATTTAGAGAACTTTGGTGTTCTAACTTTGGTAATATGTAATTAATATTAAACATGCACAAGTAACGCCATCTATATATCTGTTACTTTTTACGGATAAACGGGTGAAGCAAGTTTGTTTAAATTTGGTATGTGGCACAGGCATGCATGGTTCGAACCCTAGGAAAAGACATATGTTACTTTCTCCTCCTTTTCGAATGCCGTTCAAAACTTAGTTCCAGTTACGTATCAAGTTAATAATAGAATATGGAATGTTGCGACGCGGCTCCGGGCCTGAATTCACGAATGTCATTATAACTTATGTCCTGGCTTCGGCGCGGCGGCCGGAACTTTCAATACACAGACTTCAAGTACAGCAAATATCGGATCCATAATGTGTTTTCATATTTTGTTGTCACACAGAATATTGAAAGAAAAACTAGCATGAACCACTACATTTTAACTTGAATGATTTTATTGAATAAAAATGAATAAAATAATAAACATGCAACATCTTGCTAAGTCCCTGTAAAAACAAATACATATATGGTTTTGTGAAGCCAATGCACTTACCTTGAATCTTAGTGCACCAACTGGAGCTTTGCCGTAAGGTATACCCATAAACGAATAATATTTTTCATCTTTAATTATTGATTTCACTTCTACACCAGCAACTTTACCTAAGTCAGTATTTACAATAATACTGGCTTTAATACTTTCGATAAACAGTATAACACCTATTAATAGTAGGAACTTTAAGCCACCCATTTTAATATTTTTCAAGTAATAATATATCATGTAACTAATATACAAAATATTAGTTACATTATACAAATTATTGTTACACTGACGTGTCTTTATGATAAAACTAATCGTACAATTTATAACGTGATATCTTTAACTGATATTAAATGGTCTACTGAGTAATCCTTGACCACTATCAGTTAATTTTATAAGTGACAGGAAATATGTAGTATATGCGATTATATGTAGATTGTTCGTTACCATATACTATTGGTACAATTTAAAGACTTGACACACAAAAATTGAAAGAGGTTTTCCTGGATTTAAATCTGTAAAATTTATTAGAAGATTTTGAGTTAGTGCAATTTCTATTGCTGACAGCGTCAAATGAAGTTGTTGTCGCAACATTTTTTTAAGGTACACATTAATTTTTGTCCCTTGTAGGAATCGAACTCGTGACCTTAGCTTGGGCTTAACAGTCAGGGTTAGTAACCACTAGGCTGAACTGACTGAAAGGCCAATAGTACATTACATAGTAAATAGTATAGTATATTCAAATAGTATAGTACATTACATACAATTTGAGGTTTGTTGAAATACAACAAACCTCAAATTTATGTATTGTATGCACTATTTAATCTCTTATCATCTTACCTTATCTTATCTCTTACAGTAGACGGTCTATTTAAGCCTGGTCATGTTACAACTGCCGACTTGATACAACCAAATAAAATGGTTTATTATATAATATTTTAATAATAAAAATATAATTTCAATGTTTTTGTTTAAAGAGTGCCAGCTACGTGGGACACATATTACAAGAACTCTTGTTAACCTACCCGTATAAGCTAAATGCTTGTGTTAGGACTGTGTCGGTATTTGTGTGTCACGACGCTAGTGGACTGGGTGGGGTTCGAACCCGCAAAGACTAGGTTTAAATTAATTAACTATTGCAGTATATGTATAATTTATTTAAATTCCAGGTTTGTCAAAAATACTTGAAAAGAAATTAAATATCAAAAGCTTTTGTTGTAACTTTACAATAGGCACAATCGTCTGCTATTGTTATTTTTCAATAGTAGTATGATTATTAGGCAGGTTTTTTTTGGAATGATTTGAATTAAGTTCATCTGATTTGCATGTCTGTTCTTGCATGAGAGTAAGTAGGTGTATATGGCTCTTTAGCCATATATAGTTTTCGGTCATTACTGATAACAACCTAAATAACAAATACGGAGAAGCATTAAGAGCAGAGAAATGTATAAAATGTTTAGTGTAGTCTTCTCGTTAGATAAGCTGTCAAATTTGTTAGTATTTGGAGAATGTTTATATCCAGTGGTTTCCTTGGTAGAAATGGTCGAAGTTGAACCGTTAATGTTTATTTTATGTGTATTTTGTAGCATGGAGCTTTGGTACTTACTTAGGTGGACGTCAGAAAATGTAGAAGACAGTTATTACGTCTACGTCATCCTTACTCAATTTCGCACAAAAATGTAACTACATACATAACTAAAACCAATAGATAAAAAGGCTTGGGAATGAGCTGCTTCATTAATGTACATGAGCCTTTGTTTTTCGTTTATAATTTTTTTATACACATTGACATTTTATATTTTACTTTTTGACATGAATACTTACTTTGTTAAGTATTATATTGTTTTTTTTTTATTGTTTAATCTTTGTACCTTTTGACATGAATACTTTGTTAAGTATAATATATTATATATTTGTTTCTTTTTTTAATTTATAAATTTAATTATTGTAAATGTGAGGACTATGTAGGTTATTTATTTATTTATTTTTTTCTCTTTTCTCCTGTAGTTTGTTTTATAACGATGTCTGACAGTTTGAGTACTTTTGCGGCCTACCCAAATGTCCTTGCTTTGGTACTGTTCGTCGGTCCGTTGAGCTCCTTAAAGTTCTAAGTTGAGCTACACGATAACTGACAAATGCTTGCACTGTTTGGACGGGTCCACTCAAATGAGCGTGGTGCTTTCTTCAAAAGCTCATCTCAGACGTTAGCGTGCATGGTTCTCATATGTTTTTACATCTGTATGGACTTTAAAACAGACTTTGACCTCTGAGTTTGTTTCGGTGTTTCTTCTCAGGGTAGTCAGCTAGGAAACACCGGCCTCATCTAGCATAAACTAACAGAAAAAAATAATATATTGACGTGTAAAAGTGTTGTTGTAACCTATTTACAAAATAAAGATCATTTATCATTTATCATTTATCATTTATCAATAAGAATTTTATTGCTCTGGCAAATTCTTTTAAATCAAGTCTTTTACTTACAAAATGTACTTATGCGTATTTTGTGGATAGTATCTAAACTTTCCTGATGCCTCAGCTAGAAATCTAGAAAGTTCAACATGTATCTTAATGAGTGAACATTTGATACAATGGATACGACAACGATTTGTTATGGGAGTTGTCGATCCCTCAACACACAGCGCGGCGTGGCACAGAGACCATCACTACTATACTACTAAACTATATTGTTTGGTTGCTGATCCAGAAGTATACTGAAACCAATGTAATAAAGAGCTATAGAGCTATAAATTAAGTGGCTATTAGTAAATCCTGCTCTGCTTATGTAACTGTTCAGCAAATGTTTTTAGTTTATAAACGGTGTTTATATTTACAGTTTAAAAACTGGATGACGCTAATAGTCAGCCTATTAAGTAAGTGCGACTGAATTATGTTACAGTTTTCAAAAATGTTTTTTCACAGTTTTCAGTTTTAAAAAATTGCCTCATTTATTTTCCATTTTTCAACAACAAGGTAGCCGAGATTACCAGTTAATAACTTAACCCAGACAAGGCTCAGTCAGTACTCAAATCACATTAAAACACTCAATAAATAATAGATACAAAAATATCATTTACTCTCATTATAATTCATCTTTAACAGATTCAGTAACAATTCCATCCACGGCCCTTGCACCCCATATCTCAATAAAGTTGTCCCAAAAATCATATCTGTTTTTGTTTAAATCAGTTTTTATTTCAAGCTGCTTGCCGATGTTCACATACTCCTTGTTTTCAACGGTGTAACTTGGCCACTTCAATCCTTCAAGGACTTCATCATTTTCAGGAGTAGGGTTTCTGAAATATGTGAATATATATTTTTCTATAGATTTAAGATTTATTTGTTGTAAATAAAAAGTAATAGTTTTTTTCAACCGAACTATCGACTGGGTGAACTGATTTTGATGATTTTTTGCTGGTACTTCCCGTGTAGTCCCATTTCAATTTGGTCCAGTTCTGACAATGGCATCCATGAGAAAACCATATAGTCTTAAATTTTATAATAGACGCACTGAAGTCGTTTGTCTACTTTTTTCAGTGAATTATTTGGTTTTATATTTATTTTATAAGTTTTTAGTTCCAACAATAGTTTTGTCAATGGGGAGAGTATTTTAATTTTCTAGAACATGATGACATTTCGATCGGTGGCTTTGACTGTAGTCGTAGACCGACTGTCATTCGTATGTATGTAATAATAAGTACTGGGTCGTATTAAATAAATTACATTATTATAAAATGATAGAGTTTAAATGACTGAGAAGAATTTAATGTGGCGTGTTTATAAATAGTCCCTATTTTCAACTGACTTCAAAAAGGAGGGAAAAAGGGTTCGACGCTATTTTTTTTGTTTCTTACCTCATAACTTTCGACTGGGTGAACCGATTTTGATGATTATTGTTTCATTAGAAAGGTGGTGCTTCTCGTGTGGTCCCATTTCAATTTGGTCTAGTTCTGACAACAGCATCCATGAGAAAACCATATGTCTTAAATTTGCATTAAGTGTGTGCTCGATAAATGGACGAATAACTCAATATCACGTTAACCGATTTCGTTGATTCTTTTTTATTGAAAAGGATATAGTTCAAGATGAGTGTTGGTTAGGTTCTGAAAATGGCATCCATGAGATAACCATATAAGTCTTAAATTTCATGTTTTATTTATTATTTATTAATTGCTTGCTTCCGCAATACACCAGAATACCGCAACTTCACTCTCGTAAATGAAGTTTTTTTTTATTTTTCTAAATTTTGTTTGCTTATAAGCGAGACCTGCATTAAAGCGGTACCTATATAAAAGAAAAGATTGAAATCGATTTTGCCGTTATTGAGATTTAGTGAAACTAAGAAACTGCATTTCAGTTTTACATACAAGTTTTTTTTTTATTTATTTGTGGTATATAGGAATGTAAACATTTATATGTAAATTTACTTTTGAACGAACAAACGAATGCGATTTTGTTCCAATTAGAAATAATTCACTGAGAAAGTAGCTTCATATAAATAAAATAACACCGAAAATACATACAGTGACCAGATGTTGTTAGGATGACAACATATGCTGTCCCAGATATTTATAGCCGTAGCCCCATTCTTAATGTTGCAAATGTCCATTGGCTACGGTATATGATCAGCGCTGCTGTATTATGGAGGATCTTTAGAGCCCCTAGCGTTCGTCCAGCGTAGGCGTTAGTGTCAATAATTTTCTTTTATCAAACAAAAAATATGAAAAATAGTGTTCAAAATATGGGAGTTACTATCGATTAAATACATACATACACTCAAGCCTGTTTCCCCAAAGGGGTAGGCAGGGGCATAGCTTTTTTATATTATATGGGAGCAGACGAACAGACCGGTCACCTGATGGTAAGTGACAACCGCAGTCCATGGACACCTGCAACTGGAGAGTCGTAAGTGCGTTGCCCGCCTTTGAGGGTGATTAGGGATGAGGGTATACGTTGAGGGGAAAGTTTAATTTCGGGGAAATGCAACGCAAGTGTTGCTTCACAACCGATTTTCTGTGAGGCCGATGTATCGCACCGGTCAAGCTGGCCCATTCGTGCCTAAGCATGGCTCTACCACGTAAAAAGTACCATAGTACCACAATACCACATTTTACCGCCTACAATTTAGTCCCGCTTACGTAATAGTGGTCAAACCTATTACCGTCAACCGAGTACTTCAGGAATTAGAAGAGATTTTTATAGTATATTGACAGGATTAGGGACAGTTATGTTGCTTATACAGATGGATTGGGGAGTATAAGTTCATACCTATAATCTATTAGTGTATATAATATAATCGATACATCGATTCAAATAAGTGTAAATCTCACCCGTATTTAGCAAAATTAGTCCACAACTTGACCATTTTCTTCTGTACCCTTAATTCTTCTGAATCATACTGTTTAAGTCTCAAATAAATGTTTTTAAGCTTCGGACATTTAAAGAGGTAACACAGTTCGTCTCCAGTCGCTGTCCCCCATGTCCCATCTTCTACAGTCGAAAGTTTCATTATAGCATTCTTATTTTCGTTCAGTTCACTGTAGTAATCAAAATGATAATAGTACACAGGTTTTGATGATCTTTTTGCATATAACCTTACTGTATAATCCATAGCATAATTTATAAATGAATCGCCCGACAACGTTATCATTTCTGGAATGATCTTTAAATTTATCTTACCACGAGGCAAATAAAAACGTTTGACTTCTTCTATGGCTTCATAGAATACTTGTCTTCTAGGATCAAAGGCAAAATTGACGCGTATAGGCATTAAAAATGGAAAATCTTTTTTAAGGAATGTTAAGAACCTAGGTTCTATGAGATACTGCAATGTAGCTTCTAGTCCTTCTCTTGAGTTGTAACCCATCAAAATGGGAATATTAATTTTACTATCTGAGTCTTCAGGGTATTCTGTTATCAAACCATCATGTTGCTTTTCTACAATAGGACCGAAGGCTACAACACTATTCTGAGTTTCTTTAAAATAATCGTCGGGACTGGCGTGAATGTCTCTACTGAGTATTGGTAGACTGTCTACTCCACGGAGCTCCTTTATTAAAATGGCTTCACTACCTGTTGTAATGTTCATCATTTCACCAAGTTTGAAAGCTCTTTTTCTAACGTCCTTCTGTAATTGCCCTGTGGTCCAGGAAGTGCCACTCTGTAAAATGGCAGCACTAAATAAGTTTTTAGCTTTAGAATGGATAAGTAGATCAATAGAAGCTGCACCGCCTTCTGCACCCATCATGGTTATTCGTTTGGGATCACCGCCAAAGTATTCAATGTTATCCCGAATCCATTCCAGACCTAAAACAATATCTTTTAACCCAGCGTTCCCGGGCAACATTTCGTTTTCTAGAGACAAAAATCCATTGACAGAGAGTCTGTGACTCATCGTCACAACAACTACATCTTCTTCTATGAAGAAATCTGGCGCATATTCTTTAGTTTTGTTATATGAGTTGTAGAAATGTCTATTGTAAATGAACACTATAACTGCTCGTTTCGCCTCATCTAAACCTGGTGTAAATATATCCAAATATAAACAATCCTCAGACCCAAACAGTCCATGAGGTTGGCCTTTCTTTGTGTTCTGGTTAAATTGGATACATGCAGGCTTAAGCTTTGTAGCTCTTAGCACTTCATCCCAAGGCTCAACTGGTTTAGGATCCTATAAAGAGGAAATTTGTCATTATTGAATACCATGGTTATAGAATACTTGGATTGATTATAGAATACATGATATATGGAAATATTATGGTGTGACATAAACTGTAGGTGGTTACCACCAAGACGTCGATGTATTTATTGTACAATGCCCGCCCAACAAGCGTATAAAACGGGACAATGCTTCAAGAAAATCGATACAAATAAATATGCATAAAATGCATAGTTAATTACGTCTAAAGTTGTGACTATACATTACAGTATAGTCACAACTTTAGACGTTTAGATTACACCTCATACATTATTATTATTAAATAATAATGTATGAGGTGTAATCTGCTATTCTATTGAAACTATATAATTATTTACTAACTATATAAAAAATAATAAAAACAGTTTACATGAAATGTTGTAGGGGTAATAAAAACGCTAACGACAAAAAAAAATACCTATATTTACCATAAACTTCAGATCTCCTAGAGGTGGTTTTGCAAAAGGTATCCCCATAAACTCATAGAAGTTTATGTTTTTAAGTAGAGTCTTAGATACTGTTCCGGATATTTGTCCATGTTTAGTTTTCACTATAGGATTTTCCTCACACAAAACATTATTAAATAGTAAAAGAATACAAATGGAAATAAAAGCTACGGTATTAAACATTTTTAAACAGCTATTTTCATAGTCCACTATATCAAATCAATTAGTAAAGACAACTGACATAGTTAGCTACTGTTATCAGATTATTTGCCACATGAATGTATCATTATTATTATAATAAAATCTACTTTAAGCTAAACAATATAATGTCAAGATAAAGCTCCGCATTAATACACGTTTGTATTTTAATGTCATTTAATTAACCAGAATAATATGAGCGTGTTCATATTACTACTTTAGTTCTTCTATTAACGGAGATGAATTCTTTGGAATCGTCAATTTTTTATTATGATCTTACCTATGGAATGTCTATTACTAAATTGTGTTTTCACGCAATAAGTATATTAAAATCTCACCCATGCATACTGCGTGGTCACGTGCATTTCTTACCATTAGATGAGACAGACATACTTAGGTAAGAGTTATACCACGGCCTCACAGAAAACTGATGTCAAACAACGCTTGCATTGTTTCTTCCAAGTGAATAAGGGTACCGGAGGCCTAAACTACCCTCTCTTCTTCCCCCCTGACCACCTCCTTATAACCTTAAGGTGGGCAGCGCATTTACAAGTATTGAGTTGGAGGTGTCCATGGGCGGAGGTTTTCACTAAGTATCAGGTGACCCTTCTGCTCGTTTGCCCCCCTATGCCATAAAAAAGCCGAAATCCATCTAGAGTAAGATTTACAATCCTCGCCTTCAAAAGTTTCCGATGAAGGCTTTGAAAATGGACCGGCTGCAGTTATTAGTAATTGCAAGACACGGCGACGGCGCAAAACAGTAGTATAATTTGAGTTTCTTTATTCCACACTAACTTGTTAATATTTTCAAAAAAATAAATGTATCATACTAGAACCTTTACATCATCCCGGTTGACACTGACTACATATTTTTTCCTGATGGAAAAGTTAATAAAACTATTCTTACTTAAAAGTTAATACAGATTTTCAGACTCGTGAGCTGAATGAAGTAAAATATTAGTTATCAGATATCAGTATGCATTGTTTCTTTTGTGTTGTTCATGTTTAACACACTTCTGCCTGTCTCTTCAAGGATACGGGTGTGAGCGTATATACATATATACATATATATGTACATTCTTTCAAGGTTCTAAGATTGTTCAGATTGTAATAAATGTACAAGTATATGATATTTTGAAAACATTTTCACGGGTTTTATTAATGTTTAACGTGACGTGTTCTTTAAATCGGCCTTTATTATTAGTTTCTTTGACAATTCTCTAGACTGTGTATAGACTGTGTGTAGTACTGTAGAAAATATTCCATACTTTAAACTATGAAGTTAATCTTTGTATTTATTACTCTATGCTTTTCTAATGGATACAGTAATTACGAAATTAAAACAAACGGAACTAGAATAATTGGAAGAAAAATCTACACTGTATATGAAAACCAACCTTATATTGCATTTTGGAAAATTCCTTACTCACGGCATCCAGCGGGGAACTTAAGATTTAAGGTTAGCGAATTCTTTAATATATTTTTTTATAATGTTACATTTGCTTTTGTCAATTTATTTAGCAACTGTATAATTATATTTGTTTTTGTCTAGTTTAGAGGTCGTATAATTACGATTTATACTGTGTTTATGACCAATGCTCCGCTACTAAGGGTCACAGCGTTATGTTTTATCCCCTATAGCCTTCATCAATAAACGGGCAATATATCTTATGCGAGAATTTTAAAATCGTCGTCGTCGTAAATCTAATGCAAGGATTAAATACACAAAAATACAAATACACAAACAAACTCTGGCTCTTTATGATTTGGCATGGATTTAATTATCAGAGGCCTGCAAATTATATTTCACTTATTACTAAGTTTTTTTTGAAATTTGAAATTTTATTTTGAAAAGACAACTCCCTTACTAGGAATAACTCTTCTTCTCTAACAACTTCTTTACAAAAATTCAAATAACGAACACAAAGAACATGCAGACGCAGAACAACAACAAACAAAAGTGCTGTCCCGTGTGGGGATCGATCTCCCAACACTCGGCGCGGTAGCGTAGTGGCGAGGTGAACATTTAAACCACTGCGCTATCCGAGCACCATTATGTTACTATGCAGTGTATATTTTTGGTCCCACTTAAGAGGGGCAAGCCTATTGCTGCCAAAAAGGCAATCTCGAAATCGTACCGACGACTAATGCTATATTGTATACGTGTCATGAGATTCATTTTTTATTAATTGAATTTGTTGTGAAGCTGAATGAATCAAATATTCCCAATATACGTATATACTTACAGAAATGTACATTGTGATTTAATATTTTTATGTCAAGATTATAAACCTTCTGAAACAAATAAAGAAAAAGTTGGATGCTTCCAGTAGCTTTTAATTACTCGGGGACTCTGATATATATAAATATGTAACGCTTCTTCTTCTTATGATTGAAGGTGTAAAGCAATGGATTATCTGGTTTATTCTTTTACTAAACCCATTCGTTACAACCGAAAGCACATTGAATCACGCAACAAAAAATATTGAATGCTACCTGCAAATAACTAAGTATCTTGTATTTATTTTTCAGCCACCGGTAATTCTACCTTGGTGTGATAAATTAATTTGCAATTATAGCACTCCGTACTATGAAACGTGTGAATCGGACTACACAGAAGATTGTTTATATTTAACAATCTACACACCGGTTATTACAGAAACATATAATATCCCTGTCATAGTCTGGATTCATGAAGATTCACATATGCACGCTCCAGACTTTTTTATAGATGAAGGTGTTATTGTCGTTACAATTTCTTTTAGAACCTCAATTTTAGGGTTTCTTAATACTGGAGATAGCTTTGCAGAAGGAAACATGGGAGCAAAAGATATACTAGCTGCACTAAGATGGATAAGAGATAATATTGGTTATTTTAATGGTGATTTGAACAAAGTAACAGTATTTGGCTCTGGCCTTTATGCTAACATAGTAGCTTCACTATTATTATCAGATGCAAGTGAAGATTTATTCACCAGAGTAATAATTCAAGACGGTAGTGCTTTATCACCTGCCGATTATAGAACTTACAACTTTGAAATATCAAACAAATTATACTGGAATCTTAACGGACCTTTTGAAAAGTTCAATAGAACTCACTTCTACGAAATACTCAAAGAGAGTTCTGTTCGTCAATTGTTATTAGCAAGCCAAGATTTATTCGATAGCACTGAGGTCAGAGACAATCAGCGGTTAATTAATTCATTCGGTCCCACAGTTGAAACTTCTGGAAGAACCGCTTTTATGAACAAATTCCCTTGGCAGGTATATAAACGTAAAATTACCAATAACGTAGTGGAAGTTATGATCGGATACACCAACTTTAATTCTTTATACAAACTAGGAGGTTTCGTGAGAAACAAGTTACTTCTAAAGTATTTAAATTATAACTTTCAGTATTTATTACCGTTTGGAGGAAGGAGAGACGAGTATGGCTCGAAGCTATACAATAAGATTAGTAAACAAATAATGGATTTCTATTTCGTTAATGGAACGGTTGGAGAGAGAAGTTTGAGGCGTTACGCGAAATACGTGTCCGATCAAGTGATTTATCCGGTGCTCCGGCAGGCTCGGCTACACGCTGAAGTATCTTGTAATAATGTTTACTTGTACCGTTTTGCCTATAGAGGGTCCTTCAGTATCGTGTGGAACACATTTCTCCGCAATTTAAACTGGAATGGCGCGACGGAAAACGATGAAATCTGTTACCAATTCAGATGTAAGTCGTTAAATCGTGCCTATGATACGGATTTGAGTGAAAAGGTTCTCATTAAGAAGATTGCGAGGCTATTTGCGAATTTCGTTAAACATGGGTAAGGTTTATTTAGATTATATACTTACCTAAATATCAGCTTTTTCGGCTAATGAATTCTCATTCAAGCGCCTGAGGTTTGAATTCTTAATGAAATATTAATTCTCCATGTTTCTTAATTGTTTATTTACTTTAGTAAGTGTACATGGTATTAAAATATTGTAAAGAAAAACGCAAACCATGTTGGTATAGTGGTTAGTGATCCTGATTACTAAGCCAGGGGTCATGGATTCGATTCCAACCCAGCACAAATGATTGTATGTTGAGCACATACTTTTGCTCTGTATGTAATTTACCTATTATATATATATATATATATATATATATATATATATATATGTATATATTTAGAAATATATAAGCACGTATATTGGCAGTCTAGTGACCATAATACAAGCTCTGCTTAGTTTCTGATGAGACTGAATAATGTGAGATGTCTGAAATTAAATAAAAAACGAAGACTTGAAAAGTAGTAAATCTAGTTTGATCCTCATTTCAAAACTAGCTAAGGAGGCGGTAGTCACTTACCGTAAGGTGACCCGTTTGCTGGTTTCTCCACTATGCTATACAAAGAAATTGTTGTTCTGAACTATAACTTATATTGTACATGGTTATAATAATTTGATTACAGAAATCCAACGCCAGACATTAATGATGACGTAATAGAAGGTTTGAAGTGGAATCCGTTGCTACCTCATAACAGTATGCGAGGGTTAAACATTGGAAAAACAGTTAAAATGATTGATGTTCCAGAAGAGAAGAGAATGAGTTTCTGGGATCAACTGCGATTTGAATTCTTTGCTGACGGAGAGATGAATAATGACTTATGATTTTATGTTATTACAAAGAGGTCAGATCACTGGAATGTAGCTATGGCTTTTATTAAGATATCACTTTTATTTTAAAAACTGTACCAACAATATAAAATTGTCAATTTTAACCTTCTTGTTGTATTGCATCTCGTAACTTATCTTTTATTAAAAGGTGAATGTGTTGCGGGGCCTTTACGAACATACAAAGTTCAAATTGACTACAACGGACAACTATTTGTGGTTTACACAATTTTTTCCCCGGGTTGGAATCGAACCCACAGCCTCTGGCTCAGCAGTCAAACTCTCTTACCACTAGACCATTAGGCCATTGCGTATTAAAAACAACTTATAACCACTCATAGTTCAATACGTGTCTCAATAACTAATTGTCACGTTTGTTTGCCTGCGGATTTATCGACAGATTAAACTAATCTATATTGTTTTATGACACAAAACAGGGCTACAGAATAAACACTAATATGATAATGCTTACAGTACAAGAACTCTTAACAGTTGCCAACTCAAAGATAAAATTTAATTTGGCTTCAATCCTATTTATTTATTATGTACTTGTATGTATTGTGTTGCTTTCGGCAGTGGTTGGACCTGAATGAAACACGGCTCCCGTGTGCCCGAAAGCTAATTTAAAATACAATGTATTCGTCTACTAAAGAAGAATGCTTTATCCGTATTTGTCATGGGATAAGGATTAAACCGACTGGAGGGGCACATGATGGTAAGCGACTACCGCCGTGCACCATCAACTCAAGATTCGCAAGTGCATTGCCGGCCTTTTAGGTAATTTCTTGGAGGTTTGAAGGTCATATCGGTCCAGAAATACACACAATTTCACATTTTTATTGTTATATGAAAATTGCTTTCTTGCCCTGGGCCTTTATTTTCTTTTGCAAATCTTTCCGGGCACGTCCCGATGTTCTAACACCATCCTGTGAATTATATTACTGAAATATAATATCTCACGAGGTAATAGTTTTAATCGTAAATTAGCTTAACAACAATTGTCAGTAATAATTAAATACAAATAATTGAACAGTCTAGAGAACCGTGGGCCGCAGCAGTGTGATTTTCTGTAGAATAGGGCCACCCTATCTCTTCCCATGGGTGGTGTAAACTGCATCTAAGGGATCAGACTGTTTTCTATCAGACAGTATGTATACAGTCATATACTGCTCTGTGGAGTGCAATAGGCTTGCCCCCTAATACGTTAATGAGACCTAATTGGCAAATCTCTAAACTCTAATTGGCAAAATGAGGGTGTTAATTACAGCTTTGCCTACTACTCCTTAGTGGATATAAGCGGAGCTTATCTATGTATGTAAAACTAAAACACCAAAGTATAATGTATTGGACATCAACCAATCAAATAAGAGAACTCGAGACTGTTACTTAAGGGTATCATCATTCAAAATGTCCAATAAAAATCTCCTAGCTCAGTTATTAGATCAGCACCTTTGACACCCAAACTACATAATTATACATACAAAGTTTGATTGCGTTAGAGGGCTCGGATTTCCCGCCACCGGCCAGCTCGAGTTATAGATATGCGACCCTGACTTTCTTGAGCTATTGCTTATAATCCCCCAATCCGTCTATACAACCTAAACTAAGATACTATTTTTCTTTAGAATATAGGATATGAACTATTAAAGGGTTTCTTTAGCAATCAAGTAATGCCTATTTTACATAGTAACAAAGATGGCGGCAGTAATTTATATATAATTTATGTTCACCTTGATTGCCCACCATGATTGCTTGATAGTCCACCAGAAATAAAATCAGAGTGCTTCCAAATCATTTTGTTAGAGTACTAACGTGTAAAAAGTGTTTATTCGCCTCTATTTATTTTAACGATATTTTAACGACACCCTAGATACTTCATTGTGTTTTTGTAGTAAAAGCTTAGATAATCTTTTATAATGATCAAGGCTAAAACGTCTTAGTACCTACATTATAATATATAAGATACATATATACATACATGCACTCAAGCCTACATGTCTAAAAGGGTAAGCAGAGGTGTCTCAAATAGAGGTAATTACGCCCTAGAGCCCAATCGGCTCGATGGATTTCGACATGTGAGGTGTATTTGAATGGTTTTACTAGTGGGAGTGACTTAGAAAATAAAATTTCAAGATAAAGTCGTGTCGTAACTGTAGTGTTATATATTTTGTATATATTGTTTATTAAGGAATACACACACAAATACTCTTGTTAGAAAGTGTACCTCGAATAAAATGGGACCAAAACTAGGTCAGTCACAGAATGTAGATGCATATATCAAATACTGATATCATTTTAAATATTCCTGGCGTTTCCTGCGAATTGCTGTATTCGTGTGTTTGCCGCCAAATTAAATATAGTTTTCATTTCAAAAGTTGTGGGGCTTTTTTTTTTAACGTTAGAGTGCATGCAGTATTATATTTGTTATTTTGACTCGACTGCTCAATAACGTTGATAATGTTTTTCGAGTGTGTGATATTCTTTTGTCACGCTCAAGGGCCTAAACAGCTTCATGGATTTCGTGTGACATCTCATTTGAATTCTGTTAATATAGAAATAATATTTAAAACTGACAATCCAAATTCATAAGTAATCAGTAGTCATAACATTTCGTAAGAAGGTCTGACATTACTGCAAATGTATGTTACCTACATATATTATTGATGCTTCTAATAAATATATTTTTATATCGCTTTCTGTATAGCATATAACTACAATGATTCCGAGATCAAAATCGAATCGACAATCGAATCGAAATACAGTATTTTCTTTCTCCCAAATCTAACTGTCTAATTCCTATTAAAGGTTGATGTTATTTATAAGTTACTTTATGTCAGCTGAAAAATGGTGCCACATAACCTTTTTATTCAAAAAAGGCTTCGTACCTTCGCATTTACCCAACCCGACCTTTATACCCGAGATCAAGGATAATCTGCTAAATAAAGAATTGTGGGGTAAACTATCAGGTAATCACATCTGATAAATCATGTGATACACTGAGTTTCCTAGCTGAGAAAAAGGATTTTTTTTATGGCATGCTGTACACCATTGTTTGTGCTGACAAGTCGACTATAGCTAAATATTACAATAGTAAACAACGTGATCTGACATCTTAAGGTTTAATTTGTTACATTGAATAGGTAGGAACTTATTGCATTTTGTATGATGTAAAGTATTAAATTGTTCTATATAAAGCTTACTTAAAGCTGTGGGAGTATTTCTACATACTCAAAGCCTTACTTGCTAAATAAATGCTACATTAATAAAACTGTCAACTGTCAAACCGCCATATTGCCTCAAAATTCGCATGTGAATTGACATAAAAACATGTTTTAAAAAAATACAAGTAACAATTTCTTTAATTAATTAACAATCCCAAACACATTTAATAATTTTGAGTTCAAATATCTGTTGCTCATATTTAAAAGATTTTGTAATGCTTATTACTACCTTTTGACAAGTCTACAATGTAGTTATAAATTATCGCCTTATTTGAAACGGGTAAAACATATAAAGTTTCGTTGGGACGGTGACAAGCTACATACACATACGTATGTATGTAACAAATGCCTATATCCCCTAAGGGGTAGGCAAAGGTGTATGAAACACCCACATTTTACCAATTAGAATTTGGTCCCACTAACAGCCTATTGACGTTAACCGAGCATTGTATACTGTCTGACAGAAAACAATCCTTTAGTAGCCTTTTGCAACACCCATGGGAAGAGAGAGGGTGGCTGGTGGTAGTTTATTTTACTCTACCGAGAACCACAAGGCTTAGATATTATATTATATGGTTTACAGTAGCTAAAATTATGTCATTTCCTTCCCACTTTGATCCCGGTTCTTTTAAGCGGGACGTGAAAAAGTATCTCACCAGGCCGAAATAGTGATGGTCACCATGCTACATTGACTAGATGTGCAATGAGGGTGGTGAATACCACTCTTGGACTCCACTTATTGTTTTCCATCAGACAAAGTGGAGTCACTATGGTAGGCTGATATAAAAAAAATAATAATTTTAAATCACATATGGGGAAACAGGGGATAAAATCATTCCTCTATATACACGAACACTTAACAGAAATACCATCTTCAATTCAATTAAATAAAAGTTAAGTAAGTATTCCAATGGACTTAAAAGGTAACAAACTTTTTAATCCCACAAATTTTTATACCTTGTGGAAATCGAACCCACGACCTCAACAGACAGTGAAACTCCGGCTCAACAGACAGTGAAACTAACCACTAGACCAATACGCTAGTTAAGTGTCTTATTTCTATGTCAACTTATTTTTTTGGCTTCAAGGGCAAAGGGTGAATAACAATAGACTCGTTGATGGTAAACAACATAAATCATCCGTCTTCCGACAAAGGGTTGTGGGATGTTGCCCCAAATATTGATGGATTTAAGGACATTTGAGTAGTCTATTGTGTTTCTACAAAGCACTCTCTAGTGTAAGTAACTCAAGTTGATGACGTAATATTCGACCCTTTTTTGTGTCTGCGATATAACAGTAATAATAGAAAGTAGGAAGTAATAATCCAAATTATTCTCTACAAAAAAGAAGTGTTTGAAGGCGGGAAAATGCGTAAGAACGTGGTAAGAATGAGTTATCTGCACGAGTTGACTGCACGGATCGCGCAACGGTTTAAGTAGTCACCTCGCTACGTGTTGTGGGTTCGATCCACGCACGTAAAAACACCTTGTGTAATGCTCAAATTGTTGTTCTGAGCCTGAGTGTTCTTTGTGACCGTTATTTGAATGTTTGTAAAGTCACAGGAATTAATCCTAGTGCGGGAGTTGTCTTTTTAAAGAAGAAGAAGAGTTATCAATGAATGATAAATCTAGTATATAATGTATAGTAACTACAAATAGCTAGTAATGTGTTATGACAAAGCCGGCTACTTATGAATTTGATATGATCTTTTCTTATGTCAAAATATTTTTAGTTAAGTTGGAGTGATTCGTACTTACACTCACGCTTATATTCCCTAAGGGTTAGGCAGAGTCGTCTCAAACTCCTAATTTTTGCCAAACTTTGTCCTCCTTACGTATTACACGTATTTACGACCGGTTTGGTTGTATATATGTGTATTGTTGATAGACAACAGTTCGATATCTTATTCGCCTTTTAAGTAGCCTCGGTAAGAGATGGGCTGGTCTTATTATACCCTATTCTGCCACTGATTATCACACGGCTTAATTCTAGTATATAAAACAAAGCTGGGGCAAACTAAATACTAACAGTTGCAAAGATCCCCATTTTGTGGCATCGATAAATCATTTAAGATTATTCGCTGCTCGTTCTAAAATAAGTTTTCGAATTTGTGAATATAAACAGCTAAACCATATATTTATTCAATTGAATGTATGATCTGCAAGACAAGCGTTATGATAAGAAAATAGGGGGGTTTTGAGCAGAAGTCCTTAAGTAATTATACACTAACTATACGAGGGAATATCAAGAAATTTTATTTTACATTTTTAACCCGACGCAAAAGGAGATGTGTCAGAAGTATGACGTTTCTCTCTGTGTATCTGTGTGTTTGTGTGTCTGTCTGTAGAATCGCTATGAACGATTATGATTTGTTTGTTTTTTTACAGAAACAAGTTCGATAATATTATAATTTTCTGGCGGTTTGTACGTAGAGCACATTTCCGAATGCTTTTTGAATTTATAGAACTCCTATAAAATGAATATGTAAATGTGTTCAGTAGCTATTTAAACTTTTAAAATGGTTTTATTTAGCTTGCCCTGTTTGTTGTTTATTTATTGGGGTCAAATTTACTAATTGAAATGTTACTGTTGACAGATTGATCTGATATTTGGTACACATCTACAGTTCTGATGAAATTGTATATTTAATGTATTCAGTATATAAATACAAGATGACCGCCGCTACAATGAGGGTGAGGATTTTACAAGTAGAATAGAGTACACTATAAAAAAGTCAAATCCCCCCATATATGGCCCCCAACCATATGGGGCTTATCATTTTTAACAACCCCCTCAATATATGTATCAAATGAAAGGGCTTGAATAGGAAATTACTATACATACATACATAATATCACGCCTCTTTCCCGTAGGGGTAGGCAGAGACCACTTCCTTACATTTGCTACGATTCTTTCATTTTGCTACATAGCTTTCTCGCTTCTTCAACTTTCTTCTTCTTTCCGTTCCGCATACAGGCTCGTATAAATTACTGTACACTATGATAAATTTCAATCCTAATAAAGAGTATTTTAAATAACTAAAAAACACACTTTTATAGAAAAAAAAAAACTAAAAATGGAAAATACATTTAAATAAATTTGAATTAAGAATAGTGTAAATAAGAAAAAAAAAATATTGTAAAAAAGCGTAGGGTGTGTGATGTCAATATTAATAAATATTTTATTGACAGATATAAGGAGAAGGATTATCATGTTGTGATCAAAATGTGTTTTTTTTAGTTTTTTTTTATTATTTCTTTTTCAATTTTTAGTTAAATTTTCTATAAAAGAGTGTTTTTTTTTGCTACTTATTCAAAGCCGGTAACTTATCCGAGAAATAGGTGATCGGCGCGCCTGGTAGTTTCTCTTCTTGGTCCTGGCCCAAAGACACTTCCACCAAAAACATTAGCCTGTTAGGAATTGTTCGGACTTATACCGGCTGCTGGTTTCCGCCATCGTCCTACGCGACAAAATATCCATCCCCATCACCTGGACGATTGGCACTCCACCACTGTGCGCTTCTCCAGAAGCTTTTTGCCTCGCACAACCAGCTTATGGAACAAATTGTCGCCTGCCGTATTTCCAAACCGATACGACCTTCAAACCTTCAAGAAGAGAGCGTACCTCTACCTAAAAGGCCGGCAACGCACTTGTGACTCTTGAGTTGCGGGTGTCCATGGGCGGCGGTAGTCACTTACCATCAGGTGACCCGTCTGCTCTTTTGCCCCCTATCGCATAAAAAAAATAAAAAAAAAAGAACTATTGAATTGTCATCGGTCCTTGATAAGTATGCATAATTTCGAGATTGAATTCGAGACGTTTTGAAGGAGTTCAAAATCATGTTCAAAGTTTCCGTTACATAGGCACAAATGCCAGATTTCATATTTGTTTCAAAATTTCTAATTTCGCATTTGCTTCAGTGTAGGTAATGGGTATCAAATTAAAGAGCTTAACAAGTCTATAAATATTAAGCAATAAATACTAAAAACTTGAAAATAAAATAAGTAAACCTTTAATTAAAAAAAAAAAACCTATTTTATTTCACTATAGAATATTTCACTCATTTTCTACCGATTTAAGGTGTTATATACATACATTTTATAGGAATTGTTTAAAATGGAGAATTACATTAGTTTCCAACACAAATACGTTTAATTAAGCTTCAGGTGGACGTTGGATATGTTTGCAGAAGCACTTTCAGAATCGCAACTAATCTTATTAAGACCAAAACAGAGTCTTAGTTGAAGTTTGTTACAAAGTTGTCTTCGAACAGTTATATAGGGTGCTAGTTTGAAACTTGAGACGACAGAGAATACATCAAATACTTCACTGTTATAAGCTCCCACATATCGGTTAAGTTTTGTAGATTCCTGCACCATGCTTGTTATAATATATACATATATTTTGTGTGTTTATCACGATTTTAAGTGCTTACTTCTTAACAGGTTATTATAAAATTTTCTGCAGGTTTCCGCCATCGTCCTACGCGACAAAATATCCATCCCCATCACCTGGACGATTAGCACTCCACCACTGTGCGCTTTTTGTCTCGCACAACCAGCCTATGGAACAAATTGTCGCCTGCCGTATTTCCGGACCGATACGACCTTCAAACCTTCAAGAAACGAGCGCACTCCTGCCTAAAAGGTTGGCAACGCACTTGTGACTATTGAGTTGCGGGTGTCCATGGGCGGCGGTAGTCACTTACCATCATGCGACCCGTCTGCTCGTTTGCCCCCTATCGCATAAAAAAAAACAACAACCTTATAATGAGCAGATTCACTTCGCCTAACCTATTATTACTACTTTAATAATAAATTACTAAAATAAATAAATAATAAGTAAAAAGTAATAAATAGTACATAGTATTATTACTTTTTTAATAATAAATGAATATTAGGGATATCTAAGAGGCTTGCCTCCTCTTACGTAATTGAGACTAAATCATTGTTGGCAAAAGTGGGCGTGTGAGACGCACCTGACTACGATGTCGGTGATAAAGGTATGCGTTTATTCTAAATAGAAACTTACGTGGAATTAGTAACGCGACATGTGATAGTAGAACAGCTTAATATTTTATATAGATATACAAAAATAATGAAGTTAGAATAAATCTCACAGAGAAAATTTCACACTTACGTGGAAACTATATATAAAACTAATTAATGTAACAAACCATATTTCTTTTACCTTGAAAAAAAACTTGGAGGCGCCGGGTATCGATCCCGGTACCTCTCGCATGCTAAGCGAGCGCTCTACCATCTGAGCTACGCCCCCCTCACTTACAACAATAAAATAAATGTATATATATTTAATAATGCGCAACTGTCACACAAACTGCGTCAGCTCAATAACAAAGCCGGTGATTACAACTCGACCTTTCAAAATACTCGCTTGCGAAATTTAATATGTAAGTAGATCTACTTTCTAAAGTGCTTGGTCAGTCAAGTTACCGTCAGCAACTCTAATTTGCTATTTAAAAATACCTACGTGACCTTTTCGTAACTGACTCATAATCCCATTAAAAATAGGTCCGGCAGGTTAGGCAGTCTTACTGGAATAGAAATGATCATGGGACATTGCTCAATGGCTAAACAATGCAATAGAAAAACAATCTTCAAGAGAATGGAAAAGCAATTAGTTTTCCTTGTCTTACACCCTTCCATGACCTGAGGATAATACATAGTACTAATTGTTAGAAACATACATATAACGCACACTTCGTTGAAATTGATTTTTTTTGCAAATCTTCAAATACATACTTGTTTTGAGATTTTCACTGCTGTTATTCTTTTTTTTAATTTTTACAATAACAACATATATATATATATATATATATATATATATATATACCTTTTTTAAATGCGCATGACGCATTTAAAAAAAGTGTTTCTTTAATATTACTCTGTTTACATAGGTGTGGGTTATATATTAACTCATATAGGTATGCTATATGTAATGTAACGTATAACTGTTATACATATGTGCCTATAAATATAAATAAAAAAAAAAAAATTGATTTATTGACTTTTAAAAAAGAACGTGACTGACTTTCATAAAAAGCCTTTACTGCGCCTTTCCAATTAGTTAGTGCAATAGTTTCGATCGTAAAAACTTATTCAAAATGTGTGGTTTCCCATGATGAAATCTTGATATGGTTACAACGGACCAACGTAGAAGTGAGCTCTGGGCAATAAAAAAAAATTGCAAATCGGACTACAATTGGTGTAGAAATTGCGTAACGTACATAAAAAAATATACAGTCGCACATAAAACTTTTATGAAGTCAGTTAAAGAGAAAGAAAAGTGAGATCTACTCAATATTTTATTGCATGCCACAACGTTTTTAAATACAGGTGTTATATTGCTAATAAATATATGTAGATTATTGTGGACCCTGTCGGGCAAGCAACTTAGAAGGAATGCGTTGAATTTTACAACGCTTCAAATAGTATTTAAATATAACTATAATAGAACTAATGCTGCCTTTGTTGTTAGTATTTGGTCTGTTCTTAGTTTCAGTTCTCTGTTCTTTTAACATGTGTGTAAATGTCCGTAGTTTTTCTTCCTTTTTAATAGTTGCCGGTGACTTGATATATATTTTTGTGGACATTACTAAAGTACATGATGAGTGTATGTGTATATTTTATCGCAATTTCTTTGTTTCTTAGTGAATATGTTGTCTGTGTATATTTTTGTTTTGTAAAAAAAAGCAGCTTTTTACATTGCACTTGCTTGAGGCTGGTTAACTAGTTGAATTGGTGAAGTGCAATGCTGAGAGGTATGAGTCTCTGACTAATAACCTCTTATGCAGCTGTGCCAACCGACCACCACCTCCTCAGCCTCAGCTTGACTTGTCTCCCCCGATGTTGGTTCTTCCAGCAGAGCCCTGACTTTGGAAAAATATTACTTAATTACCTTAGCCTCAGTTTCACCAATCATAGTTATCATAACATAAGTTTCAAACAAATGATCAAAAGAATTGCAAACATGAACCTCGATAATTATTCTACAATGATTTTGCTATAAGGTAATATTACGAGAAAAGACATAATAAATGTAGACACCTTATTTAAATTTAAATATAGGAAAGCTAATGTTGTGCGCTTTTCCTGACTCTGAGACTTTTTCAGATCAGGACAATTATTATATGTATTTATAAGTTGAATAGTACTATTCATAGGCTGACATGTTGTTATAGTAACAAATTATTGTATTTTGAGACTAATAAATTTGTTAGTGGTTTAAGGTAAACTCAGAGAACTTTATCTCTGTCTTGGGAATGTAGACAAATGATTGCTATGTTGATAGCATATAATATTAATGACGTTATAGCTAATATAAGAAACACTAGTATTAAGTTTTACGAAGGAGAATCCACCTATTATACCAACATCTATGGAGGGCACTACCAGTCAGAGAGAGTATTCTCTTTCAGCTGGAACTCGTATGGACATTCTAGACACTTCAGTTTTAGTGGTCGGGGTTGCTCCAGATAACTATTTAAACATGTTTGTAAGACAACAGAAGTAACCTCTTCAAACAACCAATTATTGTTAGAGTGTAGTAAAATGGTATCTTCTGGCAATTTTACTCATAATAATAAAAAAAACAAAGGGAGTGCAACATACTTCAAAATTGTTTAGTCAAAATATCCAAGATTGCGCTTCCAAATTACTTGATATAGAATTGTTTTTGGAAAATACCAAGTTTGATGTTATTGTTTAACAGAACATTGGTTAAATGATCATCAAATAATGTCAATAAATTATGAAAATTATTGTATAGTTCTTCAGCCTTCAGCCTTCTTCAGCCGAAAACATAATAAATGGCGGATCTTTAATATTAGTTAAAAAATCTATTAAATCAAAAGAACGAAAAGACATCATCGGGCTGTCTGTTGAACACGCCATTGCATTGTCCTGTGTTGAGCTTGATCAGCATGTTATAGTATGCGTCTATAGACCTCCAAGTTACCAGAATCTATCTTTGTTTGATTCTGTAGAAGATGTGTTAAAGAAACTTAGTACTAGTAATAAGTCAGTAGTCATATGTGGTGATTTTAATATTAATTTGCTAAAAAATAACTCAAATACTGTCAGATTATTAAGTCTACTTCGGTCATTTGATCTGTCAAATGTTTTCAATGAGCCAACCCAGGTGACAGCTTCCTCTGCCACATGTATTGATAATATTTTTTGTATCTGTAATTACCTTCACAAACAAATTGTAAATAAGTTGACATCTGATCACAGTGGATGGACAGCAACATTTTGCTCCTACATGCCTTTACACAAAATTCTGATAAAGTTTAGGCCAATGACTGGTAAAAATTTACAGAAATTTTAAAATTTTTTGGCCAGTTCATTATGTGTTCAGAATTTTAATAATGTATGTGACCCAAATGACTTTTACGCTAAGTTCTTCTCACTATTAGACGCCCAATTTAATTACACTTCCCACTAAAGACTAAAACTATTTGCTCAACGTTCTTATTTAGTGATTGGGCTTCTCCAGGTATTCGTAAAAGCAGGGAAAAACAACGAATAATACAAGCTTTAATGAGTATGTTTCAAAATATTCAAAAACTTTCAAACTGTGTGCAAATTAGCTTAAGCGCTTTATAATAAAATAAAATCAGATCTAGTTAAGAGAGAGAATCTGATTATAAAATAAAAACTACTTGGCAAATAATAAATAATAAAACAGGTATAAAAAACAGCATAATACTTTAATTTAGAGACTACAAATGGTTCCATCAACTCAGATGTAGAAGTAGCTCAGAAATTTGAAAACTTTTTCGCTAATACTCCTGTAAAAACAGAACGCGCGGGTGAAGATTTTAAAGTTTTAGTAAACTTTAAATTCCTCACCCGCGCGTTATGCTGCTTTACTCAGAAAGAATGTAGTGTACTCTTTGGAGTTTAGGTTTGAGCATACCAAACCCCAGGCAGTTATAAAAGCTTTTAAAGATCTTGAAATTAAATCAACAGAAGATCTTTGGGGAATGTCTGTAAAAGTCTGTAGTGTAGTATTAATGATTTACTATATTTACATCTAAATAAACCGAAGATGGTATTATTTGCAGATCACAAATTGATATTTAAATTATACCAACAGTCACTAAATCTTGACGACGTGAATAACTTTATTCTTCACACACAGAAACTAAATGCATTAGATTTCAATTACCTAATGTTAGAAGTAGTGAATGTGACATCATATTGAATGGAGAAAAACTGGAATTTGCTAATCAAATGGTGTTCCTAGGAATTAAGCTACATGAGAGATTACAATGGGGATCTCATATCTTCATCATCTCACATCTCTTGCAGGGCGGCTACG
Source organism: Tyria jacobaeae (assembly GCA_947561695.1). Lineage (NCBI taxonomy): Eukaryota > Metazoa > Arthropoda > Insecta > Lepidoptera > Erebidae > Tyria > Tyria jacobaeae. Next base: position 14,013,024 of record OX387224.1, on the reverse strand, counting down.
CTCAGCGGCTTATGCTGTCAGAAAGATCAGACGGTTAACAGATGTAGTTAACCGCGCGTTTGGTCTATTTTAGCTACTTCCACAGCATTATGTGTTATGGCGTTTACACGGACTGTGGGGCCGGGCTACTGACATCGAATCGATCTTTATCTTGCAAAAGAGAGCTGTCAGAGCCATTTATAATCTACGACGACACGAATCCCTCAGGGAACTATTTAAAAGGATTAATATTATGACGGTACCTTGCCAATTCATTTATGAAAATATAATGTTTGTAAGAAAAAATCTACATCTTTTTAATAAACTAAACATAATTTAAATACTAGAAACACAGACCAATTAAATCAACCATTTTTCCGATTAGTTAAAGTACATACATCTTTTATGGGCAGTACCCCATATTAAATGTTATCACAAAATTTCTTGTGATATATTGCAATTAAATGAAAGGAAACTTAAAACCCATATCAAAAATATACTTTGTAAACAAGCTTATTACAAATTAGAGGATTATATCCAAGATAAGAACGCTTGGAAACATGCTGGTCCTGCTCCATATGGCAATTTTGAGTTTAGACAAAATTAAACTGGTTGCTAATTGTATTGTATAAGGATTTATATTTTTGTAAAATTGTTTTATACGATTATTTTAACTCACATACTGACTTATTACTTGATAATTTTTTCTATATCTATGTAAATCGTATACTACTTTTACTAAGTTTGTTAATGTGTGAGCTCCATGTATCTATCAAAAAATTCATTTATCTGTCGTTGCGTCGTCGTGTTTATGCTTTAATTCTTTTTAACTATTTCGGTATAGAAATATTGTTCTTGGTGCATCATTTTCACACATAATTTTAATTATATATAATGATTGTATTTAAACAAAACATTTTAAAAGAGTAACGATGGAGTTTCTTGCCCATTCTTCTCCATACGAAACTAAATTTTGGAAGGGGCGACTATAATCATTTCTATTGTAAATGATGACGTTCAAAAGTGCCTTTTGGGTATATTTGAAATAAATGCTTTGACTTCGACTTTGACTTTACAACAAATTACTTTGACAAATTTCATACTACCAGTATGTACATACATGCCAGTATCAGAAGGGTCTCAATATTTGTGGTTTTTTTTTTGTATGTGTAATTGATAGGAGGGGAGTGAGAAGTATAACAAGGAGGGGGAACTCATTACTCTCTCTCGATTTTATGGCCATTAAATGAAAAAAATATTTCTAAAGTTTTTTTTTGGTAAGGTTAGAAGGACAATATTTTAGTTTTGAAAAGTAATTTCTAAGTTGGGGTTGCTTAGAAAATTTTGTGCTATTTAATTTTTTATTTAATAGACTAGTCTATCCATTCACTGTTTTCTATTTATTCATGTTCTCATACAAACAAATTAAATAATCGTATTGGCTTATTGATTTGAAAGCAAAGTATTGAAGCCATCTGTAAAAAAAGATTTACATTGCATTAGACCTAAATAGATTTTGATTTACAGAAAAAGTCAATTTTTACATTAACACTGATTGCTGTGTCGTTGGGGAGTTAACTAACAACGTAAAAACGAAACTACATTCCTGGCGACAGTCCACGGAAAATAGGTATAGGCGTTTTATTTTCGGAAACTCATAGTAGGTGTACTTTGTTGGTGTAGGTTTGCCATGAGGAAACGGCGCGACACGTGGTGGCAGAGTGTACTGCGTGGGAAGAACCGCGCCGTGCCCTCGTCGCAGAAATTGGAGGAAATCTCTCGCTGCCAGCTATTGTAAGAAAAATGGTTGGCAGTGAGAGTTGTTGGGACGCTGTTATATCCTTCTGTGAAACAGTAATGACACAGAAGGAGGCTGCGGAAAGGGAAAGAGAAATATCAACTGCCCTCCCGATCCGCAGCAGGTGCACCGGGCGTCGCAGAAGGGCTGATAATGCCCTCTTTCGGCCCCCCTAAATGACCCGTGGGCGACGGATTTGGGGAAATCCGTCGTCCATAAATGGGTCCGAGGAGACAGCGCCACATATTCAACGCGCGCCTCTTTATGGAGGATGGACAAAGCGAGCGGGGATAATATTTAACCTTCTCAGAGACGGGGACCTGCACATGCGGGCCAGCACTGCTTGGGACGCGGACGAATATGACTCCCGTATCCCCGGCAGAAGGTGCGAGATGGAGCTCACTGGTGGTTTTAGCCGGTAGGAGTCCGGCACACCCCTCCGCCGTACCCCAGGCGGAGGTCAGTCCATGATGGATTTCCCCAGTTAAAAAAAAAAAAAAAAAAAAAAAAAGGTGTACTTTGTTGCTTGTACTCTGTAGTAGCAACAGTAAATTGGTATATTCCAATCAGTCGATGATTTATTTTTTATTTATTTATTTATTTATTAGGGCCCGCCAACAATTGTTTACATTTTTACCTTAAAAATATTACAAATTCAATATTATGGATCATAATGTAACAATTACTTAAAGGTAGGCACAGCATGCATTATTACAAAAAAAGAGTATTTAAAAAAAAAAAAAATGGTAAATCACAAACAACACAAGAATAAACAAGTGAGAAAAAGTGACAACAAATTAACATTTACTATAAAGTTAAATAAACATAGTTACAGTATAGAATAGCCAATTCAAACGTTAATCAGGGTCTGGCAATGAGCTCAAAATCGACTTAAATCTGTATAAAGAATCGCAATGGATATCAATTATGTCACTGCAGCCATTTAACACCTTGCAGAATCTCGCACATGGAGAATTAGCACCCAGAACAGTTCTCCTCAATGGCGGACACAGTGGCGTGATAGGTTTGCGCGGAATCCTTGAAGGCACTCGAAATCTAAGAAGAGCCAGTAACGGGGTGCAATCAATTATGTAATTGACAGTCTTAAAAGCAGAGATTGCGTCATTTAATTCCAACCGACTGGCAAGAGATTTTAAATTAAAATATTTAAGCCTGTCTGAATAGGAGCGAACTTTTTTGGATATGCCATTGCAATATGCAAGATGCCAAAGAAATCGCTTTTGGACTCGTTCCAATCGCAGGGAATGCGTTGCGTAGTGTGGTCGCCAGACTATACTGCAATATTCTAACGTGCTTCGGATAAGACTATTATAAAGCAATAATTTAGTCCTGTTGTTACGAAAGTTCTTGCAGGTTCTTAAGACAAATCCTAGCATTTTGGAAGCTTTCTTTATAATGTGATCCAGGTGATGCAAAAAAGTTAGTTTCTTATCAAATATCACACCGAGATCTCTAATCGTATCCAATTCGTCAATAATGGTACTTTTTATTTGGTACTTAAAGTTGATGGGGTTACGGCTCCTAGTAAATTTTAAATACTTACATTTATCAATATTTAAGTACATTTTATTATTTTCACACCATTCTACTAATCTATTGAGATCACTTTGAAGTAGCCTAGCATCTTTCTCAGATTTAATGAGTCTTGAAAACTTCAAATCATCTGCAAATAAATAAGTGTCGTAATACAAGAAACAGTCGGGGACGTCATTAATGAAGTAATTAAACAAGATTGGCCCCAAATGGGAACCTTGTGGCACACCGGATAACACGGGCTCTAAATTTGATTGATAACCATTGAGTACTACATAGAACACTCTACCTGTCAAATATGATGCTATCCACTCCAGCATGGATCCACATATACCGTAAGCTTGCAGTTTGTGGGAGACCTTATCAAATGCTTTACTAAAATCAGTGTAAATTACATCAGTTTGATGACCTGAATCCATGTTTTTAAATAATGTCTCGGTGAAAGATACTAAGTTTGTACTCGTGGCTCGTTTTCCAACAAACCCATGCTGACTCTCACTCAAGTATACTTTTAGATGATTTTGAAAATATGGGCATATTAGCATTTCGAAAATTTTAGCAAATGATGATAAAATGGAGATTGGTCGATAATTGGATATCATTTCAACGTCGTTAGATTTGTGTATTGGAACCACTTTTGCATTTTTCCATTTTGAGGGAAATATACCACTAAGTAGTGACTTGTTATAGATCAGCATTAGTGGGCGAACTAACTCTTTGGAACAGGCTACAATAAAAATAGGTGAAATTTCATCGGGGCCAGCTCCCTTAGTTATATCTAAGCTTTGTAATATTTTTAGTAGATGTTCATGTTCAACTAAGGGGCTACTTAGGGACAGGCTATGCTTTTGAAGTGATTGTATGTGCTCAGTTTTGTATTTGTCGTTTGAGTATTCTTCAGAACTGTAAACTCTAGAAAAATAATCAGCAAATAGTTGACATATTTCCGTTCCATCCGTTGCGGTTTTCGATCCATCGGCCATAGATTTGGGGTATGCACTAGATCCCCCTCGTTTGGCCTTTACATAACTCCAAAATACTTTGGGATTATTTTTTATTTCGCCTTCCATAAACCTAATGTAATTATTGTAACACCATGTTGACAAACGATGGCAGCACTTTACTATGTAACTTAATTCCAATGCATCCAATGATTTAGATTTTTTAGTTTGCCTTAATTTATTTATTTCATCAAAGATGAATTAAAGCTATATTCAAATTATAGCAATTTAAATGGCTTATATATGTGCGAACGCTTCAACATACATATAATTATAAACGTATATAGACAAAGTCTGCTGATTTGTTTTATATAAATTGTTTGCTACTGGCTATTAAAAAGTTATCAGAAACAATAATAAAACGATACGAGCACACATATATATTTATATACTTGAGGTATGAAACGGTACATTTGCTTTTATAAATAGATCATGCATCCTATATCAATGTCTGTACAAGTATAGGTCAATGTCTTTACAATGTGTAAAATAATAAATCTATACATATTTACATAAATTCCAGCCTTTTTTAAACAAATGAGAACGGAGGATGTTTTTTTTGAGTAAGGTAAAGTAAAGTGATAAGATAATACATATATAGATACACGTTTCTAGTAAACCTGTATTTGGTGGTATATTTTGCGAGCGGTTTGTTGTCTTCACCCAATTACCTCTCCTCTTTCCCGACTAATCCCCTCCTCTTTCCCTCTCTTCATTTCCTCCCTCAGCACCCTCAAACCTCAAAGTCGGACAGCGCACTTAAGAATCTTAAGTAGCAGGTGTCCTTGAGTAATGTGTGTCACTAACCATCAGGTGACCCATCTGTTCATCTGTAGAAGTAGTCAAGTTTTGCCCACAATAAAAAAAAAAACATAATTAAAAAAAATTGTGGCCTAGAACAGAAAGATTCAACTGAATATCGTGCAATTTACGTATATAAATGGATATTAGGTATATTGCACAATTGCAACCCAAGTACTAACACAGCCAATCGTCACAAAAATGTATTGCTATAATGACTGATTGGTTTCAATATTTAACAAAATTACACCCACTAATAGTTTTGCATTTCGTCAATAGATTAAAATACCGCACTCACAACAAATATAATTGAAATATATGTATGTGTCTAATCAGAAGAATTTCTTGTGAAAACAGCAGACAAACATTGGCAAACGACTATTTTCTTTACGAGTTGTATCAATTCCCTATGACGTCTTTCATCACAAAGAATACAAGTAAACATATGTCTTGCGTCAACATTCACTTACTCTTGATTAGGTTCGTAATGTAATATATATTTGCTTACGTGCTAAATTGAACGAGTGAGTATCTTAATCAGGTTCTAATGGACTGAAGTTCGAAATCTGCAGAAATATGTATACCTCAGAAAGTAATAAAACCACAATTTGTTGCACAGACTTACTCGCTCAGAATGGCGATAAGGAAAAATGTAAATATTGTGAACGTACTACATAAACTACTAGATACCCTGTTTCTTTAGGTAAAACATGTCCCAAGTTTAATTGTGCCAAAACTAGAGCGACTTAAAATTCTAGTTATTTTACTTTACTTTGCCTACCCCATACAGGCGTAAGCGTATGGGTGGACACATAAAATTACATATTATACCAACCTTTACAAACTACAAATTATTTCTGTGTTACCGGGGACTTGACAAACATACAAGCAATGAATACAATGAACGCCCAGACTCAGGACAACTATTTATGAAACAGTCAAGTGTTTGTTCCATGTTGGAATCGAACTCACGACCTATGACTCAGCAGCTAGGATCACTAATCATTAGACCAATGAATTCAAACAAGTACTATTTCTGTGCTATAGTAAATTGACCTACAAAATGTACGTTAATGATAAATACACGTGGTGACACTGTTGGCGTAGCAACCCTGTCGCGGGCATCAAACACAGCGGGACAGAGGGTGCTCGTGGCGCTTGTCGGCGCTGTTGGGGGTCTATTCCATGAGTGAAACGTGACTGCATAAGAGTGAATTGTGCAGCTATTGTGATATTCTAATTAGCTGAAGTACTGCATGTTTTTGTATTATCCGTTTTGGGAGACAATTGCATGCAAATAAAAAAGGTAAGCTACAATTTATATTATTAGTTTTTACATATATAATGAGTAACGCCTATACCTCTGCCTATACCGCCTGCCTATAAGGGGTAAGCAGAGGGGCATTAAATACCCACATTTTGACAGTTAATGTATCAAGTGTTACCAAATTCTGAATAATTTAGCTGCGGTTATGACGTATTTAATACTTTGGGTATATGTTAATAATTTATGTAATTAATATTTTATTTAATTATTTATTATTGATAGTTAACTTGAATTAATTAATAATTAAGTTTTGGTTCGACAAAATGTATAAATGGGTAGGGATTCTATTCAACAGGGCTTTAAACTCGCGACAGTTTAAGAAGATATTTAAATATGTAATATATATGTTATTAAAAATAGGTCAAAGTTGTCAAATTCAAACAGGGGTCAAAACTCCCCAGTTTGTGAATTGGTTTTGTGGAACCCCTTCCACAAAACCAATTCACACACATTCGCACTCAACCGAATATTATTCAGGAATGCACTCCCAGCCATTTTACAATAAAAAAAGATGGTTGCTATCTCTTTCACACCACTGTTGCTTGAGGAAAGAAACAATAGGTAGTTCACACATGTGTGAAAGAGACAGTCAATCATACCGCATTTATTAGTAACAAAATACATTTGCCATCCTGTCTGGTTAATAATGGCCAAATTTTACAATAAACTGTACAAACTGTACAAATAAACGTATGTAGGTATGTGTTTGAGGCATAAGTTACAATTGATCTTTTATCCGCATAAACATAGCCAACTTAGTTTTAATTTACTTATTTAAAACAAAACATTTCAATCTCAAACAATTATACTACGGAGCCCAAAAAATTCAAATACCATTCTTCAAATTAATAATTTATAACTATATTCAAAGTTCATGTTTTTATAATCCCTGATTTTAATTGTGTTTATAATTCTGGGATTTGTGTTTTTTTCTGCTCTATGCTACTTACTTCCTTTAACTGTAGGTAAATATACTCTACCTATTCCGATTTCGGTATATTATATAAGCGGTAGCGTTTTTCTAACCCGCTAACTCTTTTGTCCCACTACACATCCCGACTGTCATATATATTTGTACAGTGTTAGTGGGAGCTATGATGCTCGGGTCATGCACCGGGGAATAAATTGTGTAGATGCCCTCTAATATCTCATTGACTCTGTAATGGACTTCAAGCTTCTATACTGCGTTAAGGAGATATTTATTATTTCTAATATATTTATTCTGTGCAATCAATATAAATTTGTCACTCTTTGTAGACTTTGTGATTTATAAATGATGTTGGTGTTTGAGTTTTGTGTTTCATCCATTAACATTAATTTGTATACGCTACTAACACTTAAAAGTAAACTATTGTAGACGACTAAAAAAAAGCTTTTTGTATACCATGCGGCTCCTTGTCTTATCAACGCAAGATCTGACGTGCCATTGACACATACATGTCAAACGAGTATGAGGTCATTTGTGTAAATTGTGCAATTCGTCGTTGAAGAGTAATTAAGGAGGAAAACCCACCACTCACTAAGAATAAAACTCAACGAATACCAATAGACAGGGAATATATATATATATATATATATATATATATAGCATATACATATATACAACTTAAAAACTCACGCAAATTATACTTCTTTCTTCTCTTCTTTCGGAATACATAGAGCTCTCGGAATGATTTGTGTTCCTTGTACCTTTTTTTTATAATATAGACAGACAGAATAACAGATGGATCACCTGATGGTAAGTGACAATAGCCGTAAAAAGAGGGCTGGATAAGGATATGGTAAGGGGAAAGGGAGGATTATTGGAGAGGAGAGGGGGAGTTGGTCCTCCGAAAACCTCACTCATTTCGGGGAAATGCAACGCAAGCGTTCGCGTAAGCGGTTTTCTATGAGGCCTTGGTATCACAACGGTCGAGCCGGCCCATTCGTGCCTAAGCATAGCTCTACCAATGCTGCCTATATACAGTGTGTCCCAGAAATTGGAACACTTATGTTAACCACTGAAAATACTTGTGTACATCTCTATCATGCAATCGATAGTATTAAAAATTGTCATATAATATCATTTAAAGCCATTCAAACCTTAAACATAATTTATTATGTGTCATTTTCTATTGTTTATGTAAGAAATAAACCGTCAAGAGGAATGGAAAGTATTAAATCAAGCTTAGCTCCGATAATGCCCTATTTATATTCTATCAGCACGCTTGCGAGCGACACTCGGTCAACAAATGCATTCTATGGTCGTTTTGTTCTTTTAACAAATAATTTAATAAAAGCGTTCGTGTTCCTACATATATATGGAGTAACTTATAGTAGATTAATACTACATGGTAAAAATATAATTACACACAGGTCGGTGGTAGCCCCGACAGTCAGTTATCGTTATCATCTTACAGTGATGGTGTGGCTACCACCACGAGCTAAACAAAAGAGAAAATAACCCGTTTATTTTTACCGTTTTTTTGTTCTAAAGTTCATAACATTTTTTTTTAAATTTGTATACACATTGTCAGGAGTACAGAAACTATCAATCAATCAATTATCCTACGGCTGTCCACTGCTGGACATAGGCCTCCCCCAATATGCACCACAGCACCCGGTCCTCCGCCTTCCGCATCCAATCTACCCTCGCCTTTCTCAGGTCGTCCGTCCATCTAGCATCTAGCTGGGGGTCTTCTTAATCTTCACTTACAGAAACGGAGATAGGGAATTAATTATTCAGAAAAGAAGGACTATAGTGTTGTTCTTGATATCTGGACAATTTCACGCAATCCCGTTATTAAAAAAGATTTGAGATTAAGATATTATGTTCAATATACATTATATACATATAATGTTCGTACTCGTGTAGTGAACTTATTTAAATCTCCCTGTCCGTCTCTAGTCGTGAGCAGCTGCACTAGGTTTAAAAGTTTAGTGAAATGGGATTCATTTGGTGTTGGCCTCTCCTCGTTGAATAATACGACTTACTGATAATACATTTTTATTTAAATTGTTTGTTACTTTAATTAAAAAAATATGATCTGCCTAATAGCTGATAGCTGACCTTTATGATATTTCACGTCGAGTCGCCATGTTGCATTTGTCATTAACCTAAGACAATGGATAGTACCGACAAAGGATATTTGTTATTAACATGGCTTACGACGTTTAGCAGTAACTTTACCTACAAAACATTTAAATGGGACCATTTTCCATTGCTATACATTACTGAGTTTTATCAATTCTGTGTGTTGTCTGACTTCAATGTTACTATAATTATCAATTATAGTAACATTGAAGTCAGACAACACTCCCAGACTGAAATGTCGTATCCGAAGCCAACTAAGTAGTAATTAATTCATCTTGAGCGTTCAGTGCTCTCTGTATTAAGCTCGTTCATTGTAAACAGAAACCTCATATGTATGAAGCTAGCTCATTTTAGTGCAATGTATTGTCTTCTGTTTACTCACTAGATTTACGGCTTGAGATTGCCTTCTTTATTTGACTAAACCACGAGGAAATGTTTCTCTCTCGCAGTATTGATTACTTTAAAAAGTTTTAGAAACTTTTATTGAAATTTTAAATACACAATAACGTGCCTTTATTAAATATTATTATTAATTATTTATATAAATATTTGTTCTGTATGGGAATCGAATCCAATAAACGGACGATCTCTAAAAATGAATTGTCCAATTAAAGATGAGAAAGAATGTATTCTGTGTCGCTGGGGACTTGACAAACAGTCATAGTAATAGCACATCGGGTATATGAATCGCCGATCTAGTAATCGAAACGATGACCACTGATCGACACAGAAGTCAGGACCTCTAACCCCAAACCTATAGCTTAGTCAGTTGTACCTATGTACTTTTTCGATATAATATTACTTTTCAATAACTAACAACAAATTGTTATTAATAATAAAACATCTTATCGACATAAATCTCTAAACGTAAGGTGTTTGAATGAAACACCTTTTGTAATAAATTGTTGGACAATAAAATCGCTAACAAGTATAACTTTTTCCTTTATTCGAGAATTAGGAGTTTAAATAAAATGTTTTCTACATTTTGCTCTGTTGCTCCGTTTGCTCTTTTGATTAGCAGAAAGTATGGAAAAGCTTTATGTATTATATTTATCAATGTATTTTCTAAGGCTACCGTCGTTACGTGGGACTTGAATACAAAGATTTTAAATTATATGTATAGTCACTTTATGATTAGAAGTTTATCTACCGTTGAGGAACGGGTGTCATGTTGTTCATATATTAAGATAGGATGCTTCGACCAGCCTAGGTGACATGCTTGGTCGACCGTGACTCAACGGTTGATGGTGGAAACTTGTATTCATTCTAATCAGCACGAGAACTTTCGTATCGCGATTCATTCAATGATTTAATTAGGGTAGTTGCTACGTAGTTCGGTTTGCTTTCGCTTTATAGTGTTGATGTATGTTTCTGACGTATGAAGTTGCCAGTGGTAACTTAGAGTCAACATATGTAAATTACGAACGTGTTATACTTTATATAGTAGGGATTAGACCTATAAATTAAAGTAATTAAAGTGTATACATACTTCCTAAAACATAAACACACATGTTAATTACACTATAAAGAAATGAATTTTAAGTGACTACGTGATTCCTAAATCAGTAAAAAATACAAGATTAGTTAAAGAGACATTGTCAGATAAATTACCGCTATATAAAGATAGAAGGCGCATTGGAGGAAGAGCAAAAAAAGATGAATCTTCGTCTACATTTCAGGGTAGACATAAATTAAGGGTGCGATTAGCTTCGCGCCACATTTGAGCCGTCAAGATAAGGCCCCGCCATAATTATCTTTGGTAAAGGTTTCGTAACGTCTATTTTGAGCAAAAAATGGGGAGAAAGTACTCGGCTAAGATTTATTACATTTTTAAAAACATTTATCATTTTGAATAGCAACCGTAATAGCCAAGCTCTCAGCATATGTATGTAGAGCCTAACGGTGTGGCCAAACCTTTAATAATTTTTAATTGAATTCACTGTCGCCTATACATTTACTGATACATGCTGAACGTCTGTGTACTTGTAAATTATGTATATTATAAAACTCTTATTAATTATGTAGTTATAAATATAAACCTCATCACAATATTATCAGTTTTTATTTTACGAGTGGTCACCTGGTGGTCGAATTATAACATTGTAAGTAAAGTTTAACTGCCTGTCCTTAGACTTTTCTTCATGATGATGATTGATGATGATGATGATTAATAACGTCTTTACTAAGTTTAATACGCACTCCCTATAAATTGACTATGACAGGCCTGGTGTTCTATAGTCAGTGATACTGACTAGTGAGCCTGAGGTCGTGAGTTCGATTCTTACACAGGACAAAATTTTTTATGTTCCACTAATAGTTGTTCCAAATCTAGTGTCTAGGAATTAGTTCTAATGCAGTTGTCTTTATGTAAATGAATAAATAATAATATTGATTAAATAAGAAATATATACATACACTCACGCCCGTATAGTCGAAGGGGTAGGCAGAGGCGTCTTTAACAATCTACTACGTAATTACGCCTCTACTACGTAATTACGCCTCTACTACGTAATTACGCCTCTACTACGTAATTACGCTTCTACTACTTAATTAAAGCTCTACTACGTAATTACGGCTCTACTACGCTGGCGGCAAGCCTATTATCGTCATTTGGGTACTTTTGGGAATTAGATATGCAACTTTTGAGTGTATTGGCTTGAAAGAGAGGATAGAGAGAGAAGAAAAGGGATATTGCTTATATGGATTTGGGAGTATAAGCCATAACTCAAGCAAGTCATTGTCGCATACCTATAACTCGAATTGGCTGGTGCCGGGAAGATCAAGCCTCCAACTATTTAATGTAACTAATTCTAATTAAATAATTCTATTATATAATATAGTCAACTATATACTTTGATATATATTCATGTTTGCTTTACCTACCTGAAAAGCTATTTAACATCTTTCATGGTCTATCATTGATTTCGTTCCAGGAAAGTTGGCGACATACATATCTGTTGGAATATTGTTCAACAAAGTATCTTTTGTTTGCAGTTCGCGTAGTTCCACGAAAAATTAACACATATATTTTGCTAATAGTAAGATATATTAGCAAAATTTCAGGGTTCATTTTTTATATCTTTCAGAAAAGCAGTAGACAAATAATGCTTTGCTTTGCCGGGTGAGTGAGAGTACCGGTAAGCCCAATTCCCGCTCTCTTATTTGCCCTCCCCTCATCCCCTCTTTCCTCCGTCCTCTCCCCTTATTACAGTCAAAGTTGGATAGCGTACTTGCGACTCTTGAGTTGTAGGTGTTCGAGGGCGTCGAATGACACTTAGCATGAGGTGACCCGTAAGGCCGTCTATCCAACTATATGGTAAAAAAAATATCTTCAATTAATTAGCATACTGCAGTTCACTGGTACACGTAAGCCTCTCCCATACTACTAATACATTCAGTTTTATCATGTTTATGTTCGCTTTCGTTTTGCAATTTCGTTGTCTATATTTCATTTTCAGGTCTTTTCAAGCTTAGCTTCATTTTACTGCATACTTATACTTATTATTAAGTATGTCATAATAAGTTCTGTTACGCTTAAGGCTGTTGGTGCTACGAATCTTTCGTAGGTGTTCGTAGAATCGTGGTATGCTACGATACGGTTTATTACTAGACATAGTGATTTAAGAGGAAGGTTTATATACTTTACTAGCGAAAACCCAAACAATTCAAATATATGTCTTTTTTTATATATATATTGCCTATCATAGTGACTCCACTTTGCCTGATGGAAAGCAATAAGTGGAGTCAAAGAGTGGTGTCACCATCCTCATTGCATGTCTAGTCAATGCAGCATGGTGACCCACACTAGGGCGGCCTGGTGAGATGCTTTTTCACGCCTCGCTTAAAAGACCCGGGATCAAGGTGGGAAGGAAACACGTGCGTGAACCGTTTAGTTCGGTACGTATATTTTCGACGCTCAAACGGTGACTCCTGGCCAGCACGTGTAGTCCTGTAGACGAAGGGAGAATTTGGGACCAATTGGAAGAGCGATGTAGATGATAGAGGACTGCCATAGAGGCGACATCTCTTCGCAACTTCAGTGGCTCAAGAGACTGGGTGGTCACCCAGTCGATAATGCAGACTGCGCGCCGCTGCAACCGATTGAGCGAGATGAGATGAGAGCAGTACTCCACGCAGGAGCGATCCTGGGTCTTGTCTAAAAGACATAGTTGCTCGGGCGAGAAGAACCGTCTTTATAAAGGCTTCTGGCTAAACCTTGAGAGATAGATCATAATAATGTACAACGGCATTGCATACCATAATGGCTCGGTCGATAGTAGACATACCATTATTACAGACAATAAATAAATGATCACGCTTATCAATTAGACATCATATCGTGGGTGAACCATGTTTGGCATGAATGGGCTGGCTCTACCGGTGCGATACCACGGCCTCACAGAAATCCGGTTGTGAAGCAACGCTTGCGTTGCATTTCACTCAACTGCCCCTCTCCTCTTTCTCTTCAACTCACACTCCTTTTTCCCTCTACCTAACAATTAATACCTAGTCTTCTCTTTTTCATTTCCTCAACCCCTATCTCTTGTTTCCCCTCCCCGCATCAGCTCATCCCTCATCGCCCTCAAAAGGAGGCAGTGTACTTATGACTCTTAAGTTGCAGGTGTCCATGTACGGCAGCTTTACTTATCAGCTCTTCTACCTCTGGCTCAGCAGTCAGGATCACTAACCACTAGACAAAAAGGAGAGCCAACGTTGACTGTAGCTATGTAGAGTGACCACACTAATCACACTGAATATTTTAAACACTTTGTTTACACATACTATTTTAGATGGAATATTTCATTGTTTAAGTACATACATTACTATATTTTCCTTGTACATTCATTATTAACGTAAACGCCGAACCAGTAATCGATAAAATTAACTCAGGTTTCATCTACATTTTTATTTGGAATATAATTAATGCACTGTAAACCGTATATAGTCAGAATATATTAATTTTTAAACAATCTTCAATCTAAATAAGGGTAAAAATCAACAAACCTTTGTTACTAAATGTATCATAATTATTACTTACGTTAATATCTTATAATATAACAACATTTATGAGGAAGTTGTGAGCTGTCCTAAGTCAGCAGCAACATATGCACATTATTACCTACTTCATATTATCTACAGCCATAAGAGGTCAAAGGGCCCTTTCAACAGGCCATTAGCTGTGCTCAGATTAATGCCAATATGGCAGAATATTATTACTCTCCAAATAGCGCTCGCTGTATCCGATACCTGATGTTGTATACTCGTAAATATTGATTGATAGATAGAAAACTAGAGAAGATATTCTGATTTAGAAGCTTGTTTTTTTTAAAACCTTTATTCAAAATAATTACATTATTATGTTTTTGTAAGTTTATATTAGCGCTAATAAATCACCCAATACTTAGTTTTATAGAATATAGTACAGTTTAATAGCACGTTTACAATCTTTTTATAATTTTTAGTATATTTTTTTTATTATGGCTAAGTTAGCACGGAGCGCTCTTAGTTTATTACATACGTAACCCAAATGGTCTGGCACGAGACGACAGGAAGAGACCAGATGGTATGTCATTACTGCCATGGAAGATAGGTAGACCTTTCGTGTAGGACGCAACTTGCGTTGCTAGGGTCATGGGGTCTGAGTGCTCATTCTATTTATAAGGAACTAGCTAAACACCTGATCGACCGACTTCTCGTGATCATATTTAGATTGGCCTTTGTCTTGCACAGCTGATCAGCATTGCCATTCAACTTGGTAATGCTGCCAGCTTCCTGGAAACGCTACCAGTAGGCGACGATGCGGAATTTTACAATGCATATTTGTGAATAGTCCCTATTTTTATTTTATTATGTTTTTCTTTTTGGTTTTAGTCAAATATTAATATTCCTTATTGTTTTTAATGGTATTAGAAGTACATATCATCATGGCAATAAACTGCTTAAGTAGTAGTTTTATTTGTTTTAATGATCAGCCTCATATCATGTTGCCCTTTTGCACATTATATCGAAGTTGTTTTGCATCATTGTTTGGGCCTCGTGGATGTCCCTACCATATGTCACTAGGCATGTGTCATCGGCAAATTGGTATACGGAACCATCAGTGAATACACTACACATTTCATTAAAATAGATCAGGTCTTCTATAGGTGCTAGAATTTACTACGAACAACTTATGTGGGCAACTCGTCTTCTTCGGAAACCCCTTTGAGTGGATGGTTGCTTCGTGAGAGGATCGTAATGGTAGAAGCAAGTTTGGAGGATGAGGATGTAGATAAGGATGTAGGATACGTTTCTTTTTTTTTCGAACTTTTCTAGCATAAATTGGTACCAATCAACGCTACGAGAATTGTGCTCTTCGGTGAGAGATTGAGGTATCCATCGCGAAACTAGCTTAATAACTTTAAGGTGTCCATGTAGGATGGTGGAAACTGAGATCCAATCTTCAGTGCAGCCTTAGTTTCTCGATGTGTAATGTGTTTATTCTCCCGCAAAAGGTCATCCGGGTAGAGGGGCTACTCTACCCGGATGACCTTTTCATGAGTTACTGCAGTTGTAGGTCCAGATTCCTTGAAAGTTAACAATTGTTTATCATCGTAAAAAAATTGCACGAAAAGCTTCCCGTGAGACTTCCATTGTTCCAATGAAAAGAGTGACAGATTTACTTTTTAAACAATATTTAGAAAAGAGCTTTTCATGGTGACCAATGATTTTTAAGCCAACAGTTTCATATCTAAATTAGTCATCAATTTAAAATAGTTTTAAGAAACAAGAGGTTATATTTATGTACAGTTTTTTTAAACCACCTAGGTGTGAAAAATCTCGGTGACATGATTTTTTCGTTTGATATATGAAACATTGACCACGAAGTGATCGAAATAATCGAACATGAAGTAAGTATTTAAAAATATTGTTCCTGCACAAAAGTATTGTTCATACTCCGGTTGAGCCAACCAATCAAATATTATAAACATATATTTTTTTTAGTAATACAACGGCAACTACTACTCACACAATTGTATTTACAGAGTAGGTGAGGATACCGGAGGTCCAAACCCCCTCTCCTTCCCCTCCGCCTCAGCAACTCTCATCACCCTTAAAGGCGACATTGTAGGAGTCAATAACTCCATTGGAATGGCCATTCATTTTCCCAATGCCTTAATAGGTCTTCGGATTGTAAGTATACATACGCAATACTACTTAGAATCCCCCTATGTTTGAGTAAATTCGAATCTTTAATAAACATCGAACCGTCTCCTAAACCAAGGACCAATTTCTTTGGATTTTATATTTATACAAAAGTAAATATTAATACCAGCATACCTATATCCCTGAAGGGGATGGCAGAGAAGAAAATACTCATGTCGTGAGTTCCCTTAAACCGATGAAGGAATATTTGTCCATGTTTAATTCTGGTTTGTAAAGAAGCTGAATCTCCTCTTTGTATGAAAGGCTCGCATTTTAATTTTAAATTTAATTAGCCAAGGCAGAACTGTTAGGTTAAAATTACATAAGTAACACATGTTCAGGGTTACATGCGATGCTGGTAAGATGAAATATTCTAATGATAATTTATTTAATTTTATAACGTAGTGAAATGAAACATCCAATACCTGTTTTTACAGACAAATAGCTCTTTAGTTAGCTTTATAGCAGAAAATGGTTGGATAATCTTGCTCACAAAAGCCACAAAAAAACTTTCAAAAGTAATAAAACCTTAAGTGTAGTGACGTCACGATGTTGACGTAAGAGAGTGGCACTTTTGTGGCGCTCGGAGCTCACGGCTGCGAGAAACCACTTAGATATTGAGATATGATAAGAAAATGTATAATGTATAATAAATGAATGAATATATAACGTTTTTATGTGCGCTGTATGTCCCTTGTATTTTTTGTTGTACTCCTGAGAAGAGGGATGAAATTCATGGTAAATAGTTGAGCAGCTAAGGCGTCAGGAATTAACAAACAAAAGAACGTGTGTTCGCATTATTATTAATAGTTAGGATAAAGCAGACTGACTGTCGGGAACTAGTTGTTAGTGACCCTGACTTCTGACCCGGAGGACGTGGGTTCGACTCCTACACGGGACAAATATTTGTGTGATCCACAAATAGTTGTTCCGAATCTGGGTGTTTTTTATAAACGTCGATAGTATGATGTACGTAAAGTCCCCGGAAATCCCCGACCAGAAATAACAAAAAAAAAATACAAAAAAAAACTAAACTTTGAAAGTGGTTAGTAAGTTTTATATAGTTTACTTTTAATAAAAAAAATATATTTTATTAAGTTTTTATTGAAAATACAGAGCAAGCACATAGATATTTTCCCCGGACCATACATGAATGTATGTAGGTGTGAAGTAAAACGCATCGGTTTTACAGTGCAGACTATATATTTATCTTTATTCTATTTCCGTACTGTAACTAGTACACTACACATTTCATGCCGTAGATAGCCCTACTAGTAATATATAATATTATAAATGCGAAAGTGAGCCATCTACCTGTCGTGTCGTAAACGTAAAATATTTCATTCAAGGAATCGTACAGTTTTAGACAAATAAGAGCTCTTATTCAGCTCGTGCATTACAATAAGATTTTAATTTACGTGTAGAGTCATGCTTAGGCACGAATGGGCCGGCTCGACAGGTGCGATACCACGGCCTCAAGAAAACCGGTCGTGAAGCAACGCTTGCATTTCCCCGAAATTAGTTAGTTTTTCTTAGGTCCAACTCTCCCTCTCCTTTTTCCACTCACCTGACCCCCCCCCCCCTTTTCATCTTCTAATCCCCCTATATTTTCCATGCCCGTTTACGTGACTCTATCTCAAAAGTGACTCTATCAGAACTATTGAAAGAAAAACAAATGACACCAAAATATATTTTTTTTTCTTTGTTCACTTACGTTCTTATCTACTAATTATTGGTGTTTGTTTCGCGTTTTTTATTATTAAAGATTGGCTTTTCAACATAGGTTTCCATATCATGTTATTGCCTAAATTTGAATTCGAAGTATAAAAAAGGCTATATTATAGACTAGTAAAGACATGCATGCGAATACTCACCAGTAGCAAGATTAGCACACTAGCACACGAGAACTTAATGCCTAATATTCATTTCAGGTACAACGCTCAGGAAAGCAGCATTATTTATGTAAAGCAGGTAATAGCGACCATATTTATCGATAGGAAGAGATTAATAATTATTTACTACATGACATACATGATCTCATCAAGTATTTCTTTTAAATCTTACCTTAAATATCATTATACATTGAGCTTATTAAGTATATATATAAATAAGCAGTTAATCTTCCCCCGTACTATGTTACATACGACTAAAGACACCTTCAATGAAAATAAATTGTTTCGTTCTAGAATGAGATATTTAAAATTGAATTTAAAACTAACATAAATATAATTAGCTATGTAGGCTCTTTTTTAATAAAAATACTTTTGTCATTTTAATGTCTCTTCTGTTTCGGTTTCACAATTAATAATTTATTCTCTAAAATTTAAGTAAATTAATAACATCATCGAATCAACGAGATCGATCGATCTATGACAAGGCAAGCGTATCATGAGCGCTTCTCATTGTACGTCATACATGCAAACAATATCATCGCCAGTCATTTAGCAAATAAATGAATAGTTAAGTCCAGGAGACAGGTTTACCAAGCGCAGCGAGTGTTCGATACAGGCGCGTTTGCTTTAGGAACTGTACTAGTAATTTACCTGTATCTGTACCGTAAAACAACATGTATTTTTTTTTTGATTTACAATAAAGAATATTGTATTGTATTGTGTTAGGATACTACTGAAAATACTGTACTGGACTGAAAATATTCTCGTCTTGGACTTATTTATATTTTCGAAGTTACTTTATGTTTGAATAGCCGTATGTATCTGTCGGATTCTACAAGGTCTCTCCTAAGCCGAAACGTATCCTAGGGTGCAAGCTCAACCAGCAAAATGGGCGTCTGTCTATTAACGAGCTTGTCACCTTTAGCAGTTACGTTACATTTAGGTTGAGGATACCCAAGTAACGTCACACGTACCGTATATGTATATATGGTCATACAGTGCCCGCAAGACGGCAACAGACTTACAGCCTGTAATACGTTAGTTTTACAAAATTTAAATTAGTAAAAACTAGGTGTTTAAAATTCCTCTACCCGCCTCTTAGAGGTGCAAGCATGAGGTAGGGTACAAGTACCTACCAATATGCGATTAGAACGTTATATATTTACTATTCTTATATAAATGTAATGCGAGATTGTTTGTTTTTTAAATTTTACGCCTTTATTACCTAATGAACCGATCATCATACAACTTTGTCTAGTATAAATCATAATAGTATATATCTCAATGACAGTGAACCAATTGTCAACGTATATATTCGATATTATAGGTATCATGTATTTGTACACAATGTTTGCACCTTTTTTTTCTAGTATACTTCTAATTTATACGTCGTATTATTTTTAGTAGAAACGTGTTGTGGAATTGACTAAACATCGTGAGGTGCATTCATTGTGTTTATTAAAATTCAAAACATGTTTAAAATATAATTTTGCTTAAGCGGTTACCCTATTGTTTATTCTATTTCAGAAGATGACAAGTTAAGAGCTAGATAAGATAAGGTGTGTATAAATTGAGGAATAACAACAAACTCTCCATTCAAAATATTAGATAACAATATCAAGGAACAATCTACGCTTATAATAAAGATAAAGAAATTGTTTGAAATTTTGATCGTTTGGTAGTCTTCACCCGTTTGACTCATCTTATTCGAACTTTCCACTGCTATTTAAACCTTTTCCTTGATGGACAAAAGAAAACAAAAACACTTTTGGAGTAATTTCTTTCTTTTGCTGTATGGAGCTACATCCCCAAGGAAACACAAGATTATCCGTAAAAAAGAAAAAGAATATGTCAGCAAAGACCGGACATGCAAGTGTAATGTTAGAATCTTCAGTTTATTATTAAATAGATACAATATAGCAATAATTGTATTCTTTCAATGAAATATTTAAAACTTTGTACACAAACAAAATAAAATGTCCAAGAAAGTGTAAAGTAAATATATTATATAATTTATAAATTTGATCTCTGTATCATAATGCGTCCACATTCTTCTTTTTTTCTGTTATTTTTTCTTGTATGTCTTCAACGCAGCTTTCTGTAAAAAGATAGTATTTTTTTTATGTATTACACAATTGATATATTTTCTAAATAGTTAAATGATAAAACTTATCGTATTCTCTGTTAGGATTGTATCTCTATGTTAATTTACATTACGATGGCATCAGTAAATAATATTATACAATACCTACCTACAGAGCATTTGTGACATTCAACAAGTTTGATTTATAACACTCGTTTATTATACGATTGTCCAATATATGACAGTAGAGTTTTAATTTCTTTTACCGTGGGAGAGCCATGGGCCATGAGGCACGAAAAAAACCGGTAATCAAACAATGTTTGGGTTAAATTTACCGAGTGAGGGTACCTGTGGCCCACTTAAAACTCTTGACTTGCAGGTATTCATGGGTGCCAGTTGTCATTTACCATCAGGTTAACCGTCTGGTCGTTTGAAACCCTATGCCATAAAAAAAGGCCTAGGTTCAAGATACAATGGATGATCGCGAAAGACCCTCAAGTGATTGTACTTAATCTTTATGCGAGTTAAGACTATATCCGTCCGTCCGGTCGCAATAGTTTAGCTTTTGCTTTCATTTTAGTTTGTTACATTGACAGCCCCTTCCCCGTGTAAGTGGCGTCCACCCACTGACTAAATTAAAAATAATTGCTAGCCCAGATGTTTGCTTGCTATCGCAAGAAACATAAAGTACTTAATTTAAATCATACTATAAAACATGGCTTGGCAGTAGGTATTTTGTATATAGATAAGTATAGTTTCGCTTGTAGAAAACCGGAATGTCTTCACAATGTCTTCTGGCATTTTGTAGTATCCACATGAAACATATGACTGTTCATGTGAAACGTGTAAATGTTTTACAATTAATGATAATATTTTAATTTAGTATATTTTATCCATTAATATTTTTAATCACATAAATCAGTGTGACTTGTAGTGCAGCAAAAAGTTGTAGGCACAAGAACACGCGGTAAGTAAATGATGCATTGGACCGACCAAATTAAAACTGCACTCAACTCTACGAGTGTTCAAGAAGAGCTAAACAGGGGAGGAATGTCTGTTAAGGTAGTCTATGATTGCCACAACCCTTGAAGAGATGAATCAGTATAAAAATTTACTCTGTAACTTAAGTTGCATGAATCTAAGTATTCGAAATAAAAAGTACACCATGCATATAGATGCTGGTCAATCTGTATAGACTTGCCCAGTAAACTTGTATAAGGTCAATTATGGTTTTTAACCTGTTATGTTTATTGTAACATGCAATATAAAACAAATATTTCACTAATAGTTCGGTTTTTATAAAGTAAATAAATATTTTATTACCGTTCACATCAGCGTAGTTAAAGAGTTGGACATCTGTCGACATTAATATAAGGAAGATAGCATTACTGACGACGGACACTCCTGCTGTTATGTAGAACATTATACGCCATTGAGTAACGTTTGTCTGAAATAAAAGTAGATAAAATTGTTGCAAATTTAGACTTATTAAACCAAGTCACATATTTACTTTGAGGTGGAATAAATATCAAATATTCATCATAATGAAATCATCAAGTATTAATTAAAAATCTCACAATTTTAATTTATCAAACAATGACCCGGTAACGGTGAAATAGAGACCATATGAGCCGCAGAAATAGGCACCTCTGTATTTAGTTTTTGCCAATTTATTAATATTGTTAAACTAAGTTTTTTTTTAACAAACTTCAAAAAGTTGGTTGTCATTTGGACTGTATTTTTTATGATTGTTGAATGAATACGTTATATTAACGATTCAGTAAATACTTCAGTGCTGCTAGTTTGGTCACATGTCATTTTACCTCTAAAAATAAAAAAAAAAAAAAAATCAGAATAGCCCTACATAATTGAGTTTTATATAAAAAATAATAATAAGTAAAGTAGTAAAAATAAGTAAAAATAAGTCAAGTCATTGCCATCGTATATATCTTCATGGCAGATCAACGTATCTACCAGACACGTGTAGATATTTGTAGTAAATATTAAATGTTTTATGTGTTCACGACACACAAACACGACGTACAAACATTAAGTAGTCTAAATAATAATACAAAGGGGGATTAGCTTCACTGTACATAACCTTTAAAATTATAAACATCATAACCTACCATATCAGTGACTACATATGAAACAATGATCGGTGTCAAAACGATAAAAATATTTCCGAGTGTGTTGCCTATTGCTAACAGACTGCCCGCGAAATTTGGAGCCAAATCTATGTAGTTAACCTGCAATTAAAAAAAAAACATTATTAAAGGCTACGAAAATCTTTTCTATAAAATTAGTATTTGAGTACGTGAAGCACTAATTTCTCTGAAGATAGACGTGATATGTAACACGCTTTTACTAACTTCGCTTGAAACTATGTTTTTGTAAACAACTTTGTTTTTAATGTGGGAGAGACATGCATAGGCACGAATAGGCCGGAACTTTACAGTAGACAAACGATGCTTGCGTTGAATGCGTTGTATTGCCGAGTGAGAAAAGGTACCGGAGGACCTTCTTCCCCTTTCCTCTTTCCTCACCCCTCATCCCCCTTTCCTCTTTCCGCTCCCTCTTCAGCCTTCAAGGCGAGCAGTGCATTGACGACTCTTTAGTTGCAGGTGTCCATGGGCGGCGCAGCGTTTGTCACTTACAATCACTTACACGAATGGGCCGGCTCGACCGGTGCGATACCACGGCCTCACAAAAAACCGGTTGTGAAGTAACGCTTGCGTTGCATTTCCCCGAATTGAGTGAGGTTTCCGGAGGCCCAATTCCTCCTCCCCCCTTTTCTCTCCCATATCTCCTTTCTCCTTTTTTCCATCTCCTCATCCCTCCTCTCTTCGTTCCGCTCCCCCAACCCTCATCACCCTCACAGGCGGGCAGCGCACTTGCGACTCTTGAGTTGCAAGTGTCCATGGACGGCGGTGTCACTTACCATCAGGTGACCCGTCTGTTCGTCTAAAAAAATCATGGTCCATCTGCTTATCTGTCCCAAACTTGGAAGTCTAAAATGGACTATTACGGGGAGTTTACCTAATACTTCTAATATGTCATATTAAAATGAAACTATGAATGTCTGCCTACCTTGTGATTTAAATAAGTAGGTAATCATCTTCATTTGAATCTTGTCAATGAACTACTAATAAGTAATTACAAAACCTTAAAAATATGAGTATAAACTATGTATATGTATACTACTACGTATGTTACATATTTGAGATATTATTATTGTACTTTATTCACAATATTTGTTTGAACAGTACGTAAGAAACGTGCCGAACGTGAAGTTGCATCCCTGTTGTGAGGCAATATGGCGGTTTGAAAGTTAACTTCTTGTTTGAAACAGTATGTAGTTTAAAACGATTTAGCGATGTTTTGATGATTAAATCAGTAGGTGGATAGTGAAACCCTTCAGTGGCTTCTGGTAAATCAATCAATGTTCGGCTCATATGATTCGTTTAGACGAGACGAAGTAATTGAACTAGGTAAATATGTTCTGACGATAAAATAGATGTGAATGAAATACTTTAGTGAGTACTAGTAAGTCGCTCAAGATTATGATTTAGCGAACCGAATACATCACACTCAGTGCTTTTTAAACTATTATAATTATATAAAAAGGGATTGCAAGAGTGATTTCGTAATAGTGAGTTATATCATAAAAAGGGAAATTTACCATCCATCCAGTGTTCAGCCCCATGTTAGCAGCCATTGCCACTACGAGCCACGTCACAGCGATGGTAGGGTTGGTGGTGTATGACGTCAGGAGTAGACATAAAGCCATACCGCAACTCGCTGCAAAATATAAGTAAGGTTCTTATTTCTAGATTTACTCTATACAATTTTTTTAAATAGTTTCATTACATACATATGTATATAAACTCATGCCTTTTTCGCTTCGCGGTAGGCAGGGACTACAACCATATACAAACTGAATATAAAACCCAATTCGTTGTCCATACATACTTATATTTGAAAGTTTTGAAAGTTGTTTTCTCGTCTTTAAATCTTGAATTTTCTAGTATTATTATTTTTAGGTTATAACTAGTTTATGAAACTTACCAATTGAAT
The DNA here is from genome assembly GCA_947561695.1 of Tyria jacobaeae. Classification (NCBI taxonomy): domain Eukaryota; kingdom Metazoa; phylum Arthropoda; class Insecta; order Lepidoptera; family Erebidae; genus Tyria; species Tyria jacobaeae. The sequence continues at coordinate 13,988,254 of OX387224.1, read as the reverse complement.
TGGATATTCTTCTGCTGTTATTTTTGGTGACAATGTTGTTGTTGACACCATAATCAGCCATCCATCCAAATAAGAGGACAGTGAAGACGCTAGCCAGGTAAGGCAATGATGACAAGAGACCACTCTGTAATTAGAATCAGTTATCAGCAAGGAATGAACAAAAATATGAGAATTAAAATGGATGTCTAATATTTTTATATATTTTTATTTAGTAACAACTGATTCTGAACTGTGTCTTTACTTCATAATTATGTAGTTACTTACATCTCTCACATCAATATCGAGAATATAATGAATATAAGTAGGCACTTGGTTAAAGAAAAACACGAAGGTTATGTTTGCGCCTATGTGAGTAATCATTGTACCCCACAAGGGTTTAGATGTGAAAATCGCTCGCCAAGGCACTTTCAGTTTCTGTAAGTCAAACGGTATTATAAGCAATAGATAATTAGAAAGTTATTTTATGATAGATATGTTGCAGGACATGGCAAATCAGGTTTCATCATCGTCACAACATTCACAACTTCAAGTCGATTGCCAGAGGAATGTCTTTAAGAATATAAATATTTGATACACTTATCTATAAGTTTCAAAAGACTAGTATCTACTATATCTATGTGTATAGAAAAATGATCGATTAAATCAATTAAGTTTAATGTAGTTAAAATGTTCAAAATTCAAAATTTTAAATTTATTACTTTTTTAAGTTTTATAGTTAGAAATTTTAAACTTCCAATCTAGTTTTAGAAACCTGCATGTCACATCAGTATTGAAAGTGGATGGAAGCTGAAATCCTGTTTAAATTAGATGTTTATTTTTCCCTGTTTTAAAAAAGGAAAGTATCAACCTTTCCATTGCCTTTATTAGCTGCTCTCATGATGTAATTCTTTTCTTCTAAACTAATAGATTTATGCTCTTCCGGAGTGGCTGCTCCAAATACGGTTAGCACAAGAAAGCACGACAGGCATATAACTCCTACAGCATAGAAAGTAGAAGGCCAACCCCATGGACTAGCTGCTAGAAAACCTGCCAGTTGAAAGGCAATCACGGTCCCTAAATTGAGTCCTGTTAACAAACCATACAAAAAAAATATTTTCATAAGTTCACTTTATTATTTCCTAAATAAATGTGACAAAATACAAAATTCTCGGAAACAATCCTTGTCTCGTATATATAAATCTCTGATATAAAAGGTCTGATATAAAAGGAACACAGGCGAATGAGTGACCTTTTATATCTCTGATATCTCTGATCTCTCTGATATAAAAGGTCACTCATTCGCCTGTGTTCTTTATGTTGGTTAATGGTGAAGTTTTTATGAATTACTTTGTACATAGTTTTGTTTTTAATGCTCACTGATCCCCTCTGAAAGGTCTTAGCGCGATATGTGAAAAAATATATCGAGATAAAAAAAAAAATCGAATCTGTCTGGTACTTCCAAAGATTATCCCGTAAACTAATAAACATAAAACTCTTCTTTATTGTTTAGAATTCAACTGTTTTGATATTTTTATCGGATAATAATACCTGTGTGAACGCAAGCGCTAAGAGTAGCACGCTCATCTTCTGGTACCCACTTAGCAAGTAGATTTTGAATGCTAGGATACGTGCCAGCTTGAGAGAGACCTTGCAGGACCCTACAGCAACAGGCGGCTTTCCAGTCTCCCTAAAATTAATATTATGTACTTCCAGTAAACAAAATTGTAATAATAGTTAGTTATTAAACGAAGCCTATGCTTGCAGGTGATATCTTATCCCTTAGATAGGTACTTACATAATGAAATATTCAGTTACAAGGTTGCATCGCCAGCCACATAGAACACAACTTACTTCTGCCATAAGTCATCTAGTGAGAACTAATCGAAATACATTATTACTATTGTATGAATATAGTCTGGTAACTCGAAATGAAATTTGTAGCGCAATGTTAAAAGTGATGTTTTAGGTATTTTCAAGTGGAAATGAATGTCATTCAGCGTAAAGTTGTCGAGTGGTTTTAGGCTTCGGTAACTTTAGTTTTTCATTTTTTATGTGAATTCCAAGAGTAACGGATCATGCCTTACCCATATGGTTAACCAAGGTGCAAGAAGACATATGATTCCGTTGACTAAGAGACCAATCTGCAGAGGAAGTTTGCCCCCATAGCGCTGACATATCATTCCCATCGGGAACATCATGATCATATAACCCAGAAAAAAAGCATTCAGTATCATCTCTTGAATAGATTTTGACCAACTCCATGTCTGAAACTTTTTAAGACTTTTATTAAAATTTGAGAAAAGCCAAGCCAAAAATTAAACTTATTACAATATTTTGAAATAAAAATATGAAATAAATACTGAAGGTAAGGCTAAGCAGAGTTAGCTAAGCAGAGCTCAAAGCTAATAAGCAACTCATATATTAAATGGTCGCATCTTTATAGTCAAACAGTTCTAAAGTCTGTATGACAACATCTGTATTGTTATTTTTAATGTACGTACGTAGTTTATGCTTTGACTATGATTGCTAGATGTACTTACTGTGTGTTTTAGGCTACCACTGCTTGTTACATTTTCAATGGTTCTGTTGGATATACTTAAATATTCGAATTCTTTTTCTGTTAGGTTAGTATATGCTTGATTCGAAAAATTCCTAAATGTTTTTAAATAAATCGATGTATTTTCAGTGGCTATACTTAGTTCAGGATTCGTAGTCATTGCTACAATTGTGACGCCCATGTGTCCTCGCCCTATTATATTTACAGTAAGACATAGGAGAAATATCGCCAGCTGGATATGTCGCACGCCGTATCCGTATTTAGGTGGATTATCTATCTTTTCTGAAACTAAAATTTCTCATTTTACGTCATAAATCACTATATGTAAAATGTAGTGGGAGCATTATAAGTACAAGCTAATGTTTTTTATATTCTAGGTAGTTCTGTGTTCGTCAAATTATGATATGATGATAATCGATAAATGTATAACGTCTAATGATGAAGTACTGTCACTAATACTATGTAATATGCAATATTTCAATTATACTCATTGAAATGACTAATAAAATGCTGTCTATGGTTAAGTACAAGTTAAGTACAAGTTATGGTTAAGTACAACATATATGATTAAGTACACTAAAACTACACTAAGAAAGTAGACAACTGCAAACGCACCACATACTTTGTAATAAAACAGTCACTTGTTTCCTTTTAGCATGTACTTTCCCTTTTTGTGTTTGGCTTTTCAAATATTAGGTTTTATTAATAATAGTGACTTACCTTGTATTTTTTCAGTGAGAGGCACTTTATTATACTCATAATGAGGTAGTTTTTTATCATCACTCATTTTTAAACAATTTTAAATAACAGAAAAACTTTAGATCTCGATTTCAAAAACTCGATCAAGAAATCGTGTAAAAGGACAGGTATTATACATTTACTTATTTATATACACTATATTTTTTATTCAATCCGCATTTGAAATAGGTATAAAAAAAAGAAATAAAGAACTCTGATATGACGAACGGCATGAAAGTTGCTTTATAAATAAATGCTGTTTAACAGCAATGTACCTACTGTTTAATATACAGTAGTACACATTTCAATTATCATGTATATTTATCAAAGAACTACATCATATTTGTATAACTGTAATCAAATAAGGATGGGATCAACTATGATAAGTCAAAAAGATTTGGGCAAAGAGGTGCTACATTATACTACTTAAACTAATAGTGCGACGCGGTTTTAATCGCGTCAAATTTTAGTTTTTTTTTTATACTATAGGGGGACAGACGAACAGACGGGTCACCTGATGGTAAGTGACAACTTCCGTCCATGGACACCCGCATCTCTAGAGTCGCAAGTGCGCTGCCCGCCTTTGAGGGTGATGAGGGATGGGGGATGCAGGGAGCGAAAAGAAGAGAAGGGGGAAGAGGAGAAAGGAGATGAGGGGAGAGAAAAGGGGAGAGGGGGATTTGGGCCTCCAGAAACCTCACTCATTTCGGGGAAATGCAACGCAAGCGTTACTTCACAACCGGTTTTCTGTGAGGCCGTGATATCGCACCGGTCGGCCTATTCGTGCCCCGAAATCTGCCCATTTTTTTTAGAAATATTACGACGATGATAAAAAGTTTATAACCTTCGTCAGTAAAATACCTATATAATCAAAAAAAAAAAATTAATAGGTTTAGTAGTTCTTGAGGTTAGCGCTTCAAACAAATGTCCATCAATCTGTAAATCAACAAAAAAAAATCCTTTATGTAGAATTGTATGTTTACTTCTGACAACGACATTTCGTAAGTTAACGTTTGAGTAGTTAAGACGTGAAATTAAATATTTCTTATTATGTATGTGTTAGTTTCATATGCATATAATTATTATTGTTATAACTTAATACTTCAAATAAATATTGATTTGAAAAATATATGTTTATTTTAAAATTAAATACATTCATAAAATTATATTGTAATGACGGTAGTTGATTAAAATACATGTTTGTCGTCGCCCATAAACACGAGTGTTCTGGGTAGATTGAGAGACTTCTTGTTGAGACGTCGACCGGTGCGGAGCTCTTCAATATTTAATCGGTGGCGACCAGTAGTGCCAGTGCGGATAAATATAGATTTGCAAATTTAATATAAGTATATACTATTCTATGTTTTTTACATAATATTTAAATGTTCAATGTAGTTATTAAGATAATGATTTAAATAATTACAATAAATATATGTTATACAATGTTTAGTTTTTACTAGAATAAATATTTACCTTTCATATATTTCTTTTGTTTTTATTATAAGTATACTACTTTGAGTGACAGAAATAAATTACAGTTTTTGAATAAACCTATGTTCATTTTATCTATTAGGTTGGCAACTAATAAACACGCCACTTTTTTCAATCAGTTTCCAAAACGTTATAGAACTATCTCAAATTTCTTGGGGTAGTATATAGTATAAAGCAAGAGTTGTATTCGAGTTCGAACAGTAAAACTACAGTAAATTATGCATATTTCTCATAGAGGACTTCGGCTGCTTTTACTTCACGAATTTCGCTTAGGTCGAAGCGACTGAAGCAGTGCGCAATATATGTACAACGATGGCCGAAGGCGTGCTCTCTTACGATACCACCAAAAATTGGTTAAGAAGATTTAAGGATGGAAATTATGACCTATCTGATGAACCTCATCCACGACGACCTCCTAAAATAGATGTAGATGAGTTAAAAAGACTCATAGAAATGGATGCCAGGTTCACTTCACGTTGTCTGGCAGAGCAGCTTCAGTGTTCTCATACTGCAGTAGAAAAACAACTCCAGGCTATAGAAAAGACCTGGAAATATTCAGTTTGGTTGCCACATGAGTTGACACCGTTTGGCATTGACACCATGGATGAAAAATGGTTTATGTATGAATTTTTCGCGTAAGCGTCAGTTTCTTGGATCTGGAGCACGCCAAAATTTGACACGAGTAAAAATGTTCTTTTAAGTGTGTGGTGCGGAATAAACGGAATTATATACTGGGAGCTGTTGCCATTTAACACTACAATCACGGCCAATATTTATTGTGACCAACTGGATAAAGTAGCAGCGAGATAACCGAAAAATCAATATAAAGTTTACTTTTTGCACGATAATTACTTTCGCTTGGCCGGGCTGTCCTTCTTCACCCACTGTACTCTCCAGTCATTATGCCCTCTTGCGTCATCTACGCGGCGAAGGACGGCATGGGCCGCCGAGAGATGTCTTGCGGTGTTCCACAGGGGTCGGTGCTAGGGCCACACCTGTGGAACATCGGATATGACTGGATGTTGAGGACGGCTCTCCTCCCAGCCGTGAACCTCACATGTTACGCGGACGACACGTTGGTCACGGCCTTGGGAGCGACTCATAGTGAGGCAGCGTTGCTTGCTGCAGCTGCAGTCTCCCAAATCGTAAAACGAATCATGCGGCTGGGCCTACGGGTTGCCCTTGAAAAGTCCGAGGCCATTGTGTTTCACGGGCCTCGAAACTTGCGGCCCTTGGACTTCCATATCGTCGTCAGTGGGGTGCGGATGGCTGTCAAGGACACTATCAAATACCTCGGTTTGGTCCTTGACAGTCGATTTGACTTTCGCCCACATTTCAATCAGCTGTCGACGGAACTGATGAGTACTGTATCCGCATTGTCTTCGCTGCTTTCTAATCTCAGGGGGCCGAGAGCGGCGTGTCATCGCTTATGTTTAGGGGTCGTGCGGTCCATGGCCCTTTACGGGGCCCCAGTATGGGCCGACCATCTGACGGCAGCCACCGTCGCCATACTGCGCAGGCCGCAGCAGGTGATGACCGTCAGAGTTATGAGAGGATACCGCACGATCTCCTATGAGGCAGCGTGCTTACTGGCTGGATCACTGCCCTGGGACCTGGAAGCGACAGGTCTCGCCTCGCTACACCAGTGGCGTGAAGGGCGCGAGTACGAGGATACCTACCGTCGCCGAGAGAGTACGAGAGGCGGCGGTCCAAACTGAGGGGAGTCCTAGTGGAAGAATTGCGGGCCCGTCTACTGCGACGTCATATGGCCTTAACACAATCGCGGCCATCTAGCCAGTATTCACCAATTGGGTCGAACGGAAGCACGGCTCCCTGTCATGTAGGGTGACGCAGGTGCTTACCGGTCACGGATGTTTTGGGAAGTACCTAGTAGTGCCATGCTTAGGCATGAATGAGCTGGCTCGACAGGGGCGTTACCACGTTCTCACAGAAAACAATGCGAAGCAACTCTTGCACTATATTTTCCCGAAAATATTGAGGTTATCGGAAACCGTCCCCCTCTCCTCTTTCCTCAATCCCGTATCCCCCCATCCCGCATCACTATCAAAGGCGGGCGGGCACTTAAGATTTAAGTTGTAAGTGTCCATGGACGGCAATTATCACTTACTATCAGGGGATCCGTCTGTTCGTCTGTCCAACCATATTATAAATGATAATCGACATGGTGTTCATATGGGTTACAATTCAAAACAGAATACTACATAAGATAAACATACACCTAAATGTTTAAAGTCAATAACTTAAATTAAGTCCGGCTCACTGACCACTCGACCAACAGGCCAGTATCATAACACTATCCGCCCACCACGCGGTCGAACTGAATACTTGTGCAACAAAATAGTTGATGGTTGTTGTTGTCACATTATGAATGTGAAAGTATATTTGTTTGTGTATTAGTTTGTCACTAAACCGACCACTGTCGAATATAGCATAAAAAGACATAGGGTATCTATCATCAAGAAACCGGGGGCCGGAAAACTACTAGTATTAGAGTAGAAACGAAAACCCACACATTTTATTTTTTTACTATTATACTTTAACATATTTCACACGGCTTTGTGTGCTTACTTTATTATACGGTTAATTAAATTACGCTACTGTGATAAGTGTGTTTATATTACATTTTAAAATGTCGACTTTTAATGTTACTTAATTGTTTGCAGACTTAATCCTGGCGATATACTTATTGTAATATCTTCATGAAAGTGATTTTGTATATATAGTCACTATATAAGCTTCTGGGGTTGCGAGCGTTCTTGTAGCAAACGAAATAGTAGTATAAATAAATAAATATACTAGAAATTCCACACTCTTTTTTAAACAGTTCATTTAATATGGTAATATCAACTGTCATCTGTCATGTAAAGTGAGATGACCGGTAAGTTTGAATTAGTAATTTTAATACTTCTGTACTTCTTAACAGGGAATCCAGTACCTTTCTGTTCCAGTAGATATAAATTAGGGTTTGGGAATTCCCGACAATTTTGAAGTCCCGGGACACGAGACAGCTTACAATCATAGTCATGGGAATTCTCGGGACTTCAAGTTTTTGTTTTTTTTTTAAAGAGGTAAGCCTTATTTGAATAAAAAATAATTGAGTTAATTTCTGGTTAACCGTATTAAATAAAGGCATTTTTTTGTAAAATCAACATTTATTAAACAGAAGATTAAATCCTGATAACTTTAACATTAAGTTCAGTCCTAATAATTGCTTTGTTTATTTCTTTTAATCACACACCGATTCACTTTTACGCAGTTAAATCTTCTTATATTTATAGTTAAAAACAATAGTAAATCTTAATAACTTTAATATTTTCTAGTATTTCTTGTATCTAATCATTGGTCATAATCATAATATTATTAATTCTCATAATCACAGATTTGTTTCATAATTAAAGAATTTAAATATAAATAAGAAAACAGCCTTATAAATCACTATTTTAAGTAATCAAGTAACACATTAATTAGACTTTGCTGATTTTGTAAAAAAGGCTTTTAAGAAAATCAGAGCGTCAACAGCTTTGTCCGAGAATCTGTTTCTATTTTTTGTAATAATGCGACCGGACAAGTAGAACATTCTCCCATTTGCAACAGATGTCGGTTTAATTGTTTTAAAGCCTTGCACAGTAGTTCCAAACTTTTGACGTTTTCCGGTTGCTCCAAACAACTGAATCTCCTTTTTCAATGTTGCTCTTGTTTATGTTTCCTTAATCTCGGGTACATTTTCTAGGATATTTTTTATTGTATGTTCAATTTGGTTTGATTACTTATTTATTGTGTACTTTATAGCTACTGGTAATAGGTTCAGCGCCCATTATTTCCACATCTGGTGTCCGGATGCTAGGGGTATTTTCAAAAGCCTACAATACAGTTCCGCAAAGCCTATAAGTGCAGTTTTAATAATAAACGAGTTAAAAAAGTACGCGTTACACTAACAAACTTACACTTTCGTAATTTACATAAGTTGACTCTAAGTTTGCTCTGGCAACTTCCGCATACGCCAGAAACATACATCAACACCATATAGCGAAGACAAACTGAACTACGTGCAAGTACCCTAATAACATGGTAAGATCCTGAATCGCGTTACGAAAGTTTTCGCGCCGATTAGTATGAATACAACTTCCCATCATTAACCGTTGAGTCACGGATGACCAAGCAGGATCGCCTAGGCTGGTCGGAGCATCCTCCTCTTATATTGGAATAACATGCCTCAATAGTACATAAACTTCTAATCGTATAGATATATTAAATTATATGTGTCTTGTATTCAGTCGTGACGATGACAGCCTTAGAAAATACATTGATTAATATACCACATAAGGTTTCTCTATACTTTCTGCTCATCAAAAGAACACACGGAGCAACAGAGCAAAATGTAGAAACATTCTCTCTTAACTCCTAAACCTTGAATAAAGGAAAAAGATATACCTGTTGTCCAACAATATATTACAATCATCAAAACATCACACGTTTAGAGATTTATGTCTATAAGATGTTTTATTATTAATACCAATTTAGTTTTTTCAATAAAATATAGAAGTCTAGGTCGTTATAGTAATTAGTTCTTAAAAAGTAATTAATTTATTTAAAGTATTAAATTAATAAAAAAAAAAATACATAGGTACAACTGACTGAGCTATAGGTTAGGGGTTAGAGATTCTGACTTCTGAGTCGATCAGAGGTCATCGGTTCGGTTCCTATACCGGCGATTCATATACCCGATGTGCTATTACTACGCCTATTTGTCAAGTCCTCAGCGAAAAAGGATACATTCTTTCTCATCTTTAATCCAACAATTCATTTTTAGAGTTCGACCGTTTATTGGATCCCAATACAGAACAAATATTTTGTGTGTTTCAAATGTACTTATGTCAATAAAAGCTTCTTATTTTTTTTTATTTAATGTTTAAGTTTAAGCGAGAGAGAAACGTTTCTTCATGGTTTAGTCAAATAAATAAGGCAATCTCAAGCCGTGAATGTAGTGAGTAAACAGTAGACTATTTTCAATGAACGAGCTTAATACAGAGAGCACTCAACGCTCAAGATGAGTTAATTACGATTTATCTGGCTTTGGATATGACGACATTTCAGTCTAGGAGTGCTGCCTAATTGCAATGTACTATAATTGATATAATCGGACTTTAAAAAAGTAGACAACCAACTTCAATGCGTCTATAATAAAATTTAAGACTGATATGGTTTTGTCATGGTTGCCTTTGTCAGAACTGGACCAAATTTAAATGGGACCACACAGGAAGCACCAGCGTTCAAATAAAAAATCGTCGAAATCGGTTCACGCAGTTGAAAGTTCTGAGGTAACAATCATAAAAAAAAAATATACAGTCAAATTGAGATCCTCCTCCTTTTTGAAATCGGTTGAAAATAATTTGGAACTCAGTAAAATATTGCACATATACATAAACGTCGTCAGCCATGTTAATAGCAATTGTCATTTGTCGGTTTTACCCATTTTCCTAGGTTAATGACAAATGCGACCACACGACTCGACGTGAAATATCATATGTAAATGTCAGTATTTTATCACGTAAATTTACTTTATGTTACTGATTACCATAACGCACAACATGTTTTGTTTTGAATTAAACTAACAAACAATTAAAATAAAATTGGCAGTAGGTTCTATTTTTCTCCGAGGAAATGCCTACACCAAGTGGATTATTTTTATTTTTATATATTTTTTTGAGATTAAAATATGATTAAAAGTTGTACAAAAAAAAAAAACAAAAATTGTATAATTGTATAGAAACACAATACCGCATACATACATACGCTAACACCTGTATCCCCAAAGGAGTATGCAGAAGTGTATTAAACTCCCACATATAGCCAACCGGGCGCTGTTTATGATAGATAACAGTCAAATCCCTTAGCAACATTTACGGCACAGAGATATTGGCCCTATCTACTCCAGTAAGAACCACATGGATAAAATACTATATTGATAATATACACTGAAAGGTTTTAGAACATAAAAAACGGAATGATATAGAAGCCACTTAATATTTTTATTGGGTTTCGAAGTAGTTTCAGTTTCTTTCTAAGCACCGTCGCTGGTGATGGAACCTTTGACTGAAGCAGTAAGTCCACTCTTCTTTTATTATTTCTTCCACCTCTTTTTACTATTTTTTCAGGGTTCATAAAACTATTTACCGCACTTTAGTCTTTTATTTTCAGATATAAATAAAAGTCACTAGGTGCCAGGTCGGGACTGTAAGGAGGATGACTCACTAACTCCACACCTTCCCTACACAAATATGCAGTAGTCAGACTGACGGAGTGAGCTGGAGCGTTGTCGCGGTGGAGGAGGATCCTGCTTCTTGGCTGCTGCTGTCTAACTTTTTCCAAGACTGTAAATAATGACTCACAAACAAATCCACGGTAACAGTCCTTGTATCGCAAAATATAAACATGGCGTCTCTCAACTCGTAAATAGTTCCTCAGTCTAACTGCTTGCCCCGAGAACGATTCGTCAGTGAATTGTCTGGGCCTATTTCCACTTCAAATTCTCATTTGATCTCAGGTTCCTGCAATATGTATTATGTTAGAAATCAAAACGTTCTATAACTCGCACACTCAAGATATGGAGGGAACTGAGTACTGTAAAGAAAAGAAATAATATGAACATCCCCGCGAAGGCTTATAGGTAGCCACTTGAGCTTTGAAGGACTGTGAGATGTGATCATATTTTCGTAACCCGAATATGAATGTTATGCAGACTTTTTGTCAAGTTTGTTCAGTTGGTCTCCGGGGACATATAGACAGGTGACTTAACCATATTCAAGAATAGAAAGACTTGCTTGTAGAAGGTTAATAAACTTTCTCTTCTTACATATTTAATCTAATCACATACTTCCATTACGTCATTATTGATTACCTCATGTTTCAATCCCATTATTAATTGTAACGTGACCTATATCCTATGACCTATATCATTATTACTCTAACTATACAGCCTTATTAGTGATTAAAGAAAACAAAATATTCTTCAAGGGACATATTTCTATCCTATCATTAAATAAACTACGCCTCAATTAGGGTTGTTTATGTTACATAAGCTCTGAGAAAAAGGCTCTTAGCTTTGTTTATTTTAGAACTGTGCATTACAAAGCTGTATATACTACGATTAGAACACTTTTCAGTTTTTTTTTAATATTTAGAGTAAAACTAGTTAATGTTACTCTATATAATAACAGTATTAGTATTTTTTTAAATACTATATTGGGACAGACAAACAGACGGGTCATCTGATTGCAAATGACAACCGTCATCCATGAATACCTGCAAGAAGAGTCAAGAGTCATCTTCAAGTGCGTTGGCCCGCCTTTGAGGGTGATGAGGGCTAGGGGATGCGGAGAGATTCCCCATATAACAAATTTGGTTATGTGGGGAATCGTTACAACCCTCACATCGTCACGAGTGACATAAGTTATATCAAAAAGAAAACAATGTGGCGGCTTTAAGGCGTTTAATTATAATGGTTTCGTTTTTTTATTAGTAACTTGTAAATCGACAACAGAAGGATGGTTCTAGGTGTCATATTCACACACGTTCCTAAATGAATACTAATACTTACTAGTCAGGTATCAGATATAAGCGATAGACTGTATAATTATGTACGCCTTTTAGTTTTTCTTTACAGCAATTGTTTATTCCATTTTTTATTCAAGTAATTAAAATAATCTCAAACGGTTATTTCTCAATGATAGAATTGTACACTCATAAATCAACTCTATTGTCATCCCCATTAACTAAAGGTTATCTCTCATATCGAAAACAATAATGTTGGTAAATATGCATAGCAAAAAGTCGCTTAGTTATATGTCAGAACAAAAACTTCAAACACATTTGGATACAATTTTTTTTTATTCCTGTGTCGCGGGGCACTTTACAAACATTCAAACAACGGACGCAAAGAACACCTAAACTCAGAACAGCAAGTTGAGGATTACACAAAGTATTGTCCCGTGCGGGGATCGAACCTTCAACATTCGGCGCGGCAGCGTGGTGGCGAGGTGACCACCTAAACCGATACGCCACCCGTGCAGTTAAAATGTACATACTACATACTATTTATAAATCATTTTGTTTTTAATTCTTCTATATTATATATGATTCAGATTGATACACACATACTTTGTTTAAAGAATACTAGCAACGTATTACTAGTACACTTGGTAATCCCTCCAGCTAAGCTAATTGTCAGGGTTTGGAGTGGGTTCACGATGGTTGTGCACTGGATGGTGCTGCGAATTACAACACAAAATGCGGATACTTAAATAGGTGTTTTTTAGTATATTAAACCTGCGCTATAGAAACTGATAATACAAATGCTTTCTTTAAGCAATGAAAACTATTGGCTTCTAACGTTTGGACCATCTCCACCTATTTTCAGGTAAACCGCTTACACCAACAGGATCTCAAACACCACTTCCGAAGACCCTTAAAGCCGGTCGTTTAATGGATTCTTGAGGGTAAATTTGAAGACGCTAAACTATTTTTTTTTTAATTCGAAAGGAATTTATCATCATTGTAACACTGGTGTCTACGGATCTCTAGCCATGGAATTACGGTAATCGAAAATATAGTTACAATTATAATATAGGTAGTCAATATTAAACTCAATTACCATCTAGCAAAAAACAGCTGGAGTACGCAATTACTAACCACTATAATTATCGCACAGAAGGAATTCTCATTATAATTAGTATACAGAATAATGTGTAAAAAAGACATCAGTTTTGAAAATATTCAATTCAATTTATTGTTTGAAAGTACATATATTTAATCGACGATAGTATTTGTCTTTATAATTTAATATTGAGAAAAGTATAAAAGTGTTTATATTTAATATTTCTATACCGATATATACCGAATATATATTGAATTCATAATGGTTCACGATTGTTTGTATTTAAGAAATAAACTTATAATATTTTTGTTTGATCTTTCTTTTACGATCCTATACGTGTACAATATTACTTGTAACTTGAGTTCAATGCTGTTTATACAACATTTTGTTTGTTTGTTTTAAATAATCACATAGAGATTATGTTTACTCATTCGAACCACCATCTGTTAAACATTTATATATATATTGTATTCAAATTATGCAACTTATTAAAACATTGTTTATCCTACAGGACTATGCTAGGAAAAGTTAACAAAGAAGAAATAAAAGAAACGGAGACCAGCGTGGCTATATTATGTGACATTATAGTACTTAATACAACTTTCTTTTATATACACGTGAAAACTAGTATACACTAAAACTGTCATATCTACCACCCATTTATACGGACATGTTTATATCCTTGAGGCAGTTATATATAAATCCCAAACGTTCTACCAATTGGACTCTGGTCCCACCAACGTAATAGGGGGCGGGCCTATTGCTGACTAAAAATGCTTAAACGACTAGAGGAGATAACCTTTAAAAGGTTAGACGGGTTTTCTTGAATAATAACTATTTAAGAACAATCTTGAGCAAGTCACTATTTATAGTAAAATAAATTATATCAAAATCGTTAAATATCTAACACAACGCGGGGGTAAAACAAAACAATACATTGACAAGATAGTTAAAGCATAAAACTTTCCGAAGGTTTCGAAAACAAAGTTTGCCAAAACTACGTCCTATTACCAAGTTTCTTACTAGGTTTATGGTGTGTGTGTATTTCTCTAGCTCACTATTCTCTTTCTAATCTCTAGACAGGATTGATAAATATAGTTATATATAAAAACATTTTAAGGCTCCGCTCCTCATAGGGAAAAAAGCCCTTAAAGGCGCACTTTGTATTCCCCCTTTCCTTTACTTGTTTTTCTCAGTAACAGGCGGTATTAAGTTGAATATACCTTAAAAACATATATATTATATATATATATATTATATATATATATATATATATTATTTAAAAACTTTATGCACACATGTACATCGTCGGTCTTAATTCTAAGGGCATTCTCTACCAGTCGACCTTAGGGTGGTGAAGATAATCGATAAGCGATATGTTTATACAAATACTAAGCAAATATACACATATATAAAATAATATATATCCATTAGATAACTATGACATAATTATAACATTTTATGTTGTTATATTTCTATGATGGCTTAAATACTGTAACAATGATGATGAAATTCGGTATGTACATCAATCTGACAGGTGAGCTACATTATCATTAGAAACTGTGCAATTTCAGTGTCTTTTTTCTCCCTCACCACTTCTTATTAGGCATAAAAACATACCATAATTCGTTGTGCCTTAGTCGCACTGGAACCCCTGTTAGGAAGTAAAAAAGTATCAAAATTACTAGTTCCATCTTACCGATCATCTCAATTTACATGGCTGTTTAAAAAGCGGGAAATTCTAGTATATTTATATAAGTATAATACAATTTTGTTTGCTACCAGAACGCTCGGACCCCAGAAGCTTACATAGTGTCTATATACATACATATATGTATATTGCCAGGATTAAGTCTGCAAACAATTAGGTAACATTCACAGTCGACAATTTAAAATCTAACGTAAACACACTTATCACAGTAGCGTCAATTTAATTAAATGTATGATAAAGTTAGCATACAAAGCCGTGTGAAATATGTTATAGTATAATAGTAAAAAAATAACAGGTTTGGGTTGGGTTTTCGTTTATATTCTCATACTAGTAGTTACCCGGCCCCGGCTTCTGGATTACACATACCCTATGTCTTTTTGGGCAAAATTCTAGTGATCGGTTTTGTGACAAACCTACGCCGAACAAAGATACTTTCGCATTTATAAAATAAAAGTAATAACTTTTATAGATTTTATGGAATTATTTTAATTTAGCTGCATATTTAAATTATTTAATATTATCTGTTTTTATTTGTAAACCATTCCAACACCATGTAAAAATGGTTTTGTTTTAATTTTTTATAATCCCTTTTATGGGGACAGACGAACAGACGGGTCACATGATGGTAAGCGACAACCTCCGTCCATGAACACTTGCAAGACAAGAGTCTTAAGAGCGCTGCCCGCCTTTGAGAGTGATGAGGGATGGGAATTAGGGGAGGGTAAAGAGTAGAGGGGGTTGGGCCTCCAGTAATTTCACCATTTTCGGGAAAATGCAACGGAAGGGTCGCTTCACATTGTTTTCTGTGAGGCCATGGAAATTAAAAAAAAATGCTTAGGCACCGATGGTTATAAATACATGAACTGAACTGAAAGGAACTTGACAAAGATCGTGGATTTGATTCTCACATTAGACTAAAATTTCTGTGATACATATATATACACATATATGTATATTAAACAAATTTTGAAACAAATATTTAAAAAAAAATGAACTTGACCTCTGTCAAGTTCAGTTACATTTTTAAATTGTAAAGTTCCCCGTGACACAGGAATTATTCGTAGTGCAGAAGTTTATTTCGCGCTTTAACTACTCAAATGACAACTCACGAAATATTGTATACATGTTGTCAGGAGTAACAAAATTAACATAAAGGAATTAAGTTGAGTTACGAATTGATAGAAATTTTTCATAAGGTACCTCTTTTATTGACGAAAGGTATATACTTTCTATCATCATGCTAATAAAATTTGTTCAAAAATTGGGCAGATTTGGGATTTAGCATATACATATTTATAATAAAATTTAACGCGGGTAAAACATCGGGACCCATTAGTTTAGGTAGTATGATGTAGCACCTTTTTGGTCACTTCTTTGACTGACATTATCATATTTGATCCCATTCTTATTTGTAGTTATACAAAAATGAAGTAGGTTTTTGATAAATATACATAATAGTTGAAATGGGTACTACTGTATATTAAATAGTAGGTACAATGCTGTTAAACAGCATCTATTCAGTTTTATCACGTCAGAGTTCTTCATTTCTTTTACTTTATACTGTCTTCAAATGCTGATTGAATAACAAGTATATTGTATACAAATATATAAATGAATAATAACTTTTCTGTTACACGACTTTTTGATCGAATTGTTGATCTGCAGATCTAAAGTTTTTTTGTTAAGATTGTATAAAAATGTGTGAAGATAAAAAAATATCTCATTATGAGTATAATAAAGTGCCTTTCACTGAAAAAATACAAGGTAAGTCATTATTATTAATTACAGTTAACATTTGAAAAGCTAAACACAAAAAAGGAAACTTAATTCTAAAAGGAGACAAGTACCTTTTTTATAACAAAGTATGTGGTGCGTTTGCAGTTGTGTATTTTGAGTTTTGGTGTAGGTACTTAAAAGTCAACATAAAATTCGTTTTGTGAAAATGAACTTTTCAGCTTCTTTATTTTTTGCCATTTGATATACAAATGTTCATGTACTTTATCATTAAATATAATCGAAATATCATAATTATGCCATTATTGAGAGTACTTTATCATTACACTAAATAAACTAATGTTTTTTTTTCTTTATTTGGCATCTTAAACCGCAATTGAGATACAACAATAGATACCTTTGAAAATAGTCCCTATTGTTATTCAATATATTTTGTAGTATTTTAATGATTTTATATTTCAGTTATATGTTAATTTAAACATTTATATGTAACATTATTTCAGAATTTCTAAATAGTATTAAAAAAAGTCGTCTTTCGCCGTCTGTACGCTTAGATCTGTCAAACTACGACAGTTTTTTTTAATTAAGAATGATAATATAAACATAAAAAAAATCTTGGTTATTCTTATATATATCAGTGTGAGCATTGCATCTGAGCATCTTCCGATAGATTGCCAAAATCCATTGTGTGGTTGAAAATGCCGATCTTAGATAATCCGATGAGCGTCTGTCAAGCGAAAACGGTTTTATTTTTGTTTCTTTTAAGTAGTAAAATGCTGATTCACATAAATATGTTAATTGAAAACTATTCTGGTGTTCAACATATTTATTAAAATTTAGATATCTCCTTGGAAGCCAATGCCCAGAAATCTAGACCTGTGGATGACTTTGCCTTAAAAATATGTAGAGATAAGAAATATGGAGAGGAATAATTTCGTTTTGCAATATCCATGGGTCCATTTGAAATTTATCTACAATTTAGTAATTTCATAATTTAAGACCTTCTTGTCAACGTTTAATTACATTTTATTATAAAATGTGATATAAAATGTGATGTGATGTATGTACCATATTGTTAGATAATTTGTTACCATCTTCCACCATCGGCAGAACATTTAAACGACGAACTCAGAACTGCCTAGCATAAAAATAACACAAGCTTAAATTTACAATGCTCTAACTAAGCTGCTCCATTATACGTATTGTGATTTAGAAGATTAATTTCAGTTTTAGAAAAGATAGATAATCCACCTAAATACGGATACGGATGCGACATATCCAGCTGGCAATATTTCTCCTATGTCTTACTGTAAATATAACAGGGCGAGGACACATGGGCGTCACAATTGTAGCAATGACTACGAATCCTGAAAGTAGCATACACTGAAAATACATCCCGTATTTTCAGTGGCTATGCTATGGTTCTGAACGGTGTCTTTAATTCATAAATATTATGTAGTTACTTACATTTCTCACATCAATATCGAGAGTATAATGAATATAAGTAGGCACTTGGTTAAAGAAAAACACGATTATCATTTTTTTATTCATTATTTGCTGATAACTGATTCTAATTACAGATGGGTCTCTTGTCATCATTGCCTTATCTGGCTAGTATCTTCACTGTCTTCTTATTTGGATGGCTAGCCGATTATGGTGTCAACAATAACATGGTTATTAAAAATATTAGCAGAAGAATATCCAATTCAATTGATAAGTTTATAAACTAGCTATAACTTGAAAAATAATAATGCTAGAAAATTTAAGACTTAAAGACGAGAAAACAACCTTTGAACTCTAGAAAACTTCTACCTACTTCATAATTTAGTTTTTAAATATATGTATGGACAACGAATTGGATTTTATTTTCAGTTTGTATATGGTTGTAGTCTCTGCCTACCGCGAAGCGAAAAAAGCATGAGTTTATGTATGTATGTAATGAATCTATTTAGAAAATTTTGTATAGAGTAAACCTTGCTAATATTTTGCAGCGAGTTGCGGTATGGCTTTATGTCTAATCCTGACGTCATACACAACCAACCCTACCGTCGCTGTTACGTGGCTCGTAGTCGCAATGGCTGCTACCATGGGTACAAATACTGGATGGATGGTAAACTCCCTTTTTTAATGATAAAATGTACTATTATGTCATCACTCTTGTGACCCCTTTTTATATAATTACAATAATTTAGAAAGCACCGAGTGTGATGAATTCGGTTCGATAAAATAAACCAAATGATCCTAATCTTGAGAGGTTTAGTAGTATCCACTCAAGCATTTCACATGTATTGGTTTCACCATCAGATCATCGTTACGAAGCTCAATCAAATTGACTCGTCTAAACGAATCGTATAAGCCAAACATTGAGGGGTTTACCCACTAAAGGGTTCCACTATAAACCTCCTGATTTCATCATCAAAACATCGCTACGAAGGCCGATCTGTTTGTCTTGTCTTAACGTTTTAGCCAAAATGTTAGGTTTTCTAGCCAGTGAACAGTTCTAATCTACATAATGTTCTTCATAACAGCAGGAGTGTCCGTCGTCAGTAATGCTATCTTCCTTATATTAATGTCGACAGATGTCCAACTCTTTAACTACGCTGATGTGAATGGTAATAAAATAATTATTTACTTTATAAAAACCGAAGTATTAGTGAAATATTTATTTTATATTCCATGTTACAATGAACGTAACAGGATAAAAACCATTATTGAACTTATACAAGTTTACTGGGCATGTGTATACAGATTGACCAGCATCTATATGCATGGTGTACTTTTCATTTCAAATAATAACAAACTTAACTTACAGATTAAATTTTTATACTGATTCATCTCTTCAGGGGTTGTGGTAAGCTTTACAAACCTTAACAGCAATTCCTCCGCCGTTTTGCTTTTCTGGAGCACTTGTAGAGTTGACTATTGAGTGCAGTTTTGATTCAGTCGGTCCAATGCATCATTTACTTACCGCGTGTTTTGTGCCTACAACTTTTCCCTACACTACAAGTCTTTACTCTTACACTGATATATGTGATTAAAAATATTAATGGATAAATTATAGAAACTTAAAATATTATCATTAACCGTTAAACATTTACTGTCGTCACATGTTTAATATGGGTACTACAAAATGCCAAAAAACATTGTGAAAACATTCTTAATTTAAACATTCGAAATTATACTTATCTATACACAGAATACCTACTGCCAAGCCATGTTTTATAGTATGATTTAAATTAAGTAGTTTATGTGTGTAAACATCTGGGCTAGCAATTTAGTTAGTGAGTGGACGCCACTTGCACGGGGAAGAGGCTGACAATATAACAATTTAAACGTATCCGTAATGTTTCCGTAACATTCTGTTTAAAAATGAAAGCAAAAGCTATAGCAACCGGTACTGGTATAGTCTTAACTCGCATAAAGATTTAGTTCAATGTGTTGAGGGTCTCTCGCGACAATCAATTGTATCTTGAACTTAGGCCTTTTTTATGGCATTGGGCAATGAACAGACGGATAACTAGGTAAGGGTATGAATACGTCCAACTCAAAACTTGTAAGTGAGAGGGGGGGATTTGGACCCCACTAATATACTTTAACGGTAAATATAAGGCAAGCATTGTTTGATAACCTGTTTTATATCGGGCCGTTTTATTACTCTGCTTGAACCAGCCCATTTGTGACTTAGCATGGCTCTCCCGCGGCAAAAGAACTTAAAATACTAGGCAAACTCTATTGTCATATATTGAACAATTGTATAATAAACGAGTATAAATTAAACTTGTTGAGTGACAAAAATACATGTCTGTAGGTAAGTATTGTATAATATTTACTGATGCCATCGTAATGTAAATTAAAATAGAGATAAAATCTTAACAGAGAATACAATAAGTTTTATCAATTATATAATACATTAAGAAAGTACTGTTTTTTTACAGAAACCTGCGTTGAAGATATGCAAGAAGAATTAACAGAAAAAAAGAAGCCTCTGGACGCATTATGATACAGTGCTCATATTTATAAATTAATTAATAGATTACTTTATACTTTTTCGGAAATTTGATTTTGTTTATTTACAAAAACTTTATTAGTTAATTGAAAAAAAAAATACAATTATCGCTATATCGTCTCTATTTAATAATCAACTAAAAGTTCTAACATTACACTTGCGTGTCCGGCCTGAGCTGACGCTATTACATATTCTTTTTCACTGATAGCCTTATGTTTCCTTGGGTTTGTAGCACCATTAAGCAAAAGAAAGACATTACCCCAAATTTGTTTTTTGTCTTGTTTTGTCCATCAAGGACAAGGTTTAAATAGCAGTGGGAAGTTCAAACAAGATGATTCTAGAGGGAGAAGACCACCAATCGATCACTACCAAAGATGGCAATCTCACTCCCGTTTTTGGATACTTCTTAATTACTTCATAACTTTTCACAAAATTTCAAACTATTTCTTTATCTTTATTATAAGCGTAGATAGTTCCTTGTTAATTGTTATATAATATTTTGAATGGAGAGTTTGTTGTTATTCCTCAGTTTACACGCACCTTATCTTATCTAGCTATTAATTTGTCATCTTCTGAAATAGAATAAACAATAGGTTAACCGCTTAAGCGAAATGATATTTTAAATGTTTCAAATTTGAACAAACATAACGAATGTTTAGCACCTCATGATGTTTAGTCAATTATACAACAAGTTTCCACTAAACAAAAGATAATACGACGTATAAATTAAAAGTAGGTACTTAAGTGTTACAATAGAAAAAAGGCAGGACACTGTGTACAAATATGTATGTGTATATTACAGAATATATACATTTTGTTAATTGATTCAATGCTCGTCGTTATTTAGACTATACAAAGTTGTATGTATGATGAACAAACAAACTCACATTTTATTTATAACATATATATAATTAGCTAATCGCATATTATAAGGTACTTATACGGATACGTATTACACCTTTATATGTATATTTTTACCTCTATGGTAGGTAGAGGAGTTTTAGACACCAAGTTTTTACCAATTAAAATTTTGTACCACTAACGTAACAGGCTGTAATCCTGTTGCCGTCTTGCGGGCACTGAATGACTGTATATACATATAGGGTACGTGTGACGTAATGTGCCTAACCTCAACCTACCTGTATAAACGACAGACGCGCATTTTGTTAGTTGAGCTTGCACGCTAGGAGACGCTTCGGTTTAGGAGAGACCTTGTAGAATCATCAAAATTCTTAGGGTATTTACTAATGTCCTAAAAAGCTGAAATTTAGAATGTAAGCTAGTATTAGTACACAAATAATAAAAAAAATATAAAACTTGTAACTTTTATCCCCAAACCCCTTAAACTAGGGGATGGAAGTTTGTATGAGAATTCCGCAATTTTGACGCCAGAGGTCTGAAAATTTATAAAGGAAACAGGGACTCCTTGTTATTATAAATAATAAAAAAAAATGGTCACAAGCAACTTACAAAAAGAACACTTCACACCTAGTCAATATATGTGACTTGGCCGTTTCGTTACTACAAGAATTATTGTATAACAGAAAAGTAATGAACGGCATGAAATGTGTAATTTGACATAGTAACAGAATGGCAGTAGAATAAAAATATATATAGTCTGCATTGAAAAACCGATGTGTTTTCCTTCATAACTGCATACATTCCTACATAGTCCTATTAAATATATATCTCCTAGCCATGTATTTTCATTAAAAACTTTTATTTTTTAACTCTGCTTGTCAACTATATAAAATTTAGTAACTATTTAACACAAAGTTTAGTTTTTTTCAAAGACATCTCCCGCTCTAGGAATTATTTCTGGTCGAGGATTTTCGGGGAGTTTACAAACATACTATTAACGTTTACAAAAAACATCCAGACTCGGAACGACTATTTGTGGATTACACTAATGTTTGTACCGTGTAGGAGTTGAAGCCATGTCCTCCTTAATATTAATGCGAAAACACGTTGATGAATGAAAAATTAATTTCATCCCTCTTCTCAGGAGTACAACAAAAAATACAAGGGACATACAGCGCACATCAAAACGTTATATGTTCATTCATTCATTTATTATACATTATACATTTTCTAATGGTATCTCAGTATCTAAGTGATTTCTCGCAGCCGTGAGCTCGTCACTCTCTTACGTAACATCGTGACGTCACTGCACTTAAGGTTTTATTACTTTTCTGAGTTTATTTAGTGGTTTTTGTAAACAAGATTATGCTACCATATTCTGCAACAAAGCTAATAAAAGATACAATATTACTTCTAACCTGAGACGCATGCAACCCGAACAAGTGTTACTTATGTAATTTTAATGTAACAGTTCTCCCTTGCCTAATTAAATTTAAAATGTCCTAAAATGCGAGTTACACAAAAAGGAGATTCAACTCCTTTGTAAACCAAAATTAAACATGGACAAATATTCTTTCATTGGGTCAAGGGAACTCACATCATGAGTCTTTTCTTCTTGTAAAATAGGTTTATTTTCCTCCAATATACGTATGTGCATGCATTTACATACTAATAAAAATAACAATCTCTTAACATGAAGGATGATGATGAAGACACTATTCTTCATCATCCGTCCGAGAACCCTTCTCTTCCCGTGGGTGTCGCAAAATACCTACATAAAATATCCATTGATCCATCCTCATCCTATCCTATCCCCATCCAGGTGATGGGGTCACCTGGATGATTGGCAATCCACCACTGTGCGTTTCTCTAGAAGCTTTTTATCTCGCACAACCAGCCTATGGAACAAATGGTCGCCGTACTTCCGGAACGATACGACCTCAAAACCCAAGAAAAGAGCGTACTCCTACCTAAAAGGCACACGCAAAAGGCGCAAGGCACGCACTTGTGACTCTTGAGTTGCGGGTGTCCATGGGCGGCGGTAGTCACTTACTTTATCGCATAACAAAAAGGCGACTGCGGGATCGAACCATTATCTATCACACAGTATATATGCAGTCATACAGGGTCCGGACGACGCCAGCTAATACGCAAATGGATTTAATTATGGTTGGCAAAAAGTGGGCGTCTGGATCGGCTTTGCCTTCCCCTTCGGAGATATAGGCTGTTATTAATATTACTTTTTGTATAAATATAAAATCATGATCATATGAACATCATCACCATAAATACAAAAAATGCGTTCAGTATCATCTCTTGAATAGATTTTGACTAAGTCTATATCCAAAACTTTTTAAGAAATTTGCTAAAAAAATGACATGAGTTAAGCAATAATGAAACTTGTTACAAATTTTGATTTTGAAAAAAATACTGAAGCTTTGAGCTTTAAGTTGAGTGAGTGAGTTTCGTAGTTTATTATTAATTTTTAAGGTGTGACTATTATATGAACTTAGGTATATGATATTTTGTATTTATAGGTACCTAAAGTTGTAATTCAATTCTGTGACATTTGCGTAAAAAGTTGGATGTTTTTATTATTTTTAACGTACGTACGATGTGTATATACTTTGACTTTGATTACTAGATGCACTTACTGTGTGTTTTTGGCTACCACTGCTTGTTACATATCCAATATTCCTGTTACATATACCTAAATATTCGAATTATTTTTCTGTTAGTTTAGTGCTTGATTCGAAATTTTTATCAAAGTTTTTAAATAAATCGATGTATTTTCAGTGGCAATAATAAGTTCAGGATTCGTAGTCATTGCTACAATTGTAACGCCCATGTGTCTTTGCCCTTCTTATTTTAGGTCATAATTCACTATATGTATAATGGAGTAGATAAGTGAAAGCATTGTAATTACAAGCTGGTGTTATTCATATACTAGGCAGTTTGGGCAAATTACCTAGATTTCTGCCAATGGTGACATACGTGTCGGGTCATTCGGGTCCTTTGGATGGATAGATGGTTGAGGGGGTATAGGTTATATATATAGGGATGGATGGATGGTTGAGGCATTTTCCTTACTTAAAAACGATGTAACCAGAAACATAAAAACATTAATGAAAAATGGTCTATGGGGTTTTTTCTTATTTTTCTCCATATTGGATCAGGTAACTAACTTCACGACTGATTTAGTGTGACTGACTTCGACTTCTGAGAACTAAATAATACCTTTAATTGGTCTCATTGAAATAATATACATGATTTTGAATTTGTATAAGTACAAATAGTGGTTGCAGTCCAGTAATTGTATGCTGGTAATGATAAGTTTGCCACTTGTAAATGTAAATAGTATGTAACTATGTAAATAGTTAACTAAAGGAAATGGTAAAATGATAATAGCCTCCATCTTTACATCATCAAAAAGCAAACAAATTTACAACCAGTGGCAAACATTCTGAGTAAGCTCACTTTATCTGCTGTTACAATTATCAGACAACGCAAATTTATTTAATAAAATGTTTGGTTTTTACAGTCGTTAATTAATATATCACGGTATTATTTGTACAAATTCACTTTGTTCTATACTTATAAACAATTAACTATATATACACTATTTCTTGCAAATTAAAAAAAAAAAAATTCAGCTACGCAAGAAGTATTTTTTTGCAATATACCGGCAGACATTATATTTGCACTATGTAATTTAACTGTAAATTCATATGTTATTGTAGGTATAGCTATCCATATATACCAATGTCATAATTATGAAAGTAACTCTGTCTGTCTGGTTGGATGTAAGGAAATAGGCTATTTTAAACCAACAAATCACGTCGACCAAGCCAGCAAGCAAGATCAGATAGGAGCTAGTACTAATATAATAAAATTGATATATCATATTTTTGTTTTTTAATACGCATAAAGAACGAAAAAAAACCTCAATACGCGTTAGTTTCTGAAATTATCGGTGAGGTTAGAATTTTTAGTGTTGTACTAAATAGAGTAGTTACAGACAAATAATATAGATTTTAGAACCAAGCATTTAAATTTACAAAAGCAACAAAATACGTAAAATACGTACGCACTTTCAACTTTTACGAGATTCTCATTATGAGTAACAGCAGTATCAATAATCATTGTGCTAATCGGTCTGTCACCACTATATAAGGCTTATGTCAACAATAATCCTGTCAGTAATGATAGATCGATCCCAACACAATGTGCCTCGACCATTTGCATACCTGTAAAATGCACCTCTTCACAAGTCTATATTTAAGTTGTAGACCATTTGCAAGACGAGAACAATCAGAAGTTATATGTCTGAGGGTTTCTCCGGGACGATGACATGCCCGACAAATGTCAATTGTGCCGTCTTTTAGCAAATGCCACCCATAAATGTTCGTCATTACAACTTTATCTGTAATTGCACAGGTTAAACCTTCAGCTTCCAATACTGTTGACCATAACTTTATAAGGCCCGATATATTTATATTAGGCCCGATAAGAATGTCCATTCAGCTCTTTGCTCTTCCGTATCTCTCTACAATCTGTAATATTAAGTACTGCGTGATTGCGCTACTTTTCTTTCCTAATAATAAGCGGATTGAGACCGTCATCAACTGCCACCACATCCCTGTGTATCTCCACGTTAGCAAAAAGAAATCTCTAAGATTGTATAGCTTACGATTATGGAGGGCACCTGCATTTAAGAAGCCAAGACCCTTGCATTTTCATGGGTTATACAATCTCATCACTAATGAACGTGGAACGGTCCCTGCACCAGCATTCGATATGTGGTTAGCAGTGTACGGACTCTTCTATTTAGGGCATCAAATTCCAACTGAGTCCATCTAAGTATGCCAAAGGAGTATATTATTATTTATTTATTTTTTCTTGCTTCACAACCGTTATACTGTGAGGTCGTGGTATCGCACCGGTCGAGTCGGCCCTCGCGGCCTAAGCATGGCTCTGTCACTGTTAAACTTTCCCACTCTCTACCACTGTTAAATATGGACCCTAATGCAGTGCAAGTAACCATAGCAGAAAGTTGGTTTAGGCGTTTACAGTTCGAGAATTTTGATGTCAAAGTTGCAGTAAACTACACGAATTGTCGTATACTCATACTGTAAGTCGATGCCATTTTTGAAAAAGCGGAGCAACGTCGGCATATAGCAACGAGATAGCCGGGGAACTGAAAATTGACCATAAAACAGTTTTGATCCATTAGAAAAAATCTGACTTTACAACACACAAGCTCACTAAAAGAAACCTAAAGAGTCGTGTGTACACATGTGATTCTCTATTGAAACGTAATGAAACCGAACTATTTTTCACTAGGACGGGAAGAGGATAACAAGTTATCGAACAAAATGGCACATAAATACATTTTATAATGAAATGTAATTAAACGTTGACAAAATTGTCTTGCATTTGAATTTGAAACACGAAGAAACTTTTTCCCCGACCTTATATTTATCAAATGGCTTAAAAATTGAAAATAAATTTCAAATGGACCCATGGATCCTATATCTCATATTTTAAAGGCAATGTTATCCACAGGTCTAGGTTTCAGGGCATTGGCCTCCAAGGAAAAATATCTAAATTTTAATAAATATGTTGAACATATTTATGTGAATCATCATTTTCCTGCTTAAAAGAAACAAAAATAAAACCGTTCTCGCTTGACAGACGCTCATACGAGTATATCAGATTCTTTAAGATCGGCAATTTCCAACTACACACCTGATTTTGGTAATCTAGCGGAAGCTGCAATGCTCACACTGATATAAATAAATGTAATTAAGATTTTTCTTTGCATTTTTAAGTTATCCTCCTTAATAAATATAAAAAAGGCGTAGTTTGAAAAATCTAAGCGTATAGACGGCGGGACACGACTTAGTTTTATTCTATGTACAAATGTTGAAGTAATTATACATATAAATATTTTTATTTATATATACATAATATTTCGGTTATGTTTTATGAGAAAATACATAACCGTTTAGATATCAAATGGAAACAAATGCAGAATCTGAAAAGTTCATTTTCACAAAACTAATAAATGTGATGTCTATCGAATTTTACTCTTATTTTTAGCACACTAAAACTCAAACTAGACTAAAAATAGATAAAACGCCAATATTTAGTAATTAAAAAAGGCACTTGGGTCCTTTTAGGATATAGTTTCCTTTTTTTGTGTTTGGATTTTCAAATATTAGGTGTAATTAATAATAATGACTTACCTTGTATTTTTTCAGTGAGAGGCACTTAATTATACTTACACATTTTTATACAATCTTAAATAACAAAAAAAGCTTTAGATCTGGAGCTCAACAACTCGATCAAAAAGTCGTGTAACAGAACAGTTATTATATATTATTTTTATACAATATACTTGTTATTCAATCCGCATTTGAAAACTTTGACGTGATAAAACTGCATGAAAGTTACTTTATAAATATATACATGCTGTTTGACAGTATTGTGCCTACTGTTTAATATACAGTAATACACATTTCAATGATCATGTATATTTATCAAAGACCTACTTCACTTTTGTATAACTGTACAAATAGGGATGGGATCAAATGTGATAAGTCTAAAAGAAGTTCGCCAAAAGGTGCTACATTATACTACTTAAACTAATTGTGCCCCGTGATTTTACCCTTTTTTATTTTATTATACTTTTATATATGTAACATATATGCTTAATCCGACATTTGAGAGATATAAGCATGATGATAAAAGTATATACGTCAGTAAAAGAGCTATCTATTGAAAACGAATTAAATAGGATTAGTTCCTGCTCGCTTCAAACAAATGTCCATCAACTCTCTGTAACTCAACGAAATTCCTTTATTTAGATTTGTATGTAAACTCCTGACAACGATATTTCGTAAGTTATCGTTTGAGTAGTTAAGACGTGAAATTAATTATTTCTTATCATGCATGCATCTTCTTCACTAGGAAAAATTACCGTGTCACGGGGAACTTTACAACAAAAACACTAAACTGAACTTGACAGAGGTCGAGGAATCAAAATTTGTTTAACATACATATATTTATCTCAGAAATTTTGGCCTCATATGGGAATCAAAATCCACGACCTCTGTCAAGTTACTTTCAGTTTAGTTAGAGCCATGCTTAGGCACGAATGGGCCCGGCTCGACTGGGGCGATACCACTTCCTCACAGAAAACAATGTGAAGCAACCCTTACATTTTACCGAAAATATTGTGGTTACCGGAGACCAGTCCCCCTCTCCTCTTTCCTCATCCCCACATACCCCCATCCCGCATCACTCATCATAAAGGCGGGCGGGCACTTAAGACAGTTTGTTCGTTTGTCCACCTTTGTTATAAAAAATAAAAACAAATACATTTTACATGGTGTTGAAATGGTATAAAATTCTTAACAGATAATACTAAATAAGATAAACATACAGCTAAATTAAATTACGTCGTACTGACCACGAGACCAACAGGCCAGTATCATCATCGTCATAACAGCATCCGCCCATCACGCGGTCGAACTGAATACTTGTGCAACAAAATATTGGACGGTTATTGTTCTGATATTATGAATGCGAAAGTATATTTGTTCGTGTATTGGTTTGTCACTAAACCGATCACTGTAGAATTTTGATTAAAGAGACATAAGCGTATCTATCCTATCCAGAGAAAGGGGAGCCGGGAAACTACTAGTATTAGAATAAAAACGAAAACCCTCACACATGTTACTTTTTTACTATTATACTATAACATATTTCACACGGCTTTGTATGCTTAGTTTATTCTACGTTTAATTAAATTGACATAACTATTGTGATAAGTGTATTTACAAGTACATTTTAAAATGTTGACTGTTAATGTTACCTAATTGCTTGCAGACTTAATCCTGGCAATATACTTATCTTAATATCTTAATGTAAGTGATTCTGTATATAGTTTCAGTAGGTATAAATATAACAACATATCATTCTTTTAAATGACATTATTATGTAATGAATATACGGGAAAAGTTTGATTAACTAAATTGTTCCAATGGATTAAAATCTAATTGTAAAATGGTTTCATGCATGCATGGACACTATAATATCAATTCTTTTAAGTTCGTCTTGGAAGTTTCATAATGCAACCATAGGTATTTGAGGTATATTCAACTTAATACCACCTGTCACTGAGAAAAACGGGTAAGGGAAAGGAAAAAAAACCTTTTTAAAAAATATTTATTTTTTCTGGTGAGGAACGGAGCCCTAAAATGTTGTCATACATAACTGTTACTTATCAATTCTGGCTAGAGATTAAAAATTGAACAGTGAGTTGGACAAATACACACAAGCACACCATAAACCTGTTTAGAAATTTAGCAATAGCACGTAGTTTTCAACTGGCTTTTTAGTCCTTTCTTCTCAAAACCTTCAGAATGTAAGATTTATGCGTTAACTATTATGTCATTATTGTATTGTTTTGTTTTACCTCCGAGTTGTGTTATACATTTAACGTGTGTGTCTGTGTTTGCTGTGTATTTATCCTAAATGCCTAGACCAATTTTGATATAGATTATTTTAGTTTTAATAGTGTCTTCAAGATTGTTCATAAGTAGTTATTATTCAAGAAAACATGTTTAGTCTTTTGAAGATCAGGAATAAGCTAGCCCCTATAACGTTTGTGGGACCAAAGTTCAATTGGCAGAACGTTTGTGATTTATTTATAACTTTTTTTTTTGTGATGAAGCCCCCTCGGGCCGTCATCCCACCGGGGTTTTCGGTGGAACGGTGTGTCGGAATCAAACCGACTAAAACCACACGATGTGTCATCTGCGCTTAAAATAGGAGGAATCCGGGAACAGCTTTATTAGGACATCCGGACCCCTCCTAGCGCCTGCCCGTACTATGCGGGCACCACCTGCTGGAAACCTATTAAAAGGTGGCGTCCAGACACACGCGGATGTCACCCCCTCGCGGCTGGCCACTAAAGCGAGTGGAGGGGAAAACCCGTCCCGACCACCCGCGGCCACACTCAGGGCGGCATGAGGCAATGGTAGGCGCGTCTCCTCCGCCCTATTGGCCGGCGGCGAATTGGGTCCGAATAGAGGTCACCCTCCCGGGCCCGCTCCGCCACTTCCTTCTGCGAGATGACCTCCTCACAGAAGGTTGCGACCGCGGTAAAATTCCTATCACTACCGGCCATGGAGCGTATGACGACCGGTAGTGACAGATCCTCTACAACTACTGCAGTGAGGGCCCGACGCTGCGCCGCCCAAGACGGGCAATCCGCCAGCGTATGCTGGACCGAGTCCTCACTGCAGTGGCAGTGGTGGCAGACGGGACTCAATTCCCTCCTTGCGACCGAGTGCAGGTACTTTCCGAAGCAGCCGTGCCCGGAGAGAACCTGCGTCAGTCGGAAGGAAAGGGTCCCGTTGATTTATTTATTTATAACTGCCTCAAGGATATAAACATGTGCGTATAAATTTGTAGATATGGTTGTTTTACAATATAAAAATTACTAGTTTTTATGTATATAAAAAAAGTTGTATTTAGAACTAATATTTCTATAATTATTAAAGATAAATAACATCATAATGCAGTCACTTTGGTCTCTGCTTCTTTTAGTTCTTCTTTGTTAACTTCATCGCATGGTCCTGTAGGATAAACAATGTTTTAATAAGTTGCATGATTTGTATACAATGTAAATATTCAACAGATGGCGGTTCGAATGAGTAAACATAAGCTCTATGTGATTATTTAAAACAAACAAAATATTGTACAAACAGCATTGAACTCAAGTTACAAGTAATATTGTACAAGTATAGGATCGTAAAAGAAGATCAAACAAAAATATTATGTGTTTGTTTCTTAAATATAAATAATCGTGAACCATTATGAATACAATATATGTATATCCTGTATATATCATAGTACACTCGGTTTAGGAATCAATAAAAGCATTGTTTTACTTTTCTCAATATTAAATTATAAAGACAAATAATAACGTCGATAGAGTCGATATGTACTTTCAAACAATAAATTGAATAT
The DNA here is from genome assembly GCA_947561695.1 of Tyria jacobaeae. NCBI lineage: Eukaryota > Metazoa > Arthropoda > Insecta > Lepidoptera > Erebidae > Tyria > Tyria jacobaeae. Next base: position 13,956,462 of record OX387224.1, on the reverse strand, counting down.
TATGACACCATGCGTCACGTCACCGCACAGACAAACAATCGATAGAAGTTTTTCGAAGCAAGATTGACAAGTTACGGTAGCTGAGCGGTAGTGGCTACGGCTGCGAGCCGAATGCAGTGAGTTCAAGCCCCGGAGGACTCCCATGGGTTTTTGTTTGTGATTTCGGTGTTTTATAGAAAATTCGAGTAAATGGAGGTGATTCTTTACAAAATTCGAATATAATGGAAAGTACTAGATTAGGTTGTAGAAGACAATCGAAAAGAATAACGAAATGACAGTCGAAATTCAACAAATTACGATCGAAATTAGGGGTATATAAAGAACTCCAGACGCGCCGCTTACAGGGCAGTTCAGTGGAAAGTGCTCTCAAGTGAAGAATAAGAAGAAGAAGTAAAAAAGTAGTAAAGTGAAGTGAATAGTGAGTGGTGCAGAGCTACCGTTGGACTGAGTTAAGTGTAGTCCGCGGAGACAGTGTAGAACAGTGCTACGCGGTTCGTGCAGTACAACTCGTTCTGTGCAGTGAGTGTTACGCGTTCGGAATATTGTGAAACGCAAATAAATTGTTACTCTCGTCAGTGACATTAGTTTCCTTCCAATCCCTGTAGTCCACTTCCGTAACAATATTTTCACGACTGATGTCCTTTTTACATATTATACTGTATACTAATTATAACGAGAATTCCTATTGTGCGATGATTATAGTGTTTGATTTTTGCGTAGTCCAGCTGTTTTTTGCTAGATGGTGATAAATTGAGTTTTGATAATGACTATTGTATTTTAATACTAATTACTTTTTCGATTACCGTAATTCCATCGCTGGACATCCGTAGACACCAATGTCACAAAGATAACATTTGCAATTAAGGCCACGCCTGATGTTATGAAGAATAATAGACGCCACTGTGTAATATTCGCCTAGAATAGAAAAAAAAAATATAATATCAGCGGTTACTGCTTACTAATAAAAAAAAAGGAACGCAATTATCCTGCACAAGATAATTATACATTTTAAAGCCGTCACATATTTTTCTTTTTAATGTAGCTTAAGTCACTCGTGATCATGTCAGGGTTCTAACGGTTCCTCAAATAACCAAATCTGTTCAAGTATTTAGAAGTTAAGATGGAATAAGACACACAAATACATTAACACATTAAACATTACACTCCCGGTTTAGGCAGTCGTATGACAAGAGTTAGTAAGGTACACGATATTTTAGATCAAATCGAACTGAAGATTTCATTCCCCGTAATTACATCCCTCAGCCACTCATTGGTACGATGATATCTAAGTAGTTCTATGCACAGGTTAGTTCTCTCTTCTAAAGTTTAAACGGCGTCAACTCATGTGGCGACTAAACTGAATATTTCCAGGTCTTTTCTAAAGCGTGGAGTTGTTTTTCTACTGCAGTATGAGAACATTGAAGCTGCTCTGCCAGACAACGTGAAGTAAACCTGGGATCTATTACTATGAGTTTTTAACTCATCTACATCTATTGTAGGAGGTAGTCCTGGATCAGGTTCATCAGATAGGTCATAATTTCGTAAGTATCGTAAGAGAGCACGCCTTCGCCTATCGTAGTACATATATTGTGCACTGCTTCAGTCGCTTTTCGACTTTAGCGAAATTCTTGAAGTAAAAGCAGCCGAAGTTCTCTACGAGAAATATCCATAATTTACTGTAGTTTTACTATTCGAGATCCAGTTGTCAACTGATCTGACATACAACTCTTGCTTTATTTATATACTACTAAAAGAAATTCGAGATAGTTCTATAACGTAAGAGAAAGTGATCGAAAAAGTTGCCAACCATAAATATGATATTTTACCTAGCAAGTTAAGTAAGTGATCAGGAAAGCAGAATCAGTGCAATATCCCACAGTATTGTCAAGAAATTCTATAAAATGAGAGGTCTCTATGGAAAATTTGTATGAATTTATTAAACTTGATATTTAATAATTTTATACATACCATGTCAGTGACTATATATGAGATAACGACAGGTGTTAAGAGGTTCAAAATATTGGCCAGGGTGTTTCCAATTGCTGTGAGTGTGCCACTGAAATCCGGAGCTAGATCAATATAATTAATCTGCAGTGCCAAAAAACATATTACAATTGATATATAAGAATTATTAAGTCGATTGTGATATAGTAATTGAAGAGAGAAAACAAACCCATTACAATCAGTTTGTAGATCCCAACAATGACGACAACAGTAGCCGGATAAACATACTTATCTACTTACTTAGTGTAAGTGTCTGTTTATCAAATTTTTTTTTTGTTTTGTCTGGCTGTTGTGTGCCCTCTTATCTCCGCAACGAAAATAGCGGTTTTTAGGAGTCTTTCACTGGCACATAGTATAATATAGAGATACTGTGTGAGTGATTGAGTGATGGTAATGAAGTCAAACTCCTCCTTTCCATCTCCTTGCTCCCCTCTCCTCTTTCCCCTCTCCGCATCACCCTCAAAGGCGGGCACCGCACTTACGACTATGGAGTTGCAGGAGTGCATAGGCTGCGGAAGTCTCTTACCATCAGGTGACACGTCTGTTCATCAGTCCCAATATATTATAAAATATACATATATATATATATATATATAGAGTAACATGAATTAGCTTTATTTAAAACAATAAAAAACCAACAAAGTGCCTCAACACATTATATACAGCTATGTAATACCCGGCAGGTTCCAAAATAAGCTAAAGCTAAGAGCCTTGATTTTCCCTTTCCTTTTCAATATCCTCAAAATTTTCCAAACTTTAACTCTCATAGTGCTAGGTTAACAGTTGTTGGTTTGTTTAATAAATCTCTGGCTACCCCTTTAATGATGCATTCGTCAGTGTATGTATACTTTTTTCTTGGTTACGCTTTCAAGCGTCAAAGCTTCGAGGCGTAACTACTGAATCATTCATCATGAAATTCACTCACTCAACAAACATTCATTTCATTTTCAGTTCACACAGAAAAGAAACAAAGTTTTCGGAGGAGAGGATATGTGCACCTTTCTTTTTGTATTTTCTGAGAGCTGATGTAACATAAAACAACCCTAATTGAGGCGTATATTTACATCAACAATAGTTTATTTAATGATAGGGTAGAAATATGTCCCTTAAAGAATATTTTGTTGTCTATTAGCATAATCACTAATAAGGCTGTATAGTTAGAGTAATAATTCTATAATTTAGGTCACGTTACAGTTAATTATGGAATTGAAACATCAGGTGATCAATAATGACAAGAACAGAAAGTTATTACCATCCATCCAGAATTTACGCCCATGTTGAAGGAAATGCCTATTACAAGACAGATTACCACGATGACCTTATTGCGTGTGTAAGATGTCATAATTAAGCAGGAAACCATGGCAATATTAGCTGAAAAATATAATCTATGTTAAGAACAAGTAACATAATCTAAACAATAAATGCCCAATAACTAACCTAACTCTATTCTTGGCTATGGTATCTATCTATATATATATATATATATAAGGAGATCAACTGAACAAAATTGTCTTATCTCACAGTATCCTTCAAAGCTCAAGTGTCTACCTATACGCCTTCGAGGGAATGTTCATATTCTATCGCTTCTTTACAGTACTCTGTTCCGTCTTCGTCGGGAGTATCTTAAAGAACATTTTGAATTCTTACATAACACACGTTGCAGGAACTTGAGAACATCTGAGAATTTGAAGCTGAAAATGCCTAGACAATTCACTGAAGAATCGTCCTCGGCACAAGCAGTTAGGCTGAGGAACAGTTTACCAGTTGGAGGGCACCGATAAGACCAATTGTTAAACCTACATATATGCAAATATGTTTGTATTTTTCAGTACTTTTATTATGTACACTAAAGATATATAACTAAACACATATACATACTGCACATATATGTATAAGTAACCTAAGTCACAAATTCTACTGTAGGAGAACCAAGCTTAGGCACGAATGTGCCGAATCGACCGGAGTAAGGCCACGCCTCACAGAAAATAGGTGGACATAAAATGTTTACATTGTATTGTCGAGTAAGTGAGGGTACGGACGCCACACTCCTCCTGCGTTACCTTTTAGAGATTGAGGGGAAAGCCCCCCATTCCCTCAAAAATAAATCATAAAAAAATAAATATATTTAAAAACATATCTGAGTAACGATTAATTTGGTCTTTAATAGGAATGAGAGGTCTGTAGAACCGACCTCTTTCTACTATATCATAAACAGATAATAATATTAATACATAATTACAAGGGAATGACACTTCGATTACAGGAATGTCATTGCTAGTAATATATGTCGCCAAGTGTTATCGTCATTCTGCAGACATTCGATTTATATATGTATATACATGCATACATACATACGATTACGTACATACATTCGCGCCTGCACTTCCCAAGGGGCAGGGAGAGGCACATTTTGAGTGGGCTCACTGCTTCAGTCAAGCGACGGTGCTTAGAAAGGAACAAACAAACAGGACAAAATTATAATTGGTAAATGTGGGTGTTTAATACACTTCTGCTTACTCCTTCGGGGATACAGTCGTGAGCGTATGTATGTATGCGGTATTGGGTTTATATACAATTATACTATATTTATTGTTTGTTTTTTATATTTGAAATTTTTTATTTCTATTTTATTGCTTATTTTTTTGTAATCTGATTGTTATTTCATTAAATGTAGCTTATCTTAAACGAATTGAATGGATTAACATTTAATCATATTTATTTAAATTGTTACGTGGTGTGATGCGACTATAAATCAAAAAGTGCTCTCTGTGCATATCTTTAATTGACTTATTCTTGTTAGATACGAGAATTCTCTGTTTTAATATTTATAATGTAAAAGCGAATAAGTCATTAGTGTGCCACAATTATGAAACTTGGCTTTTAAAAACGTAGAGAAACGCTTTCAATGCGCATTTCCAATTTGTGTCCGCAATACTTTCGATCGTAAAAACATACAATTTAAAAGCTTAGGTGTTCTTAATTTCCTTGGTCTTAATCTGATGATCAAATCCTGATTCGATTACAATAGGACAACTACGAATTTACGAATAATTTGATAGTCAGTATACGATTGACGGACAAATCGCTTAACATAAATAACATAATAATACATAAAAAAAATACAGTCGTACAAAGCACGTCCACCATTTTTGAGGTAGATGAAAATAATAATAATATAAATAAATAATAATAATACGATACTATCTACTATTAATAACTGCAACTACTAAAAATAATCCGTTTCTCTTGCATGTGAAAAAGACGCTGACCCTTTTGTATTATATTTGCGATGGTAGAGAACTATATCTGTCTTATATATATTTGACTGCACGGATAGCGTAGCGGTTTAAATGTTCACCGCGCCACTACGCCGGGTTCGATCCCCCCACGGAACAACAATTTGTGTAATCCTCAAATTGTTGTTTTGATCCGTTTGTTTATGTCCGTTGCTTGAATGTTTGTAAAGTCCCCCGCGAGACCGGAATTAATCTTAGTGCGGAAGTTGTCTATTTAAAAAAGAAAGAAAAAAAAGAAATCCACTTGCAATAGAATGAAAAAAATATCAAGGGTATCAAATGCAAAATTATAGGATTACAATATTGTTAAGAGCAGTCGATAGAGTTATCTTACTGTATTATTTTACCTTACCCATTGAATTAGAAATTCTTCGAGCATTATTTTTACTGACAATTTTATTGTTGGTACCGTAGTCTGATAGCCAGCCAAATAAAAGCATTGTGAAGAAACCTGCTACGTAAGGCAAAGAGGACAGAAGACCACTCTGAAATTATAAGTACAGTAGATATGTAAAAGGTTTTCATTTGTATCATACCTAACTTACTTATAAACGAGTATAAAATATGTATAGTGTTTAGTTCCACAAGCGTAATGGAGGCAATCTAATTGCTGTTAACCGGGTACTTAAAGTTTCTTTTTTTTTATATTATAGGGGGACAGACGAACAGACGGGTCAGATGATGTTAAGTGAAAACCGCCGTCCATGGACATCTGCAACTCGAGAGTCATAAGTGCGGGGCCCGTCTTTAAGAGTGATCAGGGATGGGGGAATGCGGGGTGGGGACAGAGAAGAGGGAGGATGACGGGAACGAAAAGAGGAGAGGGGGAGTTGGGCCTCCGGAAACCACACTGCGTTGCTTCACAACCGGTTTTCTGTGAGGTTGGTTTTACACCGGTTGAGCAGGCCTACTTGTGCCGAAACATGGCTCTACCACTGTTAAAGTTGAAGTTGGAAACTAGAGTTACTAATTTCCTAACATTTATGTTATACGCATTCCTAAAATTTATGTAAATAATATAATATTTACGTTAGTTGTGTTGATCTTTAGGCTTCATGCACTAAAGATAATCCATGACATAACCTAAAAATAAATCAACGCATTTAAATTTATTACGACAATACACATTTATAAAAATCCGTAACTTTGTCACAAGTATCTGCATTTAACTTATATAGTGCTAAATCGTTTAAGGTAAGCCCCTGTTACGATTGTAATACTCAAAGAGAGAGTTGGCAAAATGTTAAAAGTAGTTTTGAGTTCTGATCTTCAGTGTTTCGGTTAGCTTGTATGACAAACACATATGTAACTGCTGTGAAATACTTTGTAGGCTAATGGATACCACACTTTTCTTCCAAGCATCTATGTTTTTTTTTTACTTTCTCTGCCGTATTGGTTCATATTTATTAACCCGCGTATACGGAGTAATTTCCGAAACTCGAACAGTCAGAACAGGAGCACAGAAAGTTTTTGTACTTTATTAAATGTGACTGAACGGGTATGGGGATGAAACACATTTTCATGTGTACGAAAGAAAAGAAATTTAGTAGTCATATCTATATATTTCAAATACCAATGTCCTTGTTTGTTGTCTAACTTAACACACCTCAGCTACTCAATCTATCCTAATAAAATTTTACACACTTTAAGATGGACTTGCAGAAAAGTCATAGGGTATGTGGAAAAAGTATATAGATTTATTTAAAAGAATTCAAATTGATGAAGCCGAAGGCCACAGCGACTTTAATTTTTAGGTAATAATGTGTAAATAAAGTTTTTACTAGTTTGCGCACGTATGGGCTAGCTCGACCGGAGTATTAACACGGCCTCACAGAAATGATGTTGTTAAGCAATGTTTGAGTTGTGTGTTCACAGTTAGTGTTTAGCGAAGGCTCAACCCCCTCTTTCCTATTTCCATTGCCCTCTTTTCCCTCCCCTCTTTCAGCTCCCTTCAAAGGCGCGTTGCGACTCTTAAGTTGTAGATGTCTATGGTAGTCGGTAGTCACTTACTATCAGGTATTGAAATAGTATTTATTTAACTACATTAGTTTTTTTAATACATATAATAATTACTCACGTTTCTGAGGTCGATGTTCTGTGTATAATGCAGATATGTAGCCGTTTGGTTGAAAAACATGATAGACATGATGTTAGATCCGATATGTGCGATCATGGTACCCCATAATGGTTTTGATGTGAAGATCGCTCGCCAAGGGGTCTTAAGATGCTGTTTAACAAAATGATATACTAATCATAAAAAGATAGAAATTGTTTCATGAGTCCTATTATGAATCATAGAATTAGTTTTCATAATCGAAGTTAAGACCTATAGGTAGTTGCTCTTATAACACTCAACGATTATAAAATTCGAATTAATTTAGGCCAGTAAAAAAAAAACTTGTGATCGGTCTGAAAAATGATAACTTGTTATCTATACTATACTGTTATGTAACATATAAAGAAAGAGTTTTTGTGTCTTTGTTTATTAAAACGGGATAATCTCTGGAATTACTGTTGAATTCGAAAAATCCTTTTGTGTTGGATAGAGTATTTATGAAGGAATAACATATGCTGCAGCAGTGACCTTAAAGGCTTGTGAAACTATGTTATGTTTTAAATTAATAAGTATTTAAGAATATTTTTAGTAAATATCTTTGAAACAATACTTGATTAATTCTTCTTAATTTTGTGTTTAGAAATTTAACTGCGAGCTCATGCATCATTACTTCTAAACACACTCATTTTAGTGCAAAAGCTTTTCTTGTACCAATATTACAAAAGTAACAGGAATTTAGTGGATACTTAACCTTAATCTTGTCATTGCCGTCCTTATTCGATCCCATAATATAAGTTTTTTCCTTTTCAGTAACCGACTTGTGTTCTGAAGGGTTTGAAGAACCAAATATAGTGATAATAATGAAGCACAAGAGACATATCACTCCAATAGCGTAGAAGACAGACGGCCAGCCCCATTTACTAGCTCCTAAGAAACCAGCAAGTTGAAATGCAACTACTGTGCCTATTGTAAGTCCTGTTGAGGACAAATAAAAAGGATAATGTAGTTGTGAGAAACATATTAGACCCGTAAATCGAGGCCTAATTCGGGCAAAATTTACTTAGTCTGGGCCATAAACATACTGTTACAACTAAGAAAAGTTAATATTATATTTGATTTGTGTCTTTTGTTACATGTTTTCTCATTTTTGTGTTAATTACTTTTGTGATAATAAAATTGAGTGGTGTGATGAATAGAACCGAATCGTACTATAAAGCAATATTTTAACAAACACAAGCAAGTTTATGCTCAAAGCTCTATAGAAGTTTCCAAATTAGTCAGCAGAGTACAACGTGGGCATTGTCCGACTTCAGTGATGGTCACTACTCTTAACAACACCGTGTTCCATAATCGAGAATGATCCTTTCAGCAAGACTCAGCACATAAAGCTCGATCCACCCAAGCGTAGTTGAAACTAACTTTTTAGACTTCATCAGAGTCCCGATCTTCATCCACGGGATTATGAGTTATGGTCAGTTTTAGAGAGTATGGCATGCTCTAAACGCCATGATAATTTAGAGTTCCTAAAAATTCCTTAAGTTTGGCAGTGAAAAACTTGCCCATGGAGAGCGTGAGTGTTGCTATCAAAAGCGATTCATATATTTTTAATGCTACTATATTAATGTATAAATTCACACACATTACAATAATAAATCTTTTGTGCAATAGAATAAAAAAACTGTAACAATATTTATAGCATGACTAGCTATAAGGTACAATTAATTTAGAATAAGCTACATTACTGTAGTGAAAGAGTTTGTTTGGTTAAACGCTCTAATCTATAGATTTTAGTAGGATAGGAATGATACATCTTTATTTTTAAACTATAGGGGGACAGACGGATAGACGGGTCACCTGGTGGTAAGTCACGACCGCCGTCCATGGACACCTGCAACTTTGAGGGTGATGATGGATGAGGGATACGGGGAGGGAAAAGAAGTGAGGAGGAATTAAGAGATAGGAAAGAGGAGAAGGGGATGACTGGAGAGGAAAGAGGAGTTAGGCCTCAGAAAACTTTACTAATTTCTGAGAAATGCAACGTACTTCACAACCTGTGTTCTGTGAAGCCGTAGTATCGCACCGGATCGTGCCTAAGCTTGGCTCTACTACTGTTAAAATTCTTGTATTAGAGCGAGTATTTGTTAAGAAATAGGTACTGGCTGCGTACAAATCTTCACGCTGAGAGCGTAAGCTGCTGAGTAACGAGCATAAAAGCAAATGTAGACTGTGGGAATGGCTAGTCAGTATTTTAAGGTACGATAAGAAATGTACATAAAACGTTCATCTGTGACCCGATCGGTGCTCAATGCAAAAATATAATAAACCAAAAATATAAAAGCTTATAAATAATTATAATTATAAGTATTTATTTAAATTTTAAACAAACCCGTTAAAAAACACAAAAACGTGATTTCTTTGTTTATTCCTTTATTGAAGCAACCGATTACTTGATAAGTGTCCTTTATCAGTTCCAGACTGAACTAATCGATCGGTCGGTAATAATACAATCTCTGCTTAGTTTGGGATCTCTGCTTAGATTGCCATGTGTGTAATGTGTTTAGTTATTTTTATGAGAAGGTTTATAAGTTTAACTTTATTGACAGTTGTACGAAATAATATATGCAATACCACAATACCTGTATGAACACAACCACCAAGAGTAGCACGTTCATTCGCAGGTACCCATTTGCCCAGGACACTTTGAATGCAAGGGTAGGTACCAGCCTGAGAAAGGCCTTGCAAAATTCTACAGCCACACAGGGCTTTCCAGTCACCCTATGGGAAATAAATATTAATAAATGAGTTGACCAGACAACATTCGAACCTTGTAACAAAGTATAACTTATAAAATATTTTTGTTTTGATAGCAAAACATAGCGCAAATAAGATTTATTTATAAAACATCATTGATTGTATCTCCCTACGTTTTACAAATAAATAATTTGATTGCTTGAAACAAACAAATCATATGTGCAACGAGTAGACAGATACAAAAACATGTATTATATCAATTAAATACTTGTTTAATTTATTAAAAAAAAAACACTATCATCAAACCATGTTTTCAACCATGTCTTCAGTTTTATTCTCTTCACGATAATAACCCAAAGGAATACAATTACTCTATTGTTTATTTTAATTAAAAACAATTATGTGTTTGCAAGCAATAAAACTATCTTACCCATACAGTCAGCCAAGGCGTGGCAATAGACACAATCCCATTGACAAAGAGAGCAATCTGCAATGGCAGTTTGCCCCCAAAGCGTTGACATAATAGACCCATGGGAAACATCATGATCATGTATCCGAGGAAAAAAGCGTTCAACACCAATTCTTGCACGAATTTCGGCCAGTGCCATATCTAAAAAGATTAGGGTAGCAGGTAAGCATAATATTCAAAATTATCACTATGTGTATAGTGCAAACCATAATATTCTAAGCCTAAAATATAGTAAAAGTTTCCACTTCACTTTTACCTCTACTGGCGTTTTCAGTATTTAGGTACCAACTCAAGAGGTTTTAATGATGAGGTCTGTTTAAACGTCCCTAGGTATTTTAGTAAAATCACAATGAATTATTAAACAAACTAATTATAATTTGCATAAAAAATCTGAATAAAAAACAGTATATTGAACTTACTTTAAAATTTTGTTCGATATTCACTGAATCTACATAATGCACACTGTTTGCTAATCCAAGGCTTGCACTTGCATTTTCTGCTTCGTTCTCTGTGTACATTAGAACATGTGTGTTGTTTTCATATGTACTGTTTATACCCAAGGAAGAATTAACCTTTGGATCAATAGTCATGGCTATAATAGTAACTCCCATGTGAGCTCTACCGATAATATTAACGGTAAGACATAGAAGAAATAGAGCTAGTTGAACGTGTCGGACTCCGTATCCATATTTGGGAGGAATATCTACGATTTCTGAAATTAAAAAACTTAAAGTCTTCATATATTCAATCAAGTGGTCATCGTGTGGGTATATTAATAAAATTAATATAATATAGACAAGGACCTTTAAATCTTTAACACTAAAGAAGTATCAAAATCTTTGAAATAAGTTTTATTGAACACGCTAAGGCCGTTTCTAAGAAGAGTGTACTCAAAGACTAAATTGAGTGTAATTGAGTGAATTTGTACATAAATGGGTATCATCAATTAAGAATATATTTGTATATAAATAGTTTATATTAAAATAATATTCAATAAACTTTCAGTTCAAAGCAACTACTTTAGCCGACTGAATTTTCAGTCTAATTGAGAAATTTCCCTCTTTGAAGTATGTTGAGAAGGCAACTAAATAAGCATGAATCCAACTTACACTGGATTAATTGAGGGATAGACGTTTATTTTTTTCACAAAGTCATCCGTCGTATTCGGTTTAAGGAGTTTCTGCTTGGCGTAAGGTTAAGATTTGCTTGTGACCTTAGAATGAGCTACTAATAATTCTTTTAGAAAATACAGGTAAGAGTAGGCAGCAGGTAAGAACTTATTAAAGTCTTTATCTGATGCCCAAAAATATTTGTTAGTTTTACCACATCTGAGCACCTTTAGCTTCTACGCTTTTTTCATAGCATACTAAAAAAAAATCTAATCCTATATCACAACCGACTCTTTCAGAATTTCTGGAAAAATGTTTGCTTATGTTTCTTGAAAAATGTATGTTACTAAAATTGTTTGATAAACGTATAGACAAATGGATGGCAATAAATGTCGCACCGTTCATCCCCATGGGCTTTACCCATAGCTATTTCCTCGCCGTCACTTGTTTTACCTATAGGTCCAGCAGTTTGTAAGCAAATGTGTGACTGGAATTTCCTCTCTATTTTTGCATATTTTCTTACGATGTGGTTTATGAATGTTAAACTGTACATGAACCAGGTACATCCTACGGTAAATGTGTATGTATTAACTTTTGAACAAAGTTAACAATGAAACAGCTTTCAAATAAGCTCAAAATCAAAGTAATATGTCCTATCCATTAATAAGATTTTTTGTTTTTATGTATATAAAACCCTGCAGTGTCAACCTTATTTAACTATGTATTAATTATTAATTATTATTTAACTTGCATCTGTAGATAACGCCTACTCTAGCAGGTATGGCAATATTATATAAACTTACATATTAACTTTAAAAAGGAGTCTCTAATATGTTATCGTTGTATAGTGTATTTATATTATGTTACTAAAGTAATTTAGGTAGTGTTATAAGTTGTAACCATGTCACTACCTAAATTACTTTAGTAACACAATATAAATACACTATGCAACGATAACATATTAGAGACTGCTTATTAAAGTGCAAGTTTAACAGCCTCTATTTCTTTTATACTTAAATTACCTCGAAATATTATAGCTTATGTCATTCTAAATATAAATACGATTCAAATAACACCACACACTTTGACGCAGTAGAGCTATGCTTTGGCACGAATTGGCCGGCTGCCTGCGGTGCGATACCACGGTGTTGCAAAAAACCGATTGTGAAGTAAAACTTGTCTTGTGAAGTTTTCGGAGGCTCAACTGCACCACTTTCCCATTGCGTCGTCCTCCATCTCCTCTTTCCCATCTTTTCATACCCCTCCCCTTCCTTTCTTCTCACCGCACCCCCTTTTCCTAATATATTCACCCTCAGGGACGACGACGACTCTTGAGTTGAAGGTGTCTGTTCGACTGCCCTATCCCAAAAGTTCGTCCAGCCTTCCCCAACGTGGTCGATAACGCACGTCCTTGTGGGCGCTGCAAGCCTAAAGGGGGGCGGTAAGAGACCCTGAAAAATAGGGAGCGTTGTGTAGAGGCTTAGGGGGCTTATCATGTCAATCGGTAGCTCCGTTTCGAAACGAAAGTAGACACAAACAAAAAAATAAAAAGGCAACAGACGCACTTTCGCATTTAATAGTTATTACTATTCCTAGATAGGTATTTTTTGTAGATAACAGACTTCGGGCAATCATGTTTTAGCAAGTTTTTGTTAAATAACCCGATTTGTGCATTCCTGTATTAATCGTCTGGTTCATAGAATACTTATTCTTACTTGCAGAGTACGATTGAGCATCGAATGAGTTAAACGAGTTTATGCATGTTTGTCTTATTATTGTCGGTGCGTGCTACTTATGCAATCATATATAAACAACGCAATATTTATTTTCATTTGCAGTTTCGTGCGTAATAGATAAGCAGTACTTATGTTCAACACTTACGTATTTCTCAAAACAAAACAATGTCGAAAGTAAAAAAGAAGAGACGCTGATACTGTGCGGAATATATTAAATCCGGATTCATTAAAAATCCCACAAACCCATCGTCGCCTTTGTGCCTTCTATGTCTAAAAACATTTTCAAATGAAGCAATGAAGCTTAAAGACTGCAAGATCATTTGAATAATCAAATCATTCAAATCATCCAGATGAGAAAGACAAGAGTGTAGCATTTTTTCGAGACCTAGAAAAGAAGCATAATACTCAGCCAAGGGTAGCAAAACTCTTTTCGGCGGCTGCTAAGTTAGATGACAACGGACTTCGAGCTTCGTACAATATCTGTTTGTTAATTGCTCAAAAAGGCCAACCACACAACATCGGAGAAGAGTTAATTTTGTAAGCAATAAAGGAAGTAATAACTAATGTGCATCATAAACCGGCCGCAGATATTATCATAGAAAAATTCTTTTGAGTAATAATTCTGTGCAAAGACGAATTGATGAAATGGCTGAAAACATTTAATAATCATTGTGCAATCATCTGAGGACTAGTCTATTCTCAATTAATCTCGATGAGTCCACTTTACCAACTAATGTAGCATTGTTGCTGTTTTACGGGAGGTTTATTAAAGATGAGTAAATATGTAAAGAACTGTCTGCTAGAAATTTAAAGACCGGCAGACCGACCGGAAATTTACAAAAGGTTAAAGCATATTCAATACATCCATCTCTATATCTATGTAAATCGTATACTACTTTTACTATGTTTATTAATGTGTGAGCACCATGTATCTATCAAAAAAATATTTTATCGGTCGTTGCTTCGATTTAATTCTTTTTACCTGTTTCGGTGTAGTGATATTGTTCTGGGTGCGTCGTTTTCACACATAATTTTAATTATATATGATGATTGTATGTAAACAAAGCATTTTAAAAGAGAAACGGTGGAGTTTCTTGCCCATTCTTCTCCATACGAAACTACATTTTAGAATGGGCGACTAGAATCTATTCTATGTAAATGTAAATGTAGACGTTCGAAACTGCGTTTTGGGCATATTTGAAATGAATGCTTTGACTTTGACTTACATAAGAAAAGTTTTGTGCTGAGAAAGAGATTCCCTTGAAAAATATTATATCAGCTGCTACGGATGGCGCTCCGGCTGTTTGACTCTCTGATAGAGTTCTTGGAAACTAAAGATACAGAATTGGGCAATAAGCTCCTTACATCAAAAAATTATATAGCTTACATGACAGACCTGTATAAATTGTTCAAAGACATGAATCTCCAACTGCAAGGCGATGAATTAAATTTAATTAAAACAAAAAATGTCGTTGCTGCTTTCACAGCGCAGCTGCACTGATGACGTAGCGGTTTAAGTGGTCACCTCGCTACTACACCACCGCGCCGAGTGTTGTGGGTTCGATCCCCGCACAGGACATCACTTTGTGTAATCCTCAAATTGTTGTTCTGAGTCTGGGTGTTATTTGTGTCCGTTGTTTGAATGTTTGTAAAGTCCCCCGCGACATAGGAATTAATCCTAATGCGGGAGTTGTCTTTTAAAATAACGAAAATAATAACAGCCAAACTTCTTCTAAACAAAAACAATATGGACAGATGTGTCAACTAGACAAAATAGGTTTGGGAACCCCTGCTCTAGACCGTGATAAAGAAACAACATACGTACCTACGTGCATAGTCACATAAACACGCAAAAATAGTCTCATTGATATACTCAATGATGCGCGTTATCCATTACATGCAGTGTGTCTATATTATGTACTTCGAGAAACAAATTAAGACATATTGAATTAAAAGCAGGATATGATTGGCCATATGTTTTTTTTTAATTTATAATATTAATGTTATTGGATGATATATGGGACGTTAAACGATATCAATCGCTAGGCATCAAATCGGATCATCACGCGTAATAATAATCTGCTTTCGATAATCCCTTGCGTTGAAATTGAGCACCCATGCGCAGTCAGATGAGCGTGAGTAACGTAAATCACAATTCAAATTATAGCTAATTTGTATGAGACTGTTATATTGTAGCTTCTCACTACTCTGACTACTGAAAGAAATTATATATTAACTAGCGGACCCGGCAGACGTTGTCCTGCATGATATTTCAAGTGATTAGGATCAATATAGATAAATAACCTAGATACCGACTGCAGCGCCATCTGCCGGACTGATTTGTGAATCTAAACCATTCCCAGATCCCCTTGAACACACACAAAAAATTTCATCAAAATCCGTCCAGTCGTTTGAGAGTAGTTCAGTGATATACACACTCACAGAAGAATTATATATATAAAGATAGCAAATTAAGTGAAATCATTACCATTATCACGCTGTTGAAACTAGATATTGTACTTAGCAGTGTAAGATATAAGTCGTTTAACATACATACATACAAAAATACATTCACGTCTATATTCCCGAAGAGATAGGCAGTTGTAGCAGTATTGTAGTCAAGTCAGTCAGTCAGTCAGTCGATAGATGATATATGTATGTGATGGAAAGGGATATTGCTTTTACGGATCGATTAGGGAGTGTAAGCAAGAGCTCAAGTAACTTAGGGTCGAATACTCGACTTTAACTCTTAATATGTATGACATTTAAACCAAAATAAAAGAACATTCCACTTAAAACATTTGTATTTAGACATTCCGAAAATACTGGATTGTGGATATTTAGAGTGTATAAAGGATATAAAAATGTCCCAAATTATACTTACGTAGAACTTAACTTAGTCCTCCTTAATATATTACTAGTATTGACGTGTTTATGCAGCATTATATGTTTGTCAACAACTAGATAAATCTATGAACATGGTACAATAGGCCACGTTCACTGAGTGGTGGAGAGAATCTCAGCCGTTTTGTGTACACTAACTAGTTACGGTTCTAGGTTGCTTTTATCCGATGTTGTGTTTTGGCAAAATAACTACGTTATACGTTATTCATTCCAGTTCTTGATCCGTATTAGAGTAGGTAAACCATTAATCCGATTATTGCTTTTTGGGAATACACTAAATGCAATTTTAGCTGCGGTAGGCTATATTGAAGTAATGATAAACGTGTGCAGTTTGTGTGATACAGAAGTGGACAGATCGTTCTATAGCCGAATTCAACAAATTATAACACGAATCTTAATTTAAGAAATACAATATAATGATGATTTTGTCTTAAATGAATTTAATTCCTAAAAACCAATTACTCAAGGCTGGAAAAAAAAGTACTTCTAAAGGAGATACGTTACTTGTATTGATAACTTATTGATCAAAAACAATATTTCAACCATCCCACTCATCAATAATTGTAAGATCAAGCATACAAAATGGCCTTCATTTTGCATGCTTGATCTTAACATAACATAACATTCTGGTTCACTGATTTATCTCAAAAGTTAATTCTTGAGTTACAACCACAATAGCTGAACAAACTGCGAAATAAAGTCAGGACGTAACAGACGAGGGAATAATAGCTCGCGGTTAAACTGACGGCGGCAATTATTCTCGTACAATCATCATTAAGCAGAGTAATAAGAAGCTGTGGAGATGCGGGCGTCTACAATCAAACTGATTGCCTCAACTAACCTCACAGTTCACACATGCGTATCTGCTTTCGTTATTTTCTAACAAACTTTCAGTGATAAAATTAAAGAAAATAGACCTTGTTATATTACAACAAAGAGAAACAATTATTATACACATTAAGTTCTTAAAACATAATAACTCATCATCCTCCTATCACAAAGAATCCGAAGAAGAGCCATGCTTATGCACGAATGGGCCGGCTCGACCGGTGCCACGGCCTCCCAGAAAACCAGTAGTGAAGCAATTCCCCGAAATTAGTGAGGTTTCCGGAGGCCAAACTCCCCCACTACTCTTCCCTCTCCCCTCATCCCCCTCTCTTCTTTCCTATCTCCTCTTTTCCTCTCAGCATCCCCCCATTCCTTATTACCCTCAAAGGCGGTAGTCACTTACCATCAGGTGACCCGTCTGTTCGTCTGTCCCCTATACTACTACTAAAAAAATTAAATAAAATGGGAAGTTACAGAAACCTCGGGTAGGGCTTACCGCAAGTCTCTGATCAGGAAACCGGATTGAGAATGATTTTAATAACTAAAGAAGTATTTTTGAATTATGATGACATGTATCTAAATGCCAAATAACTGTTTTAATATGTATACATTGATTGACTGTTTGAAAGTGACTTTAGAAACAAAGGACAGACATCTGATAGAAACAGATGAAAGGAACATAAGAAAGCGTTTACTTGGATATAGATCATCTCGCGAGATAAAAATATTGACGCAATACCGACTGTGTTTATGAAGACAACACCACAAAGACTGCTAGTACGAATATAAAGGTTAATAAAAGTATAAGGTTACAAAATACAAATTGCCTCAATTATGGTTTATAACAGAAAAAGGATGCAATAAAAATGAATGAAGTTTTATTTAGTTCTATTTAACGTACCAGTAGCTTGTTCTGTACTTGATTTGGTGAACTTTGGAGACATTTTATAACACTGCAACCCTTATTTTATTCTATTTTATTTATTTGACGTCGATACACACACGACTTTAGATCAATTAGTTTCGAGGACGAATGATGTTTAAAAACTAGTTTCACTAAAAATAATCAATTGATTTTATTGTAATTTTATGTATTGGATGAAACAGCGTGGTAACTCATACTTGATTATAAAAACATTTATGTTATTAAGCGTTTCGTATATTGATATTGTTGTTGTGAGGCAAATGTTACTCGTGCTTGTACATCCGCATATTTTAGATGTCAGTATTTGTATTGTAGTCATTTACAGGTATTTAACTAGTTCTAATCCAGTCCCAAGATATTTATAAATTTACTTATTAGCGTTACCTGCGGCTTACCGCAGGTAACGCTAATAAGTAGGTGGGGGGTTCTGTTCCCCAAACTCCATCAATTATGCAGGAGAGAGCCGACGCGGCGGTGGCCATCATCCATAAAGTGGCCACCAAATCTAAAAATCTTAAGGGTACTTTTGTAAAGGCCCTTAAGGACTCCTCCTCCGCCGTCTCTGGGGTCGTTGGGACCTTAATTACAGACGTCGCACGTCTTCAAGCGGCAAACGACCGTCTGACCCAGCAGGTGACAGACCTCAACACACAGTTTGCCCAATTTCGGGTGAGATCGGACGGTCCTGAGCGCCAAATCCCAGTTGCGCGGCCAGCTCCCATCCCACCAAACCCCGGGGTGCCTGATGACACAGATTCCCACCTGCGCGAAGTCATTGCCGCAGTGTGGAGGATGATGGACGGGCGCCTCGCGGGCCTTGAGGCTAGGCTGCCTCCAGCGCCCATCGTTCGGCCGCCGCTCGCTGCGGATAAGTTAAGGGGCGTGACGACGCCGATGCCGCGCCAGGTCTTGGGTGGCCGCGTTGTTTCGTACGCTGCAGCGGCGTCTGCACCGGCACCTAAGACCACACCGATGACCAAGCGGCCGGCCAAGGCTAGGACAGGGTCAATAGCGGAGTTCCCTCCGCTCCCCTCTCCAGCGCTGCGAGATAAGAGTGCCCCTTGCGCTGCTGTTGAAGCTGTCCCTGCCCCCTCCTCGTCCGCCCCCTCCTATGGTGGGTGGCAAAATGTTGAGGGAGGCAAGAAGAAGAGGTCCCGAAATAGGAACAAGAAGGCCGCCAAAAGTGGTGTCTCTGCACCTCCGACGTCGTCAATGGCAGCGACCGCCTCAAATAAGGCAAGGAAACTGCAGGCGCCCAAAACGGCGGCTGTGGTGGTCACCTTATCAACGGAGGCGGCAAGCGGAGGGCTATCCTACGCGACCGTTTTTAAGAAGGTCCGGGATAGCCTGGGCACTCAATTCGGGGCCTCAGGCGTGAAGCTGCGCCTCGCCCAGACGGGGGCTCGAGTCTTAGAGTTCCCCGGGGCCGAAGGTGCAAAGACGGCGGATGTCCTAGCGGAGAAGCTGCGGGAAGTATTTGCTGGGACGGATGGTGTGAAGGTTGCCAGGCCAACAAAAAGCGCGGAGCTGCGCATTTCGGGCCTGGACGACTCCGTTACAGTCGATGATGTCCGTGTTGCAATTCGGGAAAAGACGGGGTGCAACGCGGACAACATTAGGGTTGGCACCATCCGACCCGGTCCAGGCGGTCTTGGCGCGGTGTGGATCAGCTGTCCCGTAGCGTCGGCCAAAATTTTGGGCGACGCCGGCAGGATCCTCATCGGTTTCGTTAGCGCCAGAGTTACAGTTCTGGCGGCGAGACCGATGAGGTGTTACAAATGCCTGGTTGCGGGACACACCCGCATCAAATGTGGCAGCTGCTTCGACTGCAGCGGATTATGTTTCCGCTGCGGTCGACCGGGGCACAAGGCGGCAGAATGCTCTGCCACCCCTCACTGCCCTATGTGTGCGGCGTGCAATAAGCCCGCCAATCACCAGATGGGGCAGGGGGGTTGCAAGCCTTCCCGCGCTTCTCGGCAGACGTCGGGGACTAGCCTAGCGGCCCAGGCTGCCTCCGACGTTGTCCGTCTGTCCACGTCGACGTCCATGGAGGTTGTAGAGACGATCCAGTAATGGACCACGTCTCCAACCTCCTTGTCCAGACGAACCTAAACCACTGCACCGCGGCGCAGGATCTCTTCCTGCAAACCATGGCGCAGTGGTCGATCGGTGTTGCCGTAGTCGCGGAGCCCTACTTCGTTCTTCCCCGTCCAAACTGGATGGGTGACTGGGACGGCTCCGTGGCAGTCGTCGGTTCCGCGGCGGCTCATTCCCCGCCCTTGTCGCTTAGAGACAAGGGCTCTGGATATGTTGCCGCCGAGTGGGGGGGGGATCACCGTTTACGTCTCCCCCAACCGGAGTTTGAGCGACTTCGATTTCTTCCTTAACAGCTTGGAGACATCGATGCGGCGATTAGCGTCTGGGCACGTCCTCGTGCTGGGGGAGGTCCCAGGAGTTGGCGGACCTCCGTGCGGCTTGTACTCGTGCCCGGAGGTCCTACACTCACAGCCGGCGGCGTCACCGCGGAGACGGTGAGGAGGACCAGCTTCACGAGGAGTACCGCGAAGCGCGGAAAACTCTGAAGCTGGCCATTTGCCGCGCCAAGGACGCAAAGAGAAAGGAGATGCTGGAGAGTCTCGACCGTGACCCCATACCGTGCGGTGCGTCAGAAGCTCCGCACGTCGGGCCCCCCCCTTACCGAGACTCTCCAGCCCAGCTTCCTGCAGGAAGTGGTTGAGGGCCTTTTCCCGCAGAAGGCGGAGCACACACCCCCGTCGATGGCCTACGCGGTCGGAGACGACGGGGGTAGAGAGGACGATGTGCCGCCCGTTAGGGAATCGGAGGTTGGGGCGGCTGTTGGTTAGAGCAAAAAAAAAAGCAGTTCTCAGGACAGCATACATTTTATACGAAGTTACACACAACATTCGAATAAAAGTTTCTACGCTTAATTTGTGCAGTTGAAGTGATGGGCGTACAATAAAACAGCTTTTAAAATTAATTATTATGTATAGATATGTACCAAAGGGCTATTCGTCAAGACGTCAATAAATGTATTTTTTTTTATAATACTTCTAAAAAAGTACGATTATATTTTGTTTACGCTCAAAAGGTTTGTTCTGTACACTTATATAACAATGTTTGTGCTACGTATGGATCATTTGATGACGTTTCACAACAAATACCGGCCGATTTAACCTTTCTTTGTTTCTTAGCGAATATGTTGTTTGTTTATATTTTCATTTTGTAAAGAAATCTGTGCTATTTTACAAATTTGCATATTTCCAGTATGTACATATGTACATGGCAGTGTCAGAATTTTTTGCTCTTTAAAATATGGCTTGCAACTATCAGATATTTCAATGTTGAATAATATTCTTAATATTTTGTTTTTGTAGAGTAAAAAGTGAAAGTTTGTTTTGTAGAGAAAAAAAGATTTCAATTTCAAACGTTAAAGAACCATGCTCAGGCACGCTTGGGCCAGCTTGACCGGAGTAATATTAGGTTGGCAACTAATAAACCCGCCATCTTTGTACAGAAATGTATTTAATTTTTTAAGTGTACAAAATCTATCTAAGGCTAAAGAACGAAATAGATGATAATCTGAGGGCATAATGTCTGGAGAGTACGGTGGAAGAGGAAGGACAGCCTTGCCAAGCGAAAGCAATTTTTCAAGAGTCGCTTTTGCTATATGTGGTCGAGCATTATCGTGCAAAAAGTATACTTGATTTTGATTTTTTGCTAATCTCACTGTTACTTTATCCAGTTAGTCACAATAAATAATGGCCGTGATTGTAGTGTTAAATGGCAACAGCTCCCAGTATATAATTCCATTTATTCCCCACCTCACACTTAAAAGAAATTCTTTACTCGTGTCAGATTTTGGCGCCGGTACTCCTGCTTCTCCAGGTCAAAGCCACTGGCGCTTACGCAAAAATTTATGTACATAACCTACTTTTCATCTCCCGTAATTATATCCCTCAGGCACTCATTGGTACGATGATATCTAAGTAGTTCCATGCACACGTTAGCTCTCTTCTGAAGTTGAAATGGCGTCAACTCATGTGGCAACCAAACTGACTATTTCCAGATCTTTTTTAAAGCGTGGAGTTGTTTTTCTACTGCAGTATGAGAACACTGAAGCTACTCTGCCAGACAACGTGAAGTGAACCTGGGATCCATTTCTATGAGTCTTTTTAACTCATCTACATCTATTGTAGGAGGTAGTCCTGGATGAGGTTCATTAGATAGGTTATAATTTCCATTATTAAATCTTCTGAACCAATGTTTGGTGGTATCGTAAGAGAGCATGCCTTCGCCTATCGTTGCACATATATTGTGCACTGCTTCAGTCGCTTTTCGACCTAAGCGAAATTCGTAAAGTAAAAGCAGCCGAAGTTCTCTACGAGAAATATCCATAGTATACTGTAGTTTTACTATTCGAGATCCAGTTGTCAACTGATCTGACATACAACTCTTGCTTTATTTATATACTACTCCAAGAAATTCGAGATAGTTCTATAACGTCTTAGAAACTGATAGAAAAAAGTGGCGGGTTTATTAGTTACCATCATATAGTAGTGAAAGTTATACGATAGGTATGTTAAAACTAAAGATGGTACTTAAACGACAAGAACATCTTGTGTTTGATTTTACACAAGTGTTATAAGTTTGCAGCAGGGATCTGAACTCAAAATATTGAAGTTTAACGATATTATTACTAAACCATTAGCAAATAATATTATTTGTTAAAGAGCTTGAATTATGAAAACATTACTTGGAAACAACTTTCAAGCACTCTTCTATAGTTGAATACATTATTGGTATGGATTCACTTATTAAATCAGGTTATAAATTAAGGTAAGTATACTTATTGAACCCTAAAACATGAGAAGGTAGGAACTATTCTGTTGTATATAACAAGTCTCTCCATAGCTACGTAGATTTGTTATATTCGTTCTATGTAGCTGTTAAGTGCTTGCGTGATACATATATTGAAGTCACGTGGTATCCGGTTTGCTAAAAGCTACCTTTAGAGAGATTTTCGTGTGAAGTTACTCTTCGGTATTACTGATCCGTATTTTTACTGAGAATTAAATTTTATGAACACATTTAAGCAGACTGCTAGAAACCAAGTTGGTAGAGACCAAACCTAAAACGAACCCCTTTTTTAAAAAATAAACAATATGAATGTTTCTAAATTTAAACACTAATTAGAATGTATGATATCGATTTCAACATTAACCGGTACATATTAAACAGTCACAACTAACTTGGTTTTAGTAATAACAATTATTATTTAAAAAATATAAGAGATTTATAAGTGTTCTGTTGATTTCTTAAAACTGTTAATAACATACGTACCTTCACGTCTGTATCCCCGAAAGGGTAGGCAATGATGCAATTGAGGCTAACATTTCACCAATTTTAATTAAATCCCATTTTCTTAATATGGCAGCCATCAATAATTGCCGCCATCCGGGCACTTTTTCAAATTAGAAAATTATGGAGTATATTACAGTTAATACTCCATTGAAAGGAAGGATAGACAGGTGTTCGATATGGAAAATAAAAACTAATATATATAATACTAATACAGTATTAAAAAATCTACATAAGTTCTTCTTAAGTTTATCAGAGCGCTAGATGCAGTAGGAGGTTTCCACGATATACATTTCTCATTTAAAAAAAGCCAAACAATTCTGCAAGTACTATTTAGGTGGAATTAAAATGTAAAAAGGGGATTAATATAATAATAAATAACTGACTGAGTTTAGTCTACACAACGGTGTACCACAATTCCAAAATATGAATTTAAACTTTTAAATTTTCATCTAATATATGAGCCTAGAGATTGTTTTCAATACGTATTCCGTCTGAATTTCTGCATTTAATCACCATTACATACATTCACATACATTTAATCACAAAAAAAACTATATTTTTGGCAAAAAAAAATTGCCATTTTTTTAAATACTTCTGCACGTGAGCACTTTAATTGGTCATACCTTTAATTTAACAAAGCTCACTTATCTGATAACAGTAAGATCATGCGTCGAAGGAAAGAAGGTATATCAAAGAAAGGGAGAGCGTTTTGCATGTTGCTGCATTGAAGAAAGAGTCAGTTACGGTGGTGGTTCATAGACGGTTTGGTGAAGCATAAGCGCCGATGGAAAAACTTGCTTTTGTATCTGAACCTCGCTGACCGTCATTAAATGGGTCAGGTTACATCGAAGAGAGTCTGGAGCCGCATGCGGTATCCTACATTTATTTTATGGGCTAAGATTTCTTTTTTATGCAAAATAATAAGCTAAAATAGCTGAGCGAAGTCGGTATAATGGTAAGGGGCCTGCACAAGCAAGAAGCCCTGATATGAATCCCATGGAACACTTATGGGATGACTTAAGGAGTCGAGTCAGAGTGAGAGATCGTGATACGAGTACGCTTGGCCAGCTTAAAACAGCTATAAGAGAAGAGTGGGATTACATTCCAAGACCCAACCCAAGATTGTGATTCTCATCCGTTCCATGAAGAACCGCATGGAAGCAGTCATTAGGGCCCGGCGAGGAAATACCATACTGAATAAACTTTTTTTTTTTTTACTTTACGTCCTTGATTCTACAATTTTACAAATTCTTCTAAAAGGGTTTTACTCTTTAAGAAGAATACGCCATACATACCTGTTGAAGAAAACATAAATTTAAATTTATTTTTATTTTTATTTACTGTAAAAATACATAAAACTTATACAAAATCAAACTACAGAAGTGTTTCGATTTTCGAGTGTATATTGACGAATTGTCTTTTTACAAAAACGACTAAAGCTCGTTCAATCAAAAGTTACGTTTAGAGAGAAAGCTTCTCCATTACATCTCATCACTTAAACTTTACAACACTAAAATAGGCATACTTTGGCCTTTGTATAAATAAAGAATTAACTAAAATAATAAAACCATGTTGGCGTAGACAAAAGCGAAGGAAAGGGAATTTGCTTATACAGATGGAATTGCAAAAATATGCAATACCTCAAGCAAGTTAGATGAGATCCGAACAGGTTGCCTCTAACTTAACTTTTTTTTTGTTTATTGAAAAGACAACTCCTCCTGTGTTGCGGACTTTACAAACAACGGACACAGAGAACGCCCAGACTCAGAACAACAATTTGAGGATTACACAAAGTGTTGTCCCGTTCGGTGATCGAACCTACAACACTCGGCGCGGCCGCGTACTGGCGGGGTGATCACTTAAACCGCTACACCATTCGTGCAGTATACATAGATGTAAAATTATCTCAAATACTAAATTTTTGAAATGACCTGGGGTACATTCCGTCACCGATGATAACACGAAGCACTGTATAGAGATTTGAGTTATTATATTAATGGTTGTAATGTCTATATATGTTGATAGAGAAGTTTTAGTTTGTTCTGTCGCCACTTCTTTAGAACTACTCAATGATACTTTTGTTAAGTTTCGGCATCCAGTTATCAAGCCAACTAATATCAAAAAAGTAGTAACTGTAGGATTTAAGATTAAGTCTTGATTCGTAATAAGTATGTAAATATGTATAATGTATGTAATAAAAAATAAGGAAACATTTTTTTTTTTTATTTGTAAGCTTACCATAATGACTCCTTTGCCTGATGGTAAGCAATAAATGGAGTCCAAGAGTGGTGATCACCATCCTCATTGCATGTCTAGTCAATGTAGTATGGTGACCCACACTATGGCGGCCTGGTGAGATGCTTTTTCACGCCCCGCTTAAAAGACCCAGGATCAAAGTGGGAAGGAAACACGTGCGCTGGTAGTGAATTCCAATCTTTCACCGATCGGCACAGGAAAGAAGAGCCAAACTGTGTCGTTCGGGATCGCATACCTTCGACTTGCAAACGATGACTCCTCAGGCCAGCACGTGTAGTCCTGTAGAGGAAGGGAGAAGGTGGGACCAATTGGAAGAGCTCGTCAGAACACTCCCCGTGATGTAGGCGATAGAGAACTACCATAGAGGCGACATCTCTTCGCAACTGCAGGGGCTCAAGAGACTGGGTGACCTCAGGACAGTCTATAATACGGACTGCGCGTCGCTGCAACCGATCGAGAGCGTAAAGCAGATACTGCGCATAGCCATCCCAAAGATGAGAGCAGTACTCCACGCAGGAGCGAACCTGGGTCTTGTATAAAAGACATAGATGCTCGGGCGAGAAGAACCGTCTCACCTTGTTTAATACACCGAGCTTCCGCGAGGCCGCCTTAGTGACGCTCTCGATGTAATCACACGGATTGAGATCCCGACAGATGTCCATACCCAGTATACTAAGCCTATCCTGTAGTGGCAGTTGAGTGTTCTGAAGAGTAGGAAGGGGAAGGAATGGAGACTTTTTGTTTGAAAACGCGCACGCCTGTGTTTTCTTGGTGCTGAACTCGACCAGATTCTCACAACCCCGTTGAGAGATGCGGCTCAGGACCCGGTCGAGCTCAGCAACAAGCTCCTGTCGTTTTCCCTCAAAGTCTGCTAGCTTGGCAGCAGGATATCCAAAATATCGCCCGTGTACTGTGCTGTCGTCTGCATAACAATGTATGTTGCCAAGAGCCAACATATCATTGATATGCAGAAGGAAGAGCATGGGCGATAGGACGGAGCCCTGAGGTACACCAGCGCTAACCTCCTGGAAGTCAGAGGCCGCTCCGTCACATAGAACCCTAATGCGGTGCTTGTGGAGGAAGGCAGCAACCCAGTTGCATAGCTTAGATGGCAGACCAAATGCAGGAAGTTTGGAGAGAAGCGAGCGATGCCACCCTATCGAAGGCCTTGGCAATGTCGAGGCTGATGGCCAAGGACTCCCCATGCCTATCCATAGCCTCACCCCAAAGGTGTGTGACGTACGCTAAAAGATCACCCGTGGATCGGTTCGGCCTAAAACCATATTGCCGATCATTTAACAAGGAGTGATCCTCTAGGTGGCGGATTAATTGGGTGTTGATTATCTGCTCGAGCACCTTACAGAGTATGGAGGTGACGGCTATAGGACGGTAATTGGCTGGATCGGAACGGTCGCCTTTTTTGGGGATGGGTTGGACGTTCGCCTCTCTCCAGGCCTCCGGAACAATTCCCGAGGAATAGGACAGGCGATACAAGCGCGTCAGTACAGGAGACAACTCTGGTGCACAGTTTTTAAAAACCACCGCCGGAATATCGTCGGGTCCACTGGCTTTGCGAATATCGAGTGACCGAAGCTCCGCACGGACATCCCTCTGCCGGATGCGAATATCCCGCATTGCGGAGTCGCAAGATGCAATGGTGGGCGGGTGAGCGCCACGGTCGTCGATTCGGGAGTTAGCCGCAAAGAGGTCAGCAAATAGTTTCGCTTTCTCTTGCGGTTCGTGGGCCAGTGATCCGTCAGGGTACTTTAGCGGTGGCAGCGAAGGCTGGCAGTAGTTGGACTGCATGGCTTTGGCCAATCGCCAAAACTTACGGCTACCCGTAGGGTATGCGACGAGTTCTTGACCAAACCGTGCAATACGCTGGGCATCAGCTCTGACGTAAGCCCTCTTGCATTCCTTATTGGCTTTGTTAAACGCTGCTTTTAGGCGATCAACGTCTGGGTCACAATGAGCGCGGGCCCTGATCCATGCGCGGTAGGCTGACTGCTTTTGAGTGACAGCACGGGTGCACTCGCGATTGAACCAGGGACGCGTCTTTGTGCTGGCGACTTCACTGTAGGGGATATAGTACTCCATATTGACAGTGATTTCGTCAGCCTCGGCAGACGCACTTTGCGACAGTTCCCTGTCTTTAAGGGGTTATATCCACTTGTGATTTTCAAAAAATCTATTTTTTTTTTCATTTTTCTATGAAAATTTCAAATCGATCCGACAATTAGTTTCGGATATATGAGCGTATTAGTAAGAACGTCTCCGAGCGTTCGAAAGTAGGCGGAGCACGAGCCGGAGTAGCAGCTGTTTCTGGTAGCTTCTATCCTTTTGTTCTCGACTTATATTGTGTTTGGGACCCTAAGATAATAATACAAAAGGTCTAGTTTATACCTGAAACCTATGTTGAGGAATTTTAAGTTAATAATATGTGAACTCATCAGTTAGAAGTGATCTTCCACGTGGACAAGTTGTGTTTGTGCTCAGTTTGTGTATTTCTCAGTGTGTATAGTTTAATTAATTAAAGTAAAAAATGCCTCGTAAAATTAGCAGAGAAACTCGTAGAACTTCCAATGAACAGTTGTCTCGAAGAAATAAACGGAAGAACGTTTTTAATCCGAAAACCGTGGAATATGATGAGAGCAGTTTCAGCACCTCAGCAAAAAATTTAAAGCGCAAGAGGAAATATATGTAACTCGCGATACGTCAGTTGAATATAGAATTTTAAATTTATAACTGTGTTTACGACTATTAGTGAGTATGTATTGTGTAAAACTTGCCGTGAGCCAGTAAAATTTGAAACAGCATCAGAACGTAGACTTGGTTTTAAAATTGTTATCTTATGTGATAAATGTAGTCCTCGTAGTGTAAACTCTTGTAACTTTGTCAAACACTCGTATGAAATAAATCGACGATTTATATTTGTGATGAGAACCCTTGGGTTAGGTTTGAAAGGTGCTACTCAATTTTGTGGGCTAATGGACATGCCAGCTTTTTTGCTCCAAACTTCATATGATATGATCGTTAAAAATATCCACGAATGTGTGTCAGTAGTCACAATATGTCAAAAGTGCTGGAATAGATGACACGATGTAAGTTGAAAATTTTTTTTTTTAATTTAGTGTAAATCGTTTCCGAAACTTTAAACGCGTTTATCTCAAAACCGTGTTTTCAGAGTCGGTTAGGAAAATTTCTCCGAAACCGCTAAACCGATCGGTTTGAAATTTTCACACGACTTACTCAGATATATTTTTCAGGTAATGAAAGAATAAGGTTTTGGACAATAATTTCGATTTTTTAAGCCACTTTGAAGTGAAAAATTTTCATGAAAAACTGTTTTTTTTTTTTAACAGCCGCCATTTTGTCAAAAATCAAAATTTTGACTAGACCTTCGATCATTACCTGTTTTTATTTATTACAAAACTAAATATTTTTGGTTTTTGATTTTCAGATAATTGGGACCAGAGATATCTTGCTCACCGCCAAGCACTTTTTTTGGAGGTCTCTCCGCAGATCATCTACAGGAGCTAGGGGATCCAATATTTTTTTTTAATAAACCGCTTATTGTTAAAGTACATTAAATTCTGTTTAAGTACATTTTTTCCATTAATGTATAAAATAAAATGCCTCTTTGGAAAAAAATCACAAAAAAACGCGTTTTAACTGCCTCGCAAGTGGATATAACCCCTTAAAGCAGCGTTGAGCCCACGGGATGGGTGACTCGTCAGGTATCCTGGTGGGCTAGAGTACCAGTTGGGTAAGGTCATGCGTGAGAGCGAATGCGAGGGCAGTTCGACCAGCGTGGTCCGTTCTGGAAGATCCCAGCCAGAAGTCATGGTGGGCATTAAAGTCTAACAAAAGCACCAGTTCGGCGGTTGGGAACTGCTCCTGCGCTTTGTCCGTTGCGTGACTCATGTAGTCAAAGAGTCGAGTTGTCTCGGAGTGTCCGGAATGGGACCGATAAAGGCAAACGTAGATCCGGCTCATAGAGCCAAAATCCACGTGAAGCCAAAGGATGGAGACGGATGCGTCTTCTAGGCAGTGCAGACGGCGACAACAAACATCCGCCCTGACGAAAAGACGTAAAAGGCATGACAGTCATCGTGACAGTGTAAACTGAGACTGAAAATACTGTGTCATCATGTTACGGTGAGGCATGGCGGAGACCGAACCGCCGGACGGAAGGGCCACCGTACCCTCCCGGAAATGGACGCCGGGTCCCACCGTCCGGTCACCAACCGGCACGACGAGCCACTCCGTGGATTATGCGTGACCTGACGGGGCAGCCTCCCAGGGTGGTTAGCCGTGGTTGGGCCCCTCTCTATGCCGCGGGCGGCCAGCGGCACCACCGTTTCTACGGGTCTCCCGGGCCGAAGGTTCGATCCACGCCACCCTCACAATGATTCTACGAGCACTCCATTGCTCACACACACATACCACGATAACTGTCACCCCTGCATCATTGGGCCTCCGGTGCACTCACTCACCAGCGAAAGACAGCACGAATGTTGTCTCTTTAGGCTGGTTTTCTGTGGGAGGGTAGCCCCGGTCGAGCCGGCCCATTCCTGCTGAAATCAGCGTGGCTCTACTACCTCAATACTTTAACAATAATTTATTGATACAGAAATTGTCGTCACAAATACATTAAAAAATTGTACAATCAGGTAAATAAATCAGAAAAAATCTTCAATAGTATTAAGTGGTGAAGTTCTGTTACCCTTGATAGGCTAAATAATAACCTGTAGCAAGATGGAACAGTTCCTTTCTCTTAGAGACAGCGATAAAAGGAAACCATATATAGTAAATTTTAGACTTATTTTGTTGTAAAAATAGTTAAAAAAAATATTATTGTGAAAAGATAGATTGGTTTCAGAACTAAACATATTTTGTCTTTTCGACGTTTACTTAACTGTGTGTATGGGATGCCTTTGTGTTTGTACGAGTATTATATGATATACATATATATAAATAGTTGTCCAACATTGAAGGTATCACAATTTTTGTTAAGTTACTTGATTGAGCATATTATACGCTAAATGTCAACAAATTTAGGATGCTTTTGTGTACCATTTCTAAAAACGTCAGCAAGGTCTTACCTGCATCACCCCAACAGATACATACAGCAATAACCATACATGTCGACAAGTTACAAACGAGTTAGGTAGCTGTTTTGTTAAAATTGATCAGCCATGATGACGGTATAATATTTATACAGGATGGCACTCACAAGGAGCGGTCACATAAAGTTAAGTAGGTAGTATTATTTTATAAGTTGTTAGGAAACCTCTAAACACTACATAAACAATAACTATAAATAAAGAAAACTTCAAATCCCAACTAATACCTAAATATACAAATTCCTAATCATAGCTAAGTAAGCTAAGTCCATAGACCCGTAAATGTGCTTTAACTGTGGTAGAGCCAAGCTTAGGCACGAATGGGCCAGCTCGAACAGTGATACCGCAGCCTGACAGAAAACAACCGGTTTTCTGTCAGGCTGCGGTAAAGCCAGGTAAAGGTGTGAAGCGTTGCATTTCCCCGATATTGGTTAGGTTTCCGGAGACACAACTCTCCCCCTTTTTCCTCTCAAGTCGTTTATTCCCACTCTGCACCTCCCTCTTTCCCTCTCCCTCATCACCCTCAATGGTTGGCAGCGCACTTGCAATACGACTCTTGTGTTCAAGGTGTCCATGTTCGGAGTTGTCACTTACTGTCGGGAGACCCGTGTGTTCGTCTGTTTCTCTATATAATAAAAAAAATATATAATAATCCTAACTAACATTTGGTTATTCTTGAATATGAATAAGAACACATGTAGTGCCATTTGAAAAAATACTGGCATAGAAAAATTGTGAATTAATGGAGAAAAAGGCGATTAGCATGCAGGCAAACCGTACAAAACCTACATTCACTCATAATAATACTTACTGTTGAAAAAAAAAAAAAATTTACTTGCAATCTGAGCTCTTCTTTAATGAAGTAATTATGAAGCGTTTCAGGAGCAGCGCTTGTTATATTTCCTTTAAATGAACAGTTTAAAAGCGCAATTTTGCAAGGAAAAAATAAACAAAGCACGAACACAGCTTATTTTTTATAATTAGCAATATTCTCTGGTATTTTATATGTTTTTTATAAACTTTTTGCAACTGATTTAATGACTTTTTCCTCATCAGAAAAGAGGCTTTTAGAAGTTGTTCGGTTAAGGGTGTGTCATTATATTTCAAAGGATTATACGAACTAATTACGATAATTATTGTTTTCAAACTTTTCAACTATATTATAGTATTACGGCGAGCAAGACGGTATTTAAATACTTATATGTCACAGATTGAGAAGATACGATACTTTTATATGGAATATCTAGGTCACTATGAAATTCGTCATGGACCGACCATGACCCATCATGATCATGTCTAGCCCAAAAAAGCCCAATTCTCACTCTCCCGATTAGAGGAACACATAATAACACCGGGGCGGTTTTTAGTCGGTAAGAGTCCAACATACCCCTTCGTCTCCACGCCATTGGGGAAGGACATCCATGAGGGTCTTCCACCACGTCAACAAAAAAAGGCTACTGAAAAACAAATACATATATATTATAGATAAATTACACCCAGATAGCGAACAAATGATCATGCTTATCACACAATCATTTGTCCTGGGTGGTTATCAAACCCACGATCTCTGGCTTAGCAGTCATGGTCACCAACCACTAACAGATCAGCCATAATATAATTTCTGTATTAAAAGTCACGAATTTTTGTTCCGTAATATGCAGTATATTAAGTAATTAGTTACACACAGAATAATAAAATTAGTGCAAACAATTTTGAAAGTTCGTCCATTAACTAATCTAAATTAATGTCGGTAAATTGTTGTTATTACAAGGTTGTACACTAATGATCAAAATACATCAATCAATCAATTAAAACCCTCAGTATAACCATGCAGTTGCAGGTGTCCATATACAGCGGTTGTCACTTACTATCAGGTGACCCGTATGTTCGTCTGCCCCTTCTACCACAGTATTCAAAATAAAGTATTCAAAAAAAATTCAAAAAGTATTCAAAAATAAAATGCCAGTATGTGGTACAATGTCAGGTATCACGGTAAACTAGAGGCTTTTCAGTTTGCCTCGTGTGTATTTCTTAGTTGACAATCCTGGGTGACACAATACAACATATGTTTGTTTTTTAACACTGGAGATACTAATTTAAAATAAATAGTTAGCTTTGTAGTTGAAAGAAAATTAGGATGCAAAATATGTCTTATTAATAATTATAAGTAGTTGACGGTCGTAGGTCGCACTAAATAAACAAAAGTATAAATAATAATTGACGAATCTATTTGTAATAATACTAATAATTGAATGATATGTCAAAGTTATTAAAAATAAATAAACGCAGGTCCTTTCTCAACCTTTTATTGGTGAAGTTATATCGAAATTGTAAATCCTGCTGGTGAATGGCTCATGTGCTGCTATTTTTACAAACTCTATTTTAAAACAGTGCTGTTTAAGTAAAATAACTAATAATATTTTTGTATTTGAATGTTAGCATTTATTATGTTCATCATTTTATTATATTTACTGATAAAAACGAAGTTTCTTAACCTCTGAGTACCTAAATAAAAACAATATTTGTTTGTATTGAACAGTGAAATCTGTGGACTCATAAGTATTTATTTGTGGATGGAAACTTCTGCTTGTTTTCTTTATTACATTTAAAATACAGCAATCAACAACAATCGCATATGAGGTTCACAGGTTGGCATTAGATACTTACGAATTCCGTAAATTAACATTTTAAAGAGATAGTTTGTTTATATTTCTTGGAACACATCACGTATCAGGTCAAATGCTCACCCTCGCCGATAGCAAGTTGTATATAAAGTGATGCCGTCATTTGTAGCTGCACTCTTTAAGTATATTTGTTTTCGTAAATTTCGTGAAATAGCAGCAAAATGGCGTTTAAAGTAAGTATATGTTTTATTGTTGTTAATTATAATACATACCTACATAATATGGCCAGTTTTTGTATTACAAAGTAACAGTAGTGTTATTCAGAATTTAAGGTATCCACTTCTGTACCCTTGACATACTTTGTCAAGGGGACACAAAATACAAACATACAAAAAAATTAATTACCCGTCTATTAGTTCAAACGTGAAAGCCTAACATATTAACATAATTCCAAACTCATTTTCTATTTCTATCTATACTATTATTATTAATTATTAGTTTATATGCTATTTTAGGAACTGCTAATCCAATTCACAAATTCTTTTTGTATTGGATAGCTCGTTTATTGATAACGCTTAGGCTATAAAAGATTAGGAGCGGAGATGTGAGCTTAAACACACGGGAGACTACGGGTTTTCTATGTATACTAGCTTAAACCGCAGCTTTACGCGAATATACTTTTTTTTACAAGTTTTTTGCTTAAATACCACCCTTGTTTTCAAGCAAATACGACAAGAATAACACGAACTGAAAAAATCTCTTTCTTGTCTTTTCAGATAATGTGCTTTGTCTTGACCCTGTCAATGGTGGTCTACGGTAAGTTTTTATATAACGCTATTAGTTCATCTCTTGTTTAGATTAGTTTAAGTACTCAAGTAATCGTTTTTAAGAGACTTTTAAAAGGAAGATATTCCTAATTTGACTGTTTTTAGGGTTCCGTACCCAAGGGGTAAAACGGGACACTATTACTAAGACTATGTTGTCCAACTGTCACCAGGCAGTGAGACAGTTGAAATTTTCACAGATGATGTATTTCTGATGCCGCTATAATAAGAAATACTAAAAAACAGAATAAAATAAATATTTAAGGGGGCTCCCATACAACAATTACACTATCAATATATCAAATACAATTGATAAAGGTAACAGGTAGACCCTTGAAATATTCAGAGAATATTTAGCTATACATTTAAAAAGAAAAGGGCGAAGAGCCTTTGCAACCTTTGAGGGTGACGAGGGATGAGGGGATGGGAAAAAGAGATGGCGGTCAGGGCAGAGTAATAAGGGTAGTTGTTCCTCCGGAAACCTCACTAATTTCGGGGAAATGCAACGCAAGAGTTGCTCCACAACCGGTTTTATCTGAGGCCGAGGTATCGCACCGGTCGAGCCGTCTCATTAGTGCCTAAGCATGGATCTACTACTGTTATAATTTAGTCCCATTCACATAATAAGGGGCAACCCTTATGAAAAGGAAAGAGAAGAAAAGGGAAGGAAAGCTGGCAGCTGGATTGGGGAGTAAAAGCAATAGCTAAAGCAATTAATTGTTGCATACCTATAACTCCAACTGGCTGGTGTCGGAAAGTCCAAGCCCTCAAATAAATGTATTATTATCACTGTGAAAAATAACAACTCTGATTGATTATTAGTTCAAATTTAACTATTCCAATAACCCCGGTAATTGTTCCAAAAGACTTTTGTTCTATATTAGGTTGGTAAATAATAAACCCGCCACTTTTTTGATCACTTTCTAAAAGTTACAGAACTATCTCGAATTTCTTGGAGTAGTATATAAATAAAGCAAGAGTTGTATGTCAGATCAGTTGACAACTGGATTTCGAATAGTAAAACTACAGTAAATTATGGATATTTGTCGTAGAGAACTTCGGCTGCTTTTACTTCACGAATTTCGCTTAGGTCAAAAAGCGACTGAAGCAGTGCGCAATATATGTGCAACGATGGGCGAAGGCGTGTTCTCTTACGATACCACCAAACATTTGTTCAGAAGATTTAAGGAGCGAAATTATGACCTGTCTGATGAACCTCATCCAGGACGACTTCCTACAATAAATGTAGATGAGTTAAAAAGACTCATAGAAGTGGCTCCCAGGTTCACTTCACGTTGTCTGGCAGGGCAGGGGCAGGCAGGGGCTAATACTGCAGTAGAAAAACAACTCCACGCTTTAAAAAAGACCTGGAAATATTCAGATTGGTTGCCACATGAGTAGATGCCTTTTCAACTTTAGAATATATCTAACGTGTGCATGGAACTACTAGTTATCATCGTACCAATGAGTGGCTGAGGGATGTAATTACGGGGGATGAAAAGTGGGTTATATACATATTTTTTTTGCTTAAGCGCCAGTGGCTTGGACCTGGAGAAGCAGGACCCAACGATGCCAAAATCTGACACGAGTAAAAATTTCTTATAAGTGTGTGGTGGGGAATAATTGGAATTACATACTAGGAGCTGTTGCCATCTATCACTACAATCACGGCCAGTATTTATTGTAACCAACTGGATAAATCGCATCAGCATCGAGATTACCGTAAAATCAAAATAAAGTATACATTAACGATAATGCTCGACCACATGTAGCAAAAGCGATTTGTGAAAAATTACTTTCGCATGGCTGGGCTGTCCTTCCTTACCCATCGTACTCTCCAGACATTATGCTTACAGATTATCATCTATTTCGTTCTCTAGCCCACTACTTAGCAGTTAAAAATATAAAAAATGAAGACCAGCATAAAAGTGACCTTACCACCTTATTTGATCAAAAACCTAAAAAATTCTAGGAGGAAGACATTATGTCTATGCCAGCGCGTTGGTGACAGGTGATAGAAGACGACGGTGCTTATATAGTTGAGAAATAATTTGATTTTGTATACTAAAAAAATTAAATAAATTTGTGTACAAAGATGGCGGGTTTATTAGTTGCGAACCTAATAGTAGTACAGTGTAATATAACATTTCATAGCAGCTCAAAGATGTTGTGGTATGAGAACAGAACACAATCATGCAACAACATTACTCATTCTTATATCACTGATACCTATCTGTTTTTGATAATACGTTTTCACCCCAACTAACTGACCGCAGTAACCGCAGAAGTAAACAAATTTTGAGGGAAAATTTAATCAGATTTACTTTTACTTCGGTGCGATTTTAAGAACAATTTCACTTTTTTTTAGCCACAAATATACGTTCACACATATGTCTCTGAAGGATAGAGACTACCCACCGACACAGATATAATTCGTGCCACTGATGTAATAGGGGTAAGCCTATTAGCGTCAACCGGCCATTGTATTTACATATGCTGTCTGATAGCAATGCAATTCCTAACTACATCCACGGGAATTAGCACTTGTAACATTTACTGTCAAACACGAATTATTGTCAATGTGGAATTTTGGGAGTGGTAGAGCCATGCTTAGGTATGAATGGGTCGGCTCGACCGGTGCGATATCATGGCCTCACAGAAAACCAGTTGTGAAGTAACGCTTGCGTTGCATCCTCATCCCCCCTCTCTTCTTTCCCCTCGTAACCCCTCATCAGTCATCATCCTCAAAGGTTATCAGCGCACTTACGACTCTTTAGTTGCAGGTGTACATAGACTGCGGTTGTCACTTACCATCTGGTGACTCGTCTGTTTGTCCCCTATAGTATACAAAAAAAAAAATAAAAAAATAACAGTTGCCTTGTGGTTCTCGGTGGTGGCTAGAATAGGGCCACCCCATCTCTGCCCGTGGGTGTTTTAAGAGGTGACTAAGGGATCGGATTGTTATCCATCAATTTACAGTGATGGATAACTATACAGAACATAACACAACTATACACAATACATATAAACAGTGCCCGGATGATGATAATAGGCTAGCTAATTATTGGGTAAGTGAGTGGGCCCAGTTCAAGGCCCAAAAAGTGGGAATTCATTACGCCTTTGCTTACCCTTTGGGTTATGTAGGCATGAGTGTATGTATATATATGTGTATGTCGTCTGTGTGGGCTTGGTGCAATGTGAATCATAACGTTACTAATAATATGTTAAGAGTTGCATCATATTTTGTTGTGGAATTTTTTGAGAACGCGGTCATTACTCCTGAGGTTTATCAGTTGTGCTTATTTAATATAAATACGTATGTATTCATTAGTATTCAAATCAGGATTCAATACGGAGAGCTTGTGTGTAGAGCATTCTATTAAAGATAAATTGAATTCAACATGTCGGGTAAATAAATAATTATCTCAACTAAAAAGTGAAACTCTGTTCATGAAGCGTTGTAAATGTAATGTTATGTACATATTAAATAAATGTGTGTAAATATAATAGGGAATAAAATCTATTTCTTCGGTGATATTTCAAAATAATAAAATTAACACACTACGTGAGCGTGTAGAACAAGTAGCACTGTTTGTATACCTGGAGAGTTGCTGTCGAAAGATGGAAGATGCACAGGGGATATTGAAGGGAGAGCAAATAGGGCAGTTAATAATAGCGTGCTGGTGCCCCCATTGATAGTATGTAGTGAGAGTTGGGTATGACAGAAAATGGTGTGTTGAGGTGGTTTGGTTACGTAGAAAGAATGAATGCGGAACGGATGGCAGGGTCGAAGGCGCAAAATATACAACAGCAAAAGTGCAAAAAGACAAGTCTGAAGTACCCGAAACCGACAGGCTTGTGTGAAAGGTTTGACGATAGTAGGAAGCTGGTTATGTATGTAAGGATAGAAGCAGGTGGCGGTCTGTTGTTTCTGCCTACCGTGAGCTTATGTACATATGTATGTATGTATGTTTAATTGTAAAACTTTAAAAGCTTTTATAGGTTATGTACAATGTTTTCAACCACTACGTACGTAATTTAAACTGTTTTTCACTTTAAATCTAGAAGAGAAAATAAGAATTTAATTATGTACGTTAAGACCTCTGCCTACCCCTTTTGGGATCTACGTACAAAATTGTGTACTGATACTGAATAAAATAAAATAAATAAAAAAAAATCTCTTGTGGTTTCCAGGTACCCCATACGGTAAATACGATAATCAAGGCCAGGGAGGTTACGGACCTAATCAAGGCGGATCTGCGGGTGTAAGCCCTGGTCAGTCCGGAACTGGTGGATTTGGACCTGGCCAAAGTGGACCTGGAGGTTTATACCCTGGTCAAAGTGGACCTGGAGGTGTATATCCTGGTCAAACCGGTGGTGGTTATGGAAATGTCCAACCGGGTTCAGGGCCTGGTTATGGTAAAGGATCTTTCCCGGGACAAGGTGGACATGGTGGATATAAGGAACAAGGATATTAGATGCTAATATTTTGCATAATAAGGTTTTAATATTTATGTATTTTAATTAAATAGTATTTTATATAACTACTTTTTATTATTTTATTGCCCCTGTCTATCCCAAATCTATATGATATTTGAATGTAATTTTTAGTAAGTATGCGTACTTACGTGGAACAGTTGGATTCTACTTTTTATACTACACACATACATACATAATATCACGCCTCTTTCCCATAGGGGTAGGTAGAGACCACTTCCTTCCATTTGCTACGAATCTGACATACCTTTCTCGCTTCTTCAACTTTCATTCCGTTCCGCCGTACTATATAATATGCAAAGGTGGGCATTAACTCGTTAATCCGTTAATCGTTAATTAACGAAGTTAACAATCTGCTCACCGTATTAACTTTTAAGTTAACTAAAAAATAAGTTAACGCTTTTGTTAATTTCCTTTAAATAGAACTTCCGTTAACATTAGTCAGTTACATTAGTCGTTTGCTGACATGCTGTCATTTTCATTTTGTTTATGTGAATTACGCGCCACGCCACGGCGATATGATATGTTCGGCAATTGTCGGCGAGATGATATATGCACATATTACTTATGCTATGGCGTGAGTGTAAGAAGTCTGCTCAGTCAGTGCCAGTGTCATCTAGATATATCTAACTTAACTACTAATAGTGTATTTTTTTCGTTTGTGTTACCTGGATGGTTAGTGGTGTCAGGTGTGAAACTGATCAAATAGTCGTTCACATTTAGAACTTCTTAAATTCTATATTCATTATACATATATCATGGACACTAGTACTGAAAGTACTAAAAAAAAAATTAAATCCTTGGCAACACTTAAGTAATCACTTTGTATTGTAATCAAGATGCGGAGAACAGAAGAAAGAAGAAAGGGAAGCAAACGAAAAGGATATTATTAGTATTAGCAGAAACAGCAATAATGAAGAAGAAGGGGATGATTTTTACAGCACAACAATAATAATAATAATAATAATATATTCTTTATTGTACACCAAACAAATACACAGAAACAGAATTATATAAAAGAACAAGAAATGCACAATGGGCGGCCTTATCGCTAAGAAGCAATATCTTCCAGGCAACCTTAGGATGGACAGAAACGTGATGAAAGACGTGGGTTTTGGTGTAAAAATATAAAGTGGAGCTTCATGGATGCATAAATATAATGACGTTTGTATAATACATACATACATATATATATAAATATAAACAAGATATATATACCTACATACTTAAACATTTACATGGATTACTTAATTATATCTATAATAAATTAAAAATGTATATATGATTGATGTGCTGGATTATTCTAACAGATAATGTTGCATTACCATTTTTTTGAATGATGCTAAAGTTCGCGCTTGTTTAATAGATAGTGGTAGTGTATTCCAAAGGCGTGCGGCTTCAACAGTAAAGGATTTGTCGGCGAACTTTGTAGAATGCACTGGAATTTTAAGTTGCAAATTTTCAGATGATCTCAAGAACCTTGAATGTGTGTCACAGAGGAACCTAAAACGTTCTTTGAGGTAAAAGGGAGTGAGGGGATTGAATAGTATATTATAAAGTAGAGACAGGATGTGAGTATTCCGCCGAAGGCGAATTGGGAGCCACTTGAGCGAATTGCGATATTCTGAAATATGATCATATTTGCGTAAACCAAATATGAACCTTATGCAAAAGTTTTGAAGCCGTTCAAGCTTATTGAGTTGCTCCTCAGTGAGATCGAGATAACTGGCATCAGCATAGTCTAGTATTGGAAGTAAGAGTGACTGTGCAAGCGAAATCTTTGTAGCGATTGGAAGAAAGTTCCGTAGTCTTCGTAAGGACCCAGCTGCGGCAAACAACTTTCGACTAACCTCTTGTAGTTGTGGGCCCCAGGATAAAGTTCTATCAATTAATATACCCAGATTTTTTACACTATCACTAATATACAGTGGCGTACCATTGAAAATTGTTTGAGGCAATTGAGTAAAATCGATTTGAGAAATCATCCTAGAACTGCCCACCATGATGACCTGAGTTTTAGCAGGGTTCACCTGGAGACCATAGTTAACACTCCATTCACAAATACGTTCCAAATCACAATTTACAATAGAAAAGGCTTCGTGTATTCTATTAATTGGCGCGTGAGTATAAATTTGAAGATCGTCTGCGTAAAGGTGGTAGGATGAAACTATTCTTTTGGATATTGTGTTAATAAATATAGCGAAGAGTAAAGGAGATAAAACGCCACCCTGCGGTACACCGACCGAGATATCACACCAAGAAGAAAACGAATTTTCAGTGCGAATCCGTTGTCGGCGACCAGACAGGTAACTTTGAAACCAATCAATCACTGTTGGAGATATGTTAATCGAGCGTAGTATACCAAGTAGGATATGGGAATCAACTGTATTGAAAGCATTGCTAAAATCCAGAAGTGTAAGTAAGGTCAGATTACCATTTTCCATGGCCATCCTAATGTCATCGGTGATCTTGATTAGAGCCGTCACAGTGCTATGCCCGTGTCGGAAACCAGATTGAAAGGAATTTAAAAGGTTGTTTTTAGAGAGAAAGGAGTTAAGTTGAAAATAAACTATGCGTTCTAAAACTTTTGACAAAAACGGTAAAATAGAAATAGGACGGTATTGGGTGAAAGATGAAGGCCTAGGCTTCTTAGGAAGAGGTATTATTTGAGCTTCTTTCCATATAGATGGAAATTTGGAGCTGGACAAGGAATGATTTAGGATGTCACATATGACTGGTAGAATTAGGTCGAGAATGGGAAGGATCATTTTCTGACTAATACAGTCATTACCAACAGCATTAGAAGAGATGGTTAATATACTCTTTTTAACATCACAATCAGTGACTTGATTAAATACAAAAGGTGGATAGTGGGGAGTTGGAAGCTGTGAAAGATAATTTAATGTGTTAGTTTTGGTGACATCATCAAAACTAGACGAGGAAGTGAAGTGCCTGTTTAAGGCGTCGATATCAATATTTTTGAAATTTTCTTCTTGCTTTGACTTTCCAACTCCCAAGGTTCTAAGAAATTTCCAAACTTTGGAAGGATCTTCATTTTCGACAGACTTTTTAATGTGTTGGCGTTGTGCTTTCCTACACACCTTGTTACAGAGGTTCCGAATTGTCACGTATTTCTCCAGGTTACACTGAGTCGGTCGATACTTAAACTTAGTTTTAGCTCTTGCTTTTTTTGTTAATAAATCCTTAATATCTTCTGTGAGCCAAGGTGATGGTAAATGCTTTATCTTTACTGCACGCACAGGCGCATGTACATCATAAAGAGAAATAAGGTTATTATTTAAAATGTTAACTTTCTCATCAACGGAAGTCGAATTATAAATGGGAACCCAATCAATTTTAGCAGCATCTTCCCGAAGCTTCTTTATATCCATACTACCAAAGTTGCGCTGCATCAGAATCTTGGATTTAGTCTTAGGAATTCGAATTTTATATGAAAGGTAGATTAGATCGTGGTAGGAGAAGATATCGGCGCAACACTGGCCATGCTTGGCAACATGCTCAGCTGACGAAACAAGGATTAAATCGAGAAGAGAAGGAGAACAATTTGGAAATTTATGAGTAGGATTTGAAGGGAGAACAGTAAGGTTGCAGGATTCGACTATGTTGCATAACAAGGCAGAACGGGAGTCTTTTTTATTAAGGCACGTATTGAAGTCTCCCATTATAATTGTGTGGCAATAAGAAGGGCTAAATTGCTCCAAGAGATGTTCAAAAGAAGAGAAAAAGTTAATACGTGAAGAGGGACAGTAGTACACACCTAACAAAACTTTGG
Organism: Tyria jacobaeae; assembly: GCA_947561695.1. Taxonomy (NCBI): domain Eukaryota; kingdom Metazoa; phylum Arthropoda; class Insecta; order Lepidoptera; family Erebidae; genus Tyria; species Tyria jacobaeae. The sequence continues at coordinate 13,913,882 of OX387224.1, read as the reverse complement.
TATGATAAAGTTCCACTTCTACAAGAAGATGTTCACCTGCATTTGATGGCGGTGGCTGTGCAGACACATCAATAATGTTAAAAGGTATATTGTCGCGAAGATATATGGCTACACCGCCACCCCCACCAACCGAACGGTCGTTTCTAATTAATTGGAAATCTGGAAGGGTGTAGGAAATAGAAGGCAGGCATGGTTTTAGCCATGATTCTGAAATAAGAATTGCATGAATGTTCTTACAGTCAAAATTGGCCAGCATCTCCGGAAAATGGGCTGGAATACTCTGAGCATTTATGTGGACTACATTAAAATTACTGGGAACATCAGAAAACTGCGACTGAAGTACATCTGCAAGTGATGGTATACTAGAAAAACTATCATTCAAGCTCTTTGCTGTTAAAAAAGTGTTTGTGTCACTATCTGAGTCAATATCTGACATTGACACAAATTTACAATATAAATGCCTATATAAATAATAATAATTAGATAGTATATATTTATATTACTATCTTTTAACTCTATAATAGATACAAACAAGATTCCAAAAGACAACACAATCCTGTTCACCCACCAGTTGCGTGTTATATTAACAAAAACAATGTTACCATTAAATACAATAGCAAATAAAAAAAAAATAAAAAAAATAAAGAAAGAACAACAGTGCTGTAAACATCATCCTCATCAATTTAGTTGTTACTAAATCTGAAGTATTTAGTAACAACTCTGAAGAAAATACGTCTAGAGGCCACGAACCTCTGAAAAACAAAGCTCAGAATTTGATAAGAACTTGGCTAGACACAAAGTCATAAGAATCTTTTAAGGATGCTGCTTTTCTAGTTGAACCAGTGTTAATAAATCTTTTATTAAATATAACACTGCTATCCCATCCAGTACTGCAGTAGAACGTCTTTTTTCTACGGGCAATGATAGTTTACGAGTTAAACGATAATCGCTGTCGGATTTCACCTTTAATTTGAATATGCACTTGAAAACTGAATTACCTAATGTAAATGTATGTACCTACGTAATTATTGAAATAAATAAATGTGTGTTTAATTCTTCTTTCTTTCTCTCTTTGTTTTTGTTTTATTAACCTATTTTTTTTATGCGATAGAGGGCAAACGAGCAGCCGGGTCACCTGATGGTACACCTGATGGTATGGACCTGGTAAGTGACTACCGCCGCCCATGGATACCCGCAACTCAAGAGTCACAAGTGCGTTGCCGGTATATTTTAAATGGTTAACTTTTAACGGTAAACTTTAACTTATGTAAAATTTTCTAGAATTTAACACTACCGATTAACGAAGTTAACTTTTTAACTAACGAATTAACGATTAACGAAGGTTTTGGATTAACTGTGCCCTCCTATGATAATATGTATGTATATATTACCATTTGTGGTAGGTTCCCTGAAGTACTTTGTGTTCTGATTAACCGAATAAATCGTTGCTTAGAAGTTTACCTACTAAAAGGGTATTATAGCTTCAGACCAGGGCAGCAATCGCCGCTATGTAGGCTCTGTGAATTTTATAATTTGCTTAGTGACATCCGTCACCAATGGACACCTGCAACTCAACAGCCTTTAAGATTGATGAGGGGTGGGGTGAGAGGAGGCGAAAGAGGAGATCTGGATTTGGGCCTCCAGTACCTTCATCATTTGGCAATTTTAAGAAATTGTATAAAAATAAGGACTACTTACAAACATGCATCGTAAAATCCTTCGGCATCGTCGCCTACTGGTAGCATTCCCAGGAGGCTGGCAGCATTACCACGTTAATGACACGTATGATGCAATGACACGACGCAAGTTGCGTTCCCCATCAAGGGTCTACCCGTATTCCATGGCAGTAATGAAATATAATGTGGTATCTTCCCATTGTCTCGGGTGTTTTGAATAATTTTGTAGTTTTTTAAAGTTCTAAATGTTTACCGAGTGACTCCGAAGTGCAAGTAAAATGTAACTAATTATAGGTGAACACACCATGCCATTCAGTACATTTACAGTGAAGAAAACAAATGATAGATATTAATTATGTATTTTATATACTCATGTACGTTATTTTTGAAATAAAATTAGATTCAATTAAATTCGTAACGGAACAAAAGACTAATACGGACAAAAAGTGTTATACTTTTAAAATGAATTATACTTAGTTTCACTCTGAATTATGAAGGATTGTAACGGTATAAATAAGTATTATACTCTTCCAGATTATCCCGTTAAAAAAAAAAAACAAAATCCTCTTCAGACTTGCTATATCATATTGGAGTGGAATACATTAACATAAGCGAAATTTACGATTAAAGGCTAGTGTTATAATAAAACACATGATTTTATACAACAAATAAATATATATTTCCATTAAGTTCCATGTATAAATTTAAAATTACCTTTTTAAATAACATTCATGACAACAATATCTCAGTAAGTTATTTTACAATATTTTGGAAGTTGAAAACTTTAAATCACAATGTTTCTATATAATTTATGTAATAGTTAAGTTTACAATTTTCCCATCTCTTTATAGTAAATAATCAAATTCATTATGTATACGGTATACAATATCTTCATAATATGGTATATAAGTAGGTACGTTTGACTACACAATTAGTTGCTTTTTTAATTTATTTACATATAGATGGTCGGTGCGGCGTGTTTGTTACATTTAAAACTTTTTATACTTAGTTACCACAAAGAAAATTGTTCACATGTTAAATACTATTACTAAACAAACATCAAATATGGTCCACATGAAATTTTAACTTACAATAAAGCATTTACAACACCGTAACTACATACCTACGTAATATAAATGATTTCAAATTGTATAAACCATAATAACATGTAATAAAGAAGGTAGGAAGCACTTGAGGGCACAAAAACAATACGTGTCATATTTGTATTGAACAGAACTAAGCTCCAATTCAGTTTCGATATAATTCCGTTAATAGAGAAAGCATATGTGTGCTTAATTCGCTGATTGTATTGTAAATTGACAATCTTGAATTGACACAACAATTCCATTGCTTCACAAGTAGCTCAAAATAACAATTAAACAATAGTACTCAGAGTCAGGTGATACATTTTCAGAAGGGTCGCCTGATGGTATGTGTGGATGGAAACTTACACCTCGAGAGTCGCGAGTGCATTACCTGCCTTTAATTCTTCGATTTCTGTTTTAGTTCGACGCTACTATGTACACTATGTATGTACATGTATGTACATACATAGTGTACATCTTAGATTACGGTGTGTCAATTATGTATTTTTTTGTTTATACTATTGATATTTTAATACAAAAACTGGAGAATTATTTATTTAATGGTTTGTGTAAATACAAACGGGCAGCTTTCATTTCAAAGGGCAGAATTACCAAACAGAAGCACTATAGGGTAAATAATGGGTATCTACATATATTATAAGTACTTAAAATTACTGTTTTAAATAAATGATGAGTTCGACTCTTCAAAGTTTGTTAGTTATGAAAACAGTACGAAAAATATAATCAAATATCTTAAGTTAAAAACGTATTTCCTACCTTCTGCGTATTATTAAATAAAAAAATGAAACTTACAAAACACTCAATGTCTTTTAAAGAGTTGTACAGTCGTCAACACAGTTGATATTCTCGATTATAACCTTTATTGTAAATAGCATTAATACGAAAACTGCTAAGTGTGTACAAATGCATTCGCTATAATGAGTCACACACTTACTGTTAGGTGGGTACGTAAATTTGTATTACTGATTGTTAATATAAGTTCTAGATAGCTGCTAAAAGTAAGGAACTGTTTAGGAGAAAAATGGAGAATAGTTTTTTCTTATTACATAGGGGGACAGACGAACAGACGGGTCACCTGATAGTGACACCTGACAACTGCCACCCCTTGACACCTGCAACTCAAAGAGTCGTAAGTGAGCTAAGCGTCTTTGAGGGTACTGAGGGGTATTCGGGCCTCCGGTACCCTCACGCAACCGGCAATACAATGCAAGCATTGCTGGTCCACTGGTTTTATGTAAGTCCGTGGCATTATTTCAGTCGAGCCGACCCATTTGTGCCTTAGCATGGTTCGCCCCTGTCAGACTGTTTTATACAAGTTGAAGGGGTGATCTAACTTTTTTGAAAAAAAAGGAAATAGCATAACAAACTCTGCAAGTCTTTCACTATGTACTATTAAATAATAAAGATACAGTCAAAAAAAGTCATGTTATAAGTTTGACTGCTATGTGTGTGTGTTTCTCTATTTGTCGGCAACGTAGCTCTTAAAAAGGTGAACCGTATTTCAAAGTAGATTTTCTAGAAATTGTTCTTCGACATGTTTTATCAAAATCGGTTCTGCCTTTACAAGGTCAACAGCTCGTTTCTAATCTTTGGAGGGGTTTTCAGGTTGAAAGTGTATTATTTTTTTAATTTATAGTTATCGTATATATATATCGTGGTCACTGCAAATATAATAAAATACATTACTGTGTGTCCGAATGTAAGACAAATAGACTAAAGAACTTATATTAAGTAAAAAGGTTTTATATTTTGTAAAAAAAGTATTAGCGATTACCCTGACTGGTGTACAATCACTTTGGTAAAGTAAACGTTATGGCAAAACGTGATATCGTGTTATTTTCGATTTAAACCCTTGTAATTGTTATCATTCGCTTTAATGAATGGGTAGTTAGGTACACCCTAAAAGTAATGTTCGCCTCATAATAGCAGCATTTATAAAAAGCTGTATGCAAAAGCTATTTTGACGATTGTAATTATTCCATGGTTACGACAAACTTTAAAATAACGGATTTATATGGACACTATTCACTGCTCTAATTTAGCATTCATTCATTCAAACCCTACAGTTAAAAAAAAAACAATAAAAATGTCGTAGTCAATTGTTAGGGAACAATGTGCTTTGCAGCAGTACACCGTAGGATCTATTTTAGGTTGTGCGTTATATTCGTTAGGTAAATAATATTGTGCGTAAATATCTTCTGTACACAAACTCTTTTAACTTAATATTTTATAATAATAACTTGTTTCACAACAAATAACGGTATTCAAACAGTAAATCACATACGTAGAGTTGGTACGAATTTTCAAACGTGGAAATCAAACTTTATGCAACAGCGTTAAAAAAAAATATTTTTTAAATATTTCATTTTAAATGGAAGGTCAATAATAATATGAGCTCATTATTTCTTAAACATCCACTTAAATAAATATATGGAAGTACCTTATACATCTAAACATCAAACAAGGACTCAAAGTCCATAAAATATAAATTCAAAATTAATTTTATTCATTTATACTCTATCTTTACATAATATATTATATAAAAGTAAAATATAAATAGGGACCGTGAAAAATAACATTTTAAGGAAGAGATTGTTACTTATTTCATAACATTACAACAGAAATCAAATTGTTTTATAAACTTATGGATATATTTTAAAAACTCACAAAATAAAGTAAATATATATGTATATATGCCTAGGATTCCCGCCCTTGGGAGAGTGGCGTGAGCGTAGGTATGTATGTATATATATTTACTAAAGAACAATTGGCACATTTGAAATATAGAACGACTAAAAACTTTAAAAATATTGTAATCATAGACCGAACAGTAGCAGAATACAAACTGCAAGTAGGTAATCTATAATATTATCTAAATATAATAGGATCGTGTACTATAATAATTAGTAAAATTACATAAAATATTTAACACATTGGAATAAACTACATAAACATTGAATAACATCGACATGTACGACACCAAAAACATTTTAATTAAACGAATATAAAATATTATAATAATGAAACAGTTTTTTACATAACCATACCTGCATCAGTCTAACTGCGGGAGTCGACGCTGTGCCCAATCACATCATTACAATTATGTAATTTCAGCTCATTATAAAAAGCACATAGATTACCTAGTGTTATATTTTTAAATAACTATAGTACTAACTAGTACATCGCTTGCTATACGCGCGATGTATATCGTGTCTCCCGAACCCAAGCAATATTGTTTTAAAGGACGACTTTTCAATTTTCTGATAATACATTTGTGTTAGTCGTACTTCCTTTATAGTATTAGGAAATGTCGCTATGTTTACATAAGCATCATCACGGGCGACAAGATAAAATGTAATTAGCTAAACGATGACCCTGTGTCAGTCGTGGACTGTTACCGAGGCGCTCGCGGCGACCATAGGCAACAATTTCTATCTACGAGATTTAGAATCTACGCTCTACTTACGTAGTCGACTTAGGCACTGCCTACCTAATCCGAAAAAGACGGGGCTAACCTACATACCTAATCGAAGTAATTAATGTGATTCATTTAGAAATTTGCCAGTTGCGGTTCGGTGCCTGGCCAAGGTGAGAGGGAAAATGTTTCAACAAGAGAGGAGCGACATTCTGACTAAATTGGCGCTAGGGGATTGCGAGATGATAAGTGACGCGGCCAGTGACGCAGCGCCCGCAACACACGGTACGGCGACGCAGCGCGACAGGCGCGTTGTCGGCGCCGCGGCACGCGGGAAGGCACGAGGGGGAGCGGAGCGGCGCGGCGCCGGCTGGGGCGCGGCAGCCCGGCCGACGCCGCCGCGCGCAGTCAGAGCGGAAAGCAACGCGCCGAGCGTCGAGGTTCGGATGCACCACGCCGACGCCGTACACCCGAAGCTGTATGTATGCTCGCCGCGTCTCCTTCGCTAGAACTACCGCGCGGACCGCCACCCCAGAGACGCTCTGGCTCAATCGGCTCAAGTTTATGCATTGATGGTCTACTTGAGAGTCGGGCACTTCCGCCCGCAGGCGTCGATGCGGCACGTTCAGAGGCTTCGTCCCCGATATCAATGCGACCTAGTCGTAGCGCCAGCGCATACTCAGCTCTTTCAATAACACTAGCCGGCTCTTCTTCAACAACCGTGGTATCAGCAATAGTAGTGTCGGCGACGGTGGAGTCAGCAGCAGCCGAACCGGCACGAGGTGACGAGTTTCCTGGTGCAGTTAGAGAATGTCTTGAACCATTCGACGACGGTGACGCCTCAGTAATGTGGCGTTGTGGCGTTCCGAATACAGAGTCAGACGCCCAGCTCCGAGACTCCGAGTTTTGACATAACGTATTATCGATGCTCCGCTGGGATGTACGTCTACTATTTCGAGGGCTTTCATCGTCGATTGCACGAAAGTCCAATGCACTAAGATCTACCGGACCGGCCCGTCGTCGTGACCCATCTCGATGGAAGGATGGTCGGTGTGAAGAGAAAGCAGCGTCATACAGTTCACAGATACTAGTACGGTCTGAATGAGGCTCCTCATAGAGCGTTAAATTTCGCGTTTCTGTAGCATCAGAAGGAGTCTCATCGCGATTCGACGTAACCTCACTTCGTTCAGATATATCGAAAGTAAAACGTGCTTCAAAACGATCTGGACTAAGGAGGGGAGCGGATCGAGAACAATCATCCGTCTGATGCTGCTCTGAATCCGGATCGAGTGGTAGTGGTCGCAATGCAGTGCGACGTGGGGATATGTCCTCAGAGTCTGTGGATCGATCGGACCGTGGTGCGTGGCAAATATGGCGTCTAGTTAGCGCCGGCTGTGAGCCGAGTGGCGGACGTCTACAACACGTGCGCTCATGCCGGACATCCGAGCCACTGCTGCCGGTCGACTTGGAGTGTGGCGGTCGATGACGACGATCGTCCTCGCGTCCATACAATGAGGTAAATTCTTCTGAGCAGAACTTTTCAAAAAGTTCCTGAGAACTGAGCCTCGTTGAACCAGTCGCGTTATAAAACGCTTCGGTTGGTGACCGCTCCGTACGTTCATATAGGGCGCTTGAGCTGGCTCGTTTAGATTTATCCATCAGTCCAAACTTATATATCCTAGGTAAACGACGTTCAAAAACGCCTTGTGATTGGGCACGTGCTGGGCCGCGTGGACGCGGCGGTGCATCGGCTAGCGCACGATCCGAGGAGCCCGCACGGAAAGCGGGGACTGCTCGTTCGCGCGCCCATGGGGGGGTGGTGGCGAACTCTGGCTCGTACTCGTCCTCTTCGGCTTCGGCGGAGGCTCCAGAGCGCTCGAGCGAACTACGCACGCAGTCACACTCATCATGCTCGTCACTGACATCACCTTCGTCGAAAGACGGTGCACGAGGACCGCGGCTGAATACTCTACGTCGCTCATCGGCAGCTGCAGCATCATCGTCTTCAAGGCGGAAAGAACGGCGAAGCGGCGGGCGGTCGCGGCGTGGGCGGCGCGGTACTTCTACGGCTACCGTGGAAGCATGTGGCAGCGGTGGTCGCGACACGGTGGGCAACAGACGGTCAAGTGACAGCCCTCGGCGCGGCCGATTGGCACGCTGTTGCTGGCGCTTAGAATCACGAGGCACCGCAGCTGGGCTGGTCTCCTCGGGCGTGGTTGGCAACGCCGCGCCGCGACCAAACTCGATGAACCAGAGTTCGTCCTTAAGTTCGCACTCTCACTTCTTTTCATTCATGTCCTTATTTAAATAGTGCAACACGTAGTGGAGGACAAGATCGTAGCAATACTTGTATTCGGTCTGAGGACAAAATACAATATTAAATTGGTTTCGTTAGCAAGTAATTGGCAATAAATTAAGTGACGAACAGTGTGATAAAGGATCAGTGTGGTGTGAAAGAGGATATAGTGACTATAATAGAAAAATGTATGATGTACTGGTTCGGTCATATCGAAAGGATGAATGAAAGAAGATTGACAGAAGGTATTATGGCAGAGGAATTAATAAAGTTGTCGGAAGAGGAACACCTAGGCGAATGTTCTTGGACCAAGTTTAAGACAATCTAAGCAAAGGCCAGGTCAAAAGTACCTTTAACCTTTTATGCGGAACGGAATGAAAGTTGAAGAAGCGAGAAATGTATGTCAGAATCATCTCTGACTAGCCCCATGGGAAAGAGGCGTGATATTATGTATATATGTGATTTCGTATAGTACCAGAAAATCAATTTACATTAACAGTTTGCTTCAAACGCAGGTCTTGGTTTGTTATCGTGCTAGAGACGATATAGATGACTGAGTGTATGTATTCAAGACGATAGATAGTTTTTTAGTTTCAGGACAAAAATACGACTTCGCCCTATGGAGTGTATTAACGTATAATAACTTAAGTCATATACAATTTAAAAGTAATTTGCGCAACGCAAGACATTAAGGTTAGAATACACGTACCATGTTCTCCACAAGCTGCGGTCGGTGTCGTCGAACAGTCTTAACTGCCTGAAAAACGTCTACTTCTCCGTGTTGAATAACTTGTTCTATACAAGCATTGGCTGCACAATAAACTCCAGCACGGCTTCGACCATCACTGCGATAAAAAAAAATACAACATTGCTAATTTTGTCTTTAAGAGCTAGTAAAAAAAAGTTTTAAAATTAAAACTACTATAACATATTACTCCAAGGGCTAGATTCAGTTCAGCACTAAATTGGTTTCATCTTGTTACAAGTCAAACACTCCAAAGACCAAGCATTTACTTTTTAAAAGTTAGTTGACTAGCTTTAGCACGCAGCATCGTTTGCGTGAATATAGTTTTCATCACATTTTTTTCTTATAAACTAGCCCTGTGTTCAAGTGGATACAACAAAATGCACTCCCAGGTCTACCTGGCGAATACTATGGGTTTGGTAATAACTTTATTCATTTGCTAGTTGGGCACCCAAATAACTAAATTCTTTCATTAATTAATATCTAACAGATCACTTACGGTGATACCACGCAAACTGGTCCGTAGTCGGTGCGCTGTCGCCACCGCTCGACCATATTCATGAGTTCGACCAGAGAATTTGTGGAGGAAGGCACTTTATGGCCCATGGGCCAACACGTTAGTTGAAATAGCTGTACCGTCTTTGTAGGCGCCTTCACGCCAGCCATCAATTCAGTCAGTGAAATGATCTAGGGGTAAATTAGACATAATAGATTCAGTTCTTTAAAATCAAACACTAAGGAAAAGAAAGGACGACACACGGTATTTTGTTTATCTAGCTGGCCAAAGTTATTAGTTGTTTAAATTCGATTCAAAAATAGTTTATTTTAATGATATATGTATGTTTATATAAAAACCAATTGTCTATTAAAATTAAGTATACAATATGACAAATTTAATTGTTATAATTTTCATCCACACAAGTTAAAAAAACAAATAATAGAACAAAGTTGTCTGATGTTAGCAGCAACCTCGAATAACATCAGCAATGCAATCGATTCGGCTGAACTTGCGACAATTTGACAATATTGTCAAAAATGTATGTATGTCCTCGCTTCAGTTCTCATCCTCTGATAGCTGTACTATATGCAACAGAGTTAAAACAGCAGCGTTAAGCCGGGAATTAAAATTCTATGCAAAATTCTGAGTCATGGGATGCTTTCTATATAACTTTTTATATAACGAGTAGCCATCTTTAATCAAATTATATAATTTTAGGATTGCAGTCTTCATGACGTCAAATATTTCTATATGAGTTATTCCACGTATGCCAAATGAACCTAAACCAAAACAACAAGTATTATCGAAATGTATTTTTTTTATATTTCGGACTCCTTGATTATATTCCTTAGGTAGCCATTGATTTAATATATATAATATTGATTTAATACGTATAATATTGGTTTTTTACACTAAGAATAAATCATACCAATACTGGAAATAATCTCTGATAACAAACTGACCCTTGCACTTTGAATACAAATATTAATAATGTCATAACATAAAGGAATTATCTACCTTCGATAACAAGGTATTATATTTATCTAGTAGTGTTATAAATTAGTATTTTGTCCAGACAGCTTGATCAAATATGTGTGAGTCGTTAAAACGTGGAAATAGCTTAAAAAAATACAAAAGCCAAATATATAGCCAAATATGTATATATGGAAAAACAAGATCTGCTACAATAAGAACTGAACTTAGAAGTAGATTTTACCTTCTTATTGATTCTAAATATCCAAGTCTTGATATTAGTGTAATGGTTGTGAGAGACGTGGTCTATCGTGAATACTGGCCCGTATTTCTTAGAATGCCGACCCTCTGGCCAGAATGGAGGAAATTGTTGCTATAAGAAAATACAATACAATCAATAAGGAAGTTTATTGAAACGGAAAATATTCAGTAAAATAAAATATATCCTACAGAATTCTTCGGTGGCACGCATAAAACTACAACAGCCGCGCATTCGTAGTCATATACCAACGACCAGAACTCTCCTTGAGTTCTCACCAGTGGCCATTCAGTTACAATGTACTCACGAGGTTTCGTATATCCCTGTAAAGATAAAAATATTTCATGATAGTAGAAATGAAATCATTAAGGTTTGAATAATAAAAGTATTTTATGTTTTTTACTCACGTCTACAAATACTGCATTGATGTAGTCCGTAAAACTATTTCCTTGGAAAGAGGTCAAATATGGACGAAAATTATCAGCTGCAAAAATAAAATTATGTTTTAAAGGTTGCATTATTATGGCAATCATTAAATATGATTGATAAATCGAAGCAAACATTTAAGGTTACTTATAATGTTGAAAATCGAACATTATTTAATTTTTTGTTAAGCGTTTAGTTTAAAAGTACAGTTTTTTTTTTGACGTCAGCATCTGCGAAATCTATTGCTAGCACCTACATATATATAAATAAACCTCAACATGGTTTTAGACTCCTTGGTCTTTACCATTCAAATTTAAACCTTTTTCTGGTAAACTTTTCTACCAATTGTCTTTTGTTTCGTAGCTATTGACGCGCTTTGGTAGGTACTTATTTAAAAAAGGAGTCGAAAAGACTAAGGTATGATAATGATCAAATTTTGAACACGCTGGTTACAGTTAAACGATGTACTTAGTAAAAAGTGTTTTTTTTTATAAGATTACTTACGAGGGACAACCAGTACATCTCGATTTTTCTCCCTGTTATCGCCTCTGTGTCCTCCAGCACAGTCTCCTATCGTAAAGCGAGGAGTTTGCTTACAGATCTGCTGGTATTCTTTCTGATACTCATTGAGCTTAGACACCGGATCTCTTTGGGACTTTTGCTTCAATCTTTGTGATAGCTCTGATACTGGAAACCACGAAACCCCGCATACTACGTGCTCCTCTAGGGTGTCATATACAAATTTGTATTGTTCCTATAAACGTAAGTATTTTTAAATTGACTGTCACTATAACAACTAGTAACTAGTATTTTAGACTAGAAATCTATTTCACATATTTCTAAAGTATGTAGTTGTTAGTTACTAACTAACTACTACATTATTTTCTGATATAATGAATGCTGATATAATGAATTGGAAATACCTAGAAAAGTTCACCGAGTTTTTTTGGCATCGACAGCCTAGTTTTTTTTTTATACTATAGGGGGACAGACGAACCAATGGGTCACCTGATGGTAAGTGACAACCGCTACCCATTGATATATGTAGCTTATGAGTCGTAAGTGCGCTGTACGCCTTCAAAGGTGAAGTGGGGGGTGAGGAGAGCTGAGAAGAGCGGGCTTACTTTGATGAATGTGAATTTGCATTTTGCAAATACGAATCGCAAAGAATAACACGAATAATAAATAGTTAATTTAATTATTGTTTTCTTATGTCCTTTAAAATTAATTGTTTTTATTTCTATATATTTTAAAATAAATTAGATACCACAGAACATACAAACATACACTCAAGTCTATATACCCAAAGGGGTAGAAAGGGGTAGGTAGAGGTGTCTGAAACGCCCTCTTCTTGGTCCACTATAATTTAGTTTCACTAACTTAATTGGGAGCAAGGCTGCTACCATCCTCTGGGCATGGTATGACTGTATATTACTGTCTGATAGATAACAGTCCGATCCCTTAGTCGCCTTATGTGACACCCGTGGGAAGAAATTAGGTGGCCCTATTCAACTTTCCCGAACACCCGCGGTACGGTAATTATATACTTGAAATAATTATTTTGGATACGAAAGTACCATAACCTGCCTGGGCCCCTACTTTATAAAATGTATCCAAGTTATAGTAGATATATTTTTTAAATAGTAATAGCAATTATTTTTTCATTGGTCGTCTGCCAGGACTAATTTAAAGCAATTCTCTACCGTATCCCGTTTGTCCAAAGCCTACAATGCTATTAGTAGGAAGGTACATGTGTTTAATGAGAAATGGCCACTGTTCATAAAAGTTGTTTAAGCGTTGTTAAAAGTTTAATTTATTTGGTTTGTTTAACGTGTTAAGAGTATTTTTGTATGTGTTATGCTTTTTGTCTTCTGTTTTATTTTCTATTATTTTATTGAGAGTTTTTAGTTTTATTTTTATTTATTTTATTTAGAGTTTTTTGTTAAAAAGTAATAATTTTATGGTGGCACGGAGCTACATTTTCACCCAAGTTGTGATTCCTTAAAATGTTGTTAATTTAAGTTTATTACTGTAGTTGTTTTTAGATGTAAGTGATATTGTAGCAACTACTGGTTGTCCAAATAAATAAATCATGTAAATGATTAGGTACCTCGTTCTCTATGAGGCCCTTCCTCGACTGCCTGAGTTTCTTCAAGAAGCCGAAAACATCAAAGCAATCTTCCTCCTCGGCTAACTCTAGATTTGCGTCAATGGCGAGGTAAACTCCTGACCGGCCTCCACCGTCGCTATAACATAAAATTAAACATTTATCTGGCTGTAATATTTGGACGATATTAGTTCAGCAAATGATTACCCAGAGGGGTAAGCAGACGCGTTTTAAATGCCCTATTTTGCTTACCATAATTTAGTCCCACTAACGTAATAGGAGTCAAGTACACTTTGAATTATTAAATTGACAATGTGAAATGTAATATAACTGAGTCTGTTTTTAAGCGTAAGTTAAACGAATCAAGTCACCAGATGGTAAGGGTCTATAGCCGCTCATGGACATCTGCAATTCAAGAGTAGCAAGTTCGTATGCCTCCTCACGAGTGGGGAAAGGCGGGGCGTAGAGCCTCCGGTTATCTCACTCACTTGGTGAAAGAACACAAGGAATATTCCTTAACGGTGGTGTGTAGACGATCATATTTAACTACATTTTATTATTGAGGAGTGGTCGGGTGTATATTTGAAAAAATAGAAGTCTGAATAGTATTTCCCTCACTTGCAATGCACGACCATTGGTCCAGCAGCAGGATTCGTAGCGAGCCTTCTACCCACAACAGCGCGAACCCTCCGCCGGAACTCCAAGAGGGCATTGCTGAATGGACAAGTATGTGAGTGCCACTGGGTATAGTGGAACTGTAGGATGAAACGTTCTTCGACAACCACCTGAAAAAAAAAATATTGGAGAGCCATGCATATGTATACACACTGCTACCTCAGTTAATGTAAACGCTAAAGTAACTGTAGACCTAAACAGTTCCTTTTAGATTTAGATTATAAATAATAACCAAGGTCTATTGTATTTCGAATATCGGATGTCATATAGGATTAGCGATGGCATCTGCACTTAGACATTTAACGGTAATGTTTTAATTAAAATTGATATCTTAGCCTAGTTAGCTTTTTAGCAGTAGTTAAAATGCATCGATCGTTCAATCGATCGATCGATTTATGAACTATGAGCGAAAGCAAAGGACTTATTACTCTCCTGTATTACAAGCTAAGTTTCTAAACATTTTAACGAATGATCCAATTTATAACATGAATAAGCCTGTTGACGAAAAAATAATTAGTAATACTATCTCTAGCATAAGGCCCTAAATCAAAAATTGTGTTAAATGAGATTAATTATAAAGAGATAATTCATATACAATTTAATAAACCAAATGAACCTTAAAGGTACAGAAAGGATTCAGTACATGAATGAAATGAATGATTATATTGTGCCCCTTTACATTATTAATATGATTTAAGTGCCCCTTGCCTACATACTGTGAGGTACTACCTACATACTGTACATACTGTAAAGTTTAAAGTAAAATCAAATTAAAATCACGTCTTTACATGTTAGACTTAAAAACCTCCAAAAATTACTCTGCGACTTCAGAAATATTTCTTATATTTGACATCTTACACACGGCCGTCTAATTCCAAACAAAGCAGAGCTTGTACTCCCGTAACCAGAATGCTGATAAAAATAATTATAAATTTCTAAACATATACATTTTATAGATAAATTACAGTATACGAGTTTAAACTAAAATTATGTAGAAAAAGTAAACACTTACATTTCTATCGCTTTTATATAGTCTAAACGTTCGTATGTGAAAGTTGGCGAGCTCTTCCTCTTGTACGATGCCCACACTGATGTCTCCGTACGTCTCGTCCTTCTCTTTGTTAGGTGGCCAGTACTGGACGCACATCACCTGAAATTAAGTAACTACATATAACATCGAATGTAATCACAATCGTACATTTTAATTGTTAAATCTTAGCACGAAAAGAAAATCAATCACAATACGATAACAACTTTATAAAACTGTCAAATATTTTTACAAAATTAATTACGATTTTTTTTATCACTTAATGTTTCAATAAATATCAATAGATTATTTAATAGTAAAAAAGATATATATTTTGTGTCTTTTTATTTTATTTTTAATAATTATTAAATTATAACTAAATCATTAAACATTAAAGCATGAAACTACTAAGTTGTGCAGCCAACTTAGTTTCTAATTAGGTTTACTTTAAAATATAATATTTCTTGATCCTATACTACCGTCAAATACTAAAGAGCTCTTAACCAACAGATAAATAGTATAAGGGTTAATTTTCTTTGACACTTAATCAGAGTTCTTTAATACTCCGAACAGATGCTCGTGGTTTTATATAAGTAACCCTGGGCTGTTTCACAAACAAGGACCTGAAGGATTGGATGTGTTCAATGTTTGATCGTTTTATTATTTGTTGTTGCGCCTCTCCCTTCCTCAAGGAATCCAACTTGTTTGAACTTTAGAAGCTTCCAATTAAGTTTTGACAGGGTATTTGAAATTTCTATACTATTATTTACAAAGAGTTCTCTTGTCTTATGTAACAAGGATTTAAATTCATACTAACAAATTGATAAAAAAAGTTCATGTTGGTTATTGGGTTTGAAACAATCAAAGATATAT
Organism: Tyria jacobaeae; assembly: GCA_947561695.1. Taxonomy (NCBI): domain Eukaryota; kingdom Metazoa; phylum Arthropoda; class Insecta; order Lepidoptera; family Erebidae; genus Tyria; species Tyria jacobaeae. Next base: position 13,897,806 of record OX387224.1, on the reverse strand, counting down.
AATGCAAATTGAAAATCAGGAAAATAAAAGCGTTAAAAGATAAGAGATACTTGTAAAAGTGGGGAACTTCATGGAGAATTCCATAATATTGAAATCACAAAAATCACATAAGTTGTGGTGGTCATTATCTACAAAACTGAATTATTTTATTCTACTAATTACTGAATTATTGTTCGTATTCTTCTTTAATACCAATTTCAATAAAACTACCACTAATACAGATAGTCGTACATTACCAGAAAGATTATGAGACTACGTCCGGTATATTCAGAACCTTATATTGAATCTTGAAATCGATGTACTTGACGATATTGAGTTATACTGCATTACGTTTAGCCTGTTTGATCGTTATTATAAATACAAGAAATGAGATTTTATTATGACCGCTTGTCTTATTAAAAGCTCGGTTAGTATTCATCGAAGACGGCAGACTTCATTTCATTACAGGAGATATTCAATTCAGAGTAGATTACAACGAATAGGTATTTTAAACTCAGAAGAAAATTGATGCAGAACTCTTAGAAATATTTTTCTTAGTTTTATTCGATTCAATTCTTTATTATGCATTCCTATGTGTCTATAAATGTATAAAAAAAAACAAAAATTATTTAAATGTACTTACAGTAGTATAAATGTACTTACAGTAGAAAATTTGGTGTATATTGCCAGTAAAAGGGATGAGGAAAGAGATAGCGTTTATACAGATATCTGCATTTAATCTGAACAGGCTTGTGCTGGGAATTCCGAGCCCCATACAGTATCCAAAATTTGTCCAAAGTAATTTCAAATAAAACAACTTTTGAATTAACAGTCCAATTTACATATCTCAACGAAATTTTTACTCATATGAGCCTTTGTTTAATAATTAACTTTTTGAGAAACGAAAGAGGATTGGCCAACTTCACTAAAGTAATAACGAAAACTTTGTTCTAACCTAAATAGAAAATATTAAATGACACAGTTTTCCACGTACTCGTCGTAAATAAAATTACTGTTTTGTTTCCCAGCGGTAAAAAGTATCTGCTTACTGCAGTATCAGCTTTGTGAGAAGGGCGACAGACCGAATGAGATTACAATACAGATTTTCAAGAAATGTAGGAATAATCGTAATTTCGCATTTTGACGTAGAATGAAAAAAATTGCCCACTTCATGATATGGTTTAATATTTTAAGTAATAGTCGTGAAACTAAAACTGATCATATTTTTAACGCTAAGGTTTGATGAAATTTCAATCCTCCTTTGTACACACTCGTATATTTTAATCTGCATCATACAATAGGTTTAATACAAATTCTATGTGTCACGTGGCCTGCCTAAATTGTTGTAGTAATATTTCACGCCCTTTTATTTGCCATTTGGACATCATTATTCGATTTATAATTAATATATATAGGTACTAATCGTATGCATCCCAAAAATGAAGCAATGTCAGCGGCGCGATATGTGATCACATTGACCACTAACGTAGTAATGCATGCGTTTAGCGCTGTTGACATTGTTAAACGGTTGCGCTGATTATTTATTGATCTGGTCCGATCGTGATGGGACCCACCATTTCATGAAAAGCGACATACATACACACAATATTGTATTACATTACACACACATTATATTTAAATAGTATGACAAATAACGAAATGTACTATCTCCGATTGGGGACGCTGCTGACTGTGACATAGCAAAATGTGTCATCATGTCCTACGTAAAAATGGTAATATGTTATAATAATTTGTTTGTGTCAATAAACCATTATTATTTATTATTATTATTCATACATATAATCTCACGCATTCCTTACGGGTAGGCAGAGGTGTATTAAACACCCACATTTAATCAATCAAAAAATCAATTAGATTACGACCATTTCTTGAAATTATTGGCCACAACATAAAGTGTTTAATTCTATATTTTCGTCTCTCTTTTCTAACATATAAAAGAAAAATTACTTCTAAGGCAGGAACTGGATAACAAAACTTTTGTTTGAAAAGAAACATTTGTTGTTTATCCAAATAAAGCAAGAAAGTAATACATTAGACATACCAATCAGTCAGTACCAGTACTGATAGACATATAAACCGAACGAAACCATTTTCTCTTCTTCAAAAGTATCGACCTTTTTCAATTGAAGGTTTTTCAATATTGAACAAAATATATAATAAGTTAATGTAGTCCAAAAATTAGCAACGCCCGAAAACTATGATCCCGGCCAAATTAGCTTGTCAGCAACAGTCAATACATACATTGATATTGAATAGGTTTATTTTATAAATAAATAAAGTCGAGGCTTATAAAAAAATAAATTTTGTTAATTACTTATTAAAACAAAATTGTGATTACTTGTAAATTGTGACTACACTCACACACGATTCCAAATTAGACATGAAGGATGTGAAAAGAACATTCATAAGTCTATAATAAATGCTTGTGATATCTCAATTTTACGAACAGAAAGAGGATTTTGCTAGGTTTGACATTATCCCTTAGTCTATTTGTCAGGATGATGCAAGCGGCAACCACGTTCCAGGTGTATAGAAATGTGATGTGATTTTATTTTTATGCGGTTACTATTTTTCCTAATACTGTTCTTATGTTGCGTTACAAAAATATGGTTAAGTATAGCTCCCTTAAAAGTCCTCAGATCACAACAATCATATGAAGATATATTTTGGAAATAAAAATACCGACTATTTCAGTTCTTCATTCTTCTTCAGCCTATTGCAGTCCACTGCTGGACATAGGCCTGTCCTCTTGCACGCCACTCCGATCTATTTTTGCTTCTTGCCTCCAGCTCCTGACAGCCATCTTGCGCGAATCGTCACTATTAAATCACTTATAAAAAATGCGATGCCAGAGACAGACATACAGACACAGACACGTTTAACTATAGTATTCTTGCTTTAACAACGATGGTTAGTAAAATAATATTTGGGGCTTCTGTGGATAATAGACAATAGCTAAATATAATTTTAACACTTAAACATATTTATTTTTAATTTTAAATTGTAACTAATTAAGTATGTAACAAATCTTAAAATCAATTTTGACTTACTTAGAGTTGTTAAACCGTCTTATATTATTTATTTTCAATTGAACTGTGAGTCATGTATTATATTATTGTTATTATTCAGTTCTTATTGCATATTAATTATGATAAATAATCTAATGACGCTATAGGAATTATAAGTATTAAAAATAGTAAATGCAATGCTATGTATAGTATATAAACATTTTTTTCTTTATGGGAACCTACATATATCATATGTGGTCATCTTTGCATCGGTACATTATTTTATTTTTCTGCAGTCATTTAATAACTTTCTGTTTTTACCTGACTGTATGTACCTATACGAAGTTTAAGGGATGATGACTTCAACATGTGAGCTGTCATATCATTCGTCTTAAAGATGAAGTGACATAGGGAACTCATAAGGTATTGCAATGTATTGTAGTCGGGTTTTATATTTTTTAAATAATAATTCTGGATGATTAACAAAACCTTGTAAAATCTAAATATAATACGCTCTAATTGCTCATTATGACCGGAAAAAAAAAAATTACACGCATGTTCCGGCAAGTCTAATTATTATTGCACCTATATTAAACGTGTTTCAAGCAAACTCAATACAATTATTTATTTTTAAACTATACAAGTTCAGGATTTTGCTTATTTGTTTATAAATACGATTTGAGTTCTGTTTACATAATAAGCTTTCAACAGCTTATTATTGAATGCTTATGGTCTGCTATAACCATATAATATGGTAAACTAACAGACGGGTCATCTGATAGACACTGATTACAACCATCCATTGACACCTGCAATTTAAGTTGCTAGCGCCTTGGCGGTCTTAAGGAGTACGCTCTTTTCTTAAAGTTTGAAAAGTCGTATCGGTCCGGAAACGTGGCAGGCAATAATTTGGTCCATTGGATGTGCGAGGCAAAAAGTAAGTTCCCCGGGCTGTCGTAATCTTTTACGCTGATGACACGTTGGTCACGGCCGAGGGGTAAAGAGCCACCAGAAGAACCTCACTGATGGACCGGCGCATCCAGGCGCTGCCCTTGTATGGGCCCTGTCGTGGTCCAGCTCCTGACACCTACATAAAATATCTGGGCTTGATCCTTGACGGGAGGTGGCTCTTCTAAAAGCACTTTCGGCACCTTGCTCCAAAGCTGATCGGTGCTGCGTCCTCCCTTGGTAAACCTGGCTCACCTGCGTCTCATGTTGCCTTGAGTGTGGCGTCGGGTGGGTGGGACGGGTTTTCCCCTTCATCAGCTATAGTGGCAAACCGCGAGGTGGCAACATCCTGGTATATCTGGACGTTGTCTAATTAAGAGTAACCCGAGTGATGCCTGCGCCTTGCGGGCAACAGGTGCTAGGAGGGGTTCAGATATCTTTCTAAAGTTGTTCCCGGATTCCTCCTATTTTAGGCACAGTATGGCACACCGTGTGGGTTTTGTCGCTTCGATTCCGAGGGGGTTTCCACAAGTTAAAAAAAAAGGCAAAAAGTACGTTTAAATGTACTGCTCCACTCTGAAGGATTTCAGCGTGATTATATTATATGGCCTATGGCCTCCCTCAATAAGCATGCCATCTAAGGTAAAATAATTGTTCAAATCGGATTAGCATGTAGTTCCTGAGATTAGCACGTTCAATCAAACAAACAAATTCTGCCTCTTTATAATATTACTATAGATTGGACAATCGAGCCGATGAGTCACGTGATGGCAAGTGAATACCGCTTGAATAGTTTTTAAGAAGACTAGTCTTCTTTAGATGTTAATCTAGCCCTGTTAAAGACTAGTGTACTCTAGACTAAAAAGTTATTATTAGATAATTGGACTAATATAAACCATTACTCTAGATGGCTCACCTTGATGAAATCGAAGGTCTTTGTCAGCATGACGATAGCCGCAGCGCGTTCCTGCCAAATCATGCGCCAGAAGTCCACTACTGTGTCTTCTGTTGGACCCTGGGTTACTATGTACGCGTTTGGTTTTAATATACTCTGTGAACAAAACATAATTATTTTAGTAAAAATATCGAGTGCAAAATACAGTAACAGTAAATTTAAAGAATATATTCCGCCTCACGCCGTGAGTGAAAGTCATCATTTATGAACACACATTTATTTTTTAATTAAATTGATTATACCCTAGATGGGCGCACTTAAATCTTGAAAAAAAAAAAAAAAAAAAAAACTTGCACTACGTCGGAAAACTTATTGATAGAAAATACAGCTTATTGAAAAGTTTTTTTTTGTATATATATATATATATATATATATATATATATATATATATATATATATATATATATATATATATATATATATATATATACATATATATACATATATTATAAAGGGACAGAAGAATAGACGAGTCACCATGGTAAGTGACAACCGCCGTCCATGAACACTTTGTTTCACAACCAGTTTACTGCAAGGCCGTGGTATCGCACCGCACCGTTTAAGACAGTGTCTTCTTTTTTCTTTAATAAATATGTCAAAAGATGTAAAATAATATTTCAAAACTCGAGATGACTGGCCAGATCTAGTCTAGATCATGCCAGTAAACTCGAGAAGCCAGAGGTCCTAAGTTCAATTCTAACACTGAAAAATATGTGTGATTCACAAATAATTGTCCCGCATCTGGGTGTCCTTGATGTTCATTGTTTGTATGTTTGACCCTAGCGACACAGAAATTGTTTCTTATGCGAGAGTTTTTACGTTAAAAAGTAAATACGAGATTTCATAAACCAATATGGCGTCCTCTTTCGCATTCGCTTTTGCGAAAGTTCAATTTTCTGTACCGTATGCTAAGGTATTTTTAATATGAGACACAGTAAGCATACGCAAGGATGTTCATAATATTACAGTACTAGTAAAAATAGCTCTGAGGCTGCGTTCGATATTAAATATAACTTTTATGAGCATATAAAGCTTAATGATCTGCATCTGGTCACCCTGTATGAAATCTGTGCACATTAAATACACTCTCATCATTCTTATATATTTTTTATGATTTGACTTAGTTTTTATGGTTATATAAAACGGCATAGGTTTAAAATGTGGCCATTTGTATCTATGAAAAAAAAAATATGATATACTAGTACTGATATAGTATTTATGCTTTAGGATATATTAATAAATCTGATATAGGTATTTTGGAGAGATGATAACTTATCTGTAATATGATGATATTATATATTGCATGTAAGTTCCTACTTTCCATATTTTTTACCCGACTGCACAATAAGGGAGCTTATGTTTTTCGAGAGTAAGTATGAATGTATTTATGATGTTGCTTTTTCACGGCTTGACATGTAAGGTGCCAATTTAATTCTTTTAATAATGGGAGTGATAGTGATAAAGTTATAAAATTTTGAGATACCTTCTTCTTCTTCGCGAGAAAAGAGAGAAAGTTGATAATACTGTCGGGTTATTAATGTTTTAAAATTTTTACTTGTTTTGTTTTTGGTTTTATCGCTTGTTTTCATTAGTTTATTACCGTTATAATATTTTTTATAATATAGGTGGACAGACGTGGTGAATGGATCATTTACTATACAATACAAAAACATTTGAACAACAAGCCATTCCACGTTGTTTGTCGTTAATTTCTCTGCGCCCTCAGATAGCAGTTTTAAAACAGGTACGTGATGCACACAACACTTTCAAATGCAGACTGCCTATTTGTTTTGCCCCTGACTTACAAACGTAAATTGTTGAACAGCGGCCGGTTGACACAAGCCTTGCATTCAATCAGCTGAAAATGCAAGAGAATAATGTTAAATTGTTCGTTTGTTGGACTTGGGTGTTTTTGTCTCGTTTACAATAATTTAAAACTTAAAGTACATTCAATTTTAACAACATCCCTGTCCTCAGGGAAAGTAATGATGAATTGTGGCAAATAAAAGGTATCTCTAAATATCACACGACTCAGGGTTTTTGTATTTAATTATTGACTCTTACTTCGAAGAGATATGTATAAAACCATCTGAGTAAACTTAAGAGATATTTACATTTCTAGATGTCAAACGAAGAAGCGAGGTAATAATAAAGCTTTTGAAGCAAGCCGAAACAAATATTGTACTGGGTTTGTCTTATAAATGTTCTGTTGTTCGCAGCAATAATTTTCTTGGTTTACTTTTTTTATAACATGACTGTGTGTGATGTTTTTAGGGTTTATACATGAGTGTTGACTGAGTTTTTTTTTATTTCATTGTAACTTTTACTCTTTTCTGTATTTACACATCTTCGTCTAATTTTTATGTAATAATTGCTTTATCTTCATTATTCTTTACTGTCATTAAATGTATGTCTAATGTCTTTATATCATTATTATTGATATTTATTACATTAATATGTATTATAGTTGTATATATATGTATGTGTGTATGTCCGTTTATTTTAACATTAATACAATTTGCAATAATATATTTCATACTATTTCCTGTAAAGTTACTTTTACTAAAAAACCATAAATTATTTCTTATACTTACTGTCTGTCTGTCTTTGTCAGTCCAAAAGTTGCTTGTGGCGTTATTGGTAAAAGCGATTTCTTCTTCTTATTTACCGATAACGCCCATTGTACACATAGTTTTTGTGATATTCGTGTAAAATAGTTGTAATTTATTTTTATTCTATCCTATTTTATTCAATATAAAACTTTTAATGAATGATCTAGTGACAACGTTCAGAATTAAACATATTTATATAAGCAAGAAAATATCTTGACGTGTCTCAGAAGTTGTTTTGTAGAAACGAGATGTATTCACAGCCTCTTCCGAATATTTTTCTTTGTAAATAAAATTTGTGAGTCGGGACACTTATCGAGAAATCTTTGAACCGTTTTCAATTGAGCACAATATCTACTTCAAGTGAAGGTCCATTTGCTTGATATGAACCTTTTCAGCCGTCTACGCACATTGCTCCAGCAATTCGTGCAGTCATTATGTGTGTACGTGATCGAATTTAAGACGAATGAACACTTTTTTGAAAGGGCGATTTCGTGACTGAGCTTTTTTATGTAGTGTGGCAACAATTTGAACGAAGTAGTAATGATTAGTAAGTAATAGTACTACTCAACATTCGTCTAAGAACTTTAAGTCCATCTAAAGATTTTTAATGAATATAAATAAACTATACCTGTGTCTAATACAACAGCTTCCTAAAATATACGTAAGTTTGGAATAAAAATAATTTATTTTTATTTCCAACTTTTTGCACATTTAGTACATAGGCGCATTTAATGCCAAAGATGTTCTCTGCCAGTCGACAGTCGATGCAGGGATAAGAAATAATGTACTAAAAATTATTTTGATAAATTATTAAATATCCGTATACAATCAAAACTAAAAGTTAACTACAAAGTACTAACATTTTTTTTATTTCATAAAGTACTTTTTACACTATAATTATTTTAGTTAGAAGATATTTAACTACTGTGAATAAATCTACGTTAATATCTTACTAGTACTTCCACAATGAGCCGTTATGTGTCACTTTCTTTCAGCGGTATCTTAGTAACTTACGTTAATTGTACAAAATTCCCTTATAAAAAACCTAGAACAAGGACAAATATATACATATATGACTAGTTTATTTCGTAATTGGTACTTCATCAAAGGCCGGATTTTTCAAAACTACTATTTTACAATTACCTAACTTTTAAGAATGTATGAGAAAATAATGTTGTGATACCGCTCGTGGAAACTAAGCACTCAATTATGGAGACGCGGGGCGGTGCATGTCACGGCAAGCTCCATTTTATATGGCTAATTCAAATGTATGGCCATGCACGAATTTATTAATGCAGCACCATTTGTTTGATATATTAAGTAACATTGCTCGACACCTCAGCTATGTTGCAAAGGTGTCATAAGACTTGTTCGGAATTGTTCTGATTCTCTTTCATGTTTAAACTACCACATTAGGAATAATACAAACAATCAATACATACAAACAGCTAGACTCAGGATACATATTTATAGAACACATAATTATTCGTTCCCTGTGAGTACCGAACCCACGACCTCCTTCTCAGTAGTCTGGATCTATAATCACTAGACAAACAGGCCAGTCTGATTCCAATAAATACTTAATTCAAAATGACTACAACTTTTTTCTATTTTTTTTACGTGTGTAACCCCCCGGTTATCACCTCATCGAGTGATGAACCACAACTCGATGAAGTGGCTATGTCGGAATCGAACCGACTAAAACCACACGGTGTTCCGACACAAATGTCTGTTGCCGGGGTTTAAGGTATAGCCTAGGAAGGATATCCCTCGACCCCCGACAGACGTGACCACCCACCTTATAAAACAGGTGGTCTCGAAATATGTTGGGAATTTGCTTCCCAATCCGAGCTCGTAGGGCGTGCGCAGGTCGCGTCACGCGTCGTCTTCTTCAGGCCAGCGATCATGGAGGCCGTAGATCTACGGCGCCTGGAGCGTCCTCTGCGGGACGGGAGAGTGTTAGACCTCTCAAGTTCCCTTTCCGCCACCTCTTTGGCGTACATCACCTCCTCGCAATATGAGGCGGCGGAATCCCAGGCGCTCTCGCTTTGTACCATGGCTAGCACCATGGTCTCTAGCGAGAGGCTTCCCACGCCTATGGCTGTCTCGAGGACGTGGCGTTGTTGACTCCACGCTGGACAGGCCGCCAGTGTGTATAGGGCAGTATCCTCTGGACAGCCACCGCAATTGTGGCACACAGGCGTTGGCTCCCGGCCTATGCGACACAGGTACTTCCCGAAGCAGCCATGGCCAGTAAGCATCTGTATCAGCCGTTAAGAGAGGCTGCCATGTTGCCTCTCAAGGCATTCCTCCATGACCGGCCTTACAGCCAGAATTGTGGCGTGTCCAGCACTTGGTCGCCCAAGTCGCTCTTTACACTCAGCCATGAGTACCTGGTGGACCTGGAACCTCTGAGCCTTGATTACGGCAGGTAAAGGTCTGAGTCCAAGGCACAGCATCTCCTTTCGCCATTGGTATGAGGATACAAGGGCTTTTGCTTCCAGGCCCCATGGCATAGTGCCGGCTAGGAGACTCGCAGCTTCCGTCAGGGTTATAAGCGATATCCCCTTATAACCCTGACGGACATCACCCGCTGCGGGCGTCGAAGTAATGCAAGGTTACCGTCAGGGTTTCTGCCCTAACTGGAGCCCCATAAAGGGCCATAGATCGCACAATCCCCAGGTAGAGTCTCCTGCAGAAGGCATCGGGCCCTCCCATGTGACCCCCTACAAGGTTTAAAGACTACTATTTCCACTAATGAGTAACGAGTGTTCCAATCTATTGAAATAGTACCTCAAACTGTAAACTTTTTTTTTTTATTTTAAAGAACTACTATCAAGTTCGAGCACACATTACTAGTATTCTTTTGTTAATCTCCCCAGCTAACCTAAATGCTTGTGTTAGGGGTGGGTTTACGACGGTAGAGTACTGGACGGGGTTTAAACCCGCAACCACTTGATCGCAAGTCCATTACCTCAGCCATCACGCTGCCGCCGCCTACATATTATGGCAATGACTTAATATGTAGGCGGTTTAAAGGGCACGAAATTCGACGATGTTATAACTACACTACACTAATCATAAACTCAAAGGAGAAATTATCTTTTCTAATAATGTTTACAAACCTTGGCATTAATAACTAGCATCACCTTAAGTCGAAACAGGAGCTCGCAACACTTCTATGATAATTTGATACTTTGAATGGATAATTAATTTTAATTATATCGCAATAATTTCATTTGAATTTTGAAGTACATAATTAAAAATAACTACTCCTGTTCTTTATTTAAGAAGCATACAATTATGAAATACAACACAATTGCGCGTGAGTGAGTGCGCCGGAGGCCCAATGATGCAGGGGTGACAGTTATCGTGGTATGTGTGTGAGCAGTGGAGTGCTCGTTGAATCATTGTGAGGTAGGCGTGGATCGAACCGTCGGCCAGGGAGACCCGTAGAAACGGTGGTGCCGCTGGCCGCCCGCGGCATAGAGAGGGGCCCAACCACGGCTAACCACCCTGGGAGGCTGCCCCGTCAGGTCGCGCATAATCCACGGAGTGGCTCGTCGTGCCGGTTGGTGACCGGACGGTGGGACCCGGCGTCCATTTCCGGGAGGGTACGGGGGCCCTTCCGTCCGGCGGTTCGGTCTCCGCCATGCCTCACCGTTACATGATGACACAGTATTTTCAGTCTCAGTTTACACAGTCACGATGACAGTCATGCCTTTTACGCCCCCTTTCCCAACTCTTATCATGGCAGTACAAAAAAAGAAAAATGGTCCAACAGCGGCATCCTCCTCTCCCACCAACCCGCTTTTTGTGGTGGAGTTCACTAACATACGTGGAGTCCATGCAAACCTCAGCGCCGTACACCAGCACCTTGAGACGGCTCGGCCGGCCATGCTTTTTCTTACTGAGACACAAATACGCCGCCCTGCCGACACGGCATATCTCTACTATCCCGGCTACGTTCTAGAGGAGTGCTTCCTCGCGAGGGCTGGGGTATGTCTTTTCTTTTCTCAGGGCAGTCTTTTTCGTCAGGGCGGATGTTTGTTGTCGCCGTCTGCACTGCCTAGAAGACGCATCCTTCTCCATCCTTTGGCTTCACGTGGATTTTGGCTCTATGAGCCGGATCTACGTTTGCCTTTATCGGTCCCATTCCGGAGACTCCGAGACAACTCGACTCTTTGACTACATGAGTCACGCAACGGACAAAGCGCAGGAGCAGTTCCCGACCGCCGAACTGGTGTTTTTGGGAGACTTTAATGCCCACCATGACCTCTGGCTGGGATCTTCCAGAACGGACCACGCTGGTCGAACTGCCCACGCATTCGCTCTCACGCATGACCTTACCCAACTGGTACTCCAGCCCACCAGGATACCAGACATATCGGGTCAAGTGCCCTCTTTGCTAGACCTTCTGCTGACGACTCACCCAGCGCAGTACAGTGTAACGGTTCACGCCCCTCTGGGATCCTCCGACCACTGCCTGGTGTCCACCTCGGTACTCTTGTTACCCCACCACGGCCTGTGGTAACAAGGCGACGGTTATGGCACTACTCGTCAGCAGACTGGGATGGAATGCGGAATTATTTTGCATCCATCCCGTGGGCTCAACGCTGCTTTAAAGACAGGGATCTGTCGCAAAGTGCATCTGCTGTGGCTGACGAAATCACTGTCGGTATGGAGTACTATATCCCCTACAGTGAAGTCGCCAGCACAAAGACGCGTCCCTGGTTCAATCGCGAGTGTACCCGTGCTGTCGCTCAAAAGCAGTCAGTCAGTCAGGGCCCGCGCTCATTGTGACCCAGACGTTGATCGCCTAAAAGCAGCGTTTAACAAAGCCACTAAGGAATGCAAGAGGGCTTACATCAGAGCTGATGCCCAGCGCATTGCACGGTTTGGTCAAGAACTCGTCGCATACCCTACGGGTAGCCGTAAGTTTTGGCGATTGGCCAAAGCCGTGCAGTCCAACTACTGCCAGCCTTCGCTGCCACCGCTGAAGTACCAGCACCACCACGAGCCGCAAGAGAAAGTGAAACTACTTGCTGACCTCTTTGCGGCTAACTCCCGAATCGACGACCGTGGCGCTCACAGGCCCACCATTGCATCTTGCGACTCCGCAATGCGGGATATTCGCATCCGGCAGAGGGATGTCCGTGCGGAGCTTCGGTCACTCGATGTTCGGAAAGTCAGTGGACCCGACGGTATTCCGGCGGTGGTTCTTAAAAACTGTGCACCAGAGTTGTCTCCTGTACTGAGGCGCCTGTATCGCCTGTCCTATTCCTCGGGAATTGTTCCGGAGGCCTGGAGAGAGGCGAACGTCCAACCCATTCCCAAAAAAGGCGACCGTTCCGATCCAGCTAATTACCGTCCTATAGCCGTCACCTCCATACTCTGTAAGGTGCTCGAGCGGATAATCAACACCCAATTAATCCGCCACCTAGAGGATCACTCCTTGTTAAATGATCGGCAATATGGTTTTAGGCTGAACCGATCCACGGGTGATCTTCTAGCGTACGTCACACACCTTTGGGGTGAGGCTATGGATAGGCATGGGGAGTCCTTGGCCATCAGCCTCGACATTGCCAAGGCCTTCGATAGGGTCTGGCATCGCTCGCTTCTCTCCAAACTTCCTGCATTTGGTCTGCCATCTCAGCTATGCAACTGGGTTGCTGCCTTCCTCCACAAGCGCCGCATTAGGGTTCTCTGTGACGGCGCGGCCTCTGACTTCCAGGAGGTTAGCGCTGGTGTACCTCAGGGCTCCGTCCTATCGCCCACGCTGTTCCTTCTGCATATCAATGATATGTTGGCTCTTGGCAACATACATTGTTATGCAGACGACAGCACAGTACACGGGCGATACTTTGGACATCCTGCTGCCAAGCTAGCAGACGTTGAGGGAAAACGACAGGAGCTTGTTGCTGAGCTCGACCGGGTCCTGAGCCGCATCTCTCAATGGGGTTGTGAGAATCTGGTCGAGTTCAGCGCCAAGAAAACACAGGCGTGCGCGTTTTCAAACAAAAAGTCTCCATTCCTTCCCCTTCCTACTCTTCAGAACACTCAACTGCCACTACAGGATAGGCTTAGTATACTGGGTATGGACATCTGTCGGGATCTCAATCCGCGTGATTACATCGAGAGCGTCACTAAGGCGGCCTCGCGGAAGCTCGGTGTATTGAACAAGGTGAGACGGTTCGCTCCTGCGTGGAGTACTGCTCTCATCTTTGGGATAGCTATGCGCAGTATCTGCTTGACGCTCTCGATCGGTTGCAGCGACGCGCAGTCCGTATTATAGACTGTCCTGAGGTCACTCAGTCTCTTGAGCCCCTGCAGTTGCGAAGAGATGTCGCCTCTATGGCAGTTCTCTATCGCCTACATCACGGGGAGTGTTCTGACGAGCTCTTCCAATTGGTCCCACCTTCTCCCTTCCTCTACAGGACTACACGTGCTGGCCTGAGGAGTCACCGTTTGCGAGTCGAAGATATGCGATCCCGAACGAAACGGTTTGGCTCTTCTTTCCTGTGCCGGTCAGTGAAAGCCTGGAATTCCCTACCAGCGTTTACTTCCCAATTTGATCCCGGGTCTTTTAAGCGGGGCGTGAAAAAGCATCTCACCAGGCCGCCAAAGTGTGGGTCACCATGCTGCATTGACTAGACATGCAATGAGGATGGTGACCACCACTCTTGGACTCCATTTATTGCTTACCATCAGGCAAAGTGGAGTCATTATGGTAGGTTTACAAAAAAAAAAAATATCTAACATTTTAAATTAACGCGGAAAAATGGTAGGTCCCTTTGTCGCAACAGGTATTAATAATGTAGGTATAAAGAACAATTTCAGTTGTATTGAACCCACATGTTATATTTTTGTAAGCAAATTATCGGCTTCTGAGATGGATATTAAACTTTATTACATACTCGTATGATAGTCGTAAGAAAATTATCCTGAAATGTCCACTACTTAACACTATACTACTTACTACTACTAAATGGATAAACTGTCAGCAAAAAGATGTTACTTACATCTATGTACGAAGCATTAATATAGTCGGAGTCTGGCTCTCGGTCTACTGTTTCTAGCACCACTCTGTTGTAGTCATCTGAAAACAAAATTCACAATTAAACTTTTGACAAAAAAGAAAAATATCATTTATTAGTAATTAAAAGCTAAATATGAAGATTGCTCGAAACACATCTGAACAATTGGTCCTTCGAGCTTTTTTTTTAACGCGTAAAAACCTGTGTGAGACGGTGTGTTCGGACCGACTAAAACCACACGGTGTGTCATACTGCACCTAATATTAAAGGAATCCGGGAACTTTAGTAAGACACCCGAATCTTTCGAGCCTGCACCAACAACTCTAACAAGATAATTAAGCTTTCGCCATTCATAGATTTAATATGAAATTTCACCTGTTAATATTCTATGTTTTGCCTATTTTTGTTTGATGAAGTTTTTTGCGTAGTTGTTTTGACTTTGGCCACTTCTAATATTTGTGCGAGAACCAATGATTTGAACTATGTACTGAAATATAATGTTTGTCTTTATAAATTGGTAATCATACAATATATCGTCCGTGATCAACCGGTATACATATGTATACATATACTTAATAAAGACGCAGTGAACCTATCCGCGAAATAAGACTAGTTATTAGTTAGTTATGTTTTGTGAACTTGATGAGAAGGTATATTGAGATAAGGGACAACGGCAATTTATTTAGGTATTTTTTTTAGCAAAAAAAAAAGTAATTAAAAAAATATCTTGACTAAAAAACTTTCTAAAATTAATTGCGTAACGTACGTAAATTCTGAATACATTTTACTTTGTTACTGAAGCTGAAGTTGGATAGACTGGCTGTGAGAGGTTATGATCAAGCCATGCTAGGCACGAATGGGCCGGCTCGACCGGTGCGATGTCACGGCCTCACAGAAAACTAGTTATGAAACAACGCTTGTGTTGCATTTCCCCGAAATTAGTGCCTACTGCCCCTCTCCTCTTTTCATTACTCCTCATCCTATCTCACCTCTTTCCCCTCCCCGCATTACCCCATCCCTCATCACATTTAAAAGCGGGCAGCGCACTTACGACTCGTGAAAACCTCTGTCCATGGACACCTGTAGTGTCCATGGACAGAGGTTTTCACTTACCGTCAAGTGACCCGTCTTGTCCTCTGTACCCCTATATTATATAAAATAGACATAACGAATGATAGAGCAGAATGGAACAAGCTAACACATTGCACCAACAACAAATAAAATTAGGATAAGGATAGGAACATGATGAGATGATGACGTAACGAGCTCATTGCCAGCTATATTTGCAGATGCTGTTTTAATACTGTTAATTCCTTTACCGAAAACCTAATAACAATTTGTCTAACCCGGAAAACCAGAAATTTCGTGATAAGATTAAACATAATCGCATTTATATATTTGTATCGGGTAACAACAGAATAGACATCTATTTTATACATTATGATATGCTAGTACATATGATTTTTTTATGGGAAGGGGGCATGCGAGCTGATGGCTCACCTGATGGTAAGTGACTTCAAGAGTCACGAGCGTGTTGACGGCCTTTTAGGCAGGAGTACGTTTTTTTTTTTGATATGTTGTTATAAAACACGAGATTGAACTTTTTGGATCGATTTTTAACATCTCTTAGTAGCCAACCACATT
Source organism: Tyria jacobaeae (assembly GCA_947561695.1). Classification (NCBI taxonomy): domain Eukaryota; kingdom Metazoa; phylum Arthropoda; class Insecta; order Lepidoptera; family Erebidae; genus Tyria; species Tyria jacobaeae. The sequence goes on along the minus strand of OX387224.1, from coordinate 13,881,602 downwards.
TGCAGAAGACCGGTTTCTGCTGTATCACAGCTGAAGATAATGTAAATTTTGAACCGATAGTTACAGCGAAGATTGAATTTCTGTGACGTCTAGAATGGTGTGATGCCTAAGGCAAAAACACAAGTGTATCAACATTGTTATATCATCTACCAGTAAATTGTTGGATATCATTTTATCAAATATACTTAATCTAAAATTTACGTCTAGAATAGTTGACACAGACCGTTGACATGAAATAATTTTTACTATATAATATATGACGACTATCAACTTGTCTGACGCTAAGTCCGACCATAACCTACTTATCAGTAAACATAACTTAAAACTGCAACAGAACAAAAGATAAACTAAACCAAATAAAATAAATCTCACTAGCATTAAGTATACAATCAGAAATAGGAATGTGCAATATAGTTATAAAATAGGAGACAAATTAGAAGAACATAAAAACTAAAAATATAAATAACTCTAGTCAAATAGACATATGTAGAAACGAAATGGAACGAGATATAATACTCGTAAAAATCACTGCACATAAGTTTTTAGACAAAGTTAAAACAATCCCAAGGAAAAAATGGTTGACAGATGAAATAATAAATTTGATGTTAGATCGAAGAAAGTTAAAGAACACACAAGACTCCAAAAGCGTAAAAGAATACAATACACTAACTAATAAAATCACTCTAAAATGCAAAGAAAACAAATTAAAACATGAATGTAACCTGATTAAAAAATATCTTAAAGAAGAAAAAATGGACAAAACCTACAGTATTATTAAGAAACTAGATATCGAACACAAAACCAAAAGCAAAGCTATACTTGACCTAAATTGAAAAATGCTATTAGAAGGAAAAGAAATAATAGAACGATGGATAACCTTTATTGAAACATTATATGAAGGGGAAGGACTGGATGATGATGATTTAGAAGAGGAAAAAACAGTAAACAACGATGATTTAGGCCCACCTATACTACGAGAAGAATTTGACAGAGATTTAAACAACATACAAAAGTGATAAGCATTAGAAACAGATCAGCTTAATATAGAATTACCCTCTTCTTGACGAAATATTTAAATTAACTCAACATGTGTACCTCACAGGAAGCATACCTACTGATTTCCAAACAACAAAAGTAGTTATATTGCCAAAGAAACTTAATACCCACAAATGTGTAGAGCACAGAACATTGAGTCTCATATCCCATGCATTCAAAATACTCATACGGCCCCTTGCCGAAAGAAACGAAGTACAATACGGATTAAGAAAAGGAAAAGGAACTCGAGAAGCAATATTAACACTCAGATTGATCACCAACAAAAGAATAGATTTAGGAATTGACACACACATAGCACTTGCAGATTTAGAAAAAGCATTTGACAAAGCCAACTGGAAAAACATGATAACTACCATATAAAACATAGGAGGTGATTACAGAGACAAACGAATAATCTACAACCTATATTAAACCAGGATACCACAATAATAATGGGAAACGAATCAACAAACGCAAAAATAAAACAAGAAGTAAGACAAGGGTGCCATCTATCATCAACCATTTTCAACATATTCATAGAAAATGCAATAAAAGAATAACAGACTCAGATATAAGTGGAATAAAAATTAATGGCGACCGCATCCTCTTTATAAGATATGCAGATGACATTGCAGCATTAGCAGCTAACAAAGACAAGCTTGTAAAATTTATAAAACAGATGAATAATGCTTTCAAAGATATTGGACTAAAACAAGAATATCAATTGCGAAAACTGCCTTTAACCAGAAGAAACACCTGTTGAAATCAAAATCTCATAAAAACATATGTCTGGAGCATTGCTCTATATAGAAGTGAGACTTGGACCCTGACAAAAAGGGATAGAGAACGATTAGAGGCCTTCGAAATATGGTGCTGGCGGCGGATGGAGAGGATAAGCTGGACTGATAGAAAAACTAACGAGGGGGTACTGAGCATGGTCCAAGAAGAACGACAGATACTTCTGACTATAGATAACAGAAGAGGGAAGATGTTTGGCCACCTTATAAGACGTGACAACTTCATAAAAACAATCATTAAAGGAAAACTAGAGGAAAGAAGAGGAAGAGGAAGGCCGAGAAGGGCATTCATAGACCAAGTAGAGGAGAAACTAGGTGTTATGTCGTATAGGGAAGTCAAGGAATTGGCGGATGATCGGATCAGGTATACTCCACAGCCCCACTCTTAAATTTTGAACGAATGAATGACGACTATTGATAAAGGAGTAATGGCTTTGCATTTCCAAATTAAATATTATTGGTGAAGTTCTGTCAACACATATTTTCCAAGTATTTGTAGGATATATAAAGCCATTAAATTTAGAACTGTTATTTAAATTGTTTTACAAATATGTATTAATTTACAACTTTTTTAAATAGCATGATTTCTTATGAATGCCAGCAGTTCGATATTAAGAAAACACAGAAATTAGTGTTAAAAGTTATTTGGTATAATTGGTGTTAAAAGTCGAATCTGTATCTGCAATAATCAGTTTAAATAAAATAGCAAATTAAACTTTAAAAAGCTTATAGGCCGTTTAATATTACGTCGTTAAAAACACAATGCAGTGTTGTTCTCTGTTGTGTAGAATATCCCATCTATTACCGTACAAGCCAACTAAGGGATCGGATTGTTATCTATCAGACAGCATATATAAAGCTATATACAATAGTATCCGTTGTCTACTAATTTAGTATCACTAAAGTATGGTTGTCTAAAATGGGCGTTGGAGACGCTTCTACCCACCCTTTCTGTGAAACAGGCGCGAGTAAGTATGTGATTTTAGTTTACTAGCAGCTAAATTAAACTCTAAAATCGTAAATAGAGCGGTCTCTATTTACGATTTTAGAGTTTAATTCATTCAATCATAATACGGTATTATGATTATTCATTTGTATATAAAATTGCATAGTTACACTATTCTCAGCGGAAATTGCATATTATAGGTATCTAATATCTAGTGATGCACATTTGCGCTATATGATTGGACGGATGGCGTACTGGTTGATGTGGTCACCTCGCCACCACCCTGCCGCACCGAGTGTTGTGGGTTCGATCCTCGCACGGGACAACATTGTGTGTAATGCTCAAGTTGTTGTTTTGAGTCTGGGTGTTCTTTGTGGGTGTTGTTTGAACTCCCCGCGACACAGGAATTGATCCCAGTGCGGGAGTTGTCTTATAAAAAGAATAAATACATGAATTTCTTTCACAGGTAACCCTATTGATAAGTGTAACAATAAACTCTAACCATTTCGCCAATTACACACAGTTTTAACTTTTGAAAAAATTTTGATTGATTGAAAGCTATACATTTGGGACAATCTGATTTTTTACGTTAAAAAAAATATTTAATATTTTTCGTTTTAAAGCATTATTATCGTCTTACATTCTATAAGTCTAGTTATTACATTTTGGTATTGATAATTTATGATTAAATTAATAATTCACTAATAGTATGCTGATTTAGAAAATAAAAAATAAAAACCTACCACTTTTTTCCTTTGCATATTTTATAAATTTTTTATGCATATTGTACGCATTTTTCATGCTTATTTGCATGCATATTTCAAGTTTTTATGTTGCATATAATACGGTCCTTAGTCATTAAGAACGTGTTATCCGTATCTTTGTACGGGTACAACAATAATCTGAAGTTTGTAACGAAACAATATCATGTCACAACAAAGGCACAGCACGGGTAACGAAGCTTTTGTGATAGCAACTCGTCTCCTTGAACTTCCTTTTAAACCTGTAAGCCTTTGTGCTATGGAACAAATTGCCGAGATGAGAATGACTGTAAGTAGAAGCTACTGTAGTAATATATATTATTACTAAAATGAGTAAAATATTGAGAAAACAAAGTTAGGTTAAGCAGGAAGGGGATTGCATGTTATACGGAGGTTGTGCTTTAATTTAATACCACGGTCTCTCAGGTCACCGATTGACAAACTAGTAATATATATTAATAGTTTGTCAATAATTTAATTGCATTCCCGAGTGTATAAAGGGACTGGAGGCACAACTCTTCTCCTCTTACAACTCATTTATTCCCCCCACTCCTCACCACCCTCAAACGCGGGCAACACAATTACGACTCTTGAGTTGCAGTGTTCATGGGTGGCGGTTGTCACTTACCATCAGATGACCCGTCTGTTCGTCTGTCACCCTATGTCATAAAAAAGTATATTAGGTTCTATTACTTTATTAATTCATAATATCATAAAAAAAAAACTAATATTTTAAGCCACAAATAACAATGCCATAAATAATATAATAACAATCTTACTTTAAATTAAGCATAATTATTTCATATCCCTTAAAGTACTATCATCGTCATACTAATCATACGAGATAAAGAAAAGGGAAAGCTGTAATAATATTATTTACTTGCATTGAAACGAGAATGCATCGGGCTCAAAATCGTGTTTTATTATATTAAAGAAATAATCACGAGCGACTCTCACGACAAGAAACACTGAAAAGAGAATGGATTCAAATCTAAGATTAATATTCTAAACCCCGACTTTAATCATAAAATAGTATTTCACTTCTATAGGAAAAATTATATGAGAGTAGCAAATAAAAACTATCAATTGCTAGGAAGTTGTTTTTCTTTTATACTATAGACAGACGAACAGACGGGTCACCAGATGGTAAGTGACAACCGCTGTCCATATACATCTGCAGCTCAAGGGTCGTAATTGCGAGTAAAGAGGAGAGGGGGAGTTGGCCTCCGGAAACCTCACTAATTGCGGGGAAATGCAGCTCAAGCGTTACTTCACAACCGGTTTTCTGTGAGGCCGTGGTATCGCACCGGTCGAGCCGTCCCATTCGTGCTAAAGCATGACGCCAGCACTGTTTTTATTAATAAAAACTGGCATATAAATTAAAGATAAAATTATTGAGGAGACAAAATACAACAACTTTAAATAAAATATATATTTTAAACTTAAATAAAATATAATGTCTCACCAAAAAACGGATTCATCTAGAAAATATATTTGGAAAACCACAAAAGGAAATATCGTGTTATTGTATCGAATTCCATTTTTTGATGAAGGCATGTTGTAATGCCATTATGTGTAACACGTAGTTGTTCACAAAGCTGTCACATGTAAGTAGTTATTATTATGTTGACACGTGACAACTGTCAAATGTCTCTAGGAAGACGAGTGTAAGGGTAAGTGTTTAGTTATAATCATTTTTTTTTTTATCAAATTGAGGCTTGTGCGATTGTATTTTTTTATTCAGATTTTAGAGCCGTAAAAATCCTAGAATTTTCATTTATTTTGTATTCCTTTGAAACATTTTGCAATATAAAATGTCAGATGCTCTCTTACATTAGCAAAGTGGCAAAGAAATCTGTCTGTCTGGTTGTAAAGAAAATTTATTAATATTAAACAGGTAGCTGTGGAATGAATTTGTTATGCAGAGAGACTTTTTAAGTCGTAGATATATTTTTATTTAGCCACCTAATCTTTTGTTACTTTTTCGAAGTATGAATATAAAAATAGCACATTTGTAGATATACGTACTATGCGTTTCAAATGAAAAGATAATAGATTTTACCAAAAAGTACAATTACAAACCCTTATTATAACTTTTAATAAGGGTTATAACTTAATATTAGTTACCTCTAATTTTTTTTAACAATGCGTATTAAATATAAAATATATAATATATAAAATGTATTCTATGACTATACGTTTATAAAATGTATTAGTTAATATTTTTATCTCGTTTAATATTGCATTTATTGATGTCTTTATTATACATATGTTTTTTCTTTGTAGCCCTTAATAGCTATTTCCATTTTTACCATCTATGATTGACGATGCTTCGAATATTATACTTTAAAATTTTGAAACTGAAGGAGCTTTATACATATGTATGTACATCAAGCATTTTCTATTAGTACTCATTTATAATATTATTAACTATATTTGTAATACAGCGATTACACTACGTTTCACAGAAAACAACCCCTAGGTGGGGGAGGCGGCAGTTGAAACTGTTGAGTTGCAGGTCTTTATGGGCGGCGATAGTCATTTACCATCAGGTGACCTGAAAAGCTAAAGCTACTGCTGACTGATCGGATAACACCAAAGCTTGTTCGTGGCGTCTCGGCTTTGTAATGACTTACATTGACAACAAAACATGTTGTACTTACCTTGTCTAAAAGAAATGGTCAGTTGGAATGAAAATTATTTATTTCCTATTCTATTATTAACGGTTTCTAATAATTAATAAAATACAATTCAAAAATAAAATGCAATTCATTACCCGATAACCCAATAACCCTAATACCCATCTAAAAAATGTCTAACGCGCCAAAATAAGTTTTCACTTCTGTCGGTACTCCCGGGGTGCATTTTTTTATTCTCAAGATACATCCTTAGTTACGAAATTAAAAATGCTTACTTATATAAAAGATATAATTTTAAAAATTCAGGAATATTCAAAGTAATACTTACAAGGTATGACTTTTTGATTCTGGTTTTTGTGTAAATTGGTTTTCTTCGTCGCGTGTCGACACGAGTGTGTCTCCACTTTGACCGCTGTCTGAAACAGAAATATTAACATTAGAATAAAATAAATTAACCCTTTTAACTCTCTTGTTTATAATGTAATTGCAGGTTCTCCAGCCAGCTAATGTTACAGGGTATAAGACCCTGATACCTGCTTAACTATTGCTTTCACTTTCCAGTAGATATTCCATATTAGCAATATACCTTTCCTCCATTTTATCTCATATTTTCCTTTTCAATATAATTATAGGTAATAATTTTTAGTTGGCAAAATGACGGCGGTTATTTCCCCTCTACGGTGGTTATAAAGTTTTCAAATCTTAACATCAGTCGCGATTTTTTTAACTTTGTTATAGAGGAGATCAGGTTTGCTCTTAAAATAAAAAGAACTTTTGAATGATTATATGGTTGTTTTTCTGTTGAGTTTTGTTTGCTGTTGAACTCCGTTTACAGTAGTAATGAGTGAGAGAAGTAACCATTAGCGTTACAGTAAGGCGGACCATATGTTTGTTGGTCAAAAGTTTCTATTAGATTTTTTTTATTGTGTGTTATATTATAAGTAGGTACCTGAAATCGGTTACGCCCGTGTGCTTATTAAAAAAATAAATTAACTTTTGTTGTATTAGAAAAAGTAAACATTTTGAAATTTGTGATACAAGATAAACTTCAAATTGTTTCCTTATTAATAACGAAACAAATATAACTGTCATGACTAGACGTTGTTCACTAAAACAAATAAAAGACAGCTTAACCACTATAGCATAGCTATATAATATACAAAGATAAGAGGGGTAAGGAAAAGTAATTAGTTAAGACACTAAGATTGTATTCAAAACATTTTTGTATATTTTTAAACGTACATAACGTAACGTTTTGTAAGTGCTCTTGTCACAAGAACTACTCGCGAAGAGAGACAAGGCCGAACGAGTGACATGTCTGGCGAAGTACATGTTTACATCTTACGTACTGTCAGTTCAACTATGCATTTATTTGGCTTTTTTAGAATTGTACAAAAATAGATAAATATTTTAACTTAATTTAGAAGTGTAACAGTCGTGTTTTAAAACAACCTAAAGCATTCCTTATTTTTCTTTTCTTGTATTTCCTCAAAAGACATTAAAAATAGTAGAACATAATATTATGTGTGTTGCTTTAACATGACATTTAAATAAATATCAACCCTGGCAACCAATTAATTTACGTCAATATTTGAAACATTCTAAGCATGTGTTTTGCTCGTTTTTCGGAATTTTGCTATCATTAATTATCCGGAATTTGGCTTATTGTATACGAGCGCTGTACATCAAATCGGTAATACGTGTTTTAATTAACAATTTAGTGTATTGTTCGAAATTTTATCCCAATCTTGCTATAAACTTATCTTACAGCTTATTAAATACCTAGGTTGTGAGCCCATCTACTTTAATGATAAATGATAAATGATCTTTATTTTGTAAATAGGTTATAACAACACTTTTACACGTCAATATATTGGTTTAGATTCACACTCAAATAACATATTTAAAAGCTACAGCGAGAATATACTTAGCGGTCTTATCACGGTTTGCGATATCTTCTTGGCTTTTAGTTATCACCTTCACCCATCCAATATATCAGTATCCAACATATACCTACTTAAAGTCCGGTTCGTAAACTTAAATTAATGTTATCGAAAGATATTACGGCCTCACATCATGTTATTTTATTTATTTTCTTTAAGGAATTTTTCTATATTGAAAGTTGACGTAGTGACTAGTAACAGTAGAGCGAAAACATCACTCACATCGATGTACTGATAAAATTTATGAAAGCTGCTATAAATAATGACGTCATGATAGTTCTTGTACTATTGTACGTGTGATATTTTTATCGGAAAAATTACGAAAGCCTAAGCCAGGGGCTCCGCGTTGAAACATGTTATCAGCAACTTAAAGTAGATCTATTTTTAGTGCTATAAAATTATTGAAGTTATGTATATAGTTTGTGTAATTTTTATCTGATTGCGCATGACGGATAAACTTGTATTTCTAGTGTGTACTTGTATTTATTTATGTATGGGTGGATGGATGAGTGTATGGTGTTTCTTTGTTACACCCTATAGCCTAAATTGATGCTGGATGAGGATTAGCCATGTGAAGTGTCATTTGTATCGGCTTAGTGTATAGACAGAATAGATTTCGAAATACCGTCAGTAAAAAAAAATGGAAATTTATAGTGCAGTCTGGTTTTATAGTTGTGAGAGTTTTTTTCATTCTTTTTCTTGACATTCAGGGTTAAAACTACGTTTCCCAAAGGCTTCCTTGTTATCGTCTCCCGGGTCCGCTGCGATATAACGCCTGTTACGGAACACCGTGTAGTTTCAGTGGGTTCAAGTCCGACATACCATCTCACCCTCAGCACCGGTGAGGTGATGACCCGTGAGAGTTCCCGCACGAATAAAGAAGGCTTAACTATAAGGGAAGTACAATTATAAACAAAATAATAGAAAATATTAATCATAAATCTGTAGCTTTTCGAGTCGCTTTGACTAGTCCTAAGAGAGACCTACTAACAATTATTTCATTTAAAACGGTTCAAATAACAGCTCAGATGTCAAAATAAATCAGGCCATTTAGTTTCTTGAGCGTGACGAAGAAACATCACATGTACATGTACATACATACTCACACCCAGACATACACTCGAAAAACAGATGTCCTTCTTGTGCAGTTGAGTAAAAAATCGTGACGCGCCATTTACATAGCAACCTCCATACTTAATAATATCAGATATAAATAAACCGATCATTTATTGATATCCAACTGACAAAACAAAAGTTTTTGATTGCCTACTAAATAATCCTGCACGAGTAGGTCGTGGCAGGGTAAGCTTACCCTAGATTCTAGATATCTTATGTCTAGTACATGAAACGTCGAGGCGCCGCCGCCGTCTCAGCAAATTACCTAACAAGATCCACTGCAATAGTTTTCAAGCGAGCTAGTGCGTTTCTAAATACTGTATTTAGAAACACGCTCGTCGACAAGTTGAACCCTTTATTATTTATCAAACTAAACACTTCAATAAGATTTTATTAAACCAAATATTAAACAATTGTAAATATTTGTGTATGAGCTAGGTAATTATACTTCAAAAGTTTGTAATAATATAAAATATTTTAGGCTACATAAAATTCTGAATTCTCCGCTTAGCATGAATATGTTAAGTAATTGACTTTATTTTTGTGATGGAATAAATAATTTCACTAAATTCATACATACCTATGTATGTTCACGCTAAGGTCTCGCCTGAACGGGTAGACGTTTATTAAACACCCACAAACAGTAAACACAACAAGGGGGCAAGCCTACTGCCGTCAAACGTACACTTTAGGCATAAAAGGTGGGATAATTAAGGTTATATTAATTAAAACCAATGGAAGGATAAGAATATTGCTTATAAAGACTGGAAGCTGCGAGCGATAGCTCAAGGAAGTCCGAGTTGCATACATGTCACTTAGACTGGTTGTTTAAACATAAAATTTAAGTAGAAAAACTTTCAGTACCTATTTCAAATAGTATCTAGTAGCAAAATCATGTCAGGTACAGTTGTATCCCCTTTAAGTGTAGTGTTTAATTGTTAATATTAACAGATCGGTCTGTACGTTGTATAAAGATAAAGATTGACAGGCCTGCTAGTCTAGTGGTTAGTGATCCTGTGTTTGTGAGTGGTTAGTGACTCTGGGTGTTCTGTGTCCTTTGATTTATTGTATGATATCAACGTGGTCAGTAAATATATTCACGTTAGTAGTATTTTTTATTATTGTTTTGTTTATTTTTTATTTCTTTTAACGCGCACGTTACGAACCCGTAACCACTTGATCGCATATCTGAACTTAATTAAAATTATGATCGGATACCGATGCATCCAAATCTGTTTAGGTACATATATATTTAGAAGCTATGGTAAAAAACATAACTCACATACAGACAAACATTAAGAGAATACTTAAAACTAATGAATGCCTTACACTCTTTTTTGTACAGTTGTTTACAAACGTAGCCTGGATTGATTATATAGTATCACCTATTTTTGAAGTGAAAACTTCTACGTGCCTACGTTGAGCACTTTTTGGGTGAACAAAAATCATGGAAAAAATGACGATGAGGCGGGCATCGTCATCGAACGCTTTCCATGAGCTATATGTATACTGTGTATATATTTGTGCTTTTTGGGTGAACAAAAAGCGTGAAGCTCGCGTTCTCGTCACCGCACGCTTCCCATCTATATGTATATTGTGTATAATCTAATAGCTCGAAGATACAATACACAAGTTACTTAGTTTTTACTTCAACCGGCAGTCCCCAAAGACTGCTCGTATTTTTTATTTTTTTACATATTATATCTATAAATTATATCTATAGATAAGCTAATCCTAATACTACTTACATGTTTAGGCAAAGCATCACTCACTTTTATGGATAACAAGCTAGAAGTATACAAATTATAAATTAAGCCTTTATCTAGCGACATAAGATCTCTTATATATAACGAGATTTTTCTTGTTTATAACGAGTTAACAAGACGGCACAATCGTAGCTCTAACTCTACATTTCGTATTACTAATAAATACCAGCAAAACTAATTTCTCCATTCCTTTTCCACAACAAACACAACAAAAGTGAAAAATAACAGGTAGTTAGAAACTGGCTGGCCATTGGGAATACGAGGAGCGCGCTCGACCAAGAAAATAATATTTCTTTTTAAAAGTCAACCCAAAGATTAACTCGCGGAACTGGATTAAGCTACGGCTTCATAATCCATTTCGTAAAACTCCTCCACTATGATTCAATTTGTATGGTTTGTTATACAAGTTTGAGTTCTGGTTCATTTAATTATATTTAAAAATTCAAAGTCCTGTAATTGATTTAGTAGTTTTGCTTTAGCGGTTTCAGGGGCTTATTTGATAGATTTATAAAATCTTGAATGGCTTGGTTCGCGCAAAACCGATCATGCGGGAAGATCTGTTCACGATTTCGCATTGACATATGGCTTGACGCAGCTGGTAGCAATGCCTACGCGAATCTCAGATGCAAAAAGCCACGTGCCTTCACTGTTGGATCTTCTGCTGACCTCACATCCTGACGGCTACAAAGTATCCGTTGAGGCCCCTCTTGGCTCTTCGGACCATTGCCTGATTAGGAGTATGGTGCCACTCGTTCACTCATATATACATATCAATGACATGCTGTAGATTAGCAGCATCCATTGCTATGCAGACGATAGCACGAGTGATGCCCTTTACACCGGCCGCGCTAACATTTCTCGGGTAAACGTCATCGAAAGCCGATCAAAACTTGTGTCTGAAATCGAAACTTCTCTATCAAAAGTTTCAGATTGGGGTCGACTTAACCTAGTCCAGTTTAACCCCACGAAGACACAGGTTTCGTTCACCGCTAAAAAGCTGCCATTGGTCGTATCACCTCAATTTGAGAGCACTTCCCTAACTGCATCAGCACGTATCGGAATCCTTGGCGTCGATATATCAAGCGAAGTCCAGTTTCGCGGTCACTTAGAGAGTAAGGCCATATTAGCCTCGAAGAAGCTTGGTGTGCTAAACAGATCGAGACAGTATTTTACTCCGGCCCACCGCCTGCAACTTTATAAGGCGCAGGTTCGGCCGCACATGGAATACTGTTCTCATTTCTATGCAGGTGCACCCCAGTACCAACTTCTCCCTCTTGACCGCGAGAGCGACTCGCATCATCGACTGCCAAGATATTTCTAATCGACTTGACACCTTGGCGTTGCGTAGAGATGTTGCTACGCGACAAAATATCCATCCCCATCACCTGGACGATTGGCACTCCACCACTGTGCGCACTAGCTTATGGAACAAATTGTTGCCTGCCGTATTTCCGAACCGATACGACCTTCAAACCTTCAAGAAAAGAGCGTACTCCTACCTAAAAGGCCGGCAACGCACTTGTGACTCTTGAGTTGCGGGTCTCCATGGGCGGCGGTAGTCATTTACCATCAGGTGACCCGTCTGTTCGTTTGCAACCTATCGCATAAAAAAAAAAATTAAATAAATCTTCATCGTTAATACTATGCGTTGTATTTACAAGCCAAAGTTTTCTTTTAAATTAAAAAGTCAGAGCATGTTTTTATTCATCACATTTAAATGATGAGGCCAAAGCTTCACAATTTTGATTGCTTTGCTTTAGCAAACATTAAGTTACAGGTTAAAGTTTTTTCAGAGTTGAGAGAAAGCTGAAGTATTAGGACCCTAAAGCCTTGACACAATCAGTCTTTTCCCTTGGAAATTACAAATCCAAATAACAATTTATTTGTTCAACAAAACTTGGAATAAGTCGGCTTCAACGTATAATTCTCTTTGATCTCGTTATGAAATTTGTCAATGTAATATTTTCTTTTTAATTATTATCATGTAGCCTGTGTTTATTGTGTGAGTGATCTTTGTTTATTTATATCTTTATTGCTATCATTTGTTACAATAACAACTTGTTGTCTTGTAAAGAATAATTTAATTTCAGAAGAAGTTTAATATTGTGGCTTTACTTATTTTTTAAGTCTAACCTGAACTGATCTAGTTTGTGAGGCAAACATAAATTACTACTACACTTCTACATGAACTTAATAAGTCACTGTAATTGCCGATTCAGTAACGAATTCCATACCTTCTTGAGTGCTTTATTTATTGATAAACCTTCTTCGAAATAGTGTCTTTACAGAGTAAGGTACTTACTTCAATACTTATTCGTATGTGATTTAATTAAGTTACCTGATTTAGGGTAAACTTGGAAACTTTAATAATGGATGCTTATTTAAAAACATTAAAAGCTCAAACATTAACCAAACAGATTGTGCCTCACCTTATTATTTTCTGCGTTTTGATTCAAACACGAAAATGTTTGATGTATTGTTTGAGAAAGTCCTAGCTAATTTTTACATATCTACATACATATTAGCGAAGGAGCAGACTGAGGCGTTTTAAACGCCAACATTTAGCCTACCATAATTTAGTCCCACTTACGTAATAAGGGGCAGTATGGGGCAAAGCTACTATCGGCATTCGAGCACTGTATGACTGTGTTATACAATGCCAATAGATCCGATCGCTAAGTAGCCTAATACGACATTCACACGAAGAGAGAGGATGACCCTCCCCCGAGAACCACACGGCTAATCTTTTATTAAAATTATCTAAATTAAGTAAATTAGTTATACTTTTAAAACTAGGAAACATTGTTTTTAGAATAAATATCAATTCTTCAAGAGAAGACATAACAATGTACGTAAATCAGTGTGTTGGTAATCGAAGTTTATATTTATTAAAAGGCTGGCAATGCACTTGTTACTCTTGAGTTGCGGGTGTCCATGGGCGGCGGTAGTCACTCATAAGTTGATTTGATTTTTACCGTACATTGTATATGTTTGTGCACATTGTACAAATAGGACAAGACAAATGGCTAAAAAAGTTTCTCATATCATATTTGATAACAGATACTTACTTGAAATTCTAGCTTGTATAATACAGGATATTTTCTTCTTTGATCACAAAGTTTCGGGAAGTTCTTCAGTTCAACCGGCCGGTCTGGTATCGTCTCCGATATGGACCCATTCTCGTCGGCTGTAGAACATACAACGTTAGTATATACATGTGTTAATATATCTGAACATTATTCTGGAAAATTCTGGATATCTCGGCAATATTATCATTATACATATACTATTTCCCTATGTATCCTTAATTACTTTTTACCGGATAAAAAAATAAAAGTTTAATTTTTGCCCGAGTTGAATTTTGTCCAGAATTTTCCATTTTAATTCATATATGGTATTTACGGGTTATAGTATTGTTAATTTTTCTTGGACAAGTCTCTCAAAGAAGCATAAAATCAATGTCAGCCCGCATGGATTGTATGCCTACTTTAGAGTGTTATTTTTTCAATTTGTGAAATTTATAAAACCAATTCTATGTTTCGTATAAATTTTTCTGACATGAGACTGGAACTGTGTATTATTTTTCGTTGTTAATATGGGTTTGAGCACATATACTAATGTTTTTAGCATTAAAATTTTTGATATCCAATACACTCTTTCCAGCCTCACTTATTTCTAATTTATTTATCGAGAAACGTTCTAAGTAAAGCAGCTAGGGTGTGCAATTATCTAATTGTTAATATTTCTAAGCCACACCACTCTTTGTTAATTTTATGTCAGCAAAAACTACTTTTATTATTATTTACTACAGTTGGAACACATTTAAACGATTTTGGGGTTATCATCAATTGAAATCAATACCACGTTGTAAGTAAATTTAGTGCAAAACAAATATTACGTTAATTTTAATGTTCTCGAAGAAATGTTGCCGTAGATAAAGTTTTTATTTCAACAACTCCACTGTACGAAATATGAATGATAATAATAAGTTATTATTGTTAATTGATTTATTTAACTCTTTTACTTGTCGGTTTGTTCTTAGAAGCAAGATGATGCCTAAGAAGAGATGAAAAGAACCTATTAGTGGGAGAAAGAAGAAAAGAAGAGAGGTTGTGATTACGTAATTGTTATCCGGAAAATTAAATGTCCACATGAACTTCAATGAAATAATATTAATAGTATTAACTAAAATAATATAATAAAATAATATTAACTAGAAGAAGACTTCATATTTGTTATTTTTGCATAGTCTGTAATAAACTTTGATAGCTGATGAAAAATAACTATAAGAAATTAAACTTGAGGTAAAGTAATTACCAGACATATTGTTAGTCAAGATCTTAAGAATTAAGCGAACAAAAACGAAGATTTATAGTCTGAAATTTTGGTTCAAGGTATAGCACATAATTGCGCGAGTGAAAAGTTTGAAGAGAAATGAAAAAGATCGACTGTGCAAATGATAAATGAGTGATGTTGAATGCTAGTTCAATGCCCCATGATCTTGTCAACGCTTTATTGTTTGATTAGTCTGAGACAATTTTACTCTCTCATCTGCAATAATTGAGGCCCCAGGGAGGCGAACGCTTTATGGTTTTAAAAAAGGAATACAAGTTACTTTATATAGTCTCGACTCAACTATTATTTTTACGATTCCCTAGCAATTTCGTGAGCTCGAATCTCTTTGTCTTAGGTTTTTTCTATATTCTGAATTATTTAGAGAAATGTTATTGGAAGAGGAAATGCAATTTTTGAAATATTACATTTCTTTTGATACTTAAAATGTAGTTTCGAAATCTAAGTCTAAATAACAGTATAAAATAATTCAATGTCATCATTTAAATTTTTTTTTATGCGATAAACCCAAACGAGCCAAACGAGCAGACAGGTCACCTGATGGTAAGTGACTAGCGCCGCCTATCGACACCCGCAACCCAAGAGTCACAAGTGCGTTGCCGGCCTCATATGTATAATTATTATTGTTAGAGGACGCTGCTGATAATCTTTACGACATTCTTGCATTCAGAGAAGACTGCATTCGCCTTTCTCGTCGAAGACGCATAGAGTTTCATCTATGTGTGGAAATCACCATGAGGGTAACGTGCTACACTGTGCCTAAAATGAAGGACGCTTGGAAATGTATTTTGCTCATCAGAGGTTCCTTGTCTAGAGCCTGCCAAACAAGGACCTTTTTAAACGGCACAGCCAAGCGATGGCCGCACTACACTCAGGGCAGCTACAAGCTAGCAGTAAGACGAGTGTTTAGTTGCAATTTATATCTAAGCTAAATATAAACTTAATTTGCTTACTACTTTAAAACAAATAGAAGGCGGGTCTCTGTCACCTGATTAGCCAGCGGTCAATAGGTAGGTAGTTGAGGTAATTCTCCTGAACTTGCCAACCTTGCGATGAAGGGAACCTATTCCTAGCACAAATATTTTACTTTTTTAGGAATTATTAAGGTTACTAATAATATGTAATCAATGTAAGTAAAAGACTTAGGTTTAAAAAACAAAACGTTATAACGCTTTATATAGCTCCCAAATGCTAATTTTCAAAAAACAATATTTCTTCATCAGACGGAAACTCAGATTAGCGATTTCTAACAAATAAACACTTACACTTTACAAGGAATGCCGGTAAAAATATAAGAAAGTTTAATCGAATACGAAATATTTTCATGATTTTCCTCTGTGATCTTAGATACAGCGCGTCATTTCCCGCCATTTTTACTGATCCATCCTTCGATCGTGTCTTATCAGCCCCATCATGACGTCAGCCTAATCTATTATAGGCAATTGCTGTTGCGCGCCCTTTGAAAGACCTTAATCCGGTTGTATTTTGGCATTTACGCGATTATAAGAATAACGCAGTGAGATTCATTTTATTACAATTACAAATAACATAATGTTAATTGCGACTACATATTACGTCTAATGATAAGTTGTGAAACTTTTCGCACTCTTTTTTCCTTCTTCTTTTTTGCTTAACACTCTGTTTTTAGAAAAGCCTAAAGAAAGGCTGGCAAAAATAAATACGATTGGCGTCAAAACCTACAAATGAAAAGCTGTTACTATAAAGGAAAATAAATAATTTAATAATAACTATGACATGAATATGTATATCAATTTGCCAAAGTTAAGAACCAAAAGCAAACTGATATACGGCAACAGTGTGAGTATTGACTAATTTTTAAACAATAGTTAGTCTAAAGAAAAATATCTTAAAGTTTACGTTTTGAGTATTTCATGACCTAAAAAAAGTTATAAAAAAGTGTTTTACACAGATAATCTATGGCAGCGTTTTTTTCTTCTTTTTGGCAAAAGTATATCATGTTTAAGTTGCAGTAAGTAAGACCAGTAATGGAGGCCCGTAATTATAGGTAGATAGATAGATAGATAGAGTATACTTTATTTGACACCAAAATATAGGACAGAAAAAAAAAACATTAATAAGTAGTATAATGGGCGGTCTTATCGCAATCTCCGATCTCTTACAGACAACCGGTAATGGACTATACCGTATAGTGATGAGTAACGTGAGGTGCACAATTAAACTTCAAACATTGTAACGTTATTGTTATTACAACTATTAAATAGAAGTGGGCAGTATTTATAATATATATATATATATATATGTATATTAACTATATTTTTTTGTACATATATACACACATCCATATACATAAACAAATACAATTATTACTTGGATAGGTAATGTTTTATGAGTTTCTAAAAAACGTGAAGTGACTTTGCTCGGTGGATAATTTCTGGCGAATCATTCCACAAACGTGCAGCTTGCACTGTAAAAGATTTATCGGAAAAAGTTATGGTTCGGATTAGAATTTGTTAATGACAAATGTTAGGTTTTTCGATGATCTCAAGTATCTAATTATGTGTGTCATGAATAAATGGGAACGTTTCTTTAGGTATACAGGAGTAGTGGGGTTATAAGAGATATTATACAGCAAAGAGAGGATATGAGTATTCCGGCGAAGACGAATCGTAAGCCACTTGAGATTGGAACGATATTCGGAAATATGATCATATATGCGTAAGCCAAATAAGAATCTTATACAAAAGTTTTGAAGTCTCTCAAGCTTATCTAGTGAGTCCTCATTAGTTGGTAGAAGTTGGAAGGAAATTACGTAGTCTTCTTAAAGAAGCTACAGAGGCAAATATTATCCGACTAATGTTTTGTATTTGAATACTCCATGCTAGGGTTTTGTCCTTATAAATCCCTAAATTCTGTACACTACTGCTTAAAGAAATAGTGTTACCATCAAAAGACACTTTACGCGTTTACTCTGAGCCCATATCGTTTTGACCATCTGCTTATATTAGAGAAGCCTTTATTAATAAAAATATTTGTTTGACAATAAATTTGCAAATTGTCTGTGTAAAGGTGGTAGCAACTATGAAGTTGAATGGAGATCAAGTTGATAAATATTGAAAAAAGTAAAGGAGATAAGATGCCATTCTGTAGCATACCAGTAGTTGTTTTGGACCAAGTGGAATAGTTATCATCCACTCGGACACGTTGTCGGTGGCCATACAGGTAACTACGAAACCGGTCATTAGCTCATAGATTCATATAGCAAGGAGAACATATATACATTAATCTTAGTTCTATTTACTTTTCCTAACAACGGAACAGGTCTACCTTCGAATAAAAAGTACATACACAGCATGTCGTGTAGCCGGATAGACAGAAGTACTACTCCTGTGAGTTGTATATACCGAGTGAGGGTTGATACGAAAGGCCCAAACTCCCCCTTTCTTCTTCACTCCCGTCAACCTCAAATGCGAGCAGCGCACTTACAACTCTTGAGTTGAAGGTGTCAATGGACGGAGGTTGTCACTAACCATTAGGTGATAGTCCATTTTTTTCTTTATGTTATAGGGGACAGGCAAACAGGCGGGTCACTAATTCACACATTGCGCCATATAACATACAAAAATGCTAAAGAAAGTTTTTTTTTTGCTTTTACATCTTTATTGCTGAAAATAATAATTAAATAACATATTTCATATACTTTGCAATTGTTACATAAAAAAATATATATTATAATAACATTACATAACACCGTATTTGAAAGTAGATATTACAACAAATAATAAAAGCCAATTATTGCAAAACATCTCCTGGCAAAATAAAAACTCAAGTCAGGTCTGTACGGTAATTATTTATCAAAAATACGACACTGAAATATCGTCTTAACGTGCTCAGAATCCTAACAAATTCTTATTACAGTTATTTTCAAACAATTCCTCAATTATATATCCTATCCTCAATAAATATGAAGTTCTGAAAGCATCTACAATAAATTCTGAATAGTATAGTAATATTTGTTATCAAACACTGCATGCTTTAATTACATTCATAGGAAAACGTGCTTTTTGAAACCCTTATACATATATAATAACATTTTATAGCAGTAAGTGGCTAGATTTATTACATATTTAACCATACAATGCAGTTTAGGATGCTGTATTGATCTTAAACCAATCAATTATAGAAGTTTAATTATCACGATAGTAGTTGAATTCCTGTCAAATAGTGTAAGTTTAATTTTGGAACAAGACAAACCAGTACTTTTTAATGAATAATGATTCAAATAGTAACCACAACATCACAACATTTAATGTTCTATAGGTGTGTGAGGTACTGACTGACAATGACAAAATTATAAATATTCTCAGACCATTTGTTCACATTAATAGGAATATCTGTAAGTTTTTTTTTAACATACCGCTTACGTACACGTAGAGAGACGCAGGTGTTATTTTATGATAAATGAATGTGTATATACTTAAAATACTCCATAAATTCAAATAAACAAATATCTGTTACGTAATGTGATGTTCGACGGATGTTTGATGATGATGATTTTCTGTTTCTATTCTATGGTCTGTTTTAAAAGTTAGCATTTGTAAATAGTTTCTTCTATAAAAACGTTAAAACAAAACCAATGAATCATATCCGATAAGCCTTAGATGGAAAAAAAAACTTTATTTTTTTTGAACAATCACTTCCCGCGTAGTATGGTGTGTAATATTTGACGATTTCACAAAGTAATGGTTTTACAAATCAAAACATTCCCCGTATAATATAGGAAAGCTAATGAAAACATTAACGAACGACGATTCGAAATAAGATATTTTAGCATTATTTTGCAATTATTCGTCATAAACATAGTCGGTATACCAAATATTTGAATGCCTACTGTAATTTGATTTAATAAACACAGGTACTTGTGTACCCATTTAGAAAATGCATGATGCACGAAAAATATTTAAATTCAGTAACTGAATTCTTGTCTAAGTCGCATCTCATATAATAGTCAAGTTCATCTGAATGGATAATTCGGATGGATGTGGATGGATGGAAATGGATTCGACATTTTTATGGCATTGGTAATTTAAAGACAAGATAGAGTGATTTACGTACGAAAGGTCAATTTAGTATAAAAGTCTAGTCGGAGTCCAGGGAAGGAAACTCATTTTTTCAAATAAAATGCTGACTTTAGAACATGTTAAGTAAGTCAAGTTATAGTCTAAAGCATAATTTGATCATACTTGCCTGTAAATTTTACTATACTAAGGATATTTTTTAGCTACAGAAACTTATGTTTATAATGAAATTTTAAAACTAGAATCTAAAATGTATTATTTTTATTTTTTTGTCTTTTGCGCCTTTACTATATATTTAGTTTTTAGTACAAATCTTCATAGTTTTGATTTTTAGTGTTGGGCTATGGGCTGGCTCGAACGGCGTAATACCTCGGCCTCAATGCTTTCGTTTTATTTACTTAATAAATTTGGCAAAGGCAAAGGGCAAAGGCCTAGACCCCTCTTCTCTCTTGATTCAGGTGACTGAATACACGTTTGCCCATCCTATGCCAAAGAAAAGTATCAAATAAATGTGCTTACTATTTACTATATATCATAGCATCTAATAACATATAAACACAACAAGTTCTCTTTTGTATTTGGCAAAAAAAAAAAATTAAAAGGAAAAAATACTGATTTCAAGTACAGGTCACTACAGTATTAGAAAAAAAAAATAGCTGAAGTAAAAGAAAAGAAAAGATACTTTAGGATACTGATATTGACTAATTAAATTAAATGAAAACATCTGACGAACTGAGAAGGATATAAAATAAACGGGTAAAATTACGATTCATTCGTTGTTAGAGTAAGTGCCTAAGGAAGTTATGAAATAATTTCTCAATAAATTGTTAATTACGTAAAATTGTGAATTGTGTTACTAAATTAATCTACTAATCCGGTATTTGTCTGTCGGGCCAAATTAGTGTTTCTTAACGTTAAAACGATATTCAGCAATCGGTATCTTTTATGGAATAACAACTTATCGGTCAATTATGAAAATTTATTGGTTTTTACACTTAAGTAATTAACATTTTAAACAAATATATAACATACTTCATGATAAATAGTAAATTCGTTATAGACCAGTCTTGAGTACGACTAATTCTATAAAAAAATAAAAACTATGAGCAAATGACGAAGACATTATGATATAAGATATAACATGTACATACATATATTCCACATACGAGTACTTTAATCTTTTTTTTCATATGTGGAAAATATTAAGGTAATGTTGTGTTATGTATGATAGCGTACGATGGGGTTGGAGTACCCTTATTAAAATAAAAACTAGTCGATAGTAAACTAAACACTAGTCGATAGTAAACTACAGTAATATTTTTTTAAACTGAAGTCAAAAGTCTTATGTCAAACGAATATGTTGATATTAACAGCCAAGGTTTAAGAAGGTACTTAACTCTATACTGCCTCAACAGTTTTTAATCGTCATAGTTTTACAGATGATATAGGTATGCGACCATGACTTGCTTGAACTATTGTTTCCATCCATCTATTTGAAAAGCCCTTTCCTGTCAATATACTCCAAAACTTCCCGTCTGATTCCTAAAAATGCCCGTTAGACGACAACAGGCTTGCCCCCTATTACGTAAATGGGACTTAATTATAATCAGCAGAATGAGGGTGTTAACCATGCGTCTGCCTACTCCTTCAGGGAAACAGGCGTGAATCTGTTGTATCTAGTTGCATTTAATTTTATAAAAGTAATCCAAACTACTGAAAATTTTTTGTTAAAGGGTAAAAAGTACAAGTGTTTTTGAGCATTTTTCTTCTGCTAAGTGCATAATAACTGATTGAATAACAATGGGACTTTATTTAAAAAAAAAAATGTTTGTTTATATATCCTGAGTTGGGCATTTGGTTTTGAACTCCCTACATGTCATAATACGAATAAAGCATAATAGGTATAAGTTTAGTGTAGACAAAGAACATGGTCCGGCGTTTGTGCGCTCTTTGGCAATAAGGACCTGAATATAGTGCTCTTAAAATTTCAACATCGAATTAATTTGACTGAAAGAGATAAAGAAGCCGAATGTCGGTTCATGTAATTGGTTTTTTTTATGTAATTTCTTTTTTTTTCTTAAGAGATACCGCCTGTTATTAATTTTATAAAAACGTGATCACTTTGAAGGTTAAAGTAGTACAGCTTTGAGTTTTTTCGTCAACGTAACCAGATAATAAGAACAGAATACGTATGGGTGAATATTTTATTTTCTTGTGGAAATGGTTTCACAGGCATGTGTGAATTCGGTGTTGTGCTTAAGAAGAAACGTGACTTGGTAAAATTAGCTATTCATTATTTAAAGACTTTAGCGTCGGTAGTAAATTTCGTGATAGTCTTGCTTGTTTATTTTTTGCCAACATCGCGGGATTTTTTTATATAATATACAGACTAGCAGACGGGTCTCAAACTCAAAAGTCGTAGGTGCGCTGGCCGCCATTAAGGGTGGTGAGGGATGAAGGGGTGCGAGCAGTTGAAAGAGAACAGGGGAGATCAGGAGAGAGGGAAGAAGAGAGATGGAGTTGGCCCTTCGGGAACCTCACTACTTTCGGGAAAAAGGTGGCTTTACAACTAGTTTGCTGTGCTGTGGTACCGCAGCGATCGCGCCAGTCCAAACTGATATACTGGAATTAAGTCAATAACTTAAACCGTTTCATACCTTTGGTATTCTGTATCAGACAAATCTTGGGAGGATGTAGAAATTAAGACACACTTGACTGCACAAATGGCGTAGCGGTTTAAGTAATCACCTCGCTACCGCACTTAGTGTTGTGGTTTCGATCCCCGCACGGAACAACACTTTGTGTCCTCAAATTATTGTTCTGAGTCTGGGTGTTCTTTGTGTCCGTTGTTTGAATGTTTGCGAAGTCCTCTGCGATACAGGAGTTAATTCTTGTGCGAGAGTTGTCTTTAAAAAAAAAGAGCATGAAGCCTACTTATTCTAACTTACTTATACTTACTTACTATAACTATACAAACCGGCTAGTATCTGTTCCTTGATGACATGGACTACTTTTCACAATACCAGTACTTTGATAGTCACTGTCCAGAACTCACTCAACCTACAATCAAATAAATATATCGAGGAATTGTAAAAGGCCGTGTGTGAAAAAGATAATGCCATTCCTTTCAAACAAAAACATTACTCAGAAAGTGTAATGGAGGAATTGGATACAGGATATATCAGTTCCGTATTTCCCGCTAAAAGGTATCCCACCTTAAGTCCATTAACAGTCTCTCCGTTGCGTGCGACTCCAAACAATTGTGTTTGGCGTCATTTGGAGCCAATCCAAATGGTTATACTATTTCATTGACAGTAGATATGAGTAATACGAGTAATATGTGAAGCCACGCGGTCCATTTTATTGTTACGACTTTCATTGATATTGTGAGTCGGTGAACGAGGAGACCTTATTTGGCAATGTTGTTAATATATTAGTAATTATTAGTAGTGGCAGGTAATGTAATGATAGTTTCTGAAGAAATACATAATAGACGACCTATAAATAAATATTCTTACTTTGGCACAATTTTAATATGATTAAGTTGTTATATATAAACTATGTTATGTATATAATATATATATATACATAAACTGAACTATTTTGAGTCTTTGTGTAGCAACAGAAACAGTAACTTGTGACATACATATGTATGTTTTTTTTAATATATTATAGGGGGCAGACGAACAGATGGGTCACCTGATGGTAAGTGACAACGGATACTTGCAACTGCAGAGTCATGCCCTTTGAGGGTGAAGAGGGATGAGGGTAATCCGGGAGGGGTAAGAGACGGAGATCTGTAGATGGGAAAAGGGGCGGGAGGACAGGGGAGAGGAATAAGGAGAGGGGAGTAGGGCCTCCGGAAACATCACTAATTTCGGGAAAATGCAACGCAAGAGTTGCTTCACAACCGGTTTTTGTGAGGCCGCGGTATGGCACCGGCCCATTCATACCTAAACATGGCTCTACCACGTGAAAATGTACATATATACATGCAATATCTGTAGTGAATAAACAGCATTTTTGTGGCCTCGTCTCTAATTTCTCTACTACAAAAAGACGACGACACGGAATAATTCCTAGTGCAAGACTTGTCTTTGAAAAATATATGTATATGTAGAGGTAAAAGGTTTGGATGTTATCTTGTAAATAGCATCTGTCCTTTTTATGACTATAGCGCGGAAAGGTTGGTAGTGGTAATGGTAATGGGCTCAGTTTCCGCATTTAGACTCATGTTCGGTCCATTATGCGTTCAGGACGCTGACTAGTTGAGCCAGCCTAGCTCCTTCTAGAAGCGCAGAAGCCTCCTGGGGCGTTCACAGGCTTCTAGGAGCTGAAAGGTTGTCTATAAACTTTATTTTTCGCAAAACAATAAAAAAACACACTGCAAATAAAAGCATAAAGCGAAAGGCATTGCTTTAAAATAGTATTCGGATCCGTAAAATTAAAATCTGGCCACTATAGACTTGGCGAAAATTCGATGCTTTTGAGCGATTCTGAAATTTCATACGGTCAGCGGAAAATACAGGCTGTTCAATTTACCCAATATGTAGTCGACATAACCGCATCATCGTTCATTCGATGAAGTGGTACCCGGTGAGGTTTCTAGACGTTAACAAAAAAAAAAAAAGTGTTTTATTACAATAAAAAGTTTAGTAAATTTACTAAGGTCTTAACATACCACTAGGTATTAAAATAACAGTGGTAATATGTACACTGAGTCTAGCGGAAAACCCTCATCTGTCTGTTGAAGTTTTAATTACGTCAGTTAATGAATACCTACATAATTGTCCATGAATTTGAGATTGCCCTCTCCTGTATATTTTCTTTATTACAATACAGTCATTCTTCGCACTTTCCCCTACGCTTATGGTCATTGCTAAATAATAAATCCTTATGGCCAAAGCTAATTAATATATTAAAAAAGTAATTGATATTTTTATTCTTTAATAGTTAGTTTCGGACTTCCAGAGATTAGCCTAATAAACAAACAAATAAAATTCTTCACTTTAATTATATTAATGGCAGATATACACGCACAGCAATATTTAAAAAAAAAAAATGTGTTACTACTGCTACGATTACGATTACGGTGACGAGAAATCAATACCACTAATATGTCAAATAGATATATGGCATTATACACACTGCGTCGCTCTAACTTATGAAATATCCAAATCACTGACAAAACAATTCCTCCTTGCAAAATCCTACAAATTTAATCCTTTAAAAAAAGCCTCGAGGACTTTCCCTTCCTTTTTAAGGTGAAATGAGAATGTAATAGAAACACAAAACCTTATAAAGTTATTAATCAATAAGTCTACTGTAGTCCACTGCTAGACAATGGATTCTTTTAATGTTGGCCATAGCACCCGGGCCTCGGCCTTGCGCATTCCGCCTATCATAGCTAGGAATATTAAAACTGACAACCCAAACACAGCATCAATAATGTTGTGAAAGGCTCGAAATGTTGATTTGAATGAAGTTACTCTTTAAACTAATAAGAATATTCTGCCACTTAACATTCGTTCAAACAGTAATCCAAGTAAGATAGTTGTCTAATTTAACTTATGTAGGTGTTCAGTAGCAGGAAGCTTCACTAATTACAGCGAGCATTCAACCAAGCACTACAAACTTCCTTAGTAACTTCATGATAATATTTAGCTGTGTTGATGGTGACATAAGCGTATTAGCTATGCTGGTACTATTACTATTAGAGAAGATCATACATACACTCACGGCTGGCACAGCAAAGTTGCAGGCAGAGGCGTATTTAAGGCTAAAAATTTTCTAACTATAATTTAATGGCACTTATGTAATAGGGACAAGCCTATCGTAAAAACTAAAATACTGAAAAGTAGATAAGAAAACTAAGTATTTTGAAAAGGTATTTAACAAGGGAAGACAATTTGTTTAATTGACTGTTTTAGAATTCTCAGTCACAGTTTAGTCTTTATCAAATAATTAAAAAGTTTGGTACATTGGCAGTCCTTACAATCGTATTTTGAATTTAGAAAGTAACCTACCAAAGCCATCTGCATTTCAATTTAATTTATTGCGATTTATTGTTATTAGAATTTTCAAGTAGAAAAAAAAATAACAATTGAAATAAATTAATATAACCAATAGGATTGATCGTTTTTTGTATTGAGTTTCGTCTATTACTATATATTCTGTTATAATATTAAAAAGAAAAAAAATATAATACCTTGGTGTGGTTTTTTGCAGTATTATAGGGCTACCCTGTTTTTTCTTACCCATTTCTTCGTAGGTACGACATCTACCTACCTTAAAGATAACAAATGGATTGCATTGTTACCTATCATATATAGATAGTATGTCATATTATATTTTTTTGTTTATGAAATAGGGAAACAGACGAACAGACGGGTCGCTTGATGGTAAGTGGCAACTGCCGTCCATGGACAACTTCAACTCAAGAGTCGTAACGCTGTCCGCCTTTTATCAGTACCAGTTATTAATAGAATATAATGACGAGATGTCGTACACGACGTACATACTAATTTGATTAAACAATATGTTATCTTTACACGTATCTAACGTCAACTAATTTCTCCTTCATACGGCTTTAACAGAACATTTTATTAGATATGTACAAAGGCTTCATAAAACCGTAGCAAAAGCGTCGTATGCTTTACCATTATGTAAGTACTTTGTGCGAATTTTGGTTTCGATTATTTATTTTGCCTTAAGGAATATCTATGAGGCTGTACTTAGTGAAATGAATTCTACATTTTTCATTAGTAACAATTATATTATTATAATAGACATTATTATTGCTAATGTATGTTTATTAGCGATTTTTCCGCAAATCGTCAAAAGATTTTCACAATTTTTGTTGTATTCGAAAGAATATACTCCTACGGAGGTCCCATTGTTACTAAATGTGGATTCAAACATCAGGGAAATGACGAATCAGTTTTTGAGTTGCACGTATTTTTACGATTGAAAGTATTGCGGAAAAGAATTCATTTTCAATTCATTCAATTCCTGTTGATTTTAAATCAATTATTTGTTTGTTACGTTTAAATTATGTTCGTCGTTTTCGAAGACTAGAATTTTATTAATCATACATACATATATGAAAGCTTGACATTACGAAATGTTACCAATTACATAACACACACACAAGTAAATATTACAAATCGATATAAAATCGCATGAGGCACTAAACAATCGAAGTGCGCGAGACGAAGGCGATAGACTGAACTAACTTCATATCCTACAGCTACGCAATGAATTGAGTCACACTGATAGCTACTTATACAAAATATTCCAGCAGCAGGTAATTTGGATTCAGGCAGGCAGGCATCAGCCGTTGGAATAATACCCAGTATTGAAGAAGCCAAGAAAAAAATGTTTCAGGTCCTTGCACCACGCATCAACATACAAAAACATAGTTCGATACCTCGAGCAAGATAGTCTTCTGAACGTATGACGTATATCACAATGACAAGACATGTTTACGAATACGTTAGCAGAATTTGAGATAGTTCTTTTGTTTATTTAAGTAAGATAAATTTATTGTTTTCACATTTTTGTTTTTCTTATACAGTTGATGCGAGTGTTTGTTGTTTTCATTCCTTACGACCTTGTTGTATTTGGTGTTTAAACTTGGTTATTTCAATGAGTCCTGGATATACAGGACAGGACAATAAATAAAGACTCAGCACACGAAGTTTTATGTATGTCTTATAATTAAGTTTGATAACGTTACGTTTGATGCGTTATAGTTTCCTACTGTTAAATAGGCCACACCATCTAAGTATACCTGTGTTACCTTGAACCTTTATAATATTCTCTGAGCTCCCAAGATTTTTGCAGATATCTAATGTCCGCCAAAGAAGCGGCGGAACAGGAACAGTTGCGGACAAGCACTCTTCTATCCCGCAGAGGACGCACCAGGCGCCGGAGAGCGCGAAATGATCTTCGGCCTCAATGAGTGGTGGCCTGACCGTTATCCTAGCAGAAGCAGGCATGAGTCAGTAAGGAGTTTTTGGAATACACTATGGAATATGGGGGGCCTTACCCCCCCCCGTAAGGCCCCCCGTAAGGCCTAACAAAAGATGTGTGTATTCATAATACAGATTATTTGAGGATTAAGTTTGTTAATTCACATTGTTAGTTCAATAGCAGCAACTGAACTAATTTCTAATTCAAGAAGATTAGATTAGAATTCTTTATTGTACACTTTAGGAATTACAATAGATCTTAGTTACAAACATTAACGTACAATGGGCGGTCTTATCGCTAAAAGCGATCTCTACCAGACAACCTTAGGATGGATTTAGTGTCAAGAGAGAGTGGGTAGCTGAGGTGTACAATATTGTAGATTTTATATAACTAAATAAGTATACATATTTGAATGAATGCAAATACACATATAGTATATACAATAATACATACGCACATATATATATATATGAATAATAATAATATAATATTAATTACAACAAGAAGTTCAGATTAGACTAATAAATTTCCACGTTTCGCTTTACTTTTTATTGCACGGAACTAGCAAATGATGCAATGAAGCCAGTTGCCTATACTATTAAGGAATGTTCGTAGGTTGCAGTGACTTTTCCATAACTACGCTTTTGTTGATGTAAGTATCGGATTTACTAAAATAACAAGGTTTGCCAAACTGCGCCTAAATTAATCTGGGAACAGTTTCTCAGGAATCTGGTTCAACTGTCCGGTCTTCATCTAACAAACATTGCAATTGACCCTGAAACATATTTATCTCAAACGAGCAGGCGGGTCGCCTCATGGCAAGTAACTTCCACCACCCATGAACACTTACAACTCAAGAGTCGCAGTAGTGCTTTTAGGGTAGGGGAAAGAGGAGAAGGTAAAGGGAGGAGGGGAAAGAGGGTAAGAGAAAGGGGGTTGGGTCTCCTATAAGCTCACTCAGTCGGTCACATTTAATTAGTACGTAGTAGTAATTAATATAGTATCGTTTTAAAAATGTACGCCCACGCTTATTTTTATTGTCTTTATGATATTATGTGAAAAATATGGTAATATAATAAAAAATATAATATTTATAATTAGACACGCACTAAAACAAATTGTAAAATATGTTTTAAAAAGTATATACTGACATACAAAACATTTAACAAGAATGAAAATTTAAACTAGGACCATAAAAAAATACTTGGTTAGATAGCAACCAAAGGCAAGCAAGCGTAAAGGGCCTCTGATCTTTGGACCAATTCGTTGTCTTACCACCCGCTCTGATAAACATTACTTCCTTATCGAGACTTGGAAAAATAAATGGACGTGCCTGCAACGCTAATGACTGGTAGTTTTCCTACCTACCTACCTTTTCATAAGCTTTGATTGTTTTTGTTCTAAAAGTGTTGTACTAATAAGATAACAATACAAACTTTTCCATGGCGCGCCCGCCATACAAGAAAATTCCAAATATTTTAAATAAAGATTGTGTTCTTAAATTAATAAGCAACCTTTACAGTCATTATGACATCTGAAAATAATACCGATTGCTAGAAACTTATTTGAATTGAAACGCGATATTCTCTTATTGTAATTAAAAATTTTCAAATCGATCTCTCAAACTATCATAAGTTAAGTCCGGAGGGAGTATTGTTGATATACTCGTACAACATGTTAGTGCGAGAAAATGGCGGCAGAAACCAACATGGCGATGACGTGCAACATCCGACGTATCGTCGCATTGACAGCCGCTGAGGATATTGCACGGAGAACGGCGCTGCTGACTGCATATTGATAGACGATATTATTTTACTTAATAATGTTTCCTATTCTTAGAATTAATGAAAATTAATGTAGCAGCTAGTATTTCCGATTCCTAGAGAACGAAAGTTTTTAATTATATTATTGAATTAAGAAAGTCTTCATATTATAACTATTATATTTGTTAATCTATCTAACGACACCGTTTCTAGGACTTAAAATGAAATGAATTATATTAAATTGTATAGAATACAGGTAGTACCAGGTATTACACAGGTGGTTTTAGATAAACGCTATATTCTGCCTTGTTTTGGCATGCAAATGTACAAAAAACTAAAAGTATAATCAGCATTCTAAACAATACCTATTACATTATTTTTATTAAAACAATGTTATTCTACTTAATTTTACTAAGCACTAATTATTGTTTTATATTTTAGTGCATAAATTATTTTAGTGTATAAAACACTTATTTACTTAACCATTTGCTTAATTAGTTTTAAAATATTTGAATGGTAGTTCTCTTAGGTATATTCTTGGACAATGAAATGAATATTGATACACAGATGTGATAAATTCGACATTGATAGCCGAGGGATCAACATACTTGACTACAGACAATACAAATTGGTATTAACAGAAGTATCACCATGCTTATCGTGTCTTAACGAATAGTCTGAATGGCTGCAAAACGGGCAGAACTCCTCGCATGCTCGAGGACGCTTTTAGAAGCCTGTGAACGCCTCAGAACGCTTCTGTGCTTCTGGAAAGAGCTAGGGTGGCTCAACTATGGACCGACCATGAGTATAAATGCGTAAACTGAGGCCTTTACCATTACCATTACCATTAGACATTGAGTTTTTTTCGTTATATAGACCTATCGTTTTTTAATAATGCGAGTGTTTCGCGTATATGGAAAACTTATTTTGTATTATTTTGGGTGCATAGTGCAAACAATTTAGTAATATAAAGTAAGAGATAAGATCTAAAATTTCCTACAGAAAAAAAATAATGTTAGACGGTTTTAAGAAATAAGTTCGCACATTTTGTTAAACATAGTTTTGGTGTCATCTGTTTGTTTTTTTTTTGTTTGTATATACGAACAGTAAAAATAGATATTTAAAACTCTCATAAATAAAAGCAAGTAAAAATATAACGATTAATCATAGTCTAGCCTAGCTTTTCTATTCCCGTCTTAGCATTCAAAGCCAAATAAAAGAAATATCTGATCTCAATGTAACGAATTGAGAAAAATATAAAAAGTGGTTATTGTTTTTCAAATATTCCGCTGCTATTTCTATCTAAGAAATGTATCTTGTGCCTCTCAATTTTATATTGAATTACTGGGAAACCTTTGTCTATTTACTTTGTAAACACAATCAAGTTTCTAATGCATCATGTCTTTTGTTGAGGTCTAGAATAACTAAAAAATAATTATATGTTTTTCAATTGTGTGTTTAAAGGAGACTAGAGTAGCCTATGTAAGAATACATTTTTTTACAGGTAGATGTAAAGCGATTTTTTTTTCAATGGAAAGATAGAGAGTGAGAAATATAGAGAGAAATTTAATACTGTAGTGTCATTGTAGTACACCTAATCAACCAACATAATTGGGTAACAGACAAATTACGAATAAGTATATATTTTTTTAATATGTTATAAGAATAAGTTTTTTTAATTGCTCGTTTTTACGATTCCACGTATTGCGCAAAGGAATTGGAAATACGTATTGCAGACGGTTAAATACTTTATTTCAAAAGACAATTAATAAGTAGAGATACTCCTCTTTACACACTTTCAATCTTTATTGTTAGGAACACTATTGTAAAATCAAATAA
Source organism: Tyria jacobaeae (assembly GCA_947561695.1). Taxonomy (NCBI): domain Eukaryota; kingdom Metazoa; phylum Arthropoda; class Insecta; order Lepidoptera; family Erebidae; genus Tyria; species Tyria jacobaeae. Next base: position 13,849,613 of record OX387224.1, on the reverse strand, counting down.
CTGCTGACTTTGTAGGGGTCTAAGCGTAGTGTTAAATAGCCTTACAACCTTTCTCAAGACTTCTAGGCTAGAATATCAAATATATTTTAATCATAGACTTGCCAAAAAATGTGTATTTTTATTGTATAATTCTTATTGTATTTATTATTTTTAAATTAAAAGATATGAGTACGAGGAAAATTAGTGGATAAAAATGCATCCTATTACAAATTATTATTCTGTTATATACTTTTTAAAGTTATTAAGTTATAATGTTACTGATATTATACGGTATTATATTTTTTAATAAAAATAAATTGTATTGAAACTGCACTACATGATATAATACAATGTTGCACAAAAGACTTGTGAATCTGTCCATTATGAAGACGTTCTCTCATGTGACGTCACTATACAATCGTCATTAGACAAAATCAAGTTACTTTTTCCAAGGCTTTTATCTAGTAATGATAAATGGCTTTAAATTAATTTAGGTTATTTAGTGTTACATTTACTATTCCTCTTAAAGATACTTCATCTAGTCTAGTCTAGTCTAGTCATCTAGCAGATAAAATAATTATATGTTTTCTAATATGTCTTTATAAATAATTTACTTAAGCTACTGCTCATGAATTCAAATCTGTTCCTATTAATCGTATCCATTACTGTATTCTCCTAGTTGTTCCCTTTTATTCCCAAAGTGCCCGCTAGACGGGAGTGGGCTAGTTCGTTATGTAAATGGGCTTTCCCCTTCAGGAATACGGGTTTAAGTGTATACATGTAAAAAACTACCAGAATCTAGCCGACTCCGACGGGTCAATAATTCACCCAGAACTAACAACTGTAACAATTTTACACGAATAAAAAGATTCATATATATAATATAAACAAATTGAAGATAAAGAAAGCGTGGCAAGGGAAAATATCAGTATACATGAATCACGTAAACCAATAGATAATAATAAATCAAGAATGAAGTGAAAAGCAGACTGCACGATAGGAAGTCCCTTAGAGACTGTTACCAAGGATCCGCTGTGACAGTACTTTCTCGAATATTGGATCGAAGTCAGACTGAAACTAAACTCTGTTTGACGGAACCACCTACTTTTTGATAAAGTTAGCACACAAAAAACTTGAAGCGATGGTTGTAAGTTTTTGGTACAGGGAGGACAGTTGATGTCTGTTTGTAATAATAGTAATTTTTGATATTTGAGATTATGCTATAAACGCACTATAATATATGTATAACGTAAGTCACTATTATTTTTTATCTAAATTGCATCTTATTATCCCTCAAACTATTTGCTGATCCCGTAATTTGTAAAGTTAGTAAATATATTATATTGATAGAATAAGATTATGTCAAAAACAGTATAAAAAGAGAGCGCGCATTGTTACAAGTTCAACGTTCAGTACGAGGCAACATCTCAAAGATTCGTATAGTGACTGATTATTATCTATCTCTATTAACTGTTATCATTGTGCAAATACTGTGTGAACTGTGATTAAGCTATTGGGTATAAGTTTTGTTCCTTGTATTTACTTAAATTACAAAATTGTTTAGTTGTGATAAATAAAAAGCGTCACTTCGTGTGACGTCTTATATATTTTTTCGCTTCTGATTCCTAACAATATATAAATTTTACTTTATTCTGTAAAACGTTATCTATTTAATGTGTGTCTTCTTCAATCAATCCTGCTGAATGGGTCCTAATATCTACAGGTAATTTCAACCGTATGGTTCTGGGTTGCGTAGATAGAGTCACCCTACCTCTTCCCATGGGTATCGTGAAAGGTGACTAAGTAATTGGTATGCTATCTACCAGACCGTAAGTACGTATACAGTCTGAACCCAGTTGATAGTAATAAGCTTGCGTTACGTAATTGGGACTAAATTATGGTTGGCATTTAATATGCCTCTACTTATCCCTTAAAGGACATAGGCTTGAATATATGTAAGTAATATGCAGAGGTTTTTGTTATTAGAGGAAAAATGTAATCATCAAAATATCATGAACAGAACTTCGCTGTAGTGACGTTTTGTAAGAGCTTTTCCGTATCAGCAACAGATCTCTTTAACATAAGAAATAATAAGAATGGATATACAATCAACGAATGAGCAGAATTTACCTGCATATCTTTGTAAGAAAAACAAGATTATTGGATTGATACCATTTGCTGTAGATTAAAACACGTTAAGAAATTTCCAACAACATTTCTCCTACTTAGGTATCTCTTATGGCATACAAAATATGTTAGGGTTTCAATAAATCTGACTCAAATTCACTTTATTTGGATGTATTTTTTAGCATTTTCATACTTTGTACACAAAAAAACAGTACAATGGCAGACTTTCCCAGTCTAGGTTAGGGATGTGTAGAAATTTTAGTACTTCCAATGACATTTGATTATTTGTTCCTAACTTTTTGAGTAGCAGAAAATTGCAGTCGTTTCAGCGTTACTAATGAAACTAGTCACGTAAAACTTTATACGCCCATTGAACTTCTGACAGTTACTTTATAAATCAGTAGGTATGAATGCACTTCAGTATAATTAAAAGATGTTCCCTGCAGAGGGATTCCAAATAAACCAAAAAAATATGTGAGGTAGTTATTATAGTAAAATAAGAAGAGTCCAAGTTATTTGAATTAAAACAAAAATGCACCTACTGCCTACTACTGCCTTGCAGTTTAGAAAAGGAAATAGACAGGACTAATAAGACACCGGACACTGGAAATCATCGCTGTTTGGCATGCCGCAATTTCTTTACCGGCGCCATCAGCATAAAAACTGAGCGGTGACTAATTTCAATAATGACATGCAAGACAAGCAAAACACGTGGTAGAGCTATGCTTAGGCACGAATGGGCCGGCTCGACCGTTGCGATACCACGGCCTCGCAGAAAACCGGTAGTAAAGCAACACTTGCATTGCATTTCCCCGAACTAAGTGAGGTTTCAGGAGGCCCAACTCTCCTTCTCCTTTTCCTCGCCCCTTACCCCCACCCCGTTTCCCATCTCCTCATCCCCCTCTCCACATATCCTCATCCCTCATCACCCTCAAAGGCGGGCAGCGCACTTATGACTCTCGAGTTGCAGGTGTCCATGGACGACGGTTGTCACATACCATCAGGTGACCCGTTTGTTCATCTGTCCCCCTTTAATATTTAAAAAAAAAACAACTGTCGTATTTTTGTTTTTTAAGTTCATAAGTAACACACAATATTAAAAACAAAAGAAGTTTGTGACGTCAAATATGAAATAAAGCGTTTGTTTTGACATATTGAACAAGTAACTATATAAGATTCTCTACCGACAATGAAAGAACGAGGAAATTTTTTTGTACTGTAGTAGTTACTAAACCAATAAAACCTGTGTCAGTGTAGACAAACATATAAAATTAATGAATCCGCTAAATATGGCCATTCCATGTTGATTAATTGTTACACTACAAAAAGTTCAGTCAAAGGACAATGCTCATGTTTGTATGGGGATCCGTACCATCTTGCGTCACGCCAAATTGACTATGAAGTCTAGTTTTTATTTATCTTTTCACTACCAAAAAGATTTTGTCGTTGTTTAACCACATTTTCGAAATATTCAAAAAAGTTTGAAACGCGTGATTATACTTTTTTGCAATTTTAATTTGACTTGATTACAATAATTTATTAATTAGGTATACATACAGGTATATGCCTTAGGCCGTATTGCTTAGAAGTGCACATTATAGGAATACTACACATGCGATAAGTTGAGAGACGGACTTATTCACCCACTTCCCAACACGCTTGCCGCTCTCGCCTATATTGTGACACGCCCAGGCTCTCAGCTTTCCATAGAAAACACGAACTTAAGACTGTTAAAAGTCGGGACGCATAAGTCTTTTACTTATTTAACACAGTTATCAAGACCTCAACAAACAGTTTACAGCGTGTGTTAGTTCAATGTCCATCAACAACACTTCAACTCTGTAAATAATTATTATAGACGTACATAGTGAATGAATTATTCCATAAACTACCAGAACGACTCAAACACAGCAACAAAACATAGATTGTTATAACTATTATTTATTTATAGACTCTCTCTTGCATATAGATTCAACCAAGAGATTCCGCCAATGTCAAGTATTTCAAGAGAAAAAAATAGTCTATAAAAATATAATCTCCATGTTGGAACTCGAACTAAAGAACTTGAACCCATCGATTGTTACAAACATCAACAAATCGTCATAATCAAATTGATATTGTTATTGACAGTTCCATAATTTGTTGTTCCAAAAGCTTTTTGAGCTTCCACAACAATGTTTATTTCATAAAATGGTAACAAAATAATAAGATTGATTAGAATTTGTTTTAAGTATTAATTTGTTTTAAGTAATATTTTTTCTTCTGTATAATCTTGCATAGACAGCAGCTAGGCTAACTAGCTTAACACGATTTTCATATTCATATTTTACTAAAATAAGTGATTTCTGTAATCAGAAGGAAAAGTTTTCGGTGATGAACTAATGTTTCACGAATATGTTATTTCTTGGGGTAAAAGGTAATAGTTAATTGTCTTTTTTGATATTTTTTAAATGTGGTTAAATAAGATGTATTTAATCCAGTAAATTATACACTCTAATAAAACATTATTTTTTGGTGTTAATGTGCCTGTTTATTTTTTTTCAAATTTATATTTTGATATTTTTTTTAAGGCATTGGTTAAAGTATGCATATTAAATTGTAATTTTAATTTAATGTAACTAGATTTCTCCCTAAAAATAACTTTAACTTTTACGTTATGTTGTAACTTGTTCCACGAGTTCATTTCCAATCATAACATAACATTCTGTAATTTCTTAATTCTTAAAAAAAAACCATAAATTTCGTCTTACTGGCATTTAACCTAATACGTTTATCTTTAAAAGCTTCATTCATGCATTCCAGCATTATCTGTAAGTCCTCCGCTGATGAAGGATATGGAAGGATATATTAGTCCCTTTATACTTCCCATGTCCAATCAACATTCAGCTTCAATTATCACACTCTGAAAGCTATCAATGAAGCTATCATATAAGCTATCTTGAAATATAGAACCAGTCTGTGTAGGCACCATTAATTGTAACACAGGCTCTGGAGTCCTTATGTAAAGATTTCAGATCTGAAATCAGGTAATTGTCAACCCTATACATGGCTAGTATCTTCCACAACTCACTCCTGTTTACCTCATCATAAGCCTTTTCAAAATCTACGAAAGCGCAAAATACCCTCTGGTTGTGTATGTCTCATATTCTTTATCGATACTTATCGGTACGCCATCAAGTGCCACTTATTTTCGTCTGGCGTCTAATCCAAAAGTTGTCTGGAAGACATCGCTCTTAATGATGGACCATTGTGCTTGCCGTCTAACGATAATTGCTCCTAAACACTCTCTTTATTATGAACAATTTATACGGTTTTATTCCACAGTTTTATGACAAAATTACGACACCAGCAATTAAGAAACAGTATTGTGTTGTGATACCGAAGGTTGAATATGGTATATGAATATGACATTTTACACACATGACATAGAATTGAATAGAATGAACTCCGTTGTACACCTTTTAATACATTTTAACAGTCAGTATACAAAATAGAAGTGCACAAAAGAGCAGCCTTATCGAAATGTAATTTCTGTCAGGCAGCCTTAGGATGAACAGAAAAGGACAAGATACTGAAGAACATATGGGTCGCTTAGGTGTAAACAATAAAATCAGAAAAAAAATGAATTAAAATCCAAATAAAAAATCATTTACTTAATTTCAACCAATCAGGAATTTTTAAATTGTCAGAGAGGAAATCAGAGATGAAGTAGGTCAAAAACAAAAAAAAAGAGATAAAGTCAGTCAGAATAAGTCTATATAGAAGAGCAGGCAAGAAATTTCTCCTTACAGTTCATGACTGCACATAAAATAAATTATGAGGATAATGCAATACATGATTCTGTAAATATATTTATGATAATAACTACTCTATGTCAAGTAATTGCAATCCGAAGATGACCAGCCGCGATCAAGAAAACTCTTTCACGAGCATGACGCACGCCACATAGAAGTACTGATAAAATTTGTGTTAAGGGTGAGTTTATACACTACTAACATTGTTTTCTTTTAATACGAAGGTAATAGTTTCCTTTTAAACTATTAAAACGTTGACATGATTTAGTAAATAAATATTTATATACCATCTTAAAGTAGATAATATTATTTGTTCGTTTTACTTTAGTTTTTATACATATAGACTATATTTATTTTATTTGTGGTTGCAGTAGATCACTTCGACCTACGGACTTCATTTGATCTACGTCTGACCACCATATATCTACTTTAGCAGCTATAAGTCAGTTATCTGAATCTTCTAACTAATTGGAATTGGAAAATCCTTCCTTCTCGTTTTTGATATTTTTTATTTTTTCAACCTCATATTTTCTGCCATAAATTAAATGTCCTCTTCCAGTATACAATCTTTATCTGTGCAAAATATTCACCCCTATCCGTTTTGCTGTTCTAACGTTATTGAGACATAAACATCCATGGAAACAATCACATACTTAAGAAGGATTGTTGAATCTGACTGAGTGTGCAAAAATAGCATTAATAGTTTATCATAGTTTATCAGGATGCTCATGAAAGTGCCCAATACAATTTTAAAGAATGTGTAATATATCGCGGCGTATTGTCACACTAATAAAGAGACTTTTATTTCCTTATTTCATAGGTAAATATTGTTAATTTAATTTGATGTTTTCTTTAATGATAATCTACAATCACAGGCTTCAGCATACTACATTAGCTGCTTTTAAGTAGTGAATAACAATGCTTAATGATACTGGCATTTGCTGATAACGTTACGTAAGGTGTTTTGTTTTCTTTTTATAATTTACGACTTTTACACTTCAAAGAACTTGTGAAATAAGATGGCAATTTTTTTTTTAATATAATGATTCAAATTAGATAACGATGGTCTAGAAATTTCACTTTGTACTGTTTTATTGCCTCCTCCTATTACAAGGGCGAATGGAAATAATTTTAATATAAACCCTTAAAATATTTGATATTACTACGTCCAGAAAATACTCGCTACATTGTTTTATGAATAAAATAGATCGTATTTTGTCTTCCAAGCCTTCACTTTCGAATCTGAAGTTAGATTGAAAATATTTCTGCATTCTTAAATTTTAAAAATCTGAATAGAAAAATATTTAGTATTATTTTTAAACTTTCGTAGCTTCAGATAAAACGCAACATACTATTAAAATAGATCATAAGGTGATTATAATGACAGTCAAATTTAAATATGGTATTGTGTATCATGATGATCTATATTTGTGTGACGAAAAAAGTTGTTAGGTACCTCTTATATCTACGAAGGCAACAAATGGAAGCATTAGTGATCTATTCTAGTGATTGTAAGCTCTGGCTTGTATGGATTTATCAAAAAACTACCATTTCACTTTGAGAAAGGCTGAAAAAAAAAACTGTTTATCTAAAATTCAATATTTAAAAAAAAGCGTTGTCTGAATTAAGAAGCGAAATGATAAATTCTCCAAATCCAATGCCTAAGCTTTTTAAACACAAATATGTCGTTCAAAACCTTTCACTTACTCTCTGGTTTAAATGTGACTCGTTCTGAAATAATAAAATTGTCTGTTAATTCTTTGTGTTTAACTTCCCATATAATCACCATTTCATCTTACCTATCATTACCTATATCTCTAAACTACTCATATAATGCTCTATTCTTAAATTGAATATACTAGAAAGGTAGATTTCTACATTTTAACATTATTCTATTAGTTTCTATAATATAGTAAATATCATTCCAAGGACGATAAGTGCATATAGATTTGTGAAAAATTTCTTTTAAAATATATTTATTACGCTAGATCGATGTAATAACGTCAAAGGATCATTATCAGAGATTCATCTAAGATGATAAGGTTGAGTATCTTATATAAACATTATTAAATTGATGAAATTAGGCATTACGTGGCCAAAATTGAATGTTACATGGTGTTTAAGGGGGTAAACCCACCACTCACGCTCGGAATGCAAATCCGAAAAATAACAACAGCTGTGAATAAACCTCAACAAATTGCCATAGACAAAAAACCCTCAACCAGCTTTTACTTGTAATTTGTCGCTGTTTTTTTTTTGGTTTTAATGAAACGACACGTTTTCCCCTGTTCTACACTAGGTACCTCAGGAAAATTAGATTTTTATAAGATTTTTTTTGTCTCTCTCTACCGTTACATAAATATCACAAATGATTTTGGGTTCTAAAGGCGCAATAAATACATTTTTTTTTAATCGCTGCCAAACGGTCAGTTATGTCTATGTCTTCAAAGCTGTTAAAGCTAGAGGTATGCTTTTGCAGGTTCCTTAACAAAGGATGTAATAGGTGTTTCACAATTGTGTCCCACTTTTTTTTTTATAACCAATGACTGCATTATGTTAAGCTTTTCATTTTCAGTTGAGGTCTCGAGGGTGAGAATTGGGGTTTTTCACCGCAATGATTATTTAAACGTTATTTGTTTCTATCACTTATCGACTGAATATTTTAACACTATTTTCTAAGGTCTACTTTCCAGGTCGTTTTAAAAGATTAGCTTTAGCCCACTGATCGTCGCTTGGAATTACTTTTCTCCCAGTTTTAAGCACGAGTCGTAGATTTTCTACAAACTTTACCACAACACTCTAGTGCATTTCATTTTTCTCTCCAAGTGTTGCTTTTAGTTTTTACTTACCTGTGTTGTTGATCAGCACGTACATGAAACAAAAACAAAGTTATAATTAGCTTCTCATCTTTACATAAAAATACACAAAAATAATTATGTGTATGTTTCTAATATATCTATAATATGCAAATAAGGGTTAGACAGAGTTCTAGTGAGGTGTAAGCAACCACATTTTAACAATTACAATTTGCTCCCACTAACGAAAGGGCAAGCCGATTGACGTCAACTAGGCACTTTAGTAAATAGAGATAGGAAAATTTGGAGTATTGTGAAAGAGAATGGGAAGATAGGGATATGAGTGTGTTTATCAGCAGTCTGGTTGGCGTTGGACAAGCTCTGAGTAGTTTGGGCTCAGACGGAATTGTGTGAGGTGTCTGACATTCTGATTAATATTTATATGCCTTATTACTTAAAAAGAAACTGTTTCATGGTTTGCAAGTTTTATCTTTCGATAAATCTTTGTTATAGAATCTCTCCAGTAGTAGTACAGAATAACAAACATTAATCGAAAGGTAAAACTTTCAAACCATGAAACAGTTTATTTTTAAGTAATAAAGCATATAAATATTAATCATAATTTGGCTCTACGGATCTGGATGAAATTTGACACAGATATAGTCTGAAATATAGGCTACTTTTGATCCCGGAAATAACGATTTCGAATTATTTATGTTAAGTTGTTTGTAGAATTTTATATTTCCATAGTATCGTTCGTCTGTGGTGCACAGGGTTTTCCTTTCAAGAGTACACCTAAGGCCCTGGCAGAAAAAAACTCCGTGACGGAACACCGTGTGGTTTAAACCGTTTTGAATCTGACATACCACCTTTAGCCGTTAAGGGGAGGGGGTGTCCACACGTTAAATAAAAAGGATTTTATGTTGGAGGCTGGAAGCCTTTAGTAAATAGTTTTAGTAACAGCTTTCAGCTTCAGCTTCGGGTTTGGAATCTCCCATTTATATTACATTAGAACGTGATTTCGAAAAATTTTTAAATTTGAAAATATATTGTTATTTCTTAAATCACAATGGATATGGTAGTAACAAGAATGTTTTGCGATATTTTGCAGATTTATCACAAAACGCCTATACAAGAAAATCATTTAGTGAACACCCTCAAACCCAACACGCCTGGCAGTTTTCCATTTAGTATTTGGCTCAAACTTTTGATGATGGAAAATGGTTTCTCGACTAATTAAATAAAAAAGCTCCAAAACAGATCGTTTAACAACAGAAAAAAAATTAGACGAGAGTTTTCAATACTTTTCTTTTTGAAATTATAAACGGAAACCCTTTTTACTACTTCGAGTATATTGTAAGCGCTGCAAAGGACAAAGATATTTAAAAAACACCGAAAGTAAATTTATGGTAGGGTTTCTTCAAAGACTGAAATTAGAACACAATTATTACTTATAAATGGGACATAAATTTACGCTTTCACATATTTTCACATAGTTTGGAAACTTGGATTTATTCTTCAGAAATAAGAACTGAAAAGATTACTAACATTAGGCATACCCCTGAAATGTTAAAATTAAATATTGTAATAAAATAAAAGTAAATAAAATCTCTTTGTCTACCAGTCTCTGTGTTTGATTTTCCTCTAAGAAAATAAAGTTCGGAAAAACGTAGTTTGTACAACCTTGTAGTGTTCCTCGGGGTGACTAAGGCCTCAAAAGCCTGTTTAGCAAACGATTTTAATTTCAAGGATCATTTCTGCCGTGTAAGCTAGCTTTTTTATTCGATAGGTTGTTAATTCAGTTGTAAGAGTAATTTTTTTTTTATTATTTGTAAGCCTACCATAATGACTCCACTTTTCCTGATGGTAAGCAATAAATGGAGTCCAAGAGTGGTGGTCACCATCCTCACTGCATGTCTAGTCAATGCAGCATAGTGACCTACACTATGGCGGCCTGGGGAGATGCTTTTTCACGCCCAGCTTAAAAGACCCGGGATCAAATTGGGAAGGAAACACGTGCGCTGGTAGGGAATTCCAGGCTTTCACTGATCGGCACAGGAAAGAAGAGCCAAACCGTTTCGTTCGGGATCGCATATCTTCGACTCGCAAACGGTGACTCCTCAGGCCAGCACGTGTAGTCCTGTAGAGGAAGGGAGAAGGGGGGACCAATTGGAAGAGCTCGTCAGAACACTCCCCGTGATGTAGGCGATAGAGAACTGCCATAGAGGCGACATCTCTTCGCAACTGCAGGGGCTCAAGAGACTGGGTGACCTCAGGACAGTCTATAATACGGACTGCGCGTCGCTGCAACCAATCGAGAGCGTCAAGCAGATACTGCGCATAGCCATCCCAAAGATGAGAGCAGTACTCCACGCAGGAGCGAACCTGGGTCTTCTATAAAAGACACAAATGACAAATATATTTTTAAATGAGTTTATCAGTCTATAGGTTTTCTACAATAATCAGGTGGCAATAAAGGATATATTAACCAAACCTAGACATTGAGACATTTTGAACGTTGGCCAGGGTCCGTCTTGAACAAATTTCCATTAATTTGATAATCTTGCTAATAAAATAAAATGTGAGGAAAATATAACTACTCTGCTAAAAACTACGCTTAACTCTCGCTAATGATGCTATATTTAAGTAGCAGCTGTCAGGAGATCACCAGCCCCGACCAATGACACTCGCTCACGATAGTGACGCACGCGCCAGCCTTCGTCTAACTTAAGTATATTGCAGAAAACAAAACGACCCGATAGTTACACATCCATCAGCAGGATGACAGAAGTTGTTCTTAATGATAAAATATACCAAAATATTTTCAGCAGTCGTAACATGAATTTTGATTACTAGCATTTGCATTTTTAAAAGGGATAACTCTTGCACTAGGACTAATACCTGTGTCGCGGGGGACTTTCCAACATTCAAATAACGGACACAAAGAAGACCTTGACTCAGAGTAACAATTTGAGTCTTACACATAGTGTTCTAGGTCCGGTCCGGTCCTCGGTCGGTCTTACAAAACCGGTTGTGAAGTAACGCTTGCGTTGCATTTCCCCGAAATGAGAGAGGTTTCCGGAGGCCCAACTCCCTACTTCCTCTCCACCCATCCCCCTCTCCTCTTTTCCATCTCCTCATCGCCCCTCCCTTCTTTCTCCTCCCCGCATCCCCCTATCCCTCATCACCCTCATAGGCGGGCACCGCACTTGAGGATGACTCTTTAGTTGCAGGTGACCATGGACGGCGGATGTCACTTACCATCAGGTGACGGGTCTGTTCGTCTATCCCCCTGTAGTATAAAAAAAGCAGTACAAATAATACAATGAAAACTTATCAAGTAAAACATTAGAACAAATTTCAGCCCACACTTACACACAATTAAAAGACGAGTCGAACTGAAACAATTATTATTTTCATAGCATTTTCAAATCTTGGATTTGAAAACGCCTTGAGCAATTTGAAAATAAATTTGATGTGGGTATTTTTTTTTGGTTTGGCAATATGCTTGCTCTCTATTACGTAAGTTGGACCAAGTTCGAATTGCCAAAATGTAGGTGTTTCATAAACCCCTGACTACCCCTTATGGGGATATAGGTATGAGAGGATGTTGTGATATTTTTTTGCGGATGGCGCGTCATTGTGGCGCCGAGCTCGACCCTCTTATAGCTGCTTTTCCGAGTGGTATAATATGCAAGCTGTAGCGGTTATAATAAAATCCTCCTCCTACATAAATGAAACTTTCACCATCTACACCAACAATTAGAACACGGTTGTCTAATCATAACAAATATCGCATCACATACTCAGCTAGTCAAGGGGCAGAATAAATTTCAATGCATATTTATTCCGCCCCTTGACTAGCAGACTATATTATCGCAATTGAAGTTGCTTTGGTATTGCAGTAGTGATATTGTTGTTGTGTATACAAAAATATCTTCATTATATTTGTATATTGTATCACTAGATATTGTACTTTTATATCAATATAAAAAAGCGTTTCTCATATACGTGCGCCAAGCCTAAAGTTGTCTCCTGGCGAGCCTGCCAGTGCCTCCCCGAATAAACACCCAGTTACTATGTAAATACCGATTGTACGTACACGCTGATGTACTTACAGAGAAATGGCGAGGTTAACGCGACTCACACGTTTCATATCTTATCATTTTTGAACACATTCTATCGACAGAATCAAGAGGTGATAAATTTTCTTTTTTCGGTAAAATTGTACTAGAGCAGTCGGTAGTCTTACTTTTATTTTTGTTTAATGCATATATATGTATATACGCTCACGACTTTATCCCCTAAGGGGACGACAGAGGTGTAAAAATAAGAATTTGATCCCACTGACGTATTAGGGCAATCGTTATGCAATAAGAAGGTACAATAAGAATATTTCTCTTTATATTATGTAATATATATGTGATGACCCGCTAGTTCCCATCGACCCACACCACAAAGCGCTCTCTGTTAGAATCGTATCATCTAAATTGCCTTACTTTAAACCAGCGTCTAGAACTAAATATTTATTTGCAAAAGGGGATTACGCCTAAATAAATAACAGTATTCGTAACATTGATTGGTACTGTAGACTCTCTGATATGTCAATCGGTGACGCGGTTGATTATATATATATATATATATACATATATATATATATATATATATATATATATATATATATATATATATATATATATATATTATATATATATAATCGCAAATTTAAAGTATACGGTAATCTATCGGACTATGAGACGTTTAAATTATTACGGGTAAGAGTCAAGCGTTTGGAAAGGCAGTGTTACGAGAATTATATAAAATCAGTTGAAGAATCGATTAAGTTCAACCCGATATATTTCTGGTCGTATATCAAATCACGTCGTAAGTTATCAAGCATACCAGGCTCCGTCACATACAGGCGATGCCATATGTAACGCATTTTCTAATTATTTCCTCTCAACCTTTCTGCAGCCGTCTCAGACTTCTATCTAATCCATCAACACCTCTCATAATGACAGGGACGTTGTTGCCAATATTTATATGGTACATACGTCAGAATAGTGACGAATCTATTAAAGTCACTCGACCTTGACTAATCAGCAGGACCCGACCTCATACCTCCAGACAGACACCATCGCTATGCCAATCAGCATACTATTTAACAAATCTCTTACCGAATGCACTGTACCGATAATATGGAAGAAGGCATTTATTACGCCTATTCACAAGAAGGGCTCTAAATCAGAGGCTGAAAATTACAGACCTATATCAAAATTATGTATAGTGTCGAAAATATTTGGAAAAATAATTTACAATCAATTATACCCTGCGTTAAAAAAATGTTTCAACAGTTTTTAACATGGGTTCCTCAGAGGCCGCTCCACAACATCAAATCTTATTTTACTAAACGACTACATCACTGAGTCAATGAGCAAAGGTAGACAAGTTGACGTAATCTACACAGACTACACAAAATGTTTCGATAGAATAGATCATACCGTGTTAATTTCGAAGTTACAGTCAATCGGGATAAGAGGAGACCTTTTGAGGTGGTTTGCATCATATATAACTAATCGCTCGCCAGCTGTTGTGATTAATAATTACATGTCAGGTTGGGTGAAGGTCCCGAGCGGAGTCCCTCAAAGTTCTCTTCTTGGGCCTTTGTTATTCCTTATTTTCATTAACGACGTAGACAAATGCTTCCAACACTCGCAACCTTTATGATGATATGAAAATTTTCAAAGCTGTATCAACTGTTACAGATGTAATTGATCTTCAATCTGATCTTTCACGCTTTACTGATTATTGCACGCTTAACAAACTGGGTCTAAATCACACCAAATATGCATTAGTGACCTTTAGCAGGAAACCCCTTATATTACCATCTGCCTATCACTTAAATGGATACGCACTAAAACTTACGAATTACTCACGATTCTAAATTGATTTTCGATGACCATATTAATAATATAATAACTAAGGCATATCAAGTGCTAGGGTTTGTGATGCGTTCATGCGAGAGTTTCAAAGAAGCCAAAACTTTTAAAATCCTATACTGCACATACGTGTGTAGTATATTAGAATAAAATAGTCAGGTTTGGAATCCGAGATATAATATATACATACATCTCTCGTCTAGAAGGTATCCAACAAAAATTCATATTTTTTTTATGTTACAAACTACACATGAAGTACGAGTCTGACAACTATTTAAATCTTTGCAGCAGATTCTATATGCTTCCCCTAACTAATCGCCGCGTAATAGCCGATGTGAATTACCTAGTGAGTGTAATATCTGGTTCGATTGATTGCCCTGATCTTCTTTAACAAAATTAATTTTAATGTACCGACTAAAAGTGTAAGACATTATACGCCTATTCACCTTCCATTTGCATCCACAAATTATCGTCAAAACGCGTTTCTTTGGCCAGTGGGTAAAACGTTAAATGAACAAACCGAAATACATAACTTTGACGTTTTCAATTCTAAACCCGATTCCTTAAGGCGGATGCTCAGCCTTGATTTTTTTCAAAGACACAACCAGCAATAACCAACAACTTCTCAATTTTTTATTCACTGATGCCTCTTCCACACTTACGCTACACACGACAGTGAATGTCGCTGTGTTCACGCATCGTCTTCCATACAGTAGCTAAGCGTGGGGTCCTATAATTGGCTATCTTACTCATTATACATCGCTAGTATGTTATTATCTGCTGTTGGTCTTCCTAAGATTAATTAAATAAATAAATAAAGAAATAAATATTGCAGGGCGTAAACGAACAATCAATAAGTGATTGACGCCGCCAATGGACCACTACAACTCAAAAGTCGGAAGTGCGCTGTCCACCTTTGAAAGTGTGAAGGGGACAGATTGGGAGGGATAAAGGCGAGGAAAGAGGAGATGGGAGAGGATTCAATCCTATGTCAAATTAGTTAGTTTGTACGACCCAACCCCTAAATGATAGACGAAAAGAGTATAAATATATCTATTTATATTTGTGTTTATTTTATTATTTCAGAATACAGAATCAACCTGTAATCGCAAACTTATATATGTATTGATGAATACAGACAACAAAGAGTAAGTAAATAAGTGGTGTCACACATGCATATTATTATCCAAAATCTGAAGTAACAAAATATTCATTTCAAAGTGAACATTCATATGTTAGGAGTGTATGTCATGCAGGTATAGAAAATAATATAAAAGATAAGAAAAATTTACCGAGGGATAAATAAAATAAAAGCTAGTAGTTGAAAGCAGTGGACTTTGGCTAATTGATTGATTGATTAATTGAGTACTCAGTCTTTTGTTTATACATAAAATAGGTAAACGATCACACGGGTCACCTGATGGCAAGTGACTACCGCCGCCCACGGACACCAGCAACTCAAGAGTCACAAGTGCGTTGCCAATCACTTACGTACGATCTATTCTTAAAGATTGTTTGTGCGAGGCAAAACAAATTTAAAGAAGCGCACAGTGATCGTTTGCCAATCATCCAAGTGAGGATGGAGTATTTGTAGTATTGAACAGTGTCCGAAACTTTCGGCCGAATTTCAGTCTATTGACCATAACTAATAATAGCTACTGTACACGGCATAAGCAAGTGGGAACTGTAATCATTGCCTATTTATTCTGATCTGGGGCATACAACATATTAAGTAGTATACAATAAAACACTTAAGTAAATTAAGAAATAAATATGCAGTAAAATATTTTATAGTTAAGAATTCCAAAGAAACTTTAAACAAAGAATAGAGATATAGAAAACAAATGCGTATCTAATGCTCAGGGACATTTCTGATAAATCTCGGCAACTATGTTTCTTGCACATTAGGGAGGGAGGGGGAAATAGGGAGGCGAAGATGCAACTAGGGCATGCAGAGAAGTGGAAAATATTGTGTTTAAAATGCTGCCAACCAAGCTGGTGTCCCCGAGGGACCACTTCATACGACGTATAAACCAAAGATGTTGAGATTTTATAGGTGCTATCGGATACCGAAAATGGATTCGCGGTTTTAGCTGCTTTGTATTGAGTGGTTTTATTTGTTTGTACGATAGTTTCTAAGTATTTTCACAATGCAGTGATAAAAATATAAGCAATGAATTTTGGGGTCACGTGGTCAAAGTGCTCGTTCTATTTATAAGGATATAGTATAGCGCCTGCTCGACATTTCTCGTAACTAGAAGGGTGGCCTTTTCTTGCACAAAGAATTAGCATTATCATTAAATGTGGCATTACTGCTTTTGGTAGACAACGATGCGGGTTTTTATAGCATGTTTATAATAATAGTCCCTATATTAATATTAGTTATAAATGTAAATATTTTAATGTAAAGTTATGTAAAAACAAATTATCTTATTAAAATATCGCTTAAATATATTAATATCACACTTTAAATAACAATCTTGAGGATAAAACCAGCTTTAAGTAATCAATTTAAACTTATTAAGTTAACTAGCATTCGATATCAGTTTTATATTGTTTTATATTAGGTAAATGATAACCGCCGTCCATGGAGACCTGTAACTCGAGAGTCGTAAGTGCGCTGCCCGCCTTTGAGGGTGATGAGGGGAAAAAGAGGGGATGAGGAGATGGGAGAAGGGGCGGGGGGTAGAGGAGCGGAAAAAGAAGAATGGGAGTTGGGCCTGCGGAAACCTCACTAATTTCGAGGAAATGCAACGCAAGTGTTGCTTCACAACCGGTTTTCTGTGAGACCGTGGTATCGCACCGGTCGAGCCGGCTTATTCGTACCTAAGCATGGCTCTACCACAAATAATTTTCAAAAGATAAAAAAAAAACGTAGTTAGTGGCACTGATCATTAATTTCTAATCACCACCGCAGACCAACGCTTGGATGGATTGGATGGGATGGTTATGGTGGGAACAATTGGATGTGTTTAATAATTTTTTTGTACCTTTGTTTTTGTTTTATAAATGTGTAAAATGGTGTGCATATGCTGTACATTCTTTTAACACCACACCACTTTCTTAGAACTGTAACTTTTTTCTTTTACAAATTAAGTATAGATTTATAGTATATCCCTTATAAGTTCGAGTCCTAACAACTGAACTAATAAAATAACAAGTTGTCTTCTCACGTCATTGGGTTCCACTACGTGTAACTATAATGTTTGTGTCGTATAATCACATCTTGAGCGTGTAATTTGCACATTTTCTCGGAACTCGAGGATGTTTTGGAGACATTAATTGCGTTCTGAGAGCAAAGGGATAGTTATGAATATATTTTTACAAAATGTTCTATAAGGGGCCTGAATTACGAATTGTGATATATATCTACACTTATAAAAGGCAGAGTTTGCTTGTATTAACGTGCTAATCGCAGGAACTACTGATCCAATCTTTTTGAGGAAAGCTGTAGGCTATGTATCATGACGCTAGGACCCTTAGGAGCGGAGCAGTGAATATAAACACAAGTGAAGCTGTGGAGAACGGTAAGTTAACTATAAATTTCATATAAAAACATTCATCTTCATTAAATTAGTTCACACATGGCAAAATATAGTTTAACAAATAAAAAACAGTTGAATTCATAATTTCTGTAAGTGGGTTAATATCAAAGTTACTATTATTTTACTTACTTTTAATAATACTAAAAGATTGAATTGGTGCTCCGTGATTATACATATATATACATATACGTAAATATACATTATTAACAGATAAAGCATCATATACCTAAGAACAGACCGAAGATACTTTCTAATAGTTTTTCTTATACATAATTTTTCTAATCTAATAAATTTTTGAGGCGTCAGTCAGGCGGTCAGCAATACAAGAAAATAATCAAAAGTCTCTTGGAATATACACATTGCACTGAACGAAATAAGTTTGTTTGTCACAAACTTATGTTATCTGCCGGGTGGGCAGACGATGATTATAATGTTTTTTTTTTTATGTTTTTGTAAGGTCGGGTGCCATTGGGCACATTGCAGGAGGCCAATGCTCTGATTGTCTGACTGTTTTTTTTTTCCTTTTCGATACTAGATAAGTGTTGTCATAACCTGTATTAAACAAACAAGGACATAAACTCTGCCGTAAAACTATTCATGCTCTTTTTAGAATAAGCAGTTTTCGACCACCTTAACCACATTTGTCAAATCGCCTGTTTACCAAGTAGGCGGCTATTGAAAGGTAGATTATTCTACATACGAAAACCCTATAGAAAGTTTTCTGCACAAAGCATTCAGATAAGACCTTTAATCTTCAAAAGATATTAAAGTGTACTGAGAAAAACCTTCAAGTACTTCGTCTTGTGTAGCACAGATAGTGCCTACCGTGCTGTCAGACACAGGATAATGGTTAGACCCATACTCACAACCTTCTACTACGGGTCACTTAGATTTATAACACGCTTTGGTGAGTTTTGTTAAACCTTTTTTATCATCTTAATTAATTTAAAAATGGAATGGGGGTTCTTATTTAAATGTATTTTTTGTATTATGTTACATATTATACATTTTGCTTACAATAATTTGCCATGAGGCACTGGCACTTTGAGAATTAGATGGGAAATAATGGTATATTGAAAGGTAAAGGGAGGACAGAAAGGGAAACGGGGGGATATTGCTTAAAGACATAGGTTGGGGAGTATAAACAATATCTCAAGCAAGTCAGGGTCGCATACCTATAACTCGACCTGGTTGGGAGATCCGAACCCTCTAACTGGATTGTGTTGGGTTATATTGTCTTTTTACAGTACTGGCAAAAAACGCACAATATTTTTCAGGGTTTATGTGTGTATGTTTTCTGATCTGATCTGATTTGGATGTATGTGGTATCGCTGGAACCCTTATGACATGCGAAGGAACACAGGCTATAAATAAAAAGAAATGTGAATATGGAGGCTGTATGGCGTGTAAAAACCTTTTTGTTAGGGTATTTTTTTTTATTAAAGCCTACTAAGGATTTGGACTGTTATCTATCAAACACTACATAGTCACATAGTGCCCGGTTCATGGCAATAGGCTTGCCCCTTATTACATTAGTTTGACCAAACTCTAATTAGCAAAATGTGGGTGTTTGATACACTTCTGCCTACCCCTACGGGATGTTAGTAGTAGTATTGACTTTTTGACTTGTTGATTTTACATGTTTTTAACTAAAACAAAATCTACTTGAAACTTTCATAAATGGGAAACTTTGGATGTATGTAACATTGTATGTTATGTTACTTTCATCAATTTTTTTTATTTTTTTATTTTAAAATCGACTGCCGCACTAGGATTTAGCACAAAAACACCCAGGCTCAGAAAAATAATTTAAGGTTTAAAGTGTTGTCCCGTGTGGGGATCATACCCACAGCACTAGGCGCAGCAGCGTAGTGGGCGAGGTGAGCACTTAAACCTCTGCACCATCCATGGAGTCAAATACCCTAGATTTTAGCATATAGATAGGCTGGAATAACACATAAGCTATTAGCAAAAGAAGCAAAATGTCTTTGATCATTCTATGATGATATCCAGTCACTGTTATAAATGCAATGAGGAATAGAAACTGTAGTATAATATACACAAAGTTTCTCTTCATTAGACGACCAAACCAATGAAGTATTAAGGACACAGCCTTGTGTTTGATTGAACGTAGGTTTAGTAACGCGCATGCGCTAAGCTCGTGTCTCTGCGTAGCAACAAGTGGTCGCAGTATGTACTTAAATGACAAAAAAATAACTCTGTTTACCAGATATTAATTGGAGTATTGTTAAGACTGTACTATGGGTTATCATTCAAAGTGTGGAAAGGTATGTAACAACAGATGTACCATTATCCTCACATTTTACTTGCGACTATTAACAATGTATATAATACATGTTGAAAAAGAGTGTGTCTAGGGTTTCTTGCTTCTTGTTCTTCTCCACAAGATCTTCGTATTGGAACAGGCTACTAGCTTCATAACTGACTTAATCTGACTGGTACCAATGTTAAAAATACCTGTAGATACTTGGTTTCATTAAAATAAATGATTTTAAATTTCAAAGTTATTAAAACGATATCTTTGCTTATCAGCTTCGAAGTGCAGGGTGGTTGAGCTAGTGGTCGGTTAGTTATTTAATTAGGACCATAATATACGTATTTATTTTTCATGTTTACTGATATATTCACTACCATTAGAGCCATGACTTTGTTTGTTGATGATAAGAGATCTTTCTATCAAATGCATCTCTTACCCTGTTTTATTCCTAAGCATATATTTTGAATTATCATAATCTTCTATGTAAAGCGTACGCATACCCAAAAGCGGAGCTGTGTTTACCTCTAATTTAGATGCGTTCAAGTTGAACAAATTAAATTGACTTTATTTAGTGCTATATACCTATATGTAGTTGTTAAGCTTCTAAATAAACATTTCTTTCTGTTTGTCATTGAAATACGTTGATGTTGAAAAAATAAAATGTAGAGGGTTTCTTCGTCGCAGGTCGAGTTCCAGCGTTTCGTCTATTTTCTTTGTACAGTTCTTTAGTTAATTGCTAATTTGGATTTTGTTAACTTTGACTTAAGAAGTTTAAAGTACTTAGAAGAAGTTTTTGTTTTATACTGATTTAGCAACTTTGAATAGTTTTAATTTTTTTTTAATCCTACAGTAAAAATTTAAAAGGACCCCATTTTTGCAATTTTTTCCATTTAAACATAGATTCCCACAATTTGCAAAAATTGCAATTTTATTTAATTTAAGCAGCTACCTTGGGAATTACAGTAAGAAGCCAGTCTGGAAGACTAGATTTGGTAAATATTAACTAAATAAATAAAACGTATTTGATCCCTAGACACTTTTGATGGGTAGCACATTTGTAAGTATATATTGTGTTGTGTAAATTTATTTATTTGTTACGATTTAACGCTTTAACTACTTTGAGCTGAGAGCTCGGAGAAAAAAAACTGTTAACGAATAAGTTTTGTTAGTATTATCTTTTATATAATAAATCTTTACGTACCTCTATATGCACGAAAACATTAGAAACTAGAGTTGATAACGTTTAGGTATTAACATTCGCGTCACGACTGAAGCTGGAATCGATTCAGAAACCTCTTACGCTACGAAGGAGTATGTGAAGTGTCTAATGAGGAGCGTGCATTGTGTTTCCTAGACAAGGGTAATTGGAAAATTCTACATCATTACACCAGTTCATCTTATAGTCATTTTGATTTGATATTATTATAGAAAAACTTATCTCTACTAACATGAATTGTTACGTTTTCAGATCACTACGACTGACTAAAGCTTTGATGAATTGGAATAGAGTGGAATTGACGTTCGAGAAAGCCGTACTATTTTGATTACTGGTAAAATGGGAATTAAAAGCATGTTTTGGAGAGATTCTGTGCTGACTAAGACGATAGTCAGCTAGTATATGTTTCCTTAAATATTGTTAACATGGTGTAGGTGTTCACTATTCATTGAAAACTTCTAAAACAGCAGTTACGCTGACTTCATATCTACATACATATGGTACATATACTATATTTATGTATATTTCACTCTAGGTGGTAGTATATGTAATATCAGAGCTACTTCTTCAGAAGTAGCACAGCCTGAGTTAGCGATCGATCTAACAACACATAACCCTCGTTCTTGCTTACTCGAGTGAAAATATTGTAATATTGCTACATATTTTGTGTCTAGCACAACCGTAGGAATAGACCACTGGAAAAAATACGGAAGCAATTTATTTAGTTATCTTCTTTCAGCCTTCGTAAACTTTAGTTTGATAGTTTCGTGTGTTTCTTCCGTTACCAAAGCATGCGAGGTCGCCATAATAATTTTATAGCGAAATCTTATTTATGACAGTTTATTCCCGAACATTCCAAATTTTATTAGTTTTGCTGCAGGTGGCTCAATAACCACATTTTCGTTTCACATCAAAGGTAATTCCGATACATTTAAAACTTGTATTGGCACTATCATTTATTACATTTTTTTAATCAAAATAGTTAAATATATGGTATATATGTATATAATTCATGCAACTATAATTGGAAAATTTACTAAATCGCATAAATTATTTTATATAGCCCTTGTAAGAAGCTACTGAAAATATGTAATTGAATGCCATGTCAGGAGTTTATCTCAGCTCTTACAATTTTATTTGAATTCAAGATTGAACGTGGTATGTCTGAATCCAGACTGCCTCAGGCACTTGCGACTGGAATTTACATAACAAATGAGACGACTTACAAAAAGCGGACAAGTAAAAGTAACAATCCACCCTACCTGTTCGGTACAGATTAAATAATATTGATAGAAGCAACATATCCTAGGAATACTCAGTCTAAGTAAGTAATCAGAAGGGATCAATTTTATTACGTATTCACGCTTTAATTACTCTACATTCAGGCAAGTGAAATAAAAAACTAAAAAAGTACTAAAAAGTAGGTTGCAGTTAAAATGGCAATAGTTATACGTTATATCTTTTTAAAAATGTACACAACTCTATAAAATGAGCATAAATGGCACGATTCCAATCCAATTCAATTACTTCAACTATAATGTCACTGCTGTTCTTATTTATTGATAAATAAGAACAGCAGTGACATTATAGTACAAACAGACATAATAAAATGAAATATAAGAGGATATATATAGGATACTGATCAGGTTAGCCAGAAAATAGACCTAGCCCCGCACCTTAGCGCAGCTTTTTAAGGCCTCCTACGATGATGACGATGATGTGTGACGTCACTTGTGTTTTCGTCTACCGTCACATAATACTATTTATATTTAATTAACTATGAACGCTTGCGTATAATTATAAATGGATAGTACTGACGTATAATTGCTAATATTGGACAATTTCCAATCTCCTAGCAGCTATTCACATTCCTATCCAATTAACCTGAATCCAATAATCTCAATCAAACAACTTCAATCTGAATTCGTAATGTGCTCGGATATCTTCAATGATGGCATTTTTAAAAACAAACACTGCCTTTTTAAATGTCAAAGAAAATGTCGCAACAAAGCATCAAGCAAACATCCTATTTGAAAAAACAATGTTAATTCTCCTAATATTCTTTTTCAGTTACTACCTAGGGAAGGGAAGTTAAAAACAAATAGGCGGTGAGCAATAAGCCGCCTCGGTAATTTAAATTTTATGTATTTTTAAAAATTTTCTTACATATTTCGCTTTGAATAAATTGAATAAATAATGGGTGTCGTCCAAAACATTATGGTGAAAATATGTAGAGAGAGTACAGACTGTAGTCGATAAGTGACAAAAAGAATAGGCCTCCCGCGTTTTATTAAATCTACGGGCTCGGTTTTAATGGTTTACGGCACTTAGTGAAACCGCGTGTGTGCGTTTGTTAATACGTACTCTACACTGAACAATCTTGATCAGTAGCCTAAGCGTGCCTTTATTTAATTAAAGTAAATAACTAGAGGTATGCGAAGAGAATAAAAAGACTGAACACGCTAGTTTATTTGTACATCTATGTAAATATGAAAGACATAACATAAACATATAACACTAGTACTTGCATCATTTAACAATGTTACATAAAATGTGGTAATTTAAATTGAACATTAAATTAGAACAATGTTCCCTGCCTTAAGTAGTTGTAGGTAATTTTGACACATGTTTTCTATCACATCATCAGCATCATCATCATCATCAGCCTATCGCAGTCCACTGCTGGACATAGGCCTCTCCCATTGCACGCCACTTTGATCGCCAGCCATCCTGCGCAAATAGTCACTCCACCTAGCCTGTAGGCGTCCTACTCTACGTTTGCCGAAACGCGGTCTCTACTTAAAAACGCGTTTTCCCCAACGGTTATATTCTGCGGCTAATATTCAGCCTGCTGATCCGGTGGACTATATCGATTACTCTGGTTTTCTGCCGGATCTTAAAGAACCTTAAAAAAACACCGAGCATAGCCCTTTCCATAGCACGCTAAGTAACTTTGAGCTTGTGGACCAGCCTTCTATCACCATATGGCGTCAAAGAAATGGCAATTAACAAGCAAACACAAAAATATGTAAATACAACTTAAATAGTCAAATGTAATTTGTAATCATACATTGTAAACTAGAACTAGTAAAAAAACCTGACTCGAACGAAATTAGTTATTTTATAATTTCTTGTAAAAGCAAGTCGTTCTAGAGGTACCTATCCCTAATATTAAAAAAATTCACTTCAGCAGCTTCTCCTGTCTTTTTTAAATTAAATCTTTTTTTATCATTTTCCATTTTCGTGACCTGATAGTATTTTTTGGTTCCTAATATTATTGTTTTATTTTCTCCTTTAAATAAAAATAATAAAAAGTTTGTAGAGGAAATAATTATAAGTTATAAGTAAGCACTATTTTACAAAATATTACCAAAAGTAACAAACTCTTTGGTCGCACTATGACACGTGTATAAATTACGTGCACGTGCGTGGCGGCGGGAAAGCAAATGACATAGACCGACTTCTGACTTGAAACCTTCGATACACATGATTTTATACTTCATTTGATAAAAAAATAGTTCCATAAACGTCTACACGCTAAAATAATATTATTAATATAAAAAATCAAATGAAAATTTGGTAGGGTGCAGACCTACCAAAACAAAAGGCAATGAATGTTTCCATTCAAAGATATACCGACAAAAGTAAAGAAGGACAGAGGTCCAGGGAAAAAGATGATTGCCTCATTCCTTGAACGGGTTATTTCGCAACAACCATTCTTGAAGATATAAGGTTTCTTACTGCCGATTGCTATGTCATTGTTTACTAGTTGTCTTGGAAAATATTATACAGCAGCGCCCAAGAGATGTATGATCCTCCTCCACGACAACGCTCCATCTCACTCCGCCAGACGGACTATCCAATATTTCTTTATCGAATCGGTGTGTCGATCGGTGTGGAGTTAGTGAGTTATCCTTCTAACAGTCCCGACCTGGCACCTTGTGACTTATTTAAGTAAAGTAAGGGAGTCCCTAAGAAGAGTGGGCTCACTGTTTCAGTCAATTGTTTCATCGCATGGGACCATGCTTAGAAAGGAACGGATACGAAGTAGTATCAGTATCAATAAAAATATTAAAAAGCAATAAACATATTAACAGGCTTATGGATCTTTCCGTTTTTTACGTTCGTATATGTATAAACTAAAACTTAAACATATAATGGTATATCTGATATTGCATCTTACAAAGTTTAGTACTTAAACGCTATAGAACAAGTTGAACTTGTTCCGTCAGAAGTTTTTGATGTTCAAACTCACATTATCCCTAAACTCTTAAAATTAATAATACAATGCTTGGGAGTGCTTCACTTACTGCATAATAAATTTGCATACATTTAAATAACTACAGTTTTCCTAACAAAGTTGTTTAAACGTTTCACTTGCAGAAGTACATTTCCAAGTAAAATTATTTTGGCTCCTGCCCGAGGCTTTTGGGCTGCTTTTGACTATACATATGTATGTGTACTTTCTTGTTATTAACAAAGTGAATTTATATATATTCGTATTATATTAAATTTACATGAAATAAGTGACTGCACTCATAAAAATATTAATTGTAATGAGTAATGTACTAAGTGAGACAAACAATCAAATTATTATTGTTACTATCGTAAGACGTATCTTGTCTTACGATAGTAACAATAATAATTTACTACTTTAAGATTGATTATAAAAATGCCGTGTGGCTACTCATATTCGATGTGTAGAGTAAGGTCCAAGGGTCCAATGCCAGTATGTAAAATGTGCCCGAACGACGGCAATAGGCCTGCCACCTAGGTAGTGTTTGAGTCACCTTTGCCTACCCCTACTGGGACATAGACGTGCGTGGATTGTGATTCAAATTTACTAGAGAGTTTTAAGTTAGAAAAATCTATGGAAATTATGCTACAAATACACACACTAGACCAACGAACTTTTAGAATCTGAGTATTGTCCCCTTTTTGTGCTCAACGTAGATGACTGCCTATTCGTTAACGCCAAAAATCTGTGCAGTCACTACCCTTTTTAACTACGTTCAATTCCCCTACTTATTTAACATCAAAGTTCAACTCTTATGCAATAAACATGACAAGAACATTCGGTCGTTAAGCAACTTCCTTCAACTTTTTCCCTTGCACACCACCGGTTTTGTATGTTCTTCTTTCCTTGTTCAATCTATTCATCTATGGAATGCGCTTCCTCTCGAAGTCAGGATTGCCACCATTCATCAATCAATACATTTATAGTCATCATTTTTGCAAGGTTTAAATTTGATTCATGTATGTATGTTTATTTCTATAAATATTAGTATTTTTGTATTACACACTAAAATTTGAATCTGTATTACATTTATTTCACGATATAATAATACTTAATTACATATAAAAAAAAACTCTGCATTACGCAAAAGTTGATTCGAAAAGAATGTCTTTGGCATGAAGCCCGCCAATGCACCAAATGTGCATACAGTTTAAAATATGTTAATAAAATTACAGAGTTTATGAATTATCTTTTCATTTTTGAGGGTAGTATCTATCTTTACATACGTTGAACATAACTGTACATTAAACATATATACTGAATCAAAATCTGTCTTGACTTGACTGGTCACACTGCACGAAATCGTCAGTAAACCTCAAAGTTCTTTAAGCCGAGTGAAAAGGTTTTATACAGGTGCCTTTGCTTACGAGTGAGAACTGTTACTCGTAAGCAAAGGCACGTAACTATTAATGTTACTGCACTGTCGCATTGGGAATCCCTGTAATGACTGAGGTATGTCAATTACATAAAAAAAAAAACAGTAAAAACTGTGACTTGTTTGATAACTGTATTTAGTTTCGATCTTAAATTAGCTGTATCTTTACCACGGTGTTTGAACTGCAGTTACCACATCCAAGAACAGCCAGATATACCCATAAATAAATTATTCTGCTTCTACTAGTATATTTTTTGTAATTTACCCTCTTCTTTTATTTAATGCCTACATGATATGTTGGTGCCTTCATAAACCCAAAACTATAGTGACAGTAATAATAATAAAGATAATTATAATACAAATGTTTATTTTCAGAGGCGAGGTGAAATGACTCATTCATAATGACTTACACAATCATTCACATCAACACCACATTCAATGCTATGTTGGCTTTGGTATTAATAGATTTTGAAAGCTGTTTTATTCGTATTAGTGCTTAGCGAGAATTCAGACGTGTGCACGTGAGCCCAAAGTTCGCCCATCAATACGAAACTACTCAACGATTAATGTTCTACAAATTACCAAACCATTTATGCTAGAAAGAACGATTCTCTCAATTCGGTCCTCTTACAACGAAGTTCGAGGTCACTGTGACCTTTGGAATAAGACCCTACAGGCCACAGAAACTCATTTATTACTGTATTATAGATGTCTAGCATGTTTATTGGTTCTTACTAATGGAATCTATAGTGCTGGATTTATGGTGATGAATCAAATCATGGTTGCCAACATTAATTATTTTTTATGCTGTCCTATTTTTATAGGAATAAGAATTTTCTGTCTACTATTAGGTACTTCTATTTATCAATTATGAAAATTCGTTTTATTTAATAATGTAAATTTTGTATTTGTCAAGGTAATAACCTAATACGAGGTGTTTTTGTTTTTTTGGTACGTACGTATGTACTAAATGTTATCTACTTACCTAGCGAATAATAAAGTTATAAAATAATTTGAATTCACTGGAAATTTAATTTCATTAAAAATAGACGAAATTTAAAATCCACATGAAAATAAAACAGAGAAATATATGCGAATATATAAATAGAACGCATAATCAATTTATCTGAAAAGCTTTGGACAACGAATTGTTCATCAAGTAATTGGTTACGCATGCAATTCCATTTCAAAGTTTTACTTCCAATTACAATCAACTTGAAGTCTTAAATATCGATATTTAGAAAGACCAACTAACGCCATGTTTGTGAGGAATAGAGATCTTCAACGTTCGTAAAGCCTTCGCATAATTTAACTACAATTCACCCATGCCGTCGCTGTCGTTTGAATAGAATAATTTACGTGTTGGTAATTAGCAAATAGTGTTGTTTGTTGGTGATTGTAATCAATACTTGGAGGTATATAAATCACAAAAGGTGATCCCAGCCGTTAGAATACATTATAATAAAAAGAACTTAAATGTCACAATTTTATTCCTCGTCATAACTATTATGTTAATAACTTTTTGTTGGAAATAATACATTCAAACATTGTTATTATATAATTTTGTTATTTTAACTCTTTTTACCGTGGGAGAACTATACTTAGTCACGAAAGGGCCGCAACCGGAGTAATACCACGGCAGTCACTTACCATCAGATGACCCGTTTGTCCTCCATTATCTTAAAAAAAATATATAATAAGGAGATGAATCTCTTTCAAAAGTACTTCCGGTTTCAGTTTTTCTTATTGATCACCTTACAAAACGGTTAACATATATTGCAGATAATAGCATTGTATAGCATTTACACCGAATGTTTCTTATAATCTAAGAAAACAAAGAAAAAAATAATGTTACACACTTATATTATAAAGAACAAAGTTTATGAGGATGGATGTATGTTTGTTAATCTTTCACGCAAAAATTACTGAAGGGATCTGGAAGTACTGATCTAGATTTATTAAAAAAATCTTCAGTAAGAAGTTTACGATGAAACTCTAAATGCTTCAATTCTTCACCTTTAAAGTCAAAATATAGCCTATATTCTCGACAGCTTAGTATCTTGTAAAGGCTCCTTATAGCGAGCGAAGGCGTCCGAGAGGTTGGTTCCGACGAGATACCGCCAATTAAACGGGCTTGTGGCAACATATACCGTTTTTAACTGGCTAGATGCGGAATAATCTAGATGTTTCGAGTGCTTGATATTCGGTTTTAGAAACCGAAGAATTTTTGACTAAAGATCATTTAGACTAAAGATAAAAAGGGAGAAACGGACAGTCAAGGTCTTTGTCAAACAATGATCGTTATAATAATAATTATAATTTATTTATTTGCATGAAATTTGGATAATAAGCATAGGGCACATATCGCTATGAAAATGGGATGCAAATATTAAGCTATGCATGAGTAAAATAAAAACGTAAACAATTCATGACACACTTCATAATATACAGTTACTGTGCATTTCTAAAGTGGAAAAGAATTAACAGAATGAAAGCTCTGTTCAATGAGCCATTTCATTGATTCAACACAAAATGTATGAGGCAAAGCGTTGTTAATAAGTCACAGTACAGTGAGCTAGCTCTAAACATCTCTAAAGTGGGTACATTGCTTCTTATATAAGTTTTATAATTTTCAGCTTATTCATGTTATCGTTAATTTCAAACAGTTCAACGTTACTTAAAGAATTTCACTTCTTCGAAGATGTACATGCTAGAAATAGGTAATAATTTTTAACATTTCATAAGGCAAATACAAATTCATTAACTATTTCGCAAACTATCCATTTGTATGGATATGTTATTTCCATTTGAGATATTCGTCTACTATTATACCCAAAGATATTTGACTATTTATTTGTTTCACTGAATATGACATTAAATGCACGATTATGTGGATGAGAAGAAAGTTCGAAAGTATTAAAATATGTAACACAGTCACAATGCCTATTTTGTAAAATTATTATTATTTTATTAGTTATTTATGGACTCTCTAGCGTGTATATTCAACGCAAAGATTCTGCCAATGTAAAGTATTTCTAGAGAAAAAACAATCTATAAAATATGATCGCCATGTTGGTCGAAAACTGAATATACAAAACCTTGTAAAATTATAAAAAGGTAATTTTCCTGTAAGTAAAACTCTTGTCAATGTCACGCACTGTAACGTGACATTGACAGGACCTGACACTCGCTATATAAAATATTATAGTACTAGCCGTTCCCCACAGTTTCTTTATGTTCTTTATGTTCACTGCTTTATGCACACAGCGTGATGTTTTATTTTATTTCCAATAATTACTTTACCCAATACAAAAATAACCATTCATATTAACGCGTTTAAAGAAACAAATAAAAATCCACTTTTGCTTTCTAAATGTAGAAACTCGTACCTACTCGTAATATAAAAATATATTAAGGTGAAATATAGTGAAAATTGTATAACAGTAAATACTGTTACTTATCTATAATATAGGCCATAGACAAAGAGTAATAAACATTTTAATATTTTCAAAGTCATAATCTATTTCAAACGAGCATCGGCTGGAGAGCGTTCATTCGTGTAATTTTAGGCGGGTATGGGTAGTCAATGACTATAAAACGTAGGGTAGTGAACTGTAAGAATGGATCGTTCAAAACTGGTGCTTAAAACAGGGGTTCAAATGGTATCATTTAGCTAGACATAAATTTTATCATCTTTTCCTGAAACAACTCCAGTATCTAAATATAAATTATTGCCACTATTACTTTTAAACAAGCGTGTGTTAGTCTGTGGTTAGTGGCTAGACACGTTGGAATTGTCTCTGGCGAATTCTACATTAGGTTAAGTAAATAAGTGATTTATTAAAAATAAAAATAATAGTATGCATATAATTATAATAATAGTTAGTTTATAAAAGTGATGTGGTTTCATTGCTTTCTGAATTTGTTGATTTCTTTACGAACATACTAATTAAAACTATTGAATTTTTATTGAAAATTCTAGATTCATCTCCTTCTAATTCTGTTTCTCCTCTAAAGAGAAGTGTCCCTGCCTGTCTCGAAGTTTTAAGTTTCAAGCATATATTCATTACAGTATTACTAAAAGCTTTTAAGGATATTAAGAAAAAAAACTGAGGATCTTAGGGAATGTCAATGAAAACTTGTCATTGTTATTGAAACTACCGCTCCCTACCTAGCGTTAATATGAATGTAGATCAATGTCTATCTTTGATCTCATGAAAAATAGTAGAATCGTTCCTCTTTTTAAATCCGGAGACAGTAAAGTTTCAAATAATTATAGGTTTGTTTCAGTCCTACTCGTATTTAGCAAGGTTTTTAAAAAGTCATGCTTAATTAAATGTTACTTCATTTTAACACAAACAAAATCCTACACAATTAAAAACACGGTTTCACTTAAGGGCGTTGTACCTAACTGAAGATGGTGTTACAACATATTTTTGGCATATTTGAGGAAGTTCATAATGTCCTTGGTATCTTTTGCGAACTTTTAAAAGCATTTGATTGCGTAAGTTACGAAACACTGCTGCTGAAATTTAAGTATTACAATCTTTGTAAATAGGCTCCCTCTTTAATTAAATATTATTTTAGTGATAAATAACAGCAGGTTTAAATAAATGGTGTCAATTCCTTAGGATCAAAGTTGAAAAGGGCGTGCCGCACTGATCAATCTTGCCCCATTTCTCTTTCTTATCTATATTAATGATCTTCCCCATTCACTAGATAGTCAACCCAATACTTTATATTTAATGACTGATTGCGGATAGCTCCGATAATGTGAATGATATTGTAAATCGAATACATAATTGGTTCACTGCTAATAATTTAGTGCTAAACAGGAGGAAACAGAATGTATAAAAGCTAGACTTTACGAAAAACTGTTTTTTTAGGTATCGTGCTACAATTAATACACAATTATTATTATTTACAATTCTTGGATTACAATGGGGCCCCAAATTTAACTTCTCTATCAAAGCGGTTAAGTTCTGCAGCGTAAACTGTAAATAAGGCTCGCCGTTAACAGTCATAGATATTGCATGACTACTTTACTTCAATTACTTCCAGACAGCATGACACATGCTTTACAGTATTTAACTTTGGAGAAGTTCTGCAGGAATAGAATCTAAATTTATTACTGCTCAAAAAAGCTATCAGAGCCATCTACGGAGTCCTTAGGGACCCGTTTAAGGAAATTACCATCCTTACGGTGCCTTGTCACGAAAACAAAATGTACTATATTTTTTACGCATTTTATTATATTTTTAACATGACAAATTTAATTATATTTTACCAAAATTTAGGTGGCAAGGTAAAACTAATACATTTTATAGAAATGTCCTATCTTGTAATCAAGACAATATCTGTTTTACCGATACATGGTTGTTGCCTGGTATATATGTTTCTGAATTAATTGATAAGCGATTTGTAATATATAGTGGATACATACTACAAATCCAATAATTGAGGGTCATAGTTCGTTTATTGCTGTTATTTCACTCAAAATCCATCTCAATATGATATTGAAATTAAATTTTTGGAACGCGATTCAGATACTTGCTTAAAGATCCAGTCCAATCCAAATCGTTTTATCGGCGACTTCAATATTAGAAAAGTCTCATGAATTTTCTTCTTTTATTCTTTTTAATATATTTATTAATGATGTTTCCTTTGCTGCTTTCCTATAAAAGCTCTAAATTTATTTTATATGAAAATATATAATGTAATAAAGTCCGTAGACGATTGTAAGCAGTTACAGAGTGGTTTAGATGATTTATATGCTATTTAAAAGCAAAATGTTGTGTCCAAATACTAAAAAACTGGTCATATCGATCTCACTTTAAAAAAAAAGAAGTATTATTTATAACTACAGCATAAATAATCAAATATTGGAAATAATATTTATTGTTAAAGACTTTATATTTATTTAGATTTAGAGTTACTATTTAGCACCCATATTATCGAAGTTGTTAATAAAGCATACGTACGTTGGGATTTATACTTAGAGTAAGAAAGGATTTTAGAATGTCTGGATGCCGCCTTATTGTAAGGTTACCCGTACGGGTAATGCTATGAGGGGTCCGGATGTCTTGATAAAGCTGTTCCCGGATTCCTCCTACTTTAAACGCAGCGTAGCACGCCGTGTGGTTTTAGTCGGTTAGATTCCGACACACCGTCCCACCGAAAACCCCAGTTGGATGACGACCCGAGGGAGTTTCCAAACGACAAAAAGAAAAAGGGAGGGATTTTAGAAAGGCATGTATTCATCAACTTCTTTAAAATTGTTTTGTTAGATGAACTTTAGCATTTTTTTTTTATATTAACCTACCATAGTAACTCCACTAGTCTAGTCAATGCAGCATGGTGACCCACACTATGGCGGCCTGGTGGCCACGTGCGCTGGTAGAGAATTCCAGGCTTTTACCGATCGGCACAGGAAAGAACAGCCAAACCGTTTAGTTCGGGTACGTATATTTTCGACGCTCAAACGGTGACTCCTCAGGCCAGCACGTGTAGTCCTGTAGAAGAAGGGAGAAGGTGGGACCAATTGGAAGAGCTCATCAGAACACTCCCCGTGATGTAGGCGATAGAGGACTGCCATAGAGGCGACATCTCTTCGCAACTGCAGAGGCTCAAGAGACTGGGTGATCTCAGGACAGTCGATAATGCGGACTGCGCACCGCTGCAACCGATCGAGAGCGTCAAGCAAATACTGCGCATAGCCGTCCCAGAGATGAGAGCAGTACTCCACGCAGGAGCGAACCTGGGTTTTGTACAAAAGACACAGTTGCTCGGGCGAGAAGAACCGTCTCACCTTGTTCAAAACGCCGAGCTTTCGCGAGGCCGCCTTAGTGACACTCTCGATGTAATCGCGCGGATTGAGATCCCGGCAAATATCCATACCCAGACTACCCAAGAAAGAGCATGGCCGGCCGAACCGTCTCGAGGTGTTGGTGTACGGCGCTGAGGTTTGCATGGAGTCCACGTATGTTAGTGAACTCCACCTCAAAAAGCGGGTTGGTGGGAGAGGAGGATGCCGCTGTAAGACCACTTTTCTTTTTTTGTGCTGCCATGATAGAAGAGGAAGGGGGCGTAAAAGGCATGACAGTCATCGTGGCAATGTAAACTGAGACTAAAAATGCTGTGTCATCATCATGTATCGGTGAAGCATGACGGTGACCGAACCGGGTCGCCGGGTCCCACCATCCGGTCACCAACCGGCACGACGAGCCACTCCGTGGATTATGCGCGACCTGACGGGGCAGCCTCCCAGGGTGGTTAGCCGTGGTTGGGCCCCTCTCTATGCCGCGGGCGGCCAGCGGCACCACGGTTTCTACGGGTCTCCCTGGCCGACGGTTCGATCCACGCCACCCTTACAATGACTCTACAGCACTCCACTGCTCACACACATACCACGATAACTGTCACCCCTGCATCGATGGGCTCTGTAATCTAATATCCTTAGTATAATGTCTACATCGAATCTCTATAATGAGTAGAGAATAAACTTTATGAGTATCTAGTTCGCCCTTCTAACTATAGTAACAAAACTGCACATATACTAACCACTGATGCCACTTGCCGACCGTAGAGTGTTAAGTAGTAAATTTCAGCCACCCATGGTAAGAACCAATTACGGGTCTAATTTATTAGCGCATGTCTTAATATATATAACATAAAATTTTCTGACATCGACATATTAAACTTCCCCATTAGATTTTAAAAATACACATAATAAATCCTTCAACACGAATTATTCCTTCTCTCTCGTGCTAATAGTAACGGCAATTATTTTTAGTAAAATCATAGTTTTAAGTTTTATATAATTTTAGCTAATACTGGAAGCTTTACTGGATTGTGTAAAACCAAAAATATTGTAAACTATTATTGTTATTGTTTGTTGCTATTGTTGTTAATAAAATAAAAAGAAATTTATGTTAAAAAAAATGCAGCTTAATACAAATGTTGCAAAAGACACAATTACGTTTACTATAGAGTAAATGAATAATTAGCTGATAGAAATGCTTGACACTATAAATCTATAGTATCTCCTAAGGTTTTGTGTAGAGTTTTATTAGAATTTATTTAATCTGACCTGTTTCAAGAGATTGTTATTTTTGTATTACGATTATTAGTTTTTAATATTATCTGTTTGAACTATGTTGATTTTGACATTGTAATTATGACAGAAAATATTTATGTTCTTATTCAGAATATTTTGAAAGCTATTTTAAAGACTATTTGTGTCGAAATTGTATTTGATTTTTGTGATGTTTGGAAGTTCTGAGTATGCCATGCTAGCCTAGATGTCCTGCCGATGATGGCGTATGTGTTGGGTCATTCAGTACCCTTCGATATGGTTGAGTTGCATGTGCGTCATGCTCTGTGAACAAATGCCGTCGGTCGGGGTTGGTCATCTCCTCTAATTACATGTACATAGTTCTCGCATATTTCTTGGGCTTATAAAAAAAGTAACCAGAGAGATTTACAAAATGTTGAAAAAGAGTGTCCATGGAGTTTCTTGCTTGTTTTTCTCCATAGTATCTTCGTAATGGATCTTATAAGAAATTAGCTTCACGACTGACTTACCGTCATTGACTCCTACTACTTCTAA
The DNA here is from genome assembly GCA_947561695.1 of Tyria jacobaeae. Lineage (NCBI taxonomy): Eukaryota > Metazoa > Arthropoda > Insecta > Lepidoptera > Erebidae > Tyria > Tyria jacobaeae. Next base: position 13,813,660 of record OX387224.1, on the reverse strand, counting down.
TTAAGAGCTACACTCTTATCGGTGGAATCCTGACAAATCAAAAATACCTATGATTGACTTAGCGCCAAGGAGAGAGAGACATTACAAGGAAAAGAAGCCATGGAATGTCTACTTCTATTACCATCTAAGCGAAATAACTGTAAAATACTAATCATGATACCTTTAATAATATTATATACTACACACGTTTACACAAACAATGGAAACTTTAACAAAGACAACACCCTACTATGTAAAGTTATTCATATAACGCAAGTTTCCAGGTTCAAACGTGCAAAGATTAGTTAGTTAACTTTGGCCCTTAACTGAGTTATTCACACTTGATCTTGTTTGTGTTCCACATCGTTCTGGAGACATGCCTTCCGGGGAAGGAAGTTAGGAATTCATCCAACTTTATCCCAATTGATTAAAAAGTAAGCTAAGAAATACATTGGTACACAAATATGATTTTTGTTGAGATTCGTCAAAGGGTAAAAAGTGATTCTGATTACTTGATGAAATGTCTATTCAGCTTTAGAGCGAGTTTAACTTAGAAATAAATGCATTGAAGAGTACCAAAAATTGAATGCTTCGTATTTTCGTATTGCTAATAAGAATCTACGAGTTACAAATGGTGAGTTTATAAACTTTTATCATTCAAAAGTATCACAGATTTAAGATACAAACAAAATCAAGACCGCATTAATGTCAAAGGTATTGAACGCGTTCCAAAATACCCTACAATCATATTTACAAAATATTGTTTTGAAAAAGAAGAAAAGTTTCTATTTACAGACTACTTTCAATATAATTATTTATCCAATAGGAAAATGTACAACTCATACTACTATTAGCCAGAGGGAAAATGGAAATCCCATCACGCGTGTCAATTCAAGGACGGGCTCATCCGCCATTACACTACCCCTATCTCCCCTATTTCCTACTTTTATAGACCATGTCACCGCACTATTATTTCCGCTATCTTTACGATGAATATATAGGTAGAGATTGATGTAACCCAACTAATTGTGTGTTAAGTATCTTCGATTTTTAGCTCACTCTGCTTAGTTGTTTAATCAGAAATGTATTGAGAGGTTTACTATTAATTATTCTTATTTATTAGATTTACTTTTATTGATTTTACATTGGTATTGCATTTATTTGCAGAAATATAATATTATGCACCTAAGTATTGACATTTCAGATTTGATGAATTAGAAGGCATGTTTCTGTAATATTGTAACGCAAAAACTTTAGTCGCTTAAAATCCTACCTTTCGAGTATTTCTTTAAGCGTTTAACTAAGACTAAATAAAAATTAAATTATGAAACAAAGTGTGTGTAACTCATTTCATGTTTTTAAACTTTATACATACATGTTATAAAAATATTAATTAAATAGCATATACGAAGCAATTTAAATTATTAAGTTAGATGACATGTGCTCGGTGCATTTCAGTCTCTAAATTTACATATATTTGAAGTAAATCAGAAAGAAATAAAATATACTTATACAAAATCAGCTAATACTTTCTTTATCTTATTACGTTAAAGCCATTAAACCCTGTATAATATTACTATGATGTACAGTCTAGTCGCGTCGACCTATAAATTGACCAACATATTTATTTATAAACGCAGCCGACAAAACTATATCATATATTATTTATTATACAATAGTGGGATAGTTAAAAAACTAGGTTGGAGTTCATAGACAAAATAGAAATGTTGAAAGGTAAGGTATTTGGCGTAAGGTCATAAAATACAATATTTGTATTGATTCCAGATTTACTTTAGAATCAGTTCATTTATTGAACTTGAATGACAATTTATAGTCTGCAGGTTGTTGTGCATATATATTTAAACAGCAATCAATGTAAAGTACTAACAGTGTTTAACGTTAATTACTGTAATAAGTATTTATTATGATATGACGATGATAATAATATGTTTAAAGTTAAATTTATAAATTACTATTATTACCCATCTATTCGAGCTCGAGAGACAAATTTGTATTGTTCAGTGAATCCACTTCTTGTAAAAAGAACTTTAATGATTTTTATGTTCTCATCTTCTTTTCCATCTCCCCATCCCCCCATCTCTTATCACCCTCAAAATTGGGCAGCACACTTACGACTTGTGTTGCAGGTTTCCATGGACGGCAGTTGTTACTTAGCATCTGCTGACCCGTATGTATCAATATAAAAAGCAAAATTAAATTTACAAAAAAATCCATGACCGTTAAAAAGTGATTGAAAAAGGATAAAATCTATTTAAGAACCCTCACTAATCAACCACAAACGGCATCAAAATCGGACTAGTAGTTATGGTTTTGCAAAAACCAGTGTTTATTGCAGAGCCCCCTGGTGAGTTGTCACCGTAACACCTATTTAAAAATATGCACCAATCAAACACGAACCCGTTACTGAAAACTGTATCAAAATTGGACTAGTAGTTTTGGATTAAAATGGTAACATGGATTTGCACAAACAAACATTCTCTCACCACAAATGCATATACCGTCTCCTTAAAAAAATAAACCTTCTTTAAAAAAATAATTACTATTACGAGTAATACTACAAATAAGTACCAAAAAACAAGCCAAAATTATACACAAAAACTTTTTAAATTGGTAATAATCATGACGTTACTGCACATATGTCACTAAAGCGATATCCTCCTTGACGTTGGCAAAATCATCGGTAAACGATGGAGAAATTGCAACAAAAAAAGACGATATCCTGCCATAGACAAGGGGGATTTTACCAAATAACATTCGTCGTTGACACATCCCGCGTAAAATTACATTGACAGCTCGCATTCGCGAGTGAGATATGACAGCCATTTTGTTTTATTGCTAGAATGACTCTCGTTCGACAATACTTTTTATGAAATTGTTTTATATTTTAAAAAATATATTCGATTGCAATGCTTCTAAATCAGTAGCTTTTTAGGTTTTAAATCACTAACTATAACGGATGTTTTAAGCTGGCTATTATAAATTAAAAAAATTGCATGGATTTGTGTTAACCAATCACAATAGAATGCCTGATTAGGATTTAATTTTAGCACAGAGATTGATTATAATTTGGAATAGCACTTAGACAACTTTTTATCCCGAACGTATGTACCTACGTGTACGCTTAAAAGTTAAACCAATATCCCATTACATATATATGTATGTCTAAAATTATCTAAGATGTCTATTTTCTCTTGAAGTTTAAAAAGGTTACTATTAGACCATTAATACCAAAATGTAACGTATGTAGAACATGACTCGAATATTTTCTGTTTTTTTTTCTACTTGATGGTAAAGTTACCATATAGCAATGATATCACTCTGCATAAGTTTGATACATTTGGTCAAGGTCGCCAAGAAAAGATTTTGTCAATTTAGTCGCACAGTTGGTTTTTCTTACGAGTAACAAAAACGATGCAATTGTCACTTTTCTAGAATAGAATAGAATAGAATAGAAAACTCTTTATTTGTACACCGTTTTACATATTTACAAGAAAGTATATAAGATAACTATTATATAATGTAATGTACAAAGGGCGGCCTTATTGCCAAAAGCAATCTCTTCCAGGCAACCTTAGGATGGATCAAAATGTTTCGGAGAGACAGTAGCAGTTGACGGTGCAATTATTTAAAGAATTATTTAAGTTGTTTTGAATATAATCGAGCACATATATATATATATATATCCCCATATATACACTTAAACACACATACATACATACAATATATATATATATACTATTATAAATACACATACATATACAAACACACATACATACACATATGTAATATACACTAATTAACACAATCATTTAATTATATCACATATGAAAATGAAAAACCTTTATGTCACACCCTCATTTGCGACTGAATAAGTTATGACGTGATTGAATCACTTACGATCTATAAAATTCTTGAACCATTGTCTTGAAACTATTTACTGTTTTCGCTTTCCTGATATTTATCGGCAACGCATTCCACAAGCGTGCAGCTTCAACGGTAAATGACTGCCCATAGAATTTTGTGGAATGCCGAGGAATCTCCAGTCTCAAATTCTCAGATGACCTTAGACATTTGTCATGTGTGTCATTAAGGAACTTGAATCGTTCTTTGAGGTAGCGGGGGGCTTTAGGATTAAACAAGATGTTGTAAAGGAAAACAAGGATATGAGTATTCCGGCGAGAGCGAATCGGAAGCCACTTGAGCATTTGACGGAATTCAGAGACGTGATCATATTTTCGTAGTCCAAATACAAATCGTATACAAAGATTTTGAAGTCGCTCAAGCCTATCAAGTTGTGCTTCGGTGAGATTCAGATAGCTGACATCGGCATAGTCGAGAATTGGGAGGAGAAGAGCTTGTGCAAGTGCAGCCCTAGTTGCGATCGGTAGAAAGTTACGCAGTCTGCGTAAGGACCCGGCAGAAGCAAATATCTTTCGACTGATTTCCTGTATATGTGTACCCCAAGAAAAAGTATGATCTATGTAGATCCCTAGATTTTTGACAGTAGTACTGATCTCAAGGGCGGTCCCGTTGAATTGAATTTGGGGCAGTTGTGTCCAGTTAACTTTTGAGACCATCCCAGGACTGCCAATAACACATACCTGCGTCTTCACAGGATTAACTTTGAGTCCATAGTTATGACTCCATTCTCCGACACGCAGTAAGTCAGCATTAATAGTGTTAAATGCTACCGGTAACAGGTTAATCGGAGCTTGTGTATATATTTGTAAATCGTCTGCATAAAGATGGTAGGACGAACTTAATTGGCTTGAGATTGAGTTTATAAAAACAGCGAAGAGTAAAGGAGATAGAACGCCACCCTGTGGTACACCAGCAATAATACTGCACCAGGAGGACATCGAGTCTTCAATGCAAATACGTTGCCGGCGACCAGACAGGTAACTATGAAACCAATCAATTGTCCTTGGAGATATGTTAAGAGACCGTAGTATAGCAAGCAGGATGTGAAAATCGACAGTATTGAAAGCGTTGCTAAAATCAAGTAACGTGAGTACTGTCATCATTCCACTGTCCATGCCCAGTCTGATGCTGTCAGTAATGTGTATCAGCGCAGAAGTCGTGCTGTGACCAGGCCGGAAACCGGATTGGAAGGGATTCAGCAAAGAATTTTTGGAAAGGAAATAACTCAGTTGGGAGTGGATGAGGCGTTCGAGCACTTTAGAAAGGAAAGGTAAAATGGATATGGGCCGATAGTCTGAAAATGAAGAGGGCTTACCTTTTTTAGGTAGAGGGATTATTTGAGCATCTTTCCATGCAGATGGAAAAATACCACTTGACACGGAATGATTCAGGATATTGCACAGGATGGGAAGTACTTCATCAAGGATAGGCAGAATCATGTTGCGGCTGATACAATCACTTCCTACAGCATTCGATGAAATCGCCAGAATGGTCTTCCTAACATCACAAGCAAGCAATTGATCAAAGACGAAAGGTGAGTAGTTGGGAACTGAGATAGACGAAATATGTTTGAGAGTATTAGCTTTAGTATTGACTTCAATGTCAGACGAGGTGGAAAAATGTTTATTAAGTGAATCAATATTTAAATTTTTAGGAATAGAGTCTTGACGAGATTTCCCGACTCCCAACGTTCTTAGAAATTTCCAGACTTTTGCTGGATCTCCGTTTTCTACGGAAGAGTGGATATGTTGGCGTTGTGCATTTCTACACATCTTATTGCAGAGATTTCTCAGGTACACATATTTTTCCAAGTTAGCATCCGTTGGTCGACGCTTGTATTTACTTTTCGCTATACATTTCTTGGACATAATCTGACGTATCTCCTCAGTAAGCCACGGAGCCGGTAAATGTTTAATTTTAATGGATCGCAAGGGTGCGTGAACGTTATAGAGTTGTAGTAAATTTTCGTTAAATATTTCGACTTTTTCATTCACACACTGCGAATCTAACAAATCAGACCAGTCGATGTTACGCGCATCCTCATTAAGATTAGCAAGGTTCATTTTACTAAAATTGCGTTGCACAAGAATTCTCGGCTTTGCCTTTGGGGGACGGATAGCGTACGACAGAAATATCAAGTCATGATAAGAGAATGCATCAGCTGGATACTGACCATGACTGATGACGTGATTAGTAGAAGAGACAAGAATAAGGTCAAGAAGAGATGGAGTGCAGTTAGGAAAGTGATGGGTAGCATCAAGTGTTAAAAGTGATAGATTACTGGAATTTACTACTGTGCGCAGCGAAGAAGAGCGATGGTCATTTTTCAATAGGCAAGTATTGAAATCGCCCATTATAATAGTGTGGCTATAAGAGGGAGTTAATTTTTCAAGTAAATTTTCGAAGGAGGAAAAGTAGTTGGTGCGTAATGAGGGCGAATAATAAACTCCCAGCAAAACTTTTGCGTGATTTAGGTCTAATTCTAAGAAGAGATGCTCACCCGCGTCTGATGGTGGGGGCTGTGTGGATACACTTACAATTGTGAAGGGAATATGTTTTCGTAGATATATACCAACACCACCCCCACCACCAATCGCGCGATCATTTCTTACAAGATTGAAATTCGGAAGAGCATATGATAAAGATGGCAAGCATGGTTTAAACCATGTCTCTGAGACTAAAATGGCGTGTATGTTGTTAGAGTTAAAGGTAGCCAGCATATCAGGGAAATGAGCAGGAATACTCTGTGCATTAATATGGACTACATTAAAATTCCGCGGAGCATCAGAAAATTGGTACTGGAGATTCTCTTGGAGTGAGGGCATGCTAACAGAACTATTTGCAGAGTAAAAACTATCATCGTCGCTAATATTCGGGTCGGGCATTATAATCTAATATAACAATAATTGTAAATAAACAAAAATGTAAATATATAAATGTTTAAACAAATTAATTAAATAATAAATAAAAACTATAAAATAGTAACTGATTAATTAAAAAAAAAAAAAAATAATATAAATTACGCATTTCAATCCACCCGCCAGTCTTGTGGTCGACATGTATAATACAGAAATCATAACTTAATTTGAGCAAAACGAAAAATAAAATAAAACAAAACATAAATAACAGAAAAAGAACTAGACTAAATAAGCAAAATATACGTTACAACCACCTGGGTAAACCTCCGTGTAAAAAGACTACGTTCCAGAGTATAAAATTAAATGCGTAACAATAGTGCTTGTCAAATGAGTTGGTCTGGAACTCAGATAAATAGTTGTTCTTTATCTGAGGTCTGGAACGCGATTCTGACAGATAACCAATATGTCATTAGTTTGTTTAGCTGTTTCCGTCAGGTTTAATAAAAAAAAACTAAAATAATTAATTAAATCGGGTAGGACAGTGGTGTCGTTATTATTGTGTGTACAATAATGAAGAGGGTAAATTACAGCTGTTGTTCACACAAGATTCCCCAGACAGTGCAACCCCACAATGAGACACCGCATGTAAACAAGCACAGATATCCACTTATCTCTTGGAGCCGGCAGCCGCTCTCTTCGATTTCGAAGCTGGATTCCTGGTTACAGGGGGTTTCTCAGCAATCACTGGCCTTATTTGGTTGAGATCCACCATACTTGTAATGCGGTAGCGAGAACCGTCAGGGCCTAAAACAAATACAGAACCCTCCCTGGTCCAGCATTTAGTGATGCCGAATTCTTGACGTGCTGCCATGAAGGCCGAGTGTCGCGACCGGGTCAGAAACTCGGAGAGGGTCACACCAGAGCCTTTTAGCTTGGTCTTTGATGCCCAGAGGCCGTCCCGCACCGCTACTGTCCTGAATTCCGCAAGAATGGGTCTTGGTTTATCACCTGTAGATAGTCGACCCATTCTGTGACAGCGGCTTATGTCCTCAACTATGAAAGAATCAAGATCCAACTTACTTTTTGCTACACCTGCCACCACCTGGGATGTATTCTCATCCTTCTTCTCTGCAACACCATGAAGAAGGAGTATTCTACGGCGGCTGCGCGTCTCCATATTGTCTACCTCATTCATAATTACCTCCATCTGACTTTGGAAAGACTTTAACATCCCAAGGATGAGTGTTTTAAACCCAGCGAATTCCTCTGCGAGACCAGTCAGACTGCCAGTATTGGAGGTCTTCTTCATGAGCTCTGCTTCGAAGATCGCCATCCTTTTCTCAAAGCAGTCTTGTAGCTCTTGTATGCTTTTCATGGTGATTGTGATTACTTGTTAATTTGAAATTATTTAAAATTAAGTTATTTATGGATGGATAGCACTAGACCAGCAGGTATTTATTATTCTGAACTTATTACATTAATTAAATTTACTCAAAATATATTTAATGTATTTTTATTTAAAATAATTAATAGGAGCTTTTAAGTTCTGTGTTGACCTTTCAACTACCCACATAGATTTTTTTTCTCTTTTCTATTGTATGTAATGATTTAAGCATAGCATACATACATTTGACGAAATGAATCTAAATGTCATTTTTTAAAACTCTGAAAGGGGCGTCATTTAATAACAAAGATCAATTTTTTATGCTCCACAATTTTCTAAGTGTAAGTTGCGAAAATTGAATTGGAAGAACAATTTTTTTTATTATGCAATTTTTTTATTCGTTCCCGTTTACTTTATTATTGAAACATTACAAAGTCATTTCTCTATCGATAAACAAATAAAGAATCCGGTGACCCATTTACTAGAACATCCAGCAACTTTTGAAATGTAACCTGAATTCCATTCTGGCATGTCACGTAATAAAGTTATCTATAAATGTCAACACTACACTGTGCGAAACGGGACACCCAGAAAATGGATTTGCTCTAACAAATGTAAATTTTATTAGATTATTGAACTTATGGGCACTATGTTGTATATATAATTATAATCTATCAGTCTTATACTAAAATGATAGGGTGGGCGGATTTGTTTCTTTATTTTCTATATTTGAATTTTTGTTTAAACTAGTTTGAAGAATATACTAGAAGAACTACTAGTTTGAGGTATATCCACTCATTCAAAATTATATGAACAAACTTAATATTCGTTCAACAGAAAAGAAATGGTAACAAGGATACTCCGTCTCAACTCTATGTACATACATTAAAATTTTATTTGTCCGATATAACATCACATCTAATCGTTTTTTGAATATTTTTTACATTTGAACTCTGGCTGTACAAGATCTACCTCGTTATAATTCATCAATACTGTTTGAATAAAAAATAATATATTCATTGTACCTACCTACTTATTCACATACCTACTTATTCGCTAAAAGTCAGTAATAAATAATTATAAATACACATTCACTTTTTCTTGTTCATAAATAGATTTGATAATTCTTCTGAAATTCGTAGATTCATTTTGTCTGATATTGGTTTTAAAAAAGACACCTCCACTAAATATGCAGGCAGATGTAGGGCCTAAGATTTAACTACTCTCCGGAGTTGGATAAAGATAAAGATGTTATAGTCTTATAAGAAAAGTTCAGCAGTGGAGTTTCTCCTTGATGCGATAGTTGTGCATTTACCTGGATTCCTATGTTTTATTGTGTGGAATAAATAGAAGTAGATGGACCACTAACACTTTTGAATTTATTGTAGTAACGTTATAAGGAATTCTTTTTTATTCCGAAGTTAGATGACTTGTGTCACATCTTCGGTAAAGAACACAATGTGAAAAACAATTTTCGCTTTAATGTGAGGGGAATGACAAACAACAGTATTTTCGACCCTAATGTATAACAACATAGACACTGACTTGATATTGAATTGAAATTTGTCCTTTTTTATTAAGACTTAAAATAGCAATATTCCTACGACATCCCCACTTATTTCTATATATATATATATATATATATATATGTATACACTTCTTTATATATAAGTATATATACGCTCATGCCCGTATTTCAGACGGCAGTAGGTATATAAAAACGGAGCTAAGCCTTTAACCCAGCTCTATAGGAACTAAAGATGGGAAATCGAGAGTATATTGAAAAAAATATTGCTTATGTGGATAGAATTGGGGAGTGCGAACAGTAGTTCAAGCAAGCCAGGTTGGTATATTTAAAATACAAATTGCCGTTAGGTGCTATCCATCTAATCGAAAAAAAAATCAGTTAAAAAATAATTACAGTCAATTTTTTAACTAGTGCTTACAGAGTTTTAGTGGTAGCTGCTTACAGTACTGGGCAAGAAATAATGCACGACCGACCTCTAGAAAGAGACATTCCCCTAATTTCGGCTTTGTAGAGCATTGTCCCTTGCGCACACTACATGTTACGTTTTATTAGTCGTTCGACAAATGCGGTGTAGTACAGTTGCGTCCAGTTCAGAATATATATAGAGAGTTGTTAACACCCCCAAATTTAAATGATTTAGAATTATAATATGGCACCTTTAGAAATAATAGGAAAGCCTTTACATGGTCAGTCACAATTGTCTACAAAGTATATAAATATTTTTTAACTTAAACCGACAAATTCAAAAATCATGGAGATAAAAACGTATGCAACTATTTTAAGAAGGTATAAGAGCGAGTTGCAAATGCCAGTGGAATTTCAAGAAGAACTTTGAACAATATATTAAAGGAAGTCAGTACTGAAACAGATTCTACTGCAATTAAGTTCAGTACCCTGAAAAACGGTAAACCAAAAAAGCAATTTCGTTTAGATATGGACGATTTTGATTATGATGTTCTGCGAAGAATGGTGTATGATTTTCACTTACGATTTAACTGCCTACAGTAAAATCATTAAAAGCTAAACTATCGGAGGTTATTAATTACAATGGATCTGAAAAGAGTTGAGAAAAATACTTCATAAGATGGAATTTCGATTCACTAAAATGGAATATAATATAAAAGTTCTAATGGAAAAGCACAGATGTATTTACGATGAGTCTCACATTCATACATCACGCGGGAAATGAAAAAGGCTTTGTGCCTGGAGCCTTTTTAATGTATAAATCCACGAACACTATAGGTGATTATCACAATGGAATGACTAAGGATAACTACGAGAAATACCTGGTTAATCAATTAATACCAAACATACCCAGTGATTCTGTTCTAGTGATCGACAACGCACCCTATCACAATAAATACGTTGAAAGACCCCCCAATTCAAACACCATTAAAAAGGAAATTATCAACTGGTTAAACAGGCATGAAATTCCAGTAGACCCAAAATTGAAAAAAACCCAGATTTACGGTATTATATGTCGGCATAAGGAGAGTTATACAAAGTTTTCCGTGGACAAAATACTTGCTAAACATGGGCACACTGTATAGCGATTGCCACCATATCATCCGGATTTTAATCCAATAGAAAATATGTGGTCTCAACTGAAAGGTTGTGTAGCTTCTAGAAATGTGGGTAAATTCATACCCACATTTCACAGTTAAAACAAAAATGTAAACATGATTGGGACTGAAGAGTTAAAAAAGGGTTTGTCAAGTTTGCGATCATGCAATTGCAAAACAATGATATTGACTTCATTGAGAGCACTGATAGTGAATCGAAAGGTTTTGAATTGAGGATTTATAATTGTTTTGTCAGAATGTATCACTTATCTAAATAAATAAATCAAAATAAGCAACTCACAATAATTGTTTTAACAGCTCTTAATAAATACCGGACTGTTAGTATTTCGTTCGAAAGGGACAACGCTCTAGAAAGCCGAAATTAGCCGATTGTCTCTTTCTAAAGGTCGATGTGCATTATTTCTTTCCCAGTACTGTACATACATATTGGCTGGCCGGGTGCTTATGTGTGTTAACATAGCGGAATAAAAAAATATACGATCCTTATAGTGTTGTACATGTTCGGATACAAAATAAGTACTATTCAAAATAAAGTTTATTTAAAAATAATGTAAAAATTCATATTCGAACGACTGTCATTTTGACGACATTTTCTTAATTACGATCTGAACAATCCAAATAATATTTAATGAGCGTTAACGCCTGTTGAAAATCCAATTATTTTCACGCTTATGAAACATTGTAATTAGAAGGCCTATTATACATTTTTGATTTTATATGTAGAATATGATGTTTAAGATGTTTAATGACTTCAAATGGATTTTGATGTCGGATGTCAACCGAGGTTTGTCAATTTAATATTGTTGTGCCTGTTATTTAGGAAATTGTTCTTATGAAATTGTTTACTGTGTATCTTTTGTTTAACATTTTATAAAAGAAGTTAATGTTAGATATACTTTTAGTATGAACCTACGTACAGTACGTAGTTAAATACCTCCATATGTATAAAGCGTGCGTCTATTATCGTATACCTACATTCATAAGTAAATAATTATATTTCATTGCCAAAAATTGCTCTAAGTAAAATGATTCTTACTAAATTTGTTGCGAATGTTTTCTTGTTATTTTATGCTAGCTTCTACTAATTCGCCCGAGGCGCCTTCTGGGTGAAGGGCACTTTTCTTCTTATGTACTTTTCTGTACCCCTGGCCATAGCATGACCATGAAATTTTGCAAACATAAACTAGATAAAACGTGAATACGTTACACAAAAACAAACTGGGAAAAGTAATTAAACATTTATTTTTTATTTTGGGTTTATTTTTTATTTATATTTTGGGTGCACGCATTGCGGGGCCCGCACTGGGTTAAATGATCGATTGGTCAGTGAAAGTAATAAAGTAAAGTAAGGACTACTAAAGGACTTGTTAATACGCTCATCCACAGATTTAACAAAAAATATAAAAACTATGAATAAAACGATTGATAATGGAATTGGTAAGAAAATTAAAGAACACAACACAGCATTTTCTGACTCTGCTTTAGCACAAAATGATCTATGTTTATAACATTCTAAATACGGTTTGAAGTTTTCTGTGTCCACATTTTGTAAAAAAGGTAATGTTCGTTCATAGGTCTGTACAAACATGTAAGATAAGATATTAAGAACTTAATCGTGATTATATGAAAATTTCACATAAGGTGATCATATTAAAACGTTTTGATCAAATAACACATACCGTGGCCATGAGTGGACTGACACGCGTGTATGTCGTTATGTTTGGGATTAAGGGAACGAGTACCAGGAATCGGTCTCAAGAAGTCTTTGCTCATAAACGTTTTTTCTTCCTTCTTTATATTTCAATTCAGATAAGTTGGTCCTCTATCAAAAACAACTTTGAACGGTCACTTTATGATTTTAATACTATATAAAAGTTAAGAGAGAGCTCTGACTACTAATATTATTATATTCGAAGGGATAACCGGCCCTTAGGCTAACAGTTTAAGCGGAAAAACCACTATTGCCAATAAAAGCCAATCATTTTTCAAAATGAGAAAAATGTAAAAAGGGTGAGACCTTCAATGTTTGCAAAAGATCTTTAAAAGATCTTTGGCCCTTTTTGTCACAAATTATATTCTTTTGTTTTAAATTAATGGGGTATTTTTTTTTTCTTAAATGAACTGTTAAGCTTGAGTCTTTTTAAATTCAGTTTTTTAAGCAGACATTGTTCGGAGGTTCTCTCTTCACAGGTCTAAGAAACATCTAGATATTTGTTCTAAGAAACATGTAGCAATTCATTATTTATTTTTAAGAGAGAAAAGTTTCTTTCTTTTGCTTATTTTTTTAAATTTTAAAATTCGTTTATTTCGGTTTCTTTCTTTTTATATTACGTTATATTACTATTTTATTATTATATTGTTTAGTTACTATTTTATATCTCAGTATTCAAATTATTTTTACTCAAATTACATTAAAAAGTATAGATTTGCATCCGACTACGTACTGGTAGCATTTTCGTCTCGCATCTCGTCGTAATTTTGGCATCCATTACTCTTTTTAAAAACAAATAATACACACCTAAACCGCCAAACGCACCCAGCTTTGGCATTGTAAATAAACAGGCCTACGTCATACCTTATGAGTCTTGACCTAGCCGGGCCAACAGCCTGCGGAACTATTTCTGTACGACATTTGTATTTAGTACCAAGAGATGCGGACTAAATGTTTACAAAGGTGATTCGCATAGTTAGTAGCTTACGTATGTGTGGAGAAACGGAATTGATTTCAACGAACTTGTGTTTTTTTATCGACTAGAATAAAAGTCCGAGTCCGTGTGCACCTCATGTACTTTAAAGATCAAAAATAGATAATAAAATAATACTATTTATGTATTAAAGGTGACCGAATACAAGAATTGGAAAAATCGTCCAATCAGTCCAAGTTGTACCCTTTTGTAAGCAAGTCCGACTTGGACTGGGCCTGGTTTATGTGTTATAAAAGCTTGTATTACATGCGTGTAAAATTTTCAACGCTTTTCATGTTTGCAAAGTCAATTAGCACTTTAGGTACTAAGACAATTCTCTTTGAGGACAGAGAGTTTATCGCAGCTAGTAAAAGGGATGCCAAATATGTATATTTTAACTCTTTATTTATAAACGCACTTACGCTTTTATAAGTAGGTTTTTGCCAAACATAATTTAGTCCAACTTACTTAAAAGCCTTGAAGAGATGGGGTTGCCCGATTCTATTTCACAGAATCCCACGGTTAGGAAGTAAATGTTGCCTAAAGTAGACGGAGTGACCTTTAAAAATAGGCGTACGTATGAATAGTAGTTGTGCTATGAATATAAGAATACACGTGTAGAACTACTCAGCAACAACCCGGAGTTTGGAAGTTTGGGGTGTTACATCACCGTGTCTCGAAGAACACGTTAGGCCGTCGGTATCGGTTGTCATGAACACCCATGACAGCCAACAAACACGTTAGGCCGTCGGTATCGGTTGTCATGAACACCCATGACAGCCGATATTGAGTAGTCAGTATCCTCAAATATCCTGACAACTAGTCCAACTATGAATTCCAGTTAGACCTCAGGGCTGCAGTGCAGCCCCTGACTTCACCGCGGTCTTCATGATAAATTGTAAATAGCTGTATTTTTTATACCTTAATTTTAAACTTCTACTTTCCTTCTAATTTAAACCGGATCAATTTTCAATACAACCCATTTAATAAAAAAATATTGAAATCGATTCGCAAAAGTGGTTAAGGTGACGAGCAACAGCACAAAAATCATTCTAATGGAGAACTAACTACAAAAAAGGGCCGTAATAATTAAAATCTTAGCACATACACACATACATTTTGTCAATTAGAATTTATCTCACTAACGTATTATGGGGAAAGCCTATTGCCCTTTAGGAATTAAAGATGGTAAAAAAAAATACTATATTTAAAGGAGGGGCGGGTGGTTAAAGGGGGCGGGAGATCAAGGGAAATCAATGTATGGAAAGGGATATTAATAATACGGATAGATTGAGAAATGTAAGCATAAATAAATTCTTAGTAGGTTTTTCTTTTATGTCATTCTAACGGTGAAAAATATTTTATCATATTTTACTTTAATGTCGGCAATAAATCAACAGCTGTATTTCTCTGTACTTTGTAACGAGGATCACGACAATTTATCATTCACCTCCAGATATTAATCTTCGTTATCGCGATAACCGATCGGCGTTTGAAAATAGTCATATCATGTTGGGAGAGATTTTAAATAAATGAACGCTCTTGCTGTATAGATAATCTTTCGTTGAATACCGTAGACACGTGTGCAATATGATGTCAATGATACTAATTGTCTAATTCGGTAGGGGTCACGGACCTCCCGGCTACAAAATTTTGGAGTAACACTTCCCAATTTATCCGTATAAGCAATATTCCTCAAGTTGACGTCACACCTCCGGCTAACCTTAGTGGGACCAAATCCTTATGTGCAATGGCCTAATTTACCAACACTTCTGCCCTCTTCATGAGCGTATTTATTCATTATTTAAGCTTAAAATAAAAATACACTACAAAATTTAAAGTACAAAGTTTGAATGCAACACAATGCAACTTCCACTCTAACTATATCATTACATGATCCAGAATAGCTCAATTTTAAGTACCCAAAGTAAAACATACCGTATGTTTCTGCAAATAGAACTGAAATTCCATATAGCACGCCTTATCTTTATTATTCTAGCACTTGACGCTCGCACTCAAAGGCGTATGTATCGCAGTGGAAAATTCGTTCCGCATGTTCTATTTTTAAATGCATGCGTATTCCAATACATACATAGACAATAGTAGAGCATCAAAAGTGCCACTGAGTAGTCTAATCTATATTCATATGTTTTGACAGGTTATAATAAAAATATTTTTACATACTAAAACTCGAAGAGGACTGACTATAATATCAGCTAAATGGAATTAATATTTTTAGCATGTATGTATTATACAGAATTGCCAAAATATAGTTGGCGTGATGATTTCGACTCGTACTTTAGGGACTGTATGTGGAAGGATCTGAGGCAGGCCTTTGAACAGGAGTGGGGCAGTAAAGGCTAACCAAAAAAATATATTATAATGTCTAGTTTTATTAGTGGTAATTTACATACATACATATTTACATACCCTCACGGCTGTATCCCCGAAGGGGTAGGCAGTGGCGAAATTTACGCCCACATTTTGCCGGTTTAGTCCCATTACTGTAATGGGTGCAAGCCTATCGCCATCATATGGGAACTTTTGGGAGTTTAATATCAAAGTTTGGAGTATATTGACAGGAAAGGGAGGATGGGAAGGAAAGGGATATTTCTTATACCGATGGATATAACTCGAACTAGCTGGTGCCGGAAAGTCCGAGTCCTCTAACTAGCAGTAATTTATTATTTTTTTCTGTAGTGGTAGAGCCATGCTTGCTTAAGCACGACTGGGCCGGCTCGACCGGTGCGATACCACGGCCTCACAGAAAACCGGTTGTGAAGTAACGCTTGCGTTGCATTTCCCCGAAATGAGTGAGGTCTCCGGAGGCCCAAAATCCCCCACCCCCCTAATGATAGCGCTGTTAACGAAAAGGATACCCCAGGGGGGTACCAGCGCTAGCGTTGGAGAATCCCCCCCTGGACGTCCACCCTCAGTACGGATTATGTCTGAGCGTGGACGCCCAGGCTGCCCCTCGTACTCTGGGGGGGGCTCAACTGCGCTCTCAAAATCTGCTCGGGGCAAGAGAAGGCATACCATGGCACCCCCTGTCACGTTTACCGTGGATTTTTGCAACATTAGGGGCTTACATTCGAACCTCGACACTGTCCACCACCACCTTGAGACAGCAAAGCCGGCCTTGCTCTTTTTAACCGAGACGCAGATATCATCTCCAGCGGACACATCCTACCTCTGCTACCCTGGGTACGGACTGGAACACTCCTTTGTTCCTAAGGCTGGTGTATGCGTGTACGTTAGAGATGATATCACTTCTCGCCGCCTCGGCAATCTTAAAGGTAGGGACCTCTCCATCTTATGGCTACGTGTAGACTGCGACGACCATCCCCGCATCTACCTATGCCTCTACAGGTCCCATAGCGGTGATGCCGAAACGGACCGACTCATCGACCACGTCCAAATGGCTACAGACTCAGTGCTCCAGCAGGTCCCATCCGCAGAGATCGTGATTCTTGGCGACTTTAACGCCCATCACGCCGAATGGCTTGGTTCGCGCAAAACCGATCATGCGGGAAGATCTGTTCACGATTTCGCCTTGGCATATGGTTTGACGCAGCTGGTAGCAACGCCTACGCGAATCCCAGATGCAGAAAGCCACGTGCCTTCACTGTTGGATCTTCTGCTGACCTCACATCCTGACGGCTACAAAGTATCCGTTGAGGCCCCTCTTGGCTCTTCGGACCATTGCCTGATTAGGAGTATGGTGCCACTCGTTCACTCGCTGCGGCCGCGTGTTACAGGCAGTCGCCGCGTATGGCACTATAGGTCAGCAGACTGGGATGGAATGAGAACATTCTTTGCATCCTACCCATGGAGGCAGGTTTGCTTCTCGCCGGATGATCCCAATGTCGTTGCTGACTCTGTCGCGGATGTTGTGCTTCAGGGTATGGAACTTTTCATTCCATTCTCCCTGATTCCCACAGGTGGCAAGTCCCAGCCTTGGTTTGGTCGAACCTGCAAAGCGGCGTCCCACCGAAAGCAGGAATGTTACCAAGCATGGGCTAATGCAGCGACAGCACGGGATGTAAAGACCAGCACATTAAAGAAGCAATTTAACTTTGCCTCCAGGTCCCTCAAAAGAGTGATTGCTGGGGCGAAGTCGGCTCATATCGGCAGAATTGGCGAGAGACTAGTGAGTCTCCCCTCCGGAACTCGTGCATTCTGGTCTCTTGCCAAAGCTGTCCAGGGGAACTTTTGTAAGCCATCCCTTCCACCTCTGCGCATAGGAGATAATTCGTTGGCCCACGACGCTAAAGAAAAAGCCGATCTTCTGGGCAAACTCTTTGCGTCCAACTCGACCCTGGACGACGGGGGAAACGCACCGCCGACCATACCGCAGTGCGAGACCCGCATGCCGGAAGTCCGGTTTACACAAAGGGCAGTGCGTAAAGCGCTTCTTTCCCTCGACGTTCATAAGTCGAGTGGGCCCGATAGAATCTCTCCTATCGTGCTGAAGACGTGTGCTCCAGAGTTGGCACCGGTTTTAACGCGCCTTTATCGGCTTTCTTACTCTCTTGGCGTAGTCCCGAACTCATGGAAGACAGCTCTAGTGCACCCAATCCCTAAAAAAGGAGATCGCTCGGATCCGTCCAACTACAGACCCATAGCCATCACCTCCTTGTTCTCCAAGATAATGGAATCCATTGTTAACTGCCAGCTCCTCCGGTACTTAGAAGACCACCAGCTCCTCAATGATCGACAATACGGCTTCCGTCAGGGTCGTTCAGCTGGTGATCTTCTCGTATACTTGACTCACCGGTGGGCACAGGCGATCGAGACCAAGGGGGAAGCGTTGGCCGTTAGTTTGGACGTGGCGAAGGCCTTCGATCGGGTCTGGCACAAAGCGCTCCTTGCGAAGCTTCCTTCCTATGGGCTTCCCGAGAAACTGTGCAATTGGCTCACCAGTTTTCTTACAGACAGAAGCATCAAGGTCGTTGTTGACGGTGCATGCTCCGACTCGAAGTCTGTTAATTCTGGTGTCCCACAAGGCTGTGTGCTATCACCCACGCTGTTTCTTCTGCATATCAACGACATGCTGCAGATTAGCAGCATCCATTGCTATGCAGACGATAGCACGAGTGATGCCCTTTACACCGGCCGCGCTAACATTTCTCGGGTAAACGTCATCGAAAGCCGATCCAAACTTGTGTCTGAAATCGAAACTTCTTTATCAAAAATTTCAGATTGGGGTCGACTTAACCTAGTCCAATTTAACCCCACGAAGACACAGGTTTGCGCGTTCACCGCTAAAAAGATGCCATTGGTCGTATCACCTCAATTTGAGAGCACTTCCCTAACTGCATCAGCCAGTATCGGAATCCTTGGCGTCGATATATCAAGCGAAGTCCAGTTTCGCGGTCACTTAGAGAGTAAGGCTATATTAGCCTCGAAGAAGCTTGGTGTGCTAAACAGATCGAGACAGTATTTTACTCCGGCCCACCGCCTGCAACTTTATAAGGCGCAGGTTCGGCCGCACATGGAATACTGTTCTCATCTCTATGCAGGTGCACCCCAGTACCAACTTCTCCCTCTTGACCGCATTCAACGGAGAGCGACTCGCATCATCGACTGCCAAGATATCTCCGATCGACTTGACACCTTGGCGTTGCGTAGAGATGTAGCTTCACTCTGCATCCTCTATCGCTTGTATCATGGGGAGTGTTCAGAGGAATTGTTCGGACTTATACCGGCTGCTGGTTTCCGCCATCGTTCTACGCGACAAAATATCCATCCCCATCACCTGGACGATTGGCACTCCACCACTGTGCGCTTCTCCAGAAGCTTTTTGCCTCGCACAACCAGCTTATGGAACAAATTGTCGCCTGCCGTATTTCCGAACCGATACGACCTTCAAACCTTCAAGAAAAGAGCGTACTCCTACCTAAAAGGCCGGCAACGCACTTGTGACCCTTGAGTTGCGGGTGTCCATGGGCGGCGGTAGTCATTTACCATCAGGTGACCCGTCTGCTCGTTTGCCCCCTATCGCATAAAAAAAAAAAAAAAAAAAAAAAAATAAGTTATTTTATTGATAACGTCAAAGCTCAGCATAGAAAAAAAAAACCCGCCATTATTTAATTGATAATAGATGGAATGGACTTACTCTACACCACCAAGAGAACCACATGCTTATTCTCTAATCTTATTATTAGAGAACCACATGCTTATTCTATAATCTGATTGTTAGAGAACCACATGCTTATTCTCTAATCTGATTATTAGAGAATCAGATGCTTATTCTCTAATCTTATTATTAAAGAACCACATGCTTATACTAAAATCTGATAATTATTTCACTGTTTTATTTGTAAATGTTTCGGTATAAAGCGTCAATGAACATACATAAACTTAATTGTTATTTTTTAAATAATTAAATAAAGCAAATAGGAAACTTTCTACACACTAAACCGCTTTTGTATATGATGCTATGAATCCTTTGCTTCGTTAAACTTATAGAACTCAGTCGTATTAAATCTCCGTGAACTGTTCATAAACAATGGAACTCATACTAGGCTGTCATTACACGTGTTTCAAAATGACTTTTATTACTCTTCAGTAGTTTTGGAGGTAAATACTCTAGCTATGTAAGATTTATAGTCAGTTTTTATGATTCAGTAGCGATACTTCTCTTACCGAATAAATCTAGTTGCAGGTGTGTATTTAGACACGAAATAATTATGCGCTCTGTGTTTATTAGATTATACGTCATATGTTTTGTTATTGTAAAAATGAAATCAATTTATTGAAAGGGAAAGGTGGGATAGGAAGGGATAGAAAAGGATAGGGCTTATGGGGATTGAATATAAATTAATAAATCTAATTCTTGGAATATTGTTCTTACTTCTTGGATTATTGTTTACTTCTTGGATTATTGTTCTTATAACTCGAACTGGCTGGTGCCGGTAAGTCCTAACCCTCTAACTATTACGAATTTCACTAACTATTTTTTATAATAGATTTAATTCAGAAGGCGGAAAACTGCAAAGTATGAGACCTATTTTTGCTATAAGCACGTATATAAATAAGTTCTTGTGCAATGATATACAGATCAGATGTTGCTTTTGCTATGTACATATGTATGTGGATTTAACTGGTTAAAAGTAAGACTAATCTCTTAATTATTTATAAACGACTAGATATCAACAACATCCATTATTATTGTTAGAACTGGTATAAACCAAACAATGTAAATTGTCATAGTTATCTAAATAGCTCACTAGTTGGAGCTACTGTCTATGCATTGATTCTGTCATTCTGTTCTGTCGTATAATAGTCACTCTTGTGTCAACTGTTTTTCTGTGCTAACTAGAATATAATTAAATCTCACTATACCAATTTAATCTATTGTTATTTTCGCCCAATTCCATCAATTATCATTCAAAGTATTCACGACACTACAGTAAAATGTGTTACGAAAAAGGTTTTACAATTTTCAAACAGATTTATTATTTCTAAAATCGTGAATAACGATGACGACATTCCATCGCTTGAATATATTTACTACGGCTAAAGACCGAAATTATTGATGAGCCTTATCACTTTTGGGATTGAAGATGTCACGTTTGAAATTGCAGATGGTGACAAAATTGAGATTTATATTCTAAGTGTCTCCGGCTTTTAGTGAATTGGTAAAATTTTTTTTTTAGAATTAAGCATAACATTTAAGCGGATATACCTATTTACAATAATAAGGAAGAAAAGTATACATATGCGTTTAAATAACTTAAAATTACATTACACACACCTTTATCTAAAAATTACATTACACACGCCTATATCTAAAAATTACATTACACACGCCTATATCTTAAAATTACATTACACACGCCTATATTTAAAAATTACATTACACACGCCTATATCTAAAAAGGGAGGCGTCTCAAACACATCCCTTTTGCAAACATTACTCTAGTACTGCTTATTTAATAGGTATTACGCATTATATTAGGCGTGGTATTACACTTGAAATTCTTTTCAACAGCGGTAGATCCATGCTTAGGCATGAATGGGCCGGCTCGACCGGTGCGATACCACGGCCTCACAGAAAGTTGGCTGTGAAGTAACTCTTGCGTTGCATTTCCCGGAAATGAGTGAGGTTTCCGAAGGCCCAACTCCCCTCTCTCCTCTTTCCTCTCCCTTCAACACCCCATCTTCTTTCCCATCTTCCAATCCCCCCTCTCTTCTTTGCCCTCCCCGCATCCCCCTAACCCTTATCACCCTCAAAGGCGGGCAGTGCACTTACGACTCTTGACTTGCAGGTGTCCATGGACAGCGGTTGTCACTTACCATCAGGTGACCCGTTTGATCGTCTGTCCCCAATATGATTTAAAAAAAAAAACAATATGCTCTTTTAAAAACCAAAGGTTATTGAAGTGAAAACTTCTTTTAGAGCGGTACGCATATTTTTAGAAAAGATAAAATCTATGGACTTGCGACACCGTTATGAGACGCATATGTCCAATCAACGCAATAGTAGCACAACGAGATATAAAAGTACAATTGATGCGGTATTCACGCGATATATGTATAAATAACTTCGAATCAAAATTGTTTGTTTCCTAATTTAGTTACCATGAACCTATAGTTTCTATTTTAGATTGTAATAATTTTAATGATAATGATGATGATACAAGAGTTGTCAAAATTGTTAACGATGATTCATAAAAAAATATTAAATGTATTTTAGAGTTTGTAATAATAAATAAAATGCAATTCATTACCCAATAACCCAATAACCCCAGGTACCCATCTAAAAAATGTCTAACGCTCCAAAATAAGTTTTCACTTCTGTCGGTACTCCCGGAGTGCATTTTTTTTTATATACATATTCGATTCGCCTTACAAACTCATTTCCAATTTTAATTGTCAATTTCTATTTCAAACCCAGATTCAATTTTTGCTTCTATAATGTTTGTGCATTACAACAAATACATACATATATGTATATATAATACAAATACATTAAAAACAAAGTTAGTGTAGAACTTTAATGGACACTAACTTTGCTTTTAATAAATGTACATACTTATTTTTATTTTATTGACAATCGTAAAAAGTAATTTCATAAATATTACCTTGTATACATTACCATAGTTTCTTTCAAACCACTCAATCGCGACGAAACCGAACAAGCACATGCACAAACATAATAGAAGCAAGAATTGAAACTTGTCATTACATCTAAAAAAAAAAAGAAAAAAACTTTATTTTCCTGTACCTACAAATTCGTGCAAAATGAGTAGTCACAAATAAGCATTCATTGAAACAGAAATAGGTACAAAGACACGTCATTCACCATTCATCCTCGCATCATTATTACTTCGAGATGTTTTCCTCTCAACGGAAAATTTCCAAAGAATAAGTAAATATAAAGCTGTTTGAGTATTATTATGATTCATGAAATACGTTTTTAATTTGTATTAATGAGTTTAGAGCCGGCTTGGCTGGCGACTGATGAAAATTTGATTGATGGCTACAATAAGAAACAATAAAACGATTAGGCAAAAAAAGTTTAGAGAAGCGAGACCTAGGAGGGGTTTTTTAATATCTCTTATTAGTAAGTGCAATTACCCTATACGTAATTTAAAAATTAAACTTGTATAACTTTCGCACGAAATACTAACAGTGCGGATTTGTCGAACGACTGACAAAACGTAACACATGTAGTGTGCGAAAGTGACAACGCTCTACAAAGCCGAAATTAGCCGACGTCTCTTTCTAGAGGTTGATGTGCATTATTCTTGCCCAGTACTGTATGTACGTAAAGTCAGATGGTAACAGAGTACTCATGTTTACTATTAAATACTCCGCAATTCATCTGTATAAGCAATATCCATTTTCCTCTCTTTCTATCCTCTCTTTCAATTCCGATGTCAATACTCCAAAATTTTACTATCTATTTCCGAATGATAGCAATGGGCTTGCCCCCGACTACGTGAATGGGACTAAATAATTATCAGAAAAATGTAGGCGTTAGTTACGCCTCTGCTTACCCCTTCGAGGATATAGGCGTTAAGACAGTAATATATTATTAGCTTTATTATTGGCTTGGGGGGTCGGATTGATTGAAGGCTTGGAAGCGTGTTAGGGTTGAAAAGAAATAAGTATTAAGTTATATAAATGAGGATACAGGAAATACCTTAAACAAAATTTTATTTATGCCATTGGTGGGCAAACGAGCAGGCGGTCACCTGATGGTAAGTGACAACCGCCGCCTATCGACACCTCCAAACTAAGAGTTGTAAGTGTGCCTGTGTACCTTTGAGGCTGATGAGGGCTCTCTCACTTTTTAAATACAACGCAAACCGGTTTATATAATAGTTCATATAATAGTTCATATAATTCGATGATTTTTAGTTGTTCTATTTTGTGACATTATTTGATTTTAGTACTTTCACCTTATAAAGAACTGGCTGTGCCCTGGCGGTTTCACGTGCGTATTACAATAATGTATGGAAGTTTGCCCAATTTGTTGATTACTGCTATGTTCCCTTGGTGATGAAGAACAGCCTATAGCGTTCCTAAATAAATGCGCTACGTAGAACAAAAATAGTTTTTCAAATCCAATAGTACTTCCTGAGAACATCGCGTTCAAACAAACAACCAAACAAACCTCTTTATAATATTAGTATAAATTATTTTAGCAAATAATATGTTGTTTAAATGTTTATTATTTATGTTTGCATGTGTTGACTTTCATATATTTTTTAGATTATTCTCATAAAATGAAAATGTAATATATTGTAGTAATTTATTTGGATTTTATATAAATATTGCAAAATGTGTAATGCACCAAGATCTTACTTGATCTGCTGGGGTTCCCGAATGTTTCCTTCTGAGGTTATCCCGGGTTCCTAGCAATAGACGCTCTCATAACGGAACACCGTGTGGTTTTAGTCGGTTCGAGTCCGACATACCACCTCACCGTCAGCTCTGGTGAGGTGATGGCCCGTTACCACACGAAAAAAAAAAAAAAGATCTTACTTGATATGCTTATAAAACATTTAATCCAAATAAACTTGTTATTATTATTTTGTTATTTTGTCCAATTTCAATTTTTAAAATTTATTTCACCGGTCAGTAAGCTGTATTATCAACACCTTACAAAATATCATAATTATGATAAAATTAAAATCGCACTAGTAAACAAAAAGAAAATATATTCTCACCCAGAGAAATGAGGCCGCTGTTGAGCATTGGTAGCTTAATACTGTTTGGGATGGACACTAAGCTTGTGGTCCCTGATGTCCTAAAGTCCTTCTTCTTGGGCTTCTTCTCCATGTCGTATCTGGTAGTAGACCTCGAGCGGTGTTTCCGTTGGCTTGTAGCCACCGAAGTACCACGATGTCCCGTTCTCGACGACATTATTTGGCTTACTGAACGATTCCGTCTAATATAAATTCAGTTGGGTGTAAACGGGAGTAGCCGGCACAATTAATAGCTCACCGTCATTTTATAAACACGACAACTTCACACACAAACACTATATTCATTTAGTTATTGTGGTATAAAAAACTATCACTGAATATTATTTATGACGCGTGCTACTGTAAGCTACTCTATCTATTAAATATTCGTAATTTTGTATTACTTATATCAAAACATTTACTGTACAAGTTACTCTAAAATTTGACATATTATAACTGAAATGTACGATAGGAGGATGGCGTCACTTTCGGTATCATAAAAGCTCTGTCATTGCGGTTGGGTTTGTAAAGGTAGGAGATGTCGCCTGTAACAAAGAAAAAATATTATGTTAGTAAAACACGTCTTTTCTTGAATCTGTCATTTGGTTGAATGAAAAACTGTTGGGGGAGTCCCCAAACACTTAATAACCGAAGGGAGGCCTACTAAATAGCTCAATAATCTGACCACAGCGCTAAAACACACTTGGTAAATGTGTTGATGCTCTCTTAAACTCTACATTTTTCTAACCAACCTTCGTAGGATATCATTGAGTTATGTACTCTATCATATAATTAAGTTTTATATAAATTAATTATAATTTTTAAGTATTATAGGTTTCAGTAAAGGCTATTTTATAAGTTCCTAAATGTAGAATATTTTATGATAATGTTTTTTGTTAGTGAGCCTGACTGCTAAGCCTCTAAGGATTACAAAACAGCAATTTATCTTCCTGTTAGTCCGGTTATGACATTATAATTTGAGAACTACTGCATCCATGATCAATATATGGGTATTCCCTTAGTCTGACCAGCTAACATTATTATTTACCGTACGTAAATAATAATGTTACCTGGTGAGGTACTAGTATGTACAAGAGGAATCGCGAGTCAGTTATATTTAAAATTTAAATAAACAAAATACTGATACACTACATTTATTATGACCCATTTTCATAAGAGACCGGAGGGACGTTCTGGAAAATCTCGGGAGAATAAATTTATAGAGTTATTAGATACAGCCATTTAGTATTTTTACTATCTAAGGGAGCAGAACTCAACCCTCATCTGTAAGTGCGCTGTGAGGGAAGGGGAAAAACGATAGGGAGAGTTGAGCCTCCGATACCCTCACTCACTCGGCAATATAATGCAAGTATTCTGTATTATATTTTTATTAGTAGTATTCTATTTTTATTTTTACATTTATTTGAACACGACCAGTACTACAGTTTATAATATATTAAGAATTATTACCTCAAATAAACTTTTACACCAAAACTACCAGTATTTCTTATATATTTACTGTCACCATGTCCATCTAAAGGTTGCCTGTAAGAAATTACTTTTAGCGATAAGGCCGCCCATTGTGTGTACATATTGTTTTTGTGATATTCTTTGTAACATAATTGTATTTGGTGTTTTGTTTTTTTTTTTCGTGTGGAAACCCCCGCGGGTCATCACCTCCCCAGAGCTGACGGTGAGGTGGCATGTCGTACTCGAACCGACTAAAACCACACGGTGTTCCGTCATGAGAGTGTCTATTGCTAGGCGCATAATCTAAGGTCTGAGGGAACCCGGGATACCCTCAGAAGGGACATCCGGGAACCCCAGCAGACCTTGGCCACCTGCAAGCTAGCAGGTGACCACACCTTGGAATATGGGGGCCTTACGCCCCCTACATCAAATAGGCGCGCGTGGAACACGTACGTCACGCCACCGTCTCAGGCCTACTTCTGCTGGGGTAACGGTCAGCCTAGCCCGATACCCCCAGGCCAGCGCTCATGGAGGTCGGAGATCAGTGTTTGTTGTGTGTCTCCGACGTCTGGTGCGTCTTCTGCGGTGTATTTGGTGTACACAAAAAAATATTTTATATCTATTATATATATATGTACATGTACGATGGAGGATACACTTTACTGGAGTAAGGTGTAGTAAAAATATTTCTATGCAATGAAAATGTAATAGAGCATAAAAGTTTTAGGATTCATAGGTTGAACTAAGCTCTGAAACTTCAAGTTGTATTCAAAAAAGTGTATTTTATTGGATAGAGTATTTATTGAAGAATAATGTTTATAACATCAGAGCGGAGTAGTGTCCATAAGTGCTCGTGGAACTGTGAGAAACCGAAAGTTGATAATAATAATAATAATAATAACTAGAATAAAGAGATAATAATAATAATGTTAAAAACTATTCGGTATTAAAAATGGTTGTACCACTCAAGCCCCTTAGATGTTATTGAATTGAAGAAGTTTCAATGTTCTACTGCCTTAATACATTTTAGTGACCAAAAACTAAAGTAATAAGTACGTAAATATGCAATGTATAATGTTTAGAGCTTAGAGAAACTTCCTTTTAAAATATTATGAACAATTGTCCAAAACAATTTACAGAGACCTCAGCTTTTCGGGGTTGGCCTACAGAGTGTGGCGGAGTGTATTCGCCCATTTCAAAAAGTTTCTATCACTTCTCTGAAAGCTTTGGGTTTACCTCATAATTAAAATATACGAAGTACCCTTCAAGAATATGTTGGTTATTACTTGTTATTAGAAAAAATGAAGCATATGCATACCTCGCATTACAACGGTTGATTGGAGGTGTCCAATGGAGACCTTTGTACTACTTACATTTGTACCCCAAGCCATACCCAAATAAAAACATTTTTTTTGTTTGGCACGTAAATTATGACACATAACTAAGATTCTATGATATAGCTTGGCAGCTCCATAGTCCATCTCGTCCGTCAAACGAGAACGATGCAAGCTCTGTTATCGTGATTTACTCTTTTTTAGAAAAAGTTTTAAATGAATAATGCAAAGTAAAATAAGATAACAAAAAATCGGTTAAAGGTAGATGTAAAAATACGACGATAGTACCTAAATACCTCGCGGAATAAAAATGAACTAATTGAGATTCAAAAAAGACGTTGTATTTGAATACACAATAATTTCCTTACTTTTATTTATCATAATCGAATATAGTACGACGCCGGAATAATACCGTGAAAAAAGTTAAGCTCGGTGTATTTTCGTATTGGCGGATTCTTATGGTTTATATTTGCTTAATAAGTAATATAGACAAATATGTATATTTTAGGCACAATTATTTCTACGTTATTTACGCCTCGAAACTTCTTGGAATGACGAAAGTCGTAATGAGGTTATCCGACATCGAACTAAAGTTAACGACATAGCAGAATAAACGCACGGAAGTGGCAATGGGCTACCCACATTTTGCAATACCCGATGTAAAGTAGAGAAAGCAAATCTGTAAACAGAAGGTCGGACCGGCGTTCTGAAGAAAGTAGCTGAGATGGACTGTATGCTAAAAACGGAAAAAACTATGTAATGTGGTGAGCTAATTGATTGATCTAAATATTGTATAAGAATTTTATCGGGCTTATTTGGATAAATGGTATTTCATAACTTTTTAATCATTAGCCGCTTGATAACTCCTGTAGCAATACAAGCTTTAGGTCTTTAACTGCAGAAGCAACATCTCTCAGCAATTTAGTCATCGATATCTTTCTTTATGACCCCATTGTTATTCGAAAATTAAAACTTTAAACTAACTGCATCTTTAGGTTGGCATTTTTAAATAACGGCAAAATATCTTAGCACTAGCTGAAGTGTTATAAGGTTTTGCATCTTTGATGGGAGAAATAACGTAAGGCGAAAGTAAAACTAATCGTTTTATTTTAGTTCATTAATTATTTACTCATTTGCATCATAAAAAATGCATGCATGTTGCGTTGCGATATAGAAATAGAAATATTGAAAAGAGGTTCGAGGGATTAATAACTCTAAGCAATTGAGAGTGAGCGAGATATATTTGCTTGTCTTTTCTATTTTAAAATAAATGTTAATTATTCTCATAGTCCTTTCGGTTATAAGTACAACAGAAATTTGTGATAAAATATTTGGAAAAGAGTGTTATGCGAGTTTATTGCCTGTTTTTCTCAATAGGATCTACATATGGGATCAGGAAATTAGCTTCACGACTGACTTAGTGTGACTGACTCTTATTCCTCACAATTAAAATAACCCATAATCGGTTTATTTAAAGTAAATGATTTTGAATTTGAACTTGAGTGAGGTCGCTGGCAAAAGCTGGTAATATAAATTTGTATGTATTACGTAGTCAAATCGTAAAAGTATATGGAAAATTTGATTATTTGCCAATTTGAATATGTACAAGTTTAACAGCTACTAATATATACATATATGAAACTACATACAAAGTTAGAGAACATCTGGTACATCAAATAAATTCCGTTTGAATGACGCATTTACTGAGTGGTGGGAAGATTCATTCATTCATATTATTTTAAGGCTAAATTTGGCTCAAGAGTGCTGTATTATGTGCATCATTCACGATTCCGTCCGTCGTGACTGAAAATCGTCTAGAAAAGATATTATTCTATCTGTTTAATTTAATGTAACTATTTAATGATACATACATATATACGTGTTTAATGAAGAGTCGTTAAGCCATTATTATACTCGTAGATGTCTTCACTTAATGACAGATGTGGTAAATTATATCAAATGAAAAATGTTCCTAACCTAAACCTCTGTCATTCAAAAAGAAAGAGGATCCCAATTCGACGATTTTTTTTATTTATTAATATGATACGTGATATCTTTGCTGTTTGTACTTAACGTTAGCGTTGGCCAAACTTTAAGTTTTTATAAAATAGTCCACCTCAATAAATAAGTCTGAAATTAAGTGATGCTAAATACAGCATATTACAATGCATCATACAGTGCATTAAATCTGGATCCTCTCAGTTAATTATTTTTACATTTTCTATCCAAGATATAAGTGTAATAAAAACAAAGTACATTTTTTATTAAAAATCAGAGATAGATTAAGAGCTATCGAACGATATGCTTACGCGAATTATAAATATAAACATTAATTTACCCCAATTCCAAATACAGTTGCGAAGCGAAACTAATAACAAGGGTTCTTGAAGGTTAATTGCTTTCAAGTTTGCATACGACTTGTGACCCTTGAGACTTCGTTAACATATAAATTACTTGTATTACCAAACCTGAACCGCTTCCTGAAAATATTTCCAATATCTCCTGATATTGGAAATATTTTCAGGAAGATTTGATCCCGGACTTAGACTTTTTGTTTGTCTGATATTGGGATTTAATTTTTTTTTACTATCAGGAAACTGAGATACGACAATGCTGAATGCTGAAGTAATTACTAGTACTTTTAAAGTTGGTTTCTAAAAAGTAAGTAATTTCTGGACCTGAAACGTATCTTTACTGGCTCAGTATTTGAACAAATCGAAGGAACGATTCGTAAACATTCGTGGGGTAATATCAAAATATATCATTTTACTCATAATTTTTCTTATTTCAGCAGGACACTCTTAAACTCCAATTCAAAACCAAAGTATTCAAACTAGACTTAATGAAATCTACATCGCAATGTTATTATACTTAATTGTATTAACTTGGCCTCAAACAAAATTCAAACAAACGAGTCATTTCACTCCATCTTCATTTTTCAGGCTCTCCGTGAATTATACTACATTATACATTTTTTTATTAATAAGTAGGCATTATAGTTGAACTTCAAGCAATTTTTAACAAGGC
Source organism: Tyria jacobaeae (assembly GCA_947561695.1). NCBI lineage: Eukaryota > Metazoa > Arthropoda > Insecta > Lepidoptera > Erebidae > Tyria > Tyria jacobaeae. Next base: position 13,782,670 of record OX387224.1, on the reverse strand, counting down.
TTTTGTTGGGGTGCATTCACACTATACTATAATAACACTGCAGAAACGTAAGTAGTAGTTATGGTATGCGTATAATAAATTGTGACTGGCCGATGTCTTTATTAGAACAATAGAAACGTAAACAACAGTTTTAAATATTTATGTCTATCTGTCTGTACGTTTATACAAACATCACGCTAAACTTACTGCGTTGAATGGAATGCAGTTTTCACAGATATATTACTAACGGTTTAACTTAAAATGTGAATTGATTCTAAGTTCGCCTCGTACGAAGTTGTGGACAGAAACAAGTAGTAAAAATAAAACTAATATAGTATAGAAACTATTGTAAAGAAACTAGTGGGCATACTCGACAAGGTAAGCAAATAAGCAACACTGCATATATTCTATATATGAAATATATACCATATTCTCTATAGAAAAGAGGAGAGCTATAGATAGCTACTCCTTTTCAGGTTTTGAGTAGAGTTTGTTCTTTTATATAACAATATTTGGGGCAAACGAGCGGATGTTTTACCTGATAATAAGCGACAATCTTTTTGGAGTTGTAAGTGCGCTACCCGACTTTGAGGGTTTTTTTTTCTTGATAAGCATGGCTCCCCCACGGTAAACGGATTTTTAGTTAAACACGCAAATTACCAAATGTTAGACTATGACGTTCTCTCATAAATCTATTTAGAGACCGGATATCGTTCACTTGTTTATCACACAAATTATGCATTTAGACTCGCCAAAAACATGTAGGTGCATAAAAAATGTTACTTTGTCTATACTCTGTAAATAGCTTTCTGAATACTTATGCAACGTAAAATTCTTCATAAATCGCTAGTAAAATATATTCCGACCGAATGACAAATCTTTTCGTTTGTCACTCCGCTGAATATAAAATCGATTCAAGGAACCGTCGTTTTCAATGTTGTTGGAATTTTGAAGTGGTGACGTTTACGACCAGATTTTTATGAATGAACTTGGGAAAAGAAGTTTTTATTTATTATTGTTTTACAAATGACTCTCCACTTGGTCATCTTTGTAGTATTATGACCGTTTAATGAAATATTTCAAAGTTTCGTAACTTCGAATGACGGATATTATTCCATTAAAGAGCTTTAAACAGCTACATATTCTTAAAATATTAAAAGAAACAAAAAATTTACGCAAGAAGTCTTTATGAATATACCTAAATATCTTCGAGTTTTAGGTATGTGCTATGGCCCACATTTTGCCAAACAATAATATAATTTATATTATGGGAAGAGATAGGATACCTAATAGAGCTACGTCATCTCCTCCCGAGGATATCGTGGCTATCCACACAGAGGAGACTGAAGGGACTGGAGGAGGGGTAGACCGAGAGGCGCCAATTTTTAACAATTTTAAACTTTGTAACCGGGATAGTATTTACTAACATTGTAGAACACTAAGTACGCTTTCTTTTAACGGTACTAATATTACAGTGGTCTAAGTCCTGATTGAGGGCAGCGTTAATACCAGCCAGATCCCGTATAAAAAGACAATGTAGAGCATAGACAAAGTAGACGACTTAAGTTTATTTTTATTATACAAGAAGTTCGTTTTACGAGAGTAACTAGTTGTGATAACGTAGATGCTATAAATTGTTCTCGCTGTATTTTTTATATTTTCTAAACAAGTAGTAGTAAGTACCTACGTATTAATAAAGCCTTATTTTTTAAAATTAAAGCCTGTGCTACCCCGAAGTAAAAGAAACAAATCCAATTCAATCTAAGGCCTACTCTGTATAGTATCCAAGTAGGCAGGCTAGGGCAGGTCCAATTCGAGCAGAAATTTTCTGTGCCCTGCATTTTTGAAAAGAAAAGAATAAGTATATACAAATGTTTTAAATTGTAAAGTTCATGTGAATTGATCACGATTAACTACGAGATCAATTAAATAAATGGAGTATTAACAAAAATGGTCACTTTGCAGATTTCAATTAAGTGATGGGTTCAATTTTCATTAAGCGACTTTTTTTTTTATGTAAGCCTACCATAATGACTCTACTCTGTCTACTCAATGCAGCATGGTGACCAATACTGTGGTGCCATGCTGAGATGTTATTTCACGCTCCGCTTATAAGACCCGGGATCAAAGTGCGAGGGAAACACGTGCGCTGGTAGTGAATTCCAGGCTTTAACCGATCGACACAGGAAGAGGAGGACCCGAACCGTTTAGTTCCGGATCGTGTGTTAGATTCTATGTTTTACAATAACATTCTTGTACCTTAGTAATAAAATAATTCAAGCACACACACACATTCAGCAGGTTACACATACACAAATACAATGTTTCATTAAATTTTTTTTTTTGAAAAGAAGGATGCTGGACTGGAGATAGACGTTACAAACGACACACACACTTGCGTCTCAGTACTGGTCATCCATACCTCATTAATGTTTACTGAACCATAAAGAAATCGATTATAAGTCAAAACATTAAACTCAAGCTACATTTTAAATACACATACACATACATACATACAAACATACACACTCACTATTGAATATATAATTTTATTAGTTCGTTGATTGACCGCACTTATATTATCTGTTGTGACTTGTATCTACAACTATATAGTCTATGGCTATTCTGTATCTGTGTGCAATATCATTAATAAAATGGAAACATTTTTGTGTAAAAGAAAATCTCTTTTTCATTAAAGAATCCCAAACTGTAACACTCACTATAGTTAGCAGATGACTGCACGAATAGCGTAGCGGTTTAAGTGGGCACCATGTTGCCGATGCCCCTGTTGTGGGATCGATCCCCGCACGGGACAACACTTTGTGTAATCCTCAAATTGTTATTCTGAGTCTGGGTGTTCTTGGTGTCCGTTGTTTCGACGTTTTTGAAGTCCCCCGTGACACAGGAATTAATCCTAGTGCGGGAGTTGTCTTTTTCAAAACTAATAAAACACAAAACATAGCTCCGAAGGGCAAGGCTCAAGCTTATTAAATGGCTAAATTTAAGTGGGACACTACATTTAACGCCTTTATTTTTTCAACCATATTTTAGTATGTACTGTATTATATAATGGCTAAAGCCAGAACAATGTTTAGCTTCAAAAAATTAATCTTGCCAGAAACATGTCGTCATTATCCGTCCTGTGTAGGTGTAGGATTCTGGCAGTAAAACGACATAAAACGTTTATTGTTTTCCAATAACATGATAATTATCTAGAGCTTGCTTTAGGGGACAAATATAGATTGTGAGTTGATTGTTTCGCACTTTCATAATGTCAATTTGTTTGCTTGTTTTTCCTCATCGCTCGCCATAGAAATTATATCTTTTGATGGATAGAGATTGATAGATATAGAGAAGTATGGTGACGCTAAACAACTCGTTAGTTTTATGTGAGTTTTGCGCCTAATCAATCAGTATAAGCGATATGCCTTTGCTTCCTTATCTAGCTTCCCATTTTTCCCATCCTATCCCCAAAAGTGTCAGTATAATGGCAATTGGGGTTGCCCTCTGTTACGTAAGACTAAATTGTGCTTCAAAAAGTGGACGTTAGGGATACCTCTTCCTACTATAGGTATGATATGTATGTATGCCTATGAAAGATAATGAAAATATATTAAAAATAGCCTTACCAAACTGATTACTCATTAAAACATAATTAAGTTTGCTTTTGAATTTCGAATAAAAATATTTTGAAAAATAAAAATTTATAAAGCCGGATTGAAAGCGTCGACAGTAAACTTAATTGTAATGTTGAGCTCGTGATTTTTCGCTGTAGTGTACGTGAGCTATTTATATAACTAAAAGAAATATATTCAAACGTACTTTTTATGATAATGTTCAAATATTTGAAAGAGGTTGTAAAGCTTTCCTTAAGATATTGACTTTCAAACTTCGAATTCTATATTCAAATGTTGACACGATTTGTTCAGTCAGTTTTAAAATCATACAAAACATTTTATTTTTATTTAAAACCGCTTCAATCTAATATATCGCTGTTATTTAGTTGAAGCACTAATATATAATTATATTTGATAATATTCTGAGTGTGTATATCTTATTGGTATAATATATATATATATATATATCTTACAAAATTAATGCAAATACAGTTGACACATTTTTTAGCACTCAAATATTGTAACAGTAATGCAATCATTATCAAAGTATTTTTATTAATAAAAAGCACATTAATATTTCAATCATGAATTTTCCAAAAAAAAAGGAGTCAAAATAATTTAACCGATACTGAGTTCATAGATTTCATTATGGATTCATTACAGATTACTTTAGTTGAATTAATTTTACAGAGACATTTGTATCTAAGGGTGACGTATGGTTTTTTGTTTCCTCTATTTTCGCAAAAATGGTTTTAAATGAAATTTGCATTAACAAAAATGCCAATCTTTACCATGGTAAATGAGGTGAGGTTGGCGAAGCCGCGGGCAAGCTAGGTTTTCTGAAACTAACAATGTATCGTTGTTAACCATTCATGCATAAGGCCGGGATAAAAAAATATATTTTTGAATAAATAGACGTGTGGTTCATGGTTGAGTAGACTAGGGCCTCTCTAGCGAGGGGGTATTTCTTGCTGGTGGTGTTGTAAAAGGCGACTAAGGGATCGAACTGTTATCTATCAGACAGTATATATGTATATAGTCATACAGTGCTCGGTTGCTTGCCCCTAATATATATAACAGACCTCAGTAAATATTCTCGAATAATTGTATACATGGGTTATTAATAAACTTATAGCTGGTAACAGTTTTTTTGCAAAGTATTTTCATAGCAATTTACTATATTTTGACACTTCAATATAGCTATTTACCATTGTTGGTTATGAAATTTTGTTCACAGTGTACGATTTCAGAATATTACACGTGATAGGAATCCATAATCAATTTACAAGATGAATTTTACATGCACTGTATATAAATTTTAATGCAAAAAAGAGGCGGGGATGACGAGATGGGAAAAGGGGCGGGTCAAGGGAGAGGAATAAGGAGAGGGGAGTTGGGCCTCCGGAAACCTCACTAATTTCGGAAAAATGCAAAGCAAGTGTTGCTTCACAACCGGTTTTCTGTGAGGCCGTGGTATCGCATCGGTCGAGCCGGCCCATTCGTGCCTAAGCATGGCTCTACCACGTAAGCAATAATTGAATAACACTTAAACAATAATTGAGTATTCATATAAAAACAAGCTAGGAAGGTACTCGAAACAAAAATAATAACATGTAACGAGCTTTTAACAATTCAAGAGTAGAAAAATTCTATCGAAAACGATAAATCATAAAATTATTTTCTTCTACGTGTCATAATAAAAAATAAACACGCCACTCTACTGTACTGTCATATGTCACTGTATACAAACAAGCCATATATAAATCCATTGCCCTATATATTGAAAGTCATTAATAAGAACACCACAAGCCGTGAAGCAAGGTATCATAAATTTCATGAAGCGGTATGTTCTTGCTGATACATAAACCGCAGATAAACGCGGAGCTTCGCGTCGTATTATGTCAAATATAAACAGATCTCCTATTCGTCACTATTTAAAAATAACACAAAAGTTTCTTGGAAAAGTGCGTATGAACTTTCAGAAGGTTCCATCATATGTGTGCAGAAAGTATTAAAAAAATAGTGAACTAATTAAAAAATAGCAATTAACTCTGTTATAACGAATCACTAGGAATCAATTGAACATAAAACAAGTGTATGAACTTTACCGCATGCGTCAGAAATTAATGATTCCGTTATGCCGGCAATGGTTATTCTGGTTTTGTCCTTAAGATTTCGCCACTTCGCCCCACCATATGACGTTCAACAAGAATGACAGCTGTCACTGTTATCGGATTTAAGGGATATCGCGGTCAATATTCTGTTATAACTAATCACTTGTAATCAATTGCACATATTACAAGTGTATTTAATTTAACGCATGCGTCGAAAATTATTAATTCGGGTTGTTCTGACGATTGTCGTTCTGGTTCTGTTCTGTAAGATGGCCACTTATCATCGAGTGACCCGTCTGTTCGTCTGCCCCTATATGATATAAAAAAAAAACGTGACGTTCAACAAAATAATAGCTCTCATTGTAATCAGACGTTATGGATGTCATCAAATATTCTTATTTTGTAAACATGTTTTGTAAACGTATTGTCAAATGAAAGCAGTCATTGAAATACTGAACAGCAACAAAATTTTAGTATATTCAAAGTTGAAATGTTGTCAAAAGAATGACTGTTACTGCATTTAGAGCCCCTACACTATTTGGGGTTGCCACCCTCATTTTAAATTTACCAATAATCGCTATACAAAATTATCGATTTCGAATTAAATTAAACAATAATTATAAATGAGTATTTCATAACAAACATTACATAACCAAATGTCCTAATAATTAATCCTGTTAATAATACTGAAAGATAAATATATGGACAGATACCGTTTGCAATAGTAGTCGTCGCGCCCAGTATAAAGGAGATCATTGTCAGTTTTTAAACGACTATAAAAAGAGGAGATTCTTATATATGTATGTTAAAAAATTCTCCGACGATTGTCGACCGATTTTCAGTTTTATTTTTATTCGCCACATATACGCCATATATTATTATACTACTGCGGCGGTCCCATTGTAAACAAATCAGGAATTGAACGTGGTATACACGAAAAATTCCGAATATGTTTCTAAATTGCATGTTTTTACGATTTAAAGGAATGGGAAATGCACATTGAAGGCGGTTTTCTATTTTCTTTTAAATTCAATTATTCCGCAAGCAATAGAGCAGACTTTGGTATAGTAAACAAAATGTTTCCATAATTTCAATGTTTAAATCTGAAGAAAGCTCAAAGCTTGTATTGATAGCTCAGTAGATTACTTAATTAAATCAAGTTTAATACTATCATTGAAGCACAACCTGGATATATGTAAATATGTTACTCAGAAGTGCTTGAGCTATTGCTAATACTTCCCATTCCATCTGTATAAGCAATATAAATAATAATAATACTCCACACGTCTCACACACGCCGTCTGATCCCAAACTAAGCAGAGCCAGTACTATGGCAACCAGACTGCTGATAAACATACTTATATATTTCTAAATACACACATATTACAGATAAATTACATCTAGATACGGAACAAATGATCGCGCTCATCACACAAATATTTGTACTGGATGGGATTCAAACCCGCGACCTTGGCATAAGTTTCCAGTCAATATAACCCAAATTTTCCCATATTATTCCCATAAGTGCCGTGGTGACAGAAATAACAAATAATTTTTGGCCAGATTGTATCCCCTAACGGGTAGGCAGAGGTGTGTTTAACACCATCATTTTGCCATCTCTAATATCCTATAATAGTCCGATCCCTAAGTAGCCTTTTACGACACCACCGGCTAGGGATGGGGTGGCCCTATTCTACTCCAGCGTGAACCACTCGGCATCAGCAATGTGGCAATAATTATGGCTCTGCCTAACCCTTCGGCAAAACAGGCGTGAGTGAATGTTTAATAATAATAATAAAAAAAATACATGCCCAATTTTAATAACTGTATTTTATAAGTGTATTTTTAAGCTAAAGACACAAATGTTGAAGTTTCCTGCACAACTATTTTAAAACTATGTACCTATGTAACATAGGAAGATAAACAAAACTGGAGATTCGTTTGAATGTTAACGTGAGATATAATACAAAAGAGAATTGTACAGACAAGTTGCTTAATGAAAGAATGAATGAATAACTGAATGTTTAAACAACTGAATCCGGATGAGTTCTCTCCAGCGCGACATTTTTTTTTAATGTCAAGATATGAGCGGGGTTGTATTAAATTTTTTTTTTTTTATTTGATTTATTTTTGCTTGGAGGCTTTTACCAATAATTCCCTGAACGGAAAAGGGAAAAGCCGAAGAAACATTTCGTCTTATAAGACCATGGTATCAAAGGTAATGCTTTACTTAGCTTATCCTGGAACAGAGTCTTTGCAAAAACTACCGTACATAATCCTAGGGAACAATAAGGAGCTACAATCGACCCGGGATACAAAATACATTCTACTTTCGTCCAATTCTGTTCATTGTTACAGAAGTCATGGGATAATCTCACGTTCGAGGTATCAACGTTTTTATATTAATAAATGGTAGCTTTGGCGACTTGGTGAGAATATTAGTGTATTTTATTCATTGAAGGTTTAAGGAACATATAAATATTATTACTTCATTCTTTCCCCTTTTATTATTTAAAAATGATTTTGTTACCTGTTATTGTTGACTTATTTATATTGTAGTGTTAAAAAGATGAAACGTATCTGTGTTTAGTCTGAATAGTATTCTAAGTTTTTTTTTAAAGACAACTCCCGAACTAGGATACATTCCTGGTGTCGCTGGGGACTTTACAAACATTCAAGCAACGCACACAAAGAACACCCAGACTCAGAACAACAATTTGAGGATTACACAAAGTGTTAGCCTGTGCGGGGATCGAACCCACAACACTCGGCGCGGCAGCGTAGTGAGATGACCACTTAAACCGCTACACCATCCGTGCAGTCAGATTAGATATATTGCTTGTATATTAAACACTATTGGAATACAATTTATACATACATAAAAGAATTTGAAACTATCGATTACACAAGTCTTTATAGTCAATGTTTTAAAGAAAGCTTATAGACACCACGATACATTTATTATCAATTCACGTTCGTGATTTCACTGCTCACTTTCCCTCTAGCCTTACGCATTTTCGTCAAGCCCTATTTGGTTTGGCACTATTCTTTTCTACGTCAACTTCCATGACACTCTCTATACCACATTTTACTTATTATTCGATTCACAAAATCCTATCATCACAATGTTTTAAATCTCATCTGTTCATCTTCTACACAAGTATTCGATTAAACGTATCTTTTTTAACTTCAAATTCTCTTCAAAGTCGTAGGTATGATATCTGATTTTGTTCTTCTTTAATAAGAGCTCTCTTCTTGAAATTAGTTCATTTAGTAAGATAAATGGCTTTTAAATAATTAACTTGCCAATATATTTGAAGTAGACTGTTATCCAAATATAAAATTTGTTGTTTAATTTATATTTTATACTTAATAAAACTAATTATTGATTAATATTTAATCAAACAGTCTTATGTATACTTGGTTTATTGAAAGTTTTTATACAAACTTATGTTACGACTCAATTAAATTAGATAGGTATTAGTGCAAATGATATTGGCGACCAATATGGGGCAGATATCTTAAATATTTTACTTTCTCGGTAGATTAAGTATCAAAACATATTTTTATACTAGTCATTAACTACATAAATTCGAATTAGGAAGAAAAGAATTACCTAATTATATTTTCAAATAGCAATTTCAGATAATTTCACATAAACCCCCTATAAACATTGGTGTAGGTTTAGGTTTAGACCTTTTAAAGTGAAATTAATTTGTAGTGTAGAATTTAGTAGAGAATAGTTTTGTTTAGTTAGTTAAATAGATTCAAATTCATATACTATCTAATCGTGGTTAGAACCATGAATTTAACAGTGGTAGAGCCATGCTTAGGCACGACAGAATGGGCCGGCTCCATCGGTGCAATACCACGGTCTCGAGAAAACCGGTTGTGAAGTAATGCAAGCGTTGCATTTCTCTCCACTTCCCTTTCCCCTCATGTGCATCTGTCGACTCCTGAGTAGTAGTTAAAGGTGTCCATGGACGGCGGTTGCCACTTAACATCAGGTGACACGTTTGTTCGTCTGTCCACCTTTATTATACAAGATACTAACGCAAAAGAAAGAACAGTAGTTGTCTTAATAAACCAATAAAATACGAGGACACTGTAATTACTGCAATTAATGTGTACCGAAAGAATGCTTGATAAAAAGATTTAAGGAAAAAAGCTTAAGATATTAAAGAAATTAGTTGAGAGGCTAAAGCCATTAAAGAGGCCGTAGATAATAATAATTTGTCAAAATCCAGTTTAAGCTTTAAGTACGTTTAGCAATTTAATTTTAAAACTCAGCGTTTTTACGTCCGTTTTCGTTGATTTCTATATGATAAATTCAATTGATAGAGATATGTTCCTTTTTATTTATCAAGTTCTATGTTGTATTATCAACAATGCAAAGGCTATCAAAAGCGCGGCGCGGTATGCAATTATACTCAGTTCTAGTGACACGACAGACATAATATACTCTTATTGGATATAATTGACTTAAAATTGAATATTATGGAATTGCATAAGAAAAATAAATATTATGTTAAAATAATTATTTATTATTAATAATTATTATGTTAAAATACACAATACCTATTTAAATTAAATCAGCAACGAAATTCAGTATTTATATATAAAACACTAGAAGGTTAATACCTACAGTTCCCTGAAGCTTTCTTCTGAGGGTATTCCGAGTCTCCTAGAATAAACCCACTTGTGCCGGAACACTATGTGGTTTTAGCCGATTCCAGTCCACCATACCACTTTACCATCGGCTCCGGTTAGATGACGAGGTTAATATAAAAAATTTAAAAGCCTTTATTTCCTTATTCTTAAATTTGCATTTGAAATTTTGTTAGTATTTAATTATTAGACATACGCTTGTTAATTAAATGTTAGTACGGGTTTAATCTTTTGTTGGATATGGACCCTTCCTCGGGTGAAGGCCTTCCAGTCTTTTCCATTCGTCTCTGTCCATGCCGATAGTTGGATAGTTATATCCTGCTATTTCTATTATATCAAGCCCTCATTCTTTTCGGCCTGCCTACTCTTTTTTTTCCCAAGTGGCCCTATTCACCTTGTAGTTTTGATCGTCCACCTATTTTCTGTATATCGTGATACATGGCCAGCCCACTGCCATTTTAATTTTAGGGCTTGTGTGAGTGCATCTGTTACCTTTGTTTTTTGTCCAATACCTTCAGTTCTGACTTTATGTATTTTCTTTATATTTGGGATACTTCTCTCCATAGCTCTTTGTGTTGCTCTGATCTTTTGTTTTCCTCTTGTCGTGAATATCCACGTTTGACAACCATACAACAGGCAGGGCTATATGTAGGTGTCTAATATAATTTTCTTCAGGTTTATAGAGTAGTCTCTTTTTATTTGTTTGAGTAGCCCGAATTTCTTCCAGGTTATAATTGTTCTTCTTCGTTATGTGTTGTGATAAATGACACCTGTTTACCTATGTAGATGTAGCTGTTGACATATTCTATTAAATATTCTTTTAAGTTGAATTGCCTCTTGATGCTGATTGTCATTATTTTGGTTAATGTAGCATTCATTTCTTATCCTACTTTCGAACTTGCTCAATCAAGTGAGCAGAGCATGTTTTGGAAACTTTTTGCAGTTTCAGATAATATAACTATGTCATCAGCGAATCTGAGATGGCTGAAAAAGCTGTTGTTTATTTTTATGCCTCTAGTTTTCCAGTCTATGTTTTGAAATATGTTTTCTAACACAGCCATTACCAATTTAACTGACAGGTCACCCTGTCTGACTTCTCTTTCAATTTTTATTGAGTCACCCCTGGATACTAGTCTGACGAGGTTAGTATACAAATATAATTATGTACAAACATAGGCGATACACAAACACATCACAAACACCACACAAATAAGCACATGCCTAATCACAACATCCTTAGCTTTACTGGCGATAATGCTCTCACATTTTTCGCGCTAAGTTGTAAATATTTACATGACGTAAAAAGCCGCTCTTTTTCGGAATATAAACGAAGTATTATTGCAAAAAAAAATGTAGCTATAGAAATTTAATAAGGGTTAAAATATATATGTAGTTGTGTATCTATCTTTATATATATAATTCTTCTGTGAGTGTGTATGTCACTGAACTACTCTCAAACGACTGAACGGATTTTAATGAAATTTTTTGTGTGTGTTCAAGGGGATCTGGGAATGGTTTAGATTCACAAATCAGCCCGGCAGATGGCGCTGCAGTCGGTATCTAGGTTATTTATCTATACTGCAACTTCAGGACAACGTCTGTCGGGCGCAGCTAGTCTATATATAAAACACAAACAAAATCTACCTACGTTTATGTTACAGACTTTGAAACCATTTAACCAATGTGACCAAAACCAGTTTCATTAGAAAACCAATAATGTGAATACGGTTTTAGACCACCAAGACAGTAAAAATTTAATTCTTTTTTTATAGTATATGAAGTAGGTCGAGGGTTAGAGCCGAGATTCCGTCAAAAACACAAAATAAACTAAGAGAATTAAATCCAGAATATTTTATAACGCTATTTACGAGTATACGTTTAATTGTATTGTGGTTCTCTCTGTAATAAAGGATGTCTTTGTTTTTCTTTCGTTTCCATGCTTTTTATTAACGTCAACCAATAACGGTGTAATTTAATAGAAAACTCAGGAAATCAAAATTATTTGATATTACTCGAGTACTACAAGCGGTTCCGATCTCTTATTCATATCTCTCTCTTTTATAAATCAACTAGGTAGAACAGTTATTATAACAAAGTTTTCATAGAGTTCAGTTATAATAACAATGTTTTAATTTTACTATGAATCAAAATCATTTAATTTCAATTACACCAATCATACATATTTTTTAATTATCAAGAGGAATTCCATCGTGAAACTATTCGCCTGTGCTAATACTTAGATTATATGTAGAAGAACAGGACAGCTGACTCTGTTTTTCAACTTTTTATTTAATAATTTTCTATTAACATAGTTTAACACATTGTTTAAAAAAATAATCTACATATAAGGATAAACACATCTATATTTAAAGTACATTTGGTAGGGGGGACGCAAATTTGACGCGGTCTTGATGATTTAAAATTAGTAATATATATTTGTTATAAAATTCATCCACCAAAGAGAAAACTATTCATTAATTTATTTTAAAAATTAACCAGTATTCTGGTATTAGTTATCCTTAGATAACCATAATCCGGATGTGACCATTCCTTATCAAAGGCAGTTTTCACCAAAGCCTTATTTGAAAGCGATAATTAGTCTTTATAGACAATACAAGTCTTAGATAATAATATATCACTACTTTAAAGGAACAAATAAATATTAAAAGAAACCATGAAAGAGCCGTGCCGTTGCCGTTGTTAGCACAATCTACTAAGGATATTTATGTGAAAGTGTCTCAAAGGATAGCTAAGCTCCACAATACGAGTCTTTGTTGAGACAGATTTAGATAGAAGGGAAATATACGGCCCTGCGAATGTTCCACTGATTTTGTATTCACATAGAGGTATTAAAGCCTTCGATTAAATAAGGTAGAAGGTTTTCTCTCAATAAGATCGACTGTTCACTTACCCTACAAAGATAACTTATATCTATATTGATATCTTATATATTAATTGTGCAATGTTCGAATACGATCTCTCCTATAAGTTTTGGTGTGTCGCGGGGGACTTTACAAACATACTAACAACGGATAAAAAGAACACCCACAGTCGGAGTTGTTGTTGTCACTCGGAATAATATTTCTTGAAAGTGTGGTGTGAAAGAGGATAGAGTTAGTCACTGCATCCTCTTTCACACCACACTTTCATGTAAAATTATTTAAAAATATATAAACCCTGGACTGCATTACCTAAAAAGCTACTTTTAACTTTTTCTCTTTTGTTTTTCGCTGACGTCATCTTGAAGTTATATACCCTATATCACTCCCACTGCTAAGGCCTTTCAAATGATACCTCACAAGTCGATATCCATCCAACCGTTTAGACTCTAGGGCGTGCTAAAGAAATATACTCCTTCTTGAGCGGTCGGATTATAAAATACATTTCCTTGCGTAGTGCAGCAACATGTCCGCTGCATATTCGCTTCAGCAAACATGTTGGATGTTACTACATCCATACCATTGTACGCACGATGCGTGTACCTAGTAGTAGTGTAGTACAGTAGGGATAAAAGGCAGCTTGTTATTTTATTTCTATGAATATTTATAGACTAACATTATATCGAACTGAAAACATTTTTGCCTGCATAATTTAAGTTTTCAGTAAACACAGACATACATATGTATATTTCAAGTTTGTACTTTAGGTTTCTTTGGAGTTATGTTTAATGTTCTCTTTTTTTACTCGTGTTTGAGATAGTGAGCCTTTACTTTCCTTGAAGTGCTATGAACAGGTCTTCATTTAGAATCTCATCAGAACCATATTATCAACGTAATTTTTTATTATTATTTATTCAAATAAACATAAACTAACAAGCTTTCAAATGATGAAATAAGTTAACGTGTGAGGGGGTAATCATTACGTTGGATACCGAAGCATGGCAAGGTGCATGCTAGAGCCTCTTTTAATGATATCTGAGTTAATCTTTGAATAAATTTCCGATTCCCGAATTACAGGCATAGCACAGACTAATTATTAGGCAAAACGCGGGTAGTTAGAGCACCTTTACTTGCTATAATCACTGGCTGAACGCCTCCGGGCCGTGATTAAAATCGAGATTGACTTTGAAATGTAATTTGACGCGAAATCACAGTGACACCCCATAAAGAGCTCTTTATCTTTAGTGAAATTAGTGAGGCGGGAAACTCGATGGACCGATTAACAATATAAGTGAAAGTAAGTTCTAGTAATTTTGCTCTGAATTTTGATGTTTCTATTTTTGATATTTTTATTTTGCTATTGCACTCTTGAATACTTTGGTGAGAGAATTAAGTTATTTAGTAAGTGCGCTTACTTATACTGCAATGGCTTTGTTAAATTTCCTCTTCTTACTCTCTTTTTCTTTAAAAGGCAGGGCGTGAGAACCATGTAGGTGTATTTTAAAGGGATAAGGGATAGGACACTCTCACATTCACACATTATTTAAGTGGTCCTAAACTATAGTTAGCAAAGAGTGGACATTTGAGACGCCCCTGGCTTACCCCTTCGGTTACTAAGGCGTGAGTATATGCATTTCTATTTTTTTTATTTACACATGAACCTTCAAAAAGTTTTTAACAATTATAACTATTCAAAGAAGAATGTTGAATGGTGTTTGCATAAATAAATTTTGTAACAAGGCAATATTTTGAAGAGTCTGGTCGGTTTGAAAGCTGTAAGTCTTTATTATTTAGTACCCAATAAATTGTCCAACGTAATTCCTATAATATTTTCTTGTTCACTGTAAAAACGTGTTCAGCTTTTGTTTTGTGTTTTGCCTTAAATAAATCGGCATTGGTACCATTTGGCCCGAATTTTTCCATATAGAGTCCTAGTATTTCGACGTAACTTTTCTTTTCATTCGGTAGAAAACCTTGACTTTATTTGGTACTGCTTTTACAGAATTTATGTTACGCTAGAGAAACAGGTTAACCGTTTCGTGATCTGTAAGGACTTTTTGGCAAAAATCCATGATCTTCTTTGGCAGTACTTAGGGATCTCATCGCGAGAAGATGCTCTTTAGAAGCTTTATACAATAATAAATCCTATTAAAAGGAAAGGAGGATTAAAAGTACATTTTAATAACAATATTCATTTTCATTGTTAGCTGTCAATATTAAAAGCTCGGAGTCAGTTGTTCACAACAGAAACTACAAGCAGAAAATATAATCAACCCTGCAATAGACTTCTATGTCAATAACACACTGTAATTAAGTCATGCTGACGTAAATATAACGACATGTCTTAAGCTTAAAACCTTAACAAGTAAGATTTTACGACTTAAAACTGTTTATAGTGTACTATACTTGTAGTGAGAATTGAATTTATTTTTAAAGTTTGACTTCTCGGGCGAGTGTGACTCAAACGCCCATACCAGTATATGAGTAATGTCTTTGGGTATTGCGTTTATTTGTCCTTTGTTTGTATTCAGTATTAATAAAAAATAAGTTAACACAACTCTGTCCACAGTGTAATCTTCATCATTAAAACCAAATTTAAAAATAAATGCCATTAATCATTGCAAGTTCCATGCTGAAATTCTTCATAAAATTCGTATACCATAGACACGTTCTTTCAAAGTTATAAAAAGCTTTACTCTGGACAGGGACAAGTAAAAGGATATCCAATTAGCGTATACGAGGGCCACAAGAATGAATATAAAAAAATGAAGCTGCCTCTCGTTGGTACTTTTATCACGACTGCGCGTAAAAACTATGTGTTTGTCATTTTATACCAAAGTTACAACAAAGGTTATCGCGAAACCTTTATTGGGATTTTGGCCTATATTGTATTTAAATAAAGTAAATAATGTGAAATCGTTAAACATTACATTTACTATAAAATGTTATTGGTTACCTAATTAGGTACCTAACACTAATGCCTATATATACATATAGGTGTATCAATTGATATAATTGATTATCAAATCAAATTATCAATATAATTGATATAATTGATTATCAAATCAATTATATCAATTGATTCACCAATTCACCAATCAATCATGATTATGATATGAAATGATTATGAAATGATTTTTACGTACCCCTGTTAGCTATCAGTATTTTAATAAGAAATGCAAAGCAAGTTCTTAGAATATTTAAACATAAGACAATTCATTCGTGAAAGTGAAAATTTATTGAACGCTATTATTTTAAGTCATTTTTGTATATATGTATATCTAAATAGGTTAGGTAATTTGTATTAGAGTTTATAATAACAAATATCTGTCTCTATCTGAATAAATACTAAAATATAATAAGTAACTAACCTGTTGGTAGTTACAGTGGTTAGTGACCCTGAATGCCGAGCCGGAGGTTGTGGGTTCGATTCCCACACCGGACAAAAATATACATATGTGATACACAATTAGTGGTTACGGGTCTGGGTGTTATTTGCGTTCCTTGTATGAATGTTTGCGCCGCGACACTAATTATTCCTAATGCAATAAATAATAATAATAATTTAAAAAATACAAAATAATAATAAATAATAATAATAATAAATAATAATACTCCAAATATCAGACGTAAGTCGCCTACTACTAAGTCTTTTACTCACGACAACTGTTTTAATTTGAGAATATCTTTCATCATACAGTTTCAATTTCTTTATTTTGCTGAATATAGGTTGACACTAATGTAATGGTGTTAAATGCATAAATATGCCGACTATGTTCTAACATCCTGGGGTGCTAACTTAAATAATTTGAATTATCATAGTTCCTTATTTCAAATTATCATAGTATCAGTTTAAAAAGCTAAATGAATAATAAAGAACAATAACATATGATAATAATGATAATATTAAGTGGCCAGGATAGTCTATCAGCAACTTGCTCTTAGATATAACCTTGTGGATATCGAGTTACCGTATTATAGGTATGTGCCAGACCCAGTTCTTGAAAATAGTCGTGCAACATTATAATGGGATCGATCTATTATCACTGACAGGACTATTGTTGCCAATAAACAAGATATAGTGGTGATAGACCAACAAGAGCGCCTAGCAATGATTGTGGACATTACCATTCCACATGACAACAATCTCATAAAAGGCTGAAAAAGATAAAAAATAAAATATTTGGATCTAGCCCATGAGGTGGTCGACATGTGGGATGTGAGTTCTGCAATCATTGTGCCGATAGTCATATCAGCTCATGGGTTGATTGCCAACATCTGCAGAGGCTCACGTTACACAGCTGGGTTAAGGGCCTAATGCAGAAGGCAGTCCTTCTTGATACGGCACGTATAGTGAGAAGGTTCCAGTCTCTGGAGCCCTAACCACCGGTAGCTTGGTCCCTGTACCCGATACCGGTGGGACACTATTATTTATATTTTAAATAAATTTTGTTTTTGTTTTATATTTAAAAATGTAATTTGTATGTTTATTAATGTCAATAAAGAGAATATAATATCACACTAAAAAAAACTTATATATAAGTAATCATAAATACGTTCACGCCTGTATCCCAGGGGTAGGCAGAGGTGTATAATGTAATTACGCCCCCATTTTGCCAATAAAAATTTGGTCCCACAAACTCGGATCTTGCTGTAAATCGGATACTTTATAACTGTTTACATACTGTCTTATAGATAGAAGTCCGATCAGTTAATCTTTTACGACACCCACTGTATGAAATGTGGTTGTATTCTGCTCATCCTAGAACCACACGGCTCAGCATAAAAGTAATCAATCATTAATAAAATAAAATTCATGTACATTATACATCCGTCTCATTACACCCGTAATAAATTGTCAAAACATCACTCTAATCACCACTCTAGTCATCACTCATAACATGGAATTTTTACAGCACATCTCACATGTATTGCAATTCAATGGTCAGGAATTTCATTAACTCTGTACTTGATACATCGCTTTAAAGGGTACATTTTTCACCGCGAAGTCGCTTGTCGGTGCGGTGGTTTGCTTGCGTTTTACTTAAATATTGAAAGGCCCTGAGATAATTAAAATCCTCGACGCTCACCCTCTGGAAGGGATAATGAAGCTGTTACTCTGTTTCACCCGGTAAAGGGCTTAGGATAGTCATTCCGCTTCGATAACGGAAAATTGCGTTTTGAGAATAAGTACAAAATAATAGAATAATTAAACCAATGTGTAAAATTTAATAAAACAATTAATTCCCTCTGGTTAATTTTAATTTTGTGATAAATTGATTGCACCATAAATTTCAATTTGTGCGGGTTTTTGTGTAGTTGAACATTTGAATTGAAAATTTTCCGATAATTGAACATTGAGATAATAGCGTTTTTCATGTTCTTTAAGTACTTTTTCATTTAGTGTCAATGCATAATAAATGTTTTATAATATTTATTCAGTTTATTTTAGTTTAGTTTATCCACGTAGTATATTTTTTGGTTATGCCTTAAGAATGACTAGTAATATTTCCTTTTTAAGGTGTCAGTGATATAAGAAATAGTGAATATAATCGGACTTTAAAAAAGTAGACAACCTACTTTAAGGCGTCTATCATAAAATTTAAGACTAATATGGTTTTCTCGTGGATGCCATTGTCACAAATGGACCAAACTCTCATCTACCTTACCACCTACCCTTGAAGTACATCCTTTGAAATAAAAAAAAAACATCGAAATCGGTTGGCGTGATACTGAGTTATTCGTCCATTTGTCGCGTACATGTTTAATGCAAATTTAAGACTTATATGGTTTTCTTACACGGGAAGCACCAGCTTTCAAATAAAATCGTCGAAAGCTGTTTACGCAGTCGAAAGTTCTGAGGTAACAAACAAAAAATACAATCGAGTCCCTTTTCTTTAAAACGTAAACCAGAACTCGTATGAAACCACTGAATGTAAGTGAATGATTTATTGGATTTGCTCATAGATTGCGAAAACGATCCTCCCGTTGGTTTCACCCAATCTTGTCTTGATCCCAATTCATGTCATGCAGTGAAAAAATATACGCACGGCAAGCGAGGGTTGAACAAGTCATGTAATTTATTACTAAAACGTTTTCGTCTATAGCAACGTAATATGAAGACATTTTACATAATATTGTTTCGAAAAAATCTGGTATATTCAATAACTTTAGTATGAAAGTGGATTGCAAATTGCAAATTAAGTCTTCTTACGATTCAATAAACATGATAAGTAAAATACGTTTTTTTTTTATATACTTTAGGGGGACAGACGAACAGACGTTTGAAATTCATAGTTTTGTATTCTATTATTTTTTAAAACTAAAAGGCCTCTTAGATCATAAAATATCAAAGCCTTTACGCACACTTAACACGGGTTTCATTTAGTAAGCCGCAACCTAGACAAACCTTTATAATCCTGAATATTAAAGTCAGAATCAATTTAGGATGAGGGCCTTCTGAGAAGTTTTGTTCACAACTTATTATACATTTTTTAAAACAAAAAAGTCCTTAACATGGCAAACAGCCCGGCTTATGGCATTTGGTCCCTAATACGGTCGTTCTTTAACTAAAAATCAGTCAATGTCATTTATTATTTTTAATAGTAAATAATAGAGATCCACATTATCTATCTTTCTGTTTTACTAAGTTATTATTAGTTTGAATATATTATTTCTCAACTACATACTACAGCTACAGCACCGTCGTTTTATATAACCTGTCGCCAACGCGCTGGCAGAGACGTAATGCCTTCCTCGTAGAAGTTTTTAGGCTTTTGATCAAAAAAGGTGGTAGTCACTTTAAAGATAGTCTTCTTTTTTAAAATTTTAATCTGCTACATAATGGGCTAGAGAACAAAATAGATGATAATCTGAGGGCATAATGTCTAGAGAGTACGGTGGGTGAGGGAGAACAGCCCGGCCAAGCTAAAGAAATTTTTCACGAGTCGCTTTTGCTACATGTGGTCGAGCATTATCGTGCAAAAAGTATACTTTATTTAGATTTTCCGGTAATCCCGCTGATACTTTATGCAGTTAGATGGCAACAGCTCCCAGTATATAATTCCGTTTATTCCCCACCACACACTTAAAAGAACTTTTTTACTCGTGTCAGATTTTGGCATTTACGCGAAAAATGTATGTACATAACCCACTTTCATCTCCCGTCATTAAATCCATCAGCCACTCATTGATACGATGATAACTAAGTAGTTCCATGCACACGTTAGCTCTCTTCTGAAGTTGAAACGGCGTCAACTCATGTGGCAACCAACCTAAATATTTCCAGGTCTTTCTAAAACGTGGAGTTGTTTTTCTACTACAGTATGAGAAATTTCAATGAGTCTTTTTATCTCATCTAAATCTATTGTAGCAGGTCTAGATGAGGTTCATCAGATAGGTCATAATTTCCATCCTTAAATCTTCTGAACCAATGTTTGGTGGTATCGTAAGAGAGCACGCCTTCGCCCATCGTTGCACAAATATTATGCACTGCTTCAGTCGCTTTTCGACCTAAGCGAAATTCGTGAAGTAAAAGCAGCCGAAGTTCTCTCCGAGAAATATTCATAATTTACTGTAGTTTTACTATTCGAGATCCAGTTGTCAACTTATCTGACATACAACTCTTGCTATATTTATATACTACTCCAAGAAATTAGAGATAGTTCAAAAACGTTTTAGAAACTGATCGAAAAAAGTGGCGGGTTTATTAGTTGCCAACCTAATATTTAGAGATATAAAAACTTTTTGACGGCAGAATGGCTAAAGGTACTTGCAATACCATAAGCTTATTAAAATTTAAATAGCGAAGACAGTATGTAGTCGATAGTAGTAATGACTAAACACGCTTCACTTTCCATTCCGAAGAGAGCGTTCGATGAGGTACGTCATGAGTGGCTTTTGTTATAATTAAAAATAAAATACTCTCTGTACTATCAAATCGCCTCCTCTGTGAAACACTGCCAATAATATAAACAGCATATATAAAATGTCGTATAGATTTCTAAATCAACTACGTTTGGTGAACAGAACATCTTATACAGAAACAGACAGTATTAAAGTTCAGTAATTACTAGAAAACAAATAACTTATTATCAATTCTTGATTATTATATTATAGATAGACTAATGTAGTAAAGACCTGTATTACTAATATACTAAAAGGTGTATCTTATTAATATTAAGCCATGAACGACTCTGGTTTTTTATTAAATAATTTTGTTATTATATTTCATTTATTTAATAAGACCGCCCACTGTACTGTAATTTATAAGCTTATATTGTTTTTACTGCAATCTATTAATGGATCCGATTAAGAGTATTCTATTCTGATCTATTATTTCCGACAAGTTATAAAAGGTTTGTCATGTATCAAATGAGACACAATCTAGCTGTAAACGGTTTTGCATTGCGTGCATCCCATTTAATAAATTATTTAAAAATATTTAAATCCCACTACTGAGAATATTGAAAATGACACTTACACGTCGAAATCAAATAAGCCGTGTAAACTAAGCCGTGATTGTATTTATTTTGACAAACATATTAGGTTTACTAACAATTGCTTACAACATTACTTTTATATATAAACAGAATATAGACCGTGTTCCATATTGTAGCAATTACTTACAGGTAAACACGGCTTGTATAATTTAGTGTTCTGAGGAGAAAAATGTAGTGTAATGCAAAAAAACAATTGTCATATGGGTCATATAGCACAGATTTTTGGTATGCCATAGAATCATAATGCAAAACAAAATGGTCGTTATGGCTCTTAATTTACGGCAATGCACATTCTGGGTAATATATTGCACATAATGTATTCTGTTAGCACCCAGTCCTCCTGAGGGAGGGGCAGAGTGGTGTGACTGAGCTACGAGGAATTCTAGCAGGTACACGAATTTTAAATAATTCGATTAGTGTGTGTATGGTGTTCTAGTCTGATAAAGAAACATCATATATGTATGAACTCAAACACACTCAAAAAACAGAACCCTCCTTCTTGCGCAGTCGTGTAAAAAAGAATGATATTTTATGTGAATATCATTTCAACTGCTCTAGACGAAGTCTAATAAGTTCTTGACATCCTAAGTAGTAAGCAGTATTGGCAAGCTGTGTACTTTTCCCTCCACTAAGATAATATTTAAAGAATATACATATTATAAAAAATATCAATCATAAACATTTTGAGTTCATAGTCTCACAAGCTGTCCATTACATAATGACCTATAAAATACTTCTAAAAAGAGAACATATAAAAGTCATTCATTGTAAATTGAATTCAGAATCAAACATTGTGGGGATTTATCTAAACTAATCTAAATATAATAATAATGATGATATACAGCTTAATCCTCTCTTTTAAGTTGCCGTGGCCTTTTGTTTCTTGTGGAAACGCCCACGTGTCATCACCTCACCGGAGATGAGGGTGAGGTGGTATTTCGGACTCGAACCGACTAAAACCATACGGTGTTCCGTTCCAACTGGGTCTATTGAAAGGAACCCGGGATACCCTGCGAAGGAAGCCTTCGGGAAACCCCTACAGACTGATAGTACTCAGACGTTGGCTCCCGGCCTATACGACACAGGGACTTTCCGAAACATCCGTTTCCGGTGAGCACCTTCGTTGAGCGGTAGGAGAGGGCACCATTTCGCTTCTCTAGCCAATCCTCCATGACGGGCCTTACCGAAACGATCATGGCGTGCCCTGCGCTCGGTCGCTCAAGCCGTTTTTTCCACTGAGCCATGAGTACCTGGCGGAGCTGGGAACGTTGCGCTTCGATTTCCCGAGGGGCAGGTCTCAGATCTAGCTAGTGCTCCTCCCTGCGCCACTGGCACAGTGTTGCAAGGCTTTTCGCCTCCAGGTCCCATGGCGGAGTACCGGCTAGGAAGTTGCCATACCCTACAGGGGCCATAATGTAACGGAATTATTGTTTTATATTAATAACATATGAAGTGCAATAAATTGATTTGATTTGATTTGATGAATCTTAATGATTGTCAAAAATTAAAAATCGAATATCTAGGATATGTAATTAATGTATCATGCAATAAACTACCTAAAATAACTAAATTATTATTTTAGTTTTTAGGAACTAAGGAAATAATAATATGGTTCTATGTGATGCTCAGGATTCTATTTCCATTCTCTGTCTATGGCAATTCGTTGAGGACTTTTCATCAGCTGTTGTGTCTTCGTTAGGGTCTACAAACTGAGGGTGAGTGGTGGGTTTTTTCTCCTCTGTCCTCTCATTACTATTTAAGAATAGGTTTTTGCCACGTGTAATTTAATAAATGTTATAATATAGAAAATTAATTTAGAACAATTGCAAAGGTTACGTAAACCGCAACATGCTGATTTCAATCAATATTCAGTTAATAAATTATACATTAAACGTTGTGTGATTAATTTATTACAAATCTAACAGCTTCAATTTACTTAAACTGAACGCTTAACACAAATGTATATACAGAAAAACAACATTCATCAATCACTGTCCGACTATTTGAGAATTCGAAATACAGAATGTAATATGAAAACGATTAAGAAAAATGTTGTTGTCGGCACTATCCGAAGATAAATGTAATTCTCCGTTTTATTTCTTGAAAAATTATAAATAAAAACATTAGAAGTACAGCTAACATTTATAATAACCATTCATAAATGGGTAGTTATGTATCGACACAGGTAAATGAGGTATTGATTGTTATCCATTTTTTAAATTTTGCTTTCGATAAGCAACCTATTTTTGGGTGACAACTTGTGTTAATTTTTGTTTAAAATTTTACTAGATAAAGATAATGAATTTCAATTTGTAATTGAAGTAGAGGCTGTCGTTATTCGACCTTATTAAAATTGATTAAATAATGTTAAGTTTTCAAAAGAAAATTGACAACCAAAGGCCAAACTTAACTCTTTTAATTTTTTTATTGTCATTTTTTTCCATAAAATATTAAAACGTTTATATTATCAACTGAAGACGAAAAAAATACTTAATATATTTATGTATATAGATAACATTAATATATAATAATAATATAGATAATTTCCTCTCCTTGTTACCTACTTTCCCCTTTGGACATACTCCAAACTTTAACATTGTATACCTACCCAAAGTACTTTACCCCTTGTTACATGCGATTAAATTATGGTCTGCAAAATGTGAGCGTTTGACGAGCTTCTGCCTACTCCTTAGGGGATGCAGACGTGAGTGCGTGTAAGTGTGAAAATGATTTAGCAAAACGTGACACAAAATAGTAGGTCTTCGATTAAGGGTCTTTTATTAATTTAGATATATCAATAAAGAAGGGAATAAGGCTCATGACGGAAGCCAGTTTGAGTATGGGATCCCGACGTTCTTGAACTGTTGCTTACACTTCCCAATCCATTTGTTTGAGCAATATCCCTCTTCTTCCATGTCTTTACTCCCTGTCCTGTCAATATACGGGGCTATAGGCTTGGAGATAAGCCAATGGGCAAGCAAACGTTACGTAAAAAAATCGGCAAAATGTGAGCGTTAATTAAACTTTTCATATTTATTCTTTCTGTATTTTATATTTCTTAGCTTCTCCATTTATAAAGGATTGTCTGTTACTGAAAGCACAATTTCTCAAATTCAATCAAATAAATATAAGAATAATTTGATTATAAAACAATTTTAATTTTTTCTTAGTATCTTAGTTATACGTTTTTAAATTTGTTCTTTAATTATGTGGTGTCAAGTATTTGCAACTTTTCTTACCAGAGTACAATCGGGTTACCATAGTATAAGCTCTGATTAGTTTTGGATCAGGTAGCCGTCTGTGGGATGTCTGCATTTATTATTATTATGACTGTGTTTATAGAACTGTAAATTTTGGTATCTTAGCCAGGATGTATGTTAAACCCATATATTATTTTGTTTAACATTAAATACTATATACTAATTGCTTTTATCTGTACTTATGCATGCTTGTGATGTATTTTCAGCAAAAAATAAATAAGAATAGCATGCTCATACTCTATACATAAAAACCTGTGTACAAAATTTGAGGAATTATGCTATTGGTGAAGGTATTACACTAAATAAAAAAAATGCCTCATTGGAAATGGGTCATATTTTGTTTAGTAAAAATTGCAAGATTTGACCCGATCATGCATACATTATATTACAATCAAAATATAACGTATATGAAATCATATCAAAATATACATAATATACAAAGAGTTTTTCTCTTTGTAATTCTGTATGTATACAATAAAGATATAAATAAATAAATAAATAAATAAATAAATAAATAAATAAATAAATAAATAAATAAATAAATAAATAAATAAATAAATAAATTATAGATATAATAATAAACTTGAGATAAAAAATAAAAAGTTTTTTATTTTTTTCAATTATCTGCTAAGCTTAAAAACCTTTAATTATTTATTGAAGTAAATTGCAATTGAGAGATATGTAAATGAGTTCGCTATGAAATTTAATTTAAAATTATTTTCAACAGTTGCGGTGACACAAAGTTAAAAAAATTAACCAAATTAAAAACTGGTTAATATTTGATAATTAATTAAAGTACATAAAGTATGTTCTTAGCCTAGAAAGCTATTAAACTATTATTTTGATAAGTTAGCGTAAGACAAACCCCTGATGCAAAAGGGGTGTTTTAAGCTTAACGTGTGTCTGTATATCTGTATGTCTTTGGCATCGTAGCACCTAAACAAATAGATCGAATGTAATATTTTATTTTTATTACATAGGTTTCGTGGTCGAGATGGTTCTTAGCATTTATGAAGATTTTGTTCAGAAGTTTGATGATCATCAACAATTTTGTAATCATTAGAATAATTTTCATGTCGAAGTTTATATTAAATTTTGAATTTATAGTTATATTCATGACTTGTTTAAAAACATTGTTAGCAAAATAACTCAAACGTTAAGAATGTTAGAAGCGTCTCAAAGGCAATGAGCGCACCGGATTGTACCTACGTCACAAGTTGAGAAATGCTTGTTATAACTACAAGCTTCAATGCATTTTAAAAAGTAGTATCGTCTTTTTACTGAGTGTATTTTAAAGTATTGTAAATATGTATGGAAATATGTCCTGGAAATATTTGAAATATTATCATCGCCGAGTGAAATTGAAGGTTTCAAAACGGATTTGTGTTGACAATCCTTAGATAAGAAAAGATAAACTTATTTAATAAAATTCGAGTTTATAATTTATTCTTAATGAGATAAAATGCTTTATACACATTTTACAAGTAAATTTATGTTTATATTGTAAAGTACTACTAGTTTTTCACTGTTTTGGCTTAAAGCTAGTGAAATGCAGTTAAACTTTAACTAAGTAATGTGCAACTTGAAGGCTTACAAACTACTTGGAAAGGTTTGTAACTTTGATGGCAAGGCAAAATTTGTTACGATATTCAAAGACTCATTCGTAATGCAACTAAATCATAACCTTAAGGAGTTGTACGTTTTACCATCAGCTTATTAACATAAGACGCAAATATCGCAATAGATTTAGAAAGTATATAAAAATAACATGTGGCATTCTAGTGGTTATTACATTTGAGGGCTTCGTCGATATTACTTCTCCCCATATGCAGTAAGTAAAGAATTAACGAAAAGTAACACGTTAACATGTTAGTGGGTTTGTACTTTTGACTAAAATATTCCTTTACCTTTAATACCTTCCGTATTTTTTCATATTGTTTAATTGAAAGTTTTTAGTGTAACAAAAAGTGGTACATCCGAAAATATTGTGTAATTTCGTATATAACCTTAATGATCTTTGAAACTACAAAGACGTATAGGAAGAATTTTTCTAGGAAATAACTTATTTCAAGTTGAATCAAATATTTTTCGGCTGCATGTATGTGTATGATGTACTTCTAAAATACGACCACACCATTGTACCATCCAGTATTTCTCTACAAATTATGTTAAATAAAAAATTAGGTTAGGTTCTAAAGTTATTTATAATAATATTCTGATTTGATATGGATATCAAAATATAAATAAAATAATAAAAAATAAATAAAAATAAAAAATATAGTTATTAAGAAATTTGAAATTATTATTTATATATTTTTTTTGTCATTTAAAAAATTACACTTATTATGATCACTTTCAGACTGTAAAAAGCGGATTGTCCTGACACAGGCATTATACTTAAAAGGTTAAGGGTACACAAACCTTAATATTACTAGAATGGAATAAAGCTTTTTGATGGATTATAATAGAAAAGTTCCCGCATCGCTACCCACAGAAATTAGTTTTTCCTAACTTACACTCTGTTGTGCCAATATGATGTATGGATAAGTGAATTTATTGGTACGTTCTAGTATATGTATGAGTGAATGTGTAACAATAGATCATTCTTGTTTTATATTAGGGATATTACTCAGTTAATTTACGTACCACACATGTTAAAAAGTGGTGCCACATTAAAAAAAAATAGTGAAAGTATTAGATATGTGTAATTTAAAAAGTACAAATGTGTTATTTATACACATATACTAAATACTTTTACATACGTATACATACATAGGCTCACGCTAGGCAGATGTGCATAGGGCACACCTCAATCGTAGCGGTAAGACCCGTTATGGAGGATTGGCTGGAGAGGCGACATGGTAGCCTCTCCTACCGGATGACGCAGGTACTTACCGGACATTGCTGCTTCGGAAAGTACCTGTGTCGGCAATAGGCCGGGAGCCAACGTCAAAAAATAAAATAGGGCTCTACATTTTCCACACTTCATAACTTTCCAGGATTTCTATATCAGTATTAAGTCGGAAAGTGCAGCGACGGACGTCCATCAAGAAAGTGGACAGTGGATCTAGGCCGCTTTCAATCAATCTTCATAGAAGTTATTGAGATAGACATATGTCCAACCGTGGATGTAGCCATAGCTAAGATGATGATGATGATGAAGTCTATGTTTTTTGATTTGATGATTTTGCATATTTTATTGATATAGGCAATTCTAGTATATTAATATTTGTCGTACGCGTATTTGAGTTACAAATTACGTGTAGACTATCAATAGTCCAAACACATAAGCCGCCTTTTGCTGAGCTTAGATATAGAAACTAAAATATTTGTATTATGTTATTGAATTACCACTACTACCTAGGTAGACCATGTGTTTCTGAGTTGGTAATATAATTAACTGCTACTAACTGAGATAGATTCAGACGAGTTTCCGAAGAAACTACCTTCAGGCGTGGCACACCAATCCACAGTATTTTATATGTAATTTTTTTTTTTTTTCAATTCTAATATACGTCATGAAATTATTTTAGAAGACATAATATGGCCAAAGGGCCAATGAAAGTTTATGGTACTTATTTCATCCAACCTTAAATTTTGTCCAGTCACTGTTTTATCTATTGTACACTAGACAGGCACTAACTGAGCCCGGTCGTGGTAAGTTGAGCAGTATTCAGGTGTGACATGCCGTTTTTTTTTTTTTTTCAACATGGTACCCATAATATCCATATTATCCAGGTATATGCGGAAAGTGTTTTTGAAGTATATGATATATCCGAATAGTAAATCAGATCAGAAAATAAAATTGCATGCCCTATTCACAATTTAGCGGTAAGAGCCCTTCAAGAAGGGTCAGAGAGGTGCTGCTACCGATTGACATAGGTCAATTGTAGTAGAGGGCCACTTAGGGGTAATTGACGTTACAACCTCGATGTGACTGTTGTTGAGAATTAACTTAAGAAAGAAAATACGAATCGACCATCCTGATCACCATATACTTCAATTGTTTCTGTGACTGATTACATACATACTGGTTCCTAATCAGAGTCATCTTAATTTAGGCAAAGTGTTTCTATCTTGTCCTAGATATGTATATAGGATTATATTTTATATTCTCCGTTTAGAAACAAAACATATTTTATAATCGTTACTAAACGTATTACTTTAAATACAAAAATGAAATGTAATAACAAAATTAATCAAGTCTCGGCGGTCAAGCTTGCGTCACGTTAAAATACGGGGTCAATTTTTTATCCACAAGGAATATTTTTCGGGGCTTTAGAATAAAGCATTGAATATTTTGGTCGCTCAATCACCATTAATCCGTTAAGTAATCGAGCCATAAATTGAGCCGATGGAATTTGATTAATTAGTACATTGTATCTACTTCTATACTTTTTTTTATTTTAATCCAATTTTCTGTATAAGGATATATCCAGGCCTCTTGCAATATTTCTATTGCAAGAGGAATGGATATATCCTAAGAAATAATTTTCTTGACACCCCTGCAGACTTTGACCGGCTCTTTACAAACAATCGTTTCAGAGCTATCGTCTCAGGCCCTCATCTGCTAAAATCTTGAACAGCCAACACTACGAGACCAAAAAATATTTTGGGTGTGAAATAATAAAAAATTAAAAAAATGTTGGACATATGCTTCAATAATTGAATTTAGAACGGAGTCCTGAGATCTTTATAAAGTCTTTTTGATGGATGTCCCACAGCCATTTTTGAAACGTAATAAATACTGTTTTTTTTTTTTATGCGATAGGGGGCAAACGAGCAGACGGGTAAATGACTACCGCCGCCCATGGACACCCGCAACTCAAGGGTCACAAGTGCGTTGCCGGCCTTTTAGGTAGGAGTACGCTCTTTTCTTGAAGGTTTGAAGGTCGTATCGGTTCGGAAATACGGCAGGCGACAATTTGTTCCATAAGCTGGTTGTGCGAGGCAAAAAGCTTCTGGAGAAGCGCACAGTGGTGGAGTGCCAATCGTCCAGGTGATGGGGATGGATATTTTGTTGCGTAGGACGATGGCGGAAACCAGCAGCCGGTATAAGTCCGAACAATTCCTCTGAACACTCCCCATGATACAAGCGATAGAGGATGCAGAGTGAAGCTACATCTCCAAGCCATCAGCCAAGGTGTCAAGTCGATCAGAAATATCTTGGCAGTCGATGATGCGAGTCGCTCTCCGTTGAACGAAGTTGGTTGTACGAAGCAGCAAAAAACATATATTTTTATATGATACTGTTATCTTTGAAATAACAACGCGGTTAAATAGGCCTGCTAGCGTGCTATTGTAACTATTTCAAATGCTTACAGAAATTTTGTACCATGCACGTCCTGATAGTTTTAAAGTTTCTGCTTTCTACTCTTTAATTAATAACTACGAAACCAAAGATAAGTAGTTTAACTTTTAGACAAGAATTTTAAAAATAGTAATTTTACATACAATAGAGCTTCATCTGAACTTGACCGTTAGAGCGCTTTAGTTCACAGGTCAAGGGATAGACCTTCCGTATTATTTTCAGAATGTTAAAGGTCGCATTCCTTTAGATACTTCACCAAATTAACTAATATGGTTATTCCAACTAGCACGAAGTATCAAATTAGTAATAGTGACTCAAAACTATATTTTTATTCATCCATTTTTAAATACCATTGTTGATTACACACAGAACGGTACGTTTCAAAGCTAGAAAGGTTTCTCACTAAAGAACTTGTTCCACTAGTTTCGTTCTTCATACGTGCAAACATGTCACATAATCTATTTATGGTGTGTTTGCACCGCAAAGGAAATGGAGCTAGAATTGACGTTACAATGGAAGGCGGTGAGCACGCCGAAATGTAAACAAATGGAAGATATTTATGTATGCTCACTATTAACATAGAGATTCTTTTCATTAATTCATTAACTTTATTGTAGTTATACATTTCGAATTTTAAAACAATTTTTTAAACCCTCGAGTTGCATTTGTCCATGGACGGCGCTTGTCACTTACCATCAGGTGAACCGTCTGTTCATCTGTCCCCCTATAATGTAAAAAAAAATCTGAGACAGTGCAAAATCTATGTCCCAAGAAGCATTACTTGTAGTAGGGCTACCAAACATAAGTCATATTCATAATTAAATGTACCCTAGTAGCGTCTGAAAAAAAAAAAAAAACATCAAAACTGTTTCTTAATAACTACAAAGTCATAAGAAGTAAAAATTTGTAATAAACTCTTCTGTATCATTTCTGTTACCTCGTTTTTAAAGACAACCAGCAAAATACACCCTAGAGGTGGTAACAAAAGTTAAAAACCCACATCGACGGCACTATCGACAGAGTAACTGACAATCTCATCTCGATCAGTTGCCGCATGGCTGCTTGTGCTGACACAAAAACGTAAAGGTAATAAAAACACCTGCCTCATAGTGTGTATATGGGTTTACCGACAATGCGATCGGTTTGATAAAATTATGTTGAGTCAGCAACTTTGAAATAAGATTGATGAGACTTTGAATTGTGGTTCGTGGTTCTTCGTTTACTTTAACACCTGTGTCATTCAGTGTTATCTCATGTCATTCAGTGTTGTAAAATTGTTGTCTTATATTAAAGGTTATATCCATGATTTTGTTTGTTTGTAGATAAGCACCTTCCTTATAATTATAATAACAAATATATATAATAAAAAAAATCATTACATAGACAAATTACACCCAGACACTGTACAGAACAAACTAATCGTGCTCGCCACAGAATTATTTTGGTTGGTCAGCATAGAACACGCGACCTATAGTTTTGCACCACTAAGGTTCACAAACCACTTAAATTCATTAGCATATAGTTAAAGTAAAGAATATTTGAGTATTATTTATTTACAATGAATTGCAGGTGGTAGCGAATATCACATGTTAAGTGCGAATAAATGTAAAAAAACCGTATGTTGTCGTGGGACACCAAATAGGAACGAAGTTCGTTATTATAAGGAAAGGTCCTACGCTTTTTTGTTTAACGTTACGGGCGTTTTTTTTCTGGCTAGGGTATACTAGTATTGACCCACGTTGCTAGTATTCTTTCTAAAAAAAATATAATTATAAAGTAAATATTGCTCGGTTTGAGTTGAAAAATATAAATAAATGTGAAATGTCGGTTAGAATTGTGTTGTCGGTTGTCCCTGTGACGTAATTTTATTATATTGTACATTATACTGCCAAATAAATCACTATCAACTCTAAGTGTAAATAAATAGCGTACAAATTTGATCACAAGCAAAGGTTAACTAATACGATAGGTTTATACCCGTATAAAGTGTACCTACAATTACATAGGTACAGTTTGTACCTGCGTAACTGTCTTCTCATACACTAACCGTTGTTAAAAGATAAAACATTGAGGTTAAAATATATTCACACACGGATAGGGAGGTAACAGGGCGGAACAACTGTACTGCGGTAATGAGATTCTGCTCAAGCAAGCGTGCTACATAACGCTAAAGGGTGAAGTCAAAGAGAATTATACTTAAATAATAATAATAACTCCACACACATCTCACTCACGGACTGATTACAAACTAAGCAGAGTTTGTATAACGGTAACCAGACTGATGATCAACATACTTATATATAAATACATATAGATTATAGATAAATTACATCAAGACATAGAACGAATGATCGTATCATGACACAAATATTTGTCCTGAGTGGTCGAGGGGAACCCACGACCTCGGTTTAGCAGTGAGGATCGCTTGCCGCTAGACCCACATGCCAGTTATAGTAAATATATAATCCTTCCACAGTTTTTAATAAAAATGTTGTTGTCTTAATTAAGCTCTATTGAGTAATTAATTTTTCAAAAAAGAATATAACCTATTAGAATCATGATAAACTGTAATGAACTGTCTAATTTACATATGACATATGACTTCACGGAAGGCGGTTTAAATGGTCACCTCGCCACTACGCTGCCGCGCCGAGTGTTGTGTATTTGATCCCCGCACGTGACAACACTTTGTGTAATCCTCAAATTGTTGTTCTGAGTCTGGGTGTTCTTCGTATCTGTTGCTTAAACGTTTGTAAAGTCCCCCGTGACACAGGAATTATTCCTAATGCGGGAGTTGTCTTTTAAAAAAATGGCATAACAACCAGCCTGTGAGAGTTATAGGTATGCGACCCTGACTTACTTGAGCTACTTCTTATATTCCCCAATCCATCTGTATAAGGCATATCTCTTTCCTACCTTTTCTATCCTCCCTCTCTTGCCAATATACTCCAAACTTATCTAATTCCCAAAAATGATCTGATGACGGCAATAGGCCTATTACGTAAGTAAGTTGCAGTGAAATATTTTCTTCAAATTATAACGTACCGTATGCTTTAGACTTTTTTTAAACTAAGTCAATGAACAATCACCAGAATTTTGTTACGTTACTTTTTATAATACTAGTTCTCATTCTTTAGTTAGATACATAATAGGTACCACAAACTACTATATGCCAAGGTAAACTGTAAATTCTTAAATCTCGAAGAAAAAAAGTATACGAAAAAGGAACACAGTATTATATGACATTGTTATGTACATATAATTTATTACATACCGTATTAAAGAAATCACTTACAATTAACATATTTTTTATATAATAGCATACAATACAGCTTGATTCCTAATTATAAATAAGGACGTTGGTTTCGTAAATATATAATTCTAGTAGCAATCGACTTTCACTAAACAAAGTTATTATTGGAACATAAACATTAGGCATCGAAATAAAATCGCCGGGTGACGTATATTTTCCTGCCCAATGCTCCCACGCCAAATATTACTAAAATATACGAACGAGATCTTTAATGTTGTAACAATGCTCTTCACTTTATTATTATAAATTATGTATTGTGGCACTTGTTTTATATCTAGGTAAATAAAAGTATTCTTCGTGCCCGTTGTTTGAATTTTTGTTAAGTCCAACGCGACTCAGGAATTAAAACTGGTGCAAATGTTGTTATTTTAAAGAAATAATAAGGTAGACATTACTTCCTTATCATTTAAAGTGGCTGAGCCATGCTTAGGCCCGTGTGGGCCAGCTCGACCGGAGTATTACCACAGCCTCACAGAAAACCGGTTGTTAAGCAATGCTTTCGTTATGTTTCACCTAGAGAGTGAGGTTACCGAAGGCCCAACCTCCTTTCCTCTTTACCTTCCACTCTCTCTCCTACCTTTTTTTATCCTCCCCTCTTATCCCTCCCCTCTGCCCCTAAAATTCAAAGGCGGGCACCGATCTTCCAACTCTTGAGTTACAGGTGTGCATGTGCAGTCGTAGCCACTTACCATTAGGTGACCTGTCCACTCTTTTCGCCCCATACTATAAATAAACATATTTTTATATGATAGGGGGCAAACGAGCAGACGGGTCACCTGATGGTAAGTGACTACCGCCGCCCATGGACACCCGCAACTCAAGGGTCACAAGTGCGTTGCCGGCCTTTTAGGAGTAGTTAGAGTAGTAGTAGGAGTACGCTCTTTTCTTGAAGGTTTGAAGGTCGTATCGGTTCGGAAATACGGCAGGCGACAATTTGTTCCATTTAGTCACGTAGATTACAATATCTCACTTATTTAAGCTAGATTTTACATTTGTAAATATAGAATTTAATTTTATATTGCAAGCTTGGTTAGCAACGTAAAAGAACTTTTGCAGAAACGAGCCAGACATAAAAAGTTATGAACCCTTATTCCAATTACCAAGTTAGTATTTTATTTCTAGTTAGTATCTATTTCTGATTCTATCGCGACAAGAATCAATTTTTATTTGCTTTGCGTTTACACAGCGCACAATACTAATAAAAAAAAACAGTTTTTATTTCTGTTTACACATTTTATTATCATTTTCTCTTTATCTACGAGTAATGAGCAATCTAGTAACACAATGAATAATTACTTCCAACTTTCGTACAACCAACGCAATCTCTGAGAATCATGCGTTAACCCACGTCAAATTTAAGCTGAGGGCTTTAAATTTCATCACACAAAAATTGAAAAGTAAAATTGTACAATTTGGTTTCAACGTGAATTACGCATATTTTCTGTAAATTAAGACATAAGTATTAATGAATTTAAGGTTGATGATAATCTTATATAATTATTTAATATTAACAAGTTATAATATATTTAATATAAATTTTAATCAAAAGGTGTTACAAAACGAGTAATTTTTTAATCAGTCTTTAATAAAAGGCCTTTACAAAAATAATTATACACAAACAAGTATACATAATATGGCCAAATCTATGTCGAGAAGTCCTGTAGCTATATTTTATGTATTTGTCGTCCTGGGGTTTTGTTTAAATTAATGCAACTCGTTAAAGAATTTACATTTATACTTTCACGACTTCGTAATTTTCTCTTTTTAAAGTTTTTGTATATTAATTATGTTTATAATAAGTCACTTGAAATATGTAAGCAATAGAACGGCTTTGGTCATCTTAATTTAAAATAGAACAAGTTTTTAAGACCCCAACTAAAACTTAATGACGCACAATGATGCAATTGAATGAAAAATGAATGTTTTGTCTTTCATAAAAAAAGTTCAAACACAAAAAGTAAAACAAAAGACTACTAAATCTAACGATCCTGTAAACATACAGGTAGGTATGGTAGACTTGTGACTCACAAAATCAAACCACACTCATCGTCAAAAAGATACAGCTATCACCGCGCTCGAACTGTGGAAAAAGGAAAGCAGCGTTCCTAATACTATTAATCAGGTGAATCGTTCAACGCTGCAAGTTACTCAACGCGTTATTGAGAGTGGTACATCGATCAATCGGGGTGGGCAATAACCCAGGTGGGTTTTCGTCTGGGTCTTATTTATAACTCAATCTGGCACAAGATTCTTAACGATGGGCCCACATAAATCTTTCCAATCTACCCTGAGGCAAACCGTGAAAGCACTTTTATATCAGATCGAGAGGATTTTTTTCGTTAGTTCTTATCTAGTTTATCATCTATTTTATTTGCTTATATTTAATAATGAGTCATAAATTAGTTAAACATACTTAACATGTTAGACATTGTTCTAGATCTTAAGAGGTTTAGAAGTATGAAGCAGAAGTTAAAATAACACTAAGAGTATTTTTTTTCCTTGTGGGTTACCTTATATGAAACCCTTTCTTTTGTAATTTCAAGATTTTTTTAGAAAGTTTATGCAAACTAGTAATTAAAAACCGTATTTATTGTCTCGATTAACGTGTTGAATCTTCCATAAGGAAGCGTTGGAATTTATAGACTCTTTAAGACTTATGCCCCCCTTTTTTTATGCGATAGGGGGCAGACGGGTCACCTGATGGTAAGTGACTAACGCCGCCCATGGACACCAAGCAACTCAAGAGTCACAAGTGCGTTGCCTTTTAGGTAGGAGTACGCTCTTTTCTTGAAGGTTTGAAGGTCGTATCGGTTCGGAAATAGGGCAGGCGACAATTTGTTCCATGGGCTAGTTGTGCGAGGAAAAAAGCTTCAGGAGAAGCGCACAGTGGTGAAGTGCCAATCATCCAGGTTAAGGGGATGGATATTTTGTCGCGTAGGACGATGGCGGTAACCTGCAGCCGGTATAAG
Organism: Tyria jacobaeae; assembly: GCA_947561695.1. Classification (NCBI taxonomy): domain Eukaryota; kingdom Metazoa; phylum Arthropoda; class Insecta; order Lepidoptera; family Erebidae; genus Tyria; species Tyria jacobaeae. The sequence continues at coordinate 13,746,059 of OX387224.1, read as the reverse complement.
TCCGCAGAATTTCTCTGAACACTCCCCATGATACAAGCGATAGAGGGTGCAGAGTGAAGCTACATCTCTACGCAACGCAAGGTGTCAAGCCGATAAGAAATATCTAGGCAGTCGATGATGCGAGTCGCTCTCCGTTGAATGCGGTCAAGAGGGAGAAGCTGGTACTGGGGTGCACCTGCATAAAGATGAGAACAGTATTCCATGTGCGGCCGAACCTGCGCCTTATAAAGTTGCAGGCGGTGGGCCGGAGTAAAATACTGTCTCGATCTGTTTAGCACATCAAGCTTCTTCGAGGCTAATTTGACCCTCTAAGAAGAGCTCTTACCAGTCTTCACAGGAATTTCTTTAGTTTAACTTGATCTGTTTATACCCAAGTACGGTTGATGATGAGGCGATATTGTAAATTTAGTCATGAATGCCTTAATATAACATAGATGAACTAGTTTATCAATACTTACTCACCATTCTCACCATTCATATTTATTGCAAAATTGGCGCATGACACATGACATTTCACTAACGGATCCTACCAATGTAATTGCAGATTTTGCATTTTGAATAGGGAGTGTTATATACATATGTAGGTGTGGTAATGGCATAAATGTTTTTCCTCGTTGTTTTACACTTATTAATTGCAATATTGTTGTAATGTAAATATTTTGTTCATATAGCATAATATTCAAATATACGTTAATAATTTCCTGGCTCAGTTTTTGTTACTTAAAGGAGCTATAAGTTGAGCTATTCAAATTTATTTCACTTAAATAGGTGTAATGATTTAAACGTTCAAAATTCTAACAAAAGAGATTTGGTTAAATCTTGCGCTATATGTTTAACAAAAGTTATAAAATTAATATTTAACAGATATCAGTTAGTGAAGTAATTTTAGGAAATAATACGTTTTGATTGAAACCCATTCACGGTATTTTGAAGCGAACTTCGTCAATTACGCAAACGTAATGACGTGTCCTATTCTCTAAAACAACTTGTAAATTTCCACGGATTACTAATACGTGAGGACACATTTTGCACCCTTCGTTATTATAAAGTACGATTACGCAACCGATTAATAATTTGTTGCCATTCTGGATCACATATGTGTGTACACCATCAGTTAAAGTGAAAGGTGAAGCTAATATGGAACAATATTTCACGTGCTTAAATGACACTTGTTGTTAAGTATTATTTTATTTTGTATTTTTTTTTTAACAGCTGCATTAGGATTAATTCCTGTGTCGCGGAGGACTATACAAACATTCAAACATACAAATACCGGACACAAAGAACACCTAGACTCAGAACAACAATTTGATCTAACTCGAACTTTAATCGAACTCACAACACTCGGCGCGTCAGCGCGGTGGAGAGGTGACATGTTTTTAACATAAAACTTACTACCACGTTTCTTCAAAAATAAATTAATCAGAATTTTTGTAATATTAATAGCTTCATAAATAACTAGCCTCAAACAGATACCAATCCAAACCAATTAAAAGTGAAAACTAACAAGAAATCTGTTCAGCTGTTTAAGAAACATAACAATTATAATTATAATAACAATTATAATAACGAGATAAATAACAGGCTATCAAAGTTATTCATGATATTTTATTATATAAATTCGGTTATACTTTCTTTAATCAGAAATCATTAGACTGAACGAGTATATCATAACAATATATATCAACTGAAATTAAATCACTTGTTTCAACACTTTAAATTGGTACAAATCTTACCAAAGACGTACTAAATATCAAATTTCCATACTATATCAGACGAACACAACCATTATCCAATAAAGCTTTGGTAGCACCATTGCAGTCTTTCATATTGAAATATTGTCAGGTTTCCAATCAAGTTAACGCTCCAGCGCGCAGACTAGTGCACAATGGTGAATATGTAACAATGTTATCCGTTTATCGTAGCAGGCATCTGTCGACAGGTACATACATATATGTTAGGCTCCTACATAATTTGTTACCTTTGACTAATAATATTCAATGGTACTTTAATGATACATTAGTGTTATTACACTGACAAAGGAGTGTAATGTCATATATATGTATGTATATTATGACATGGAGCTCATTTTTTTTTATGCGATAAGGGCAAAAGAGCAGACGGGTCAACTCATGGTATGAGACACGAGCGTTAATTTAATTCAATTAATTTTTAATTTAATTTTGACGAAACTAACCTAATATGTATAAATTATAGTAGTATAGAGTATAAAATCATTATACATTTACCACTAATAAAGCGTCCGATGTAGTCGGGAAATAATGTTGGGAATATTATCGTAGCTTTAAAATCTAAATACGGACAATGATTTTAAAATACTAACTATTTCTTATGAAAATTAAGGAATCAATTTGAAAGCAAAATTAATGTGTGTCATGATTCATAATAAATTAGTATACTATTGACTGCATTTAAATTTCAACACAATTAAAATTAAAATTCAGACAAATTGTTTTGAGTCCGGAGTATTTTGTATCCATTATTTCTATCTCTTTATAGTATCCAAAAACAATAGAATAACTGCAGTTCAGCATATTAGTTATACGATATGTATAACATGTCTCTTAAAAAGCTTTTACCTATCACTAAAATAGATTGTTCACACAGACTGTTTAACGGTGCTAACGGTGCTGTATTATAAGGTGAACAGTTGAAAGCAAATCTTTATGTTACAATGTGCCTGAACACTGTGCACGAGAGTGCATTTTACAGGGATTAACATACGACTACATTTCCAGGTCTCACTAAGTGCTTTTGGTTAACCCGCTTGCAGATTGCATAGTGTACAAGCATCGCATCGACCAAGATCTTAGACCACTAACGTGGGAGCTTCTATTAATCGGGTATTTTTGTTAATTTTTACTAAGCTAGAAAGTGAGTATACAATATAAAAACTGTAGATTGAACAATAACGTCCTAAGTAATAAGCTCTCAAAGTAGTCATGTAACTAAAAGTATAGTGTAAATTGATAATAGCAGGAGGTACGTCGGCTGGCACGCGAGCCATGCCTGTGCTGTCGTGCCTTTTACTAGCACATATTGCCTAGCATTCCTGAGGTTAATATCAACAAGACAGCTAGCCAAACGGACACACGTTAACTCGTGACACGCGTTGTTGTTGGTAGCCTTGCTAAGAGCACATGTCCGCAATGTTTATCGCGGATTTCAAGTTGAATTTGGTAGTTAGGCTTAAATTTTTTAACGTATTTTAAAATAGTTGAGTTGGTTATTTTAGTCGTCCGTTTGTTGGGCTTATAATTCAATAGTTTCGTTTACCATGATTGTACCTTGTGCCTTGATGTTAGAAATAGAAGATAAGTGAAGATTGTCATACGATATCTTACTTAACATATAAGCAAAATGGGACAAAACTAATTTATGTAGTTTTTAATTCAGTCTTTATCACATGTTTTAGATTCAAGAGCAGAGAAAGGCGTAGGCGATAGCAGCATTAGAAAATACGTGTGTACTGAAATTTATTTCGGATTGACGTAATAATATCATGTTGAAGTTCACATCAAGTCGTAAACCTATAATGACTCGAGAACGTTTCCCCGAAGAGAAGATTAATTACCTTTCATGATATAGGTCAACTCTTAAGTGCTTATTTCTATTAACAAAGCCTTCGTTTTCAAGAATATGTTTACTTTCAGGGATCTCACGATACGATTTCGTGTCGAACGAGATCTCAATTCAATTCAATTATTTTTATTAATATAGGCCCAGTTACAGCACTTATAAAGGTCAAATAAATTATTAAATATAATCATTAAAATCAGTGAAATTGTCTATGACCATGACAACATATTTAAATACATAGTCTTGCCATAAATATTTTCACAAGGACAATTTTTTAATTCTATTGCATAAAGTATTTATTACAGTAATGTGTGTTCATTTAAACATAAATAAAATATCATTAACAATGTGTGAATCTCATTCAAATTAATCTCCATTGGCTTTAATACGTTAATAATATCCATTTTATAATTATTCACTGCCAATCTAATGGATTGTTTTAATTATCATGGCGGTTAGAACATACCATACTCTCTAAAATAAACCACAAATCATAAGCGGATGTAGAGTGGTTTAAGATCGGGATTAGATGACAGACAGTCTTCAGATCTAATAAAGTCAGAAACGTTCGTGTTCGACCACACTTGGGTGCATCGAGCTTAATGACCCGGAGCTGAGTCTTGCTTGCCGCCATTGTTGGTTATAGAACATAGTCCTGTTAAGATGCTTAACCACCTTATCAAGAATCGTATCTTGATACACTAGTGCCAATGTTTTGACACCTATTTACAAAAATATTGAGGCACTCCTTGTTGGCTAACACCCCACCAAAACATCACTGAAGTAGGGTAATGCCCGCGTTGTACTCTCCTTACTAATTGGTAAGCTTCTATAGAGCTTTGAACATAAAATCGGATATTTTGCTTGCTATTTTCATTACTAAATAGTTAAAAAAATGTCGTGTGTAAGTTAAGTGTATAATAAGTTTCTCTGTGACCTCACCCTTAAGAATTTGTTTTGATTTTAACACTCTATTCATTTATTATCAGTTAAATAATAACCATTGCCCCTCTTATAGGCTGCAAGTAATGTCATCTTTAAAAATACGCGACATGGTTTTGGATACTATATTCATTACACGAGATAAAATCTCTTGCTGTCGGACAGGATTTTTTGGAATTTGTTCCTTCGCTGTTTTAAACGTGTTTTTCATCTTTCTCTGTCATAAACAGAGGAGGTTTCACTGTACTAATACCAAGCGGATTTAGAGTTTCAAAAATTGCATTTGGTTCCATACCTACTTCATGTAATATTATAACAACAATTCGGTTCTCTTTATCGCCCCAGTCTTATATCACAAAAATATATAACACCAATTAGCACAAAATTGAGAAAAAAAAATAATCAGAATAACATATTCCAAATTCAAATGATATTTTTTTTAATTTTAACAGTATTTATAGCCCGAATAAATATACTAATTAGGATATATGGAAGGAACCTCTTACAAAATTAAATTTTAAAAGTTAGAGCAGTTCAATTATAAGCATTTTTGTCATGTGTAAAATCTTTGATAGTATATAAGTTAATAAATCTAAATTTTATATGATCAAGATATGAGGTCAAGTTACTTAGAATTTTATTATAAGATCTTAAACAATTTTCTTTGCATGAATTATTTATGCCTAGTAGCCCAGTAGTGGGCACTACGAGGTTATGCTTATTTCATATTAATATTACATATGTCACAATTTCTGCTAAACTTTTCCAATTTTTTGTAGACGTATACATTTTCATAAAATATATTAGATGTGTGCGGTCATTATGTTAATTTCTTTAAACTTATCCCGAATCTCTTTGAGGTATATATCGGACTAATTACCTTCTTCTGCACATCAAATTATTTAGATGTCAACAGCCCTTACCCAAAGAGGAATTCCGTATATACTATGAAAGTAAGAAAAATTGACTACCAGCTGTTTAACAGTTAACTGTAGGATTTTATATACAGCAAAAGAGGCAGAGCTGAGTCTCTTCGTGAGATTAACTGTATGAGGACCCCATTGTAAATTCATATCTAGAGTTATACCTACAAAATACCGTAGTATCGACTAGTTTCAGTTCCTCCTCCTTTAATACAGTATTTGGTTTTGTGTTTCACATTAGGTGTGACGAACTTAACACAGATGGTCTTTTTCTCATTCAGCAATTAGTTTTTAACATTAAACCAATTCACAACTTTTGAAATAGCTTTATTTAGATATCTATATACGTAAACTGCAACACATTGCACCTATCATGGAGGTTGAAAGTTTTACAAGAATATTAATTCATTTTTATTAAATAGTTAAGATGGACCTTAGTACACTTTGTGTTTTTTTAGCTTAGAGTTATTTCGTATTATAGGTTTGTTTCTACCTTTTAGATAAAAGTGTGTAAGTAAGTATGTAAAATAATAGTAAGAATGTATGTAAGATGAAAGAAAAGCATTGTTGAAAATACGCCTTAGCTGGTCCAATCGATTCTATTTGACAATGACAAATAAATTGCGCAGCATAAGGAGAACGAAGGAGAAGCAATCACGAACTTGTCACCAAAAATCGAAATATTTGCTTTGATTCACGAAAATGTTGATTAAATTTTTATAGTGTAGACAGAGACTCTCCTTCAAAGTACGCTTTACAATTAGTGGAGGATTAAAGGTCTTTACGGTTTCTTGTGAAATTTTAATATTTTTGGCATTACAAATTGTAAATGGGCTACTGAATTCCTATAATTAAAGGCCATCGCTGCTTCAAAAGTATTGAACTTATTCTAACTGACTATTTAAATTATGACAAATATTAAAAAAATATAAAGAGTTTTAAATGTTTCTTGAAATGTTCTTAACCTTTAACGTTTTATATTCTACCTCGGATTTTTAAGAAATGTAACTATTAAATGTTGGAAAAGATAGAGATCATCTTCTTTCCTTAGTAGCATTGGAGATAATTATAAAAAAATAGATATACTCTTGTTAAACCTTAACTGTAGTAGTGACAAAAATTCTGTATATAGCAGTGGGTCCAGGGGACCCACTAGTTTTTAAATGGAAATAAAAATAAAAGTTACCCATATTATTCGGCATTTTTTTTTATTTGTATTATTAAATAAACATTGTTAAAGAGTATTTTTGAATTGATCACAGTAGGAATCTTTTTTGAATTTATTATAGGTATTTACTAAAATCAGCCTTCAACATCATACGCTCGCGGTTTGCCCGGCGTGGGCGGTGCAGCGTCGGGCCCTCACAGCAGTAATTGGAGAGGATCTGTCGCTACCGGCCGTTATACGCTCCATGGCTGGTAGTGACACGAATTTTACCGCTGTCGCAACCTTCTACGAGGAGGTCATCTCGCAGAAGGAGGCACGGGCCCGGGAGGACGATCTCCACTCGGACCTAATTCGCCGCTGGCGAACCGGGCGGCGAAGGCGCGCTTACTTGCGCCTCATGCCACCCTGAGTGTGGCTGTGGGTGGTCGGGACGGGTTTTCCCCTCCACCCGGCTATAACGGCCAGCCGCGAGGAGGCGACGTCCTGGTGTGCCCTGACGTTGCCTAATTGAGAGTTATCAGAAGGTGGTGCCCAAGCTTTTGCAGGCATAAGTGCTAGGAGGGGTCTGGATGTCTTACTAAAGCTGTTCCCGGATTCCTCGTATTTTGAGCGCAGCATGGCACACCGTCTGGTTTTAGTCAGTCCGATTCCGACACACCGTTCCACTGAAAACCCCGGTGGGATGACGGACCGAGGAGGTTTCCACACGTTAAAAAAAAAAGGATACCATGTACGGAGACATTTGTACAATGCATCGTCCATGATATCCTGAACATATGGCGCCAACAACACGTTTCAAAATTAACTAATGCTCTACCTGTCGGCGACTTTGATCGTCAATGTCTCCGCGCCCTATACATGGACCGATAGAGATGACAAATATGTAAACTAGATGTATTTATGTTTGTTTGTGATATTCCGGTGGCTCCATTCTTTGTTCAGGTGAGTCATTTCTGTCTTCACTATGCCAATTTAACTACGTATCGCAGCTGCCACAGCGTGTAATAACAGAGCCAAAGAGCTAAAAATTGGTTACCGTCTCGTATTCTTGTAGAAGGTTAGTTCACTGAACTGACGAGAAACGGTCAAACAGCTTTTTCTTAGGTTTGTTAATGGCAATACTTATTTCTTGGCTAATATTCTCTAGTAGCTGCTGTATACACAGCAGCTCTTCCATATCTACTTCCAAGATGAAGCCAAGGATGGTGTCATCTGATGACTCCACCTATTTTGAGTCTTCTTCCCCAATTCTTAAACGTTCAACGCATTATGTGCTCACCATATATACTTAGATATTTTTTATTGTCTAGAGACGAACTCAGTCAGACTAAGTCAGTCGTGAAGCTAGTTGCCTGTTTCCAAACTCCAAGGGGTCTTTTTCAAATATTTTCATATGTGTTAAATAAAATGTGAGAACATTGGACATTTTTCTGAAATATACATTGTAATAATTACCACCAGACACATACATTTTGAATGATAGCAATAGGGAGATGAAAAGCCCCGATCAACGCACTTGTTCACGAGTATGACGTACGAGTTAGCCATCGTGTACCTCAACCATATTAAGTGATATAAATATTGATGATAAAATTAGATACTGAGAACTGTTAGATGACATCGAACATGGACAGGACTGTGTTCTCACTTTGTTAAAGTCTATTTAACAAAGTGAGTACACAGTCCTTGTAAGTACAACTTAAACAATTCCACATAAAAAAAATATGTGGAATTGTTTAGGTTGTAATGATAAAAATCATAAAATACCATAGTCTAAACCCATTTTTCATTTTTATAAACCACACAACGTTAATTTTGTATAAAACGTATCAATGTCAGCAATAACAATAATTGAAACTTCAATAATTAAGTACATGTCAAATAAAGAATCAACGAATACAGTCTTTTTCTTTCATGGAATAGGGGGCAAATGAGCAGACGGGTCACCTGATGGTAAGTGACTACCGCCACCCATGGACACCCGCAACTCAAGAGTCACAAGTGCGTTGCTGGCCTTTTAGGTACGGAGTACGCTCTTTTCTTAAAGGTTTGAAGGTCGTATAGGTCCTGGAATACGGCAGGCGTCAATTTATTCCACAGGTTGGTTGTGCGAGGCAAAAAGCTTCTGGAGATGGGCACAGTAGTTTAGTGCCAATCATCTACAAGTTTGGATCGGCTCTCGACGACGTTTACCCAAGAAATGTAAGAGCTGCCCGGTGTAGAGAGTAGTCAGTATAGCAATTGATGCTGCTAATACAGCATATCATTGATATGCAGAAGAAACAACCAGCCTTGTGGGACACCAGCATTGACAGACTTGAAATCGGAGCATGCACCTTCAACAAAGACCTTGATGCTACTGTCTGTGAGAAAACTGGTGATCCAGTTGCACAGTTTCTCTTTAAACTCATAGGAGCTTTGCAAGAAGCGCTTTGTGCCAGACCCGATCGAAGGCCCTTGATAACTAACTCTCTCGTAAACTCGTAATCTCTGGTAACATAATTGTCTTTCAGATGGTTCTGGAAATAGATGCAGATTTTTTTCTTTTGTACATAATGTTTTCATAAATATACTGAGAATAGATGATAATCTCCTTAAATAGTTCCCTAAGGGATTGACGACTACTTAGATTATAAATGGCTCTAAAAGCTCTCTTTGCAGAATGAAATTGATTCTATATCTGCCGCACGCCCACTCAATAAAATACCATAGGATATAGGATATATTATATAATATATATAGTTTCTCGTATAATTAATAACCTCAACCCATCATTTCTACAAAGCATGAAATAAAAAAACGCAATATCAAAAATAAATTAAATTTTATTTATTTAACAATTTTTAGATTGGTGCAAATACTTGTTAAGACTGGTTTTTATTTATGAATACTTATAAAGGTATTTATAAATAAAAACAATGTTAATAACAATAACAATTATTAAAAAGAAAGGTTTCGTCTATCAAACTTAATTTCGAGTATAAGCGACTATATTTTTTTATCCAAAGACCAATAATCCATTATTATTATATATTCATCCAATATACAATTACTACATAAAAATAGATGTTTATAATGTTTTCAACTAAAGATACGTTATATTTCAATGACAATGGGGGTATAACAGCCTGCCGACATTCAACCACATTGTCTCGCCGGAAAACGTTGCTTTCCATGCCTTCCGGAGCCGAGGCAAATGGGCAGAGCAAGCCTGTCGTCACCAGAGTTCATGAGTAATGGTGTTAAAGTGTTTGAGAATAAAAAATTTATACTTTTTCGTAAGTCATTTATAGCTAACAAGAAAATTGTGTGACATGTTTGAAAAAGATTGTTTGTAGTTTTTTTGCCTATGTGTTTCTCCATAGGAACTAAGTACTGGATCAGGCTTCTACGTCTAGGTCTGACTGATTTCTTCTCTTGATCATTCAAAATATCTGTGAGTGGTTTTATTGATTTAAATGATATTGATTTTATTTGAATGTAAATACATAAACATAGGTTTAACTTTACTGTTATGCACTTCATAACTACAATAACAATTATTTATTAATCATTAAAAGTAATTCCTGTACAATTTATACGTGCTGTACCTAGTTTGGCCAAAAATACTGTAAACATAAAAAAAATATCATATCACATTTGAATTTGGAATCTGTCATTGTTATATGAATAACCATTGAATTTTATTATATTCGCGCGAATCGGTGTAAAATGGTGATAGAGAGAACCAAATTGTTGTGATAGCATTACACAAAGTAGGTGTGGAGCCAAATGCATTTTCGAAAATCTCCGACTGCTTGGTATTAGTCGAATGTTTGCGAAATGGGCGTTTAATAGGTACAATGAAACGAATTAATGCTTTATTGTCAGTTGTAGAAAGTAGGGCATGCTCTAAATGCCATGATAATTTTGAGCTCCTTAAACAATCCATAAGATTGGCAGTGAAGAGTTTTACAATGGAGATAGTACGTGTTTCTATTGATGACCTTAACGTTTAAAGGACTTCATTAAAGGCATTGGAGATCCTTTTACATGAGCTTCATATATCAATGATGGTATATTAATGTATAAACTCACAGATATTACAGTAATAAATGTTTAATGCAAGGAAAATAAATGTTTTATACTTGTAGAAATATTTATGGAAGATAATATAACGAGATAATAACAGCGATCAATGATAATCTATATGAAAATAAAAAGAGCTCAATAGGATAAAGACTGATGATTTCGGAATATCTTGAGTCTAAGCTTTGAAAAGTTAATGCTCACGCTGGGATTTGAAGAGTCCTCGGAATGTTTTCGGAAAATATTCCTTCGGAATACTTATACTATATTAAATATTAGTCTACAGTTTTACCTTAAACTCTCAAACATGTTTTTTGAATTTAATTTAGAATAGTACAAGTTGTACTCATGTTAGATGTGGTCACCTATAATTGAATGAGCACAAGGCACACATTCATATTTTCGTACTCATATAAGATATTTGTTGGCGATCGAAATAAATAAATTAGAATAAAAAGTATTTACTGAATATCCCAAATTTTCCCGGCACTCTCGATGCAGTATTAAGCCTGTTTCCATTAAATTCATAATCACCTCAGTATTTCCCTTTGTATTTTAGTATTGCCATTGAATCTTGCCATTTTTCATTATACTATATAACATTTTAGTTTACAAATGAAAGAACTTTTTATGTAAAATTATTTACCTCAAGAGAATTGTTAGTGAAATGTGTCTGTGTTATTTATTGAGCAAAACAACCTTTGTTGTGAATGATTTGTTTAATAAACTAAAAAACTTAATACCAGATTACAAATCATGTTCAATAAACGGCTTAAATAACAAGTGGAGTTAATGCAAAGAATGTCATGTTTAAAGGATCTGGTATGGATCTTTTTATCTTCTTTTTCTGCAATTTTATATATGGCTCGCAATTAATTGTTTGGAGGAGCCAAACAAAGTTGTGTTTTTAATTAGTAGGTGGTGATGGTAGGTACATTATTTTGGTGTTTTAATGGACTATTTGCGTAATATAAGTGAACCTCCAAGAGTTCGTTGAACAACAACCACGGATGCTTTGAACACTGTGTTCGAGATACATAGTTTGTGTAAGTAAGACAGCTGAACTGAAAGGCGTACCTCAGCTTGTCTACGGGTTAGTTTGACTAATAGTTCTCGTTAGCTACGTTAAAACCATTTCTTTACGCAGTTTATACATAACCCTAAAATCACTGATTTAATAAGATCTAAATAGTACACAAGATTTAGTCCCCGCATTTTTCTAGTTTTTACTCGTAAAAGCCGCCTCACCAGTTCATGTTGACTCTTTTTAGTTACTATAAATAGATTTTAGTAACTTGAATCAATTAAATATACAGAATAAATCCCAAAATGTATAAACCATGATGACACTCTTTAATTTGTCCGTTATTTTTTATATTTGTTGTTGTACCAACGTAACACTTTAATGCAAAAAGGACAACAATGTCAAGTCAAATTTCTGAACACTCACACACAATGGACAAAAATAACACCAAGACCCGGGATAACTAATTGTGGATCGCACAAATTTTCTCCCGTGTTTGAATCGAACCCACGGCCTCAGCTTTCAGGTTCACTGATCACTTCCCCTTCAGGGCAGTCATTAGAACTTATTAACCCACAAAAAATGTCTCATAAAAGTGTGACAGAATTAAAAGCTTTTGCTGAAAGTTCGTAAAACTACAGGAAAGTCCCTAAAGTTTGGCAAAAGGCTTAAGAATTACGTCAACAAGTATACTAAAGCGTTGTGACTTTTGTTGGTAAAGATGCTGTTTCTTCACTCTGTTTAATGCTGGACTTATGTTCGCGATAACTTTGCCAGTGAGAATATTGCGACCTAAACAAGTTAGTTCATTTATATTACAAGTTTGTCTCGACAAAACCTTATTTATATCTTGTGAAAGCATATTACATTATTTTCTACATGCAAGATTGGCAGATATTACATCATGACATTTTATTATAATAAATAATAACAATAATAATAAATAAGTTTATTTAACTACACACAACAGCAACTACAACTCAAAGCAAGATTTTCATTAGAGGTTTGTCTCCTAAACTAGGGTGATTGACCTGTGTCTTAGGAGTCAGTCCTTTCCTAAAGTAAAGGTACAGTATCAGTGTTTAGTTTGTGCAGTAAATTAAATAGTAGGTAAAAAAAGGAGAAATTAGACAAAGAAGATTGAAAGGGCTTTATGTAACGCTTATAAATGGGAGTGAGTGCGTGTGTGGGTGTGTGAGCGCGCGCGTGCCTGAGTGTGTGTGTATCGGTGTTTGAGGGAGTTTGGATAAGTTTAACTATCTATAACTAAATATAATATATACACAATTCTATTCCTAATTTTGCTCCGGTTTTGAGTTACAATATGAACTAGTAAAAATATTAATAATGCATCATAAACTTTTATGCTGACGTTATCTCGAAATGTCATTCTAGCTATAAAACTATTCAAATGACGATTCACATGTCGGAATCTATTAACGAGCTAGAGTCGTCGTGAAAAAGAAACATCTACTTTTGAATATATATGTATACTATATAGTATATTTGAATAGACATACCTTTACAATCTTGCAATGTCGTTGTCGAGTACCAGCAGACCTCTTTTCACACACCATAATGTCCATAATCCATAATAAGAAAAGTCTTGCTTATTAGAAAATTATTATGTCGTTTAAGAAACAATTATTGATATAAAAGTTTAACTTCATGCGTGTCTCTCCAACATGAACAATAACGAAAGTGTTTCCATGTACCAATATATTTCAGTGGCTTAAAATAAGCACATTTTCGGGAGAAAATATTACTATGCTCCGTTTGCAGCTTTTTATAAAAACGGTGCTACGAGTGGTACAGCTAAAAATGCATACCTTAACGTCGGCACTTATTTACAGGCTCATTGCCTTACTATGTAGTTCCCTTTTCCTTACTTGTATAGTATTTCTTTCGTCATGATCACAAGATAAAGGAAAGCAAGATTTGTTATTTAGATTATATTGCAATCTTACTACTTATAAATGTGCAAGGTTTGTATTATTTTTTTTTAAGACATCTCCCGTACTTGGATTAATTCCTGTGTCACAGGGGACTTTACAAACATTCAAGCATCGGACACAAAAAACACCTAGACTCAGAACAACAATTTGAACATTACATCGTGTTCTCCCGTGCGGGGATCGAACCCACTACACTCGGTGCGGCAGCGTAGTGGCGCGGTGACCACTTAAACCGCTACGGCATCCGTGCCGTCTGTATATACGTTTATTACTCAATTACGGTAAAACGGCCGAACGGATCAGAGAAAAATGTAGCACAGAGATGAATATATATAGTCTATAATAGGACAAAGGCTACGTTTTATTGTACTAAATAAATGTTTATTACTAACACTACCCAATCCAGGTGTATGTGCAATATAATTTGTCTCCTTCTGCCTTCCCTTGTAATTACTAATTGGCAATTGAATGTAGGGATTTAATACATCTCACTCTGTATTTTCAGTGATACAAGCGTGAGCGTATCATACATACGTATGTACATATGTACATAACGTATAGGCAAAAGAAACAAAAAGAATGCTAGAATTGTATGCTTTAGATAGATAGATAGATAACAACTTTATTTATACAACATTGGTTGAATTGGAATTATACATATTGCTGCATGCATACGGCGACCTTATTGCTATATGCAATCTCTTCCAGGAAATAGGATAAAACAAAATGACTCGAAAGACGTTAGTAGTTTGAAGTCCATTTCAAAGGAAATCTAGGGTCATCTAATAAATATAAAAATATACAGATATTCTGTTGTATTGTCTGCTTTATTAGCGTATACATATACTGTAGATAAACACGTATATGCCTAGAGTTATGTCAGATTTTAATGATTATTTCCATATTAAATAGAATATATGTATATTGAGGCATAATTAAAGTTATCCAACATCACGCTGCGAGCCTTAGAAACAGAGCAATGGGCAGGTGAAACTGTGTGGAACGGCTAAAAGCTGAAGTTATTTGTTAAACGGCTATTCTCTGGACTCTGGACCAGTCAGATATTTTTTTTTTTGTGTTCGAGCGAGTGTATATTGACAAGTAGTATAGGTTAATAAAACATTATTCTACAACCATTAGAGGTGGATCAGTGCGCACAGACGTGAAGCTGACATTAACGGCTAGTCTATTATACATTTATGAATATCGATAATCCGTATTTTTTTTATCTTATAGGTTAAGAGCTTACACAACAAATATCATTGTTCTTTTTAACTTAAGTAAGAGCCGAAGATTTGAAAAAAAAAAACTGTTATGGTATTGTCTGACTTTAATTGAAACAAGTTACTAATTTGAAATGAATGCCATGGAAATGCGTTCAATGAGAAATATGTGTAATGTTAGATTGATTGATAGAGTGAGGAATGAGGAGTATTTGGTTAGAGAACGGTGTGGGAAGGAAAGTTGAGTTGATTTGGGCACGTTGAAAGCATGAGTGAAGAGCGAATGTGCAAAAAAATTTACAAGGCTTCTCTGAGATGTCGAATCGGTGTGTGTAGGCCCAGAAAGACGTATACGGCTCTGGTCTTTAATTAAAACAAATGACTAATTTAATATGTTAAAAAACACAAGTTATTCTGTTAAGAGCTCGGACCTTCTGGGTTCAATCAGTTCGAGTCAAAGGTATGCAACCCGTCCTAGACCTATGGTATAAACTTACCAATCCGGTATAAGCAATACCTCTTTACTTGCATTTAATTCCCTTATTTTTATCTTATCTTTAATTCTTGAAATGCTGGTTAACGGCAATTATAGGCTTGCTCTTATTATTTTAGTGGGATTATTTTTTGTATTGTAGCGTAATTGGAAAAATGTGGGTACTTAATACACTACGGACATTCAGACGTGGGCATATGTATGTATCTATGTATTTATGTAACGACCCTGCCATAAATTTTCTATTAAATGACCTAGCAACTTGGGGCGATATAAGGATTCTAACATTACATTGCAGATATATCCAATCTGTTTATGCATTGTGAAGTTACTTTGTAATAAAGAAACTCAGACACCCCTAAAAGTAGTGCATAAAGGTATTACTTTATTTAAAAAATGCTTAAAAAATTGGGTAGTGCGTAATAGCACTTATTTTGTAGTGACATCCAAAAGTGGTCTTCTGCGTGGTAGAAATAATTCCCGAGTCGGAAAGGTCATCTGTGTCTTGGTAAATATAAAAATATATTTTTAAAACTTCTAACAGCAATTACTAGCTCCGGGGCTAGCAGCTTAGATGCCCTATATTCTGTACATATAATAAATTTGTAACCGGTCCATATCTGCATATTATAGATATTGAAGAAAAAACAATATAGTTGCCTTTATTAGAGCAACAGTCTATGTGTATCTTAGCATGTGCAAAGATACACAAAGACAGTGACTGCATCACGCATACTCTGGAATTTAATGGAGTTGAATTTAGTTTTCATAAATATATTACTAGAAATCTAACTAAAATTTAGAATAGAAATCTAACGAGAATTTAGATAGGAACTGTGTTAAAATATTAGATTAAATTAATTTACATAATATAATAATATTATATATAATAAATTAATTAATTTATAGTATTAAATTATTGTATTGTAGTAAAAAAAAAAGATGACTTCCGCACTAGGACTTATTATAACAGTTTTGTGAAATATATAAATTGAATTTGAATTCATAATCAAATTTATTATTTATATTTGATTATAAATTCAAATTCAATTTCTATATGTCACAAAACTGTTCAACAATTACATGACAAAACTGTTCAGCAATTACATGAAACGGTTCAGTTTTAAAACTATTTAATATTAGAGATCAATTCACACAGCGTTATCGCAGCTATAGGTTGCTTTGTCAAATGTGAAATTAATTAAAATTCAAAAATAAGCTCGCCAGTGTTGAACTATTTCCACCCGTTTCATAATGGTGTCTCATATGAGAAGAAATCGGGCAAACAATCTCATGGCCATCTTAAAAATCAACAGATAGATACTATAATATTTAGTGTAAAACATATAGTATACAGTACAACACTGTTTTGTCATGTGCTATTATGTTCTAAAAGTAAATAATCTAAAATTAAAAGCAAGGCAAAAGAAGGAAAGATCATACAAAATGGTGGAATATGAGAAAGATATTCGCTCACATTAGGTACATTGTAATGAGCATTTGAAACAGCCTGGGAATCTCTAACAGTTGTATCCCAAGAGCTTCTATCCCCCATGTAACCCAGCTCTGAGTAATAATCTTAAAGAAACAACTTTTGTTTAATTGTTGGCTTTAAATATAATTAATTTAGACTTCACGTTTGCATATCAGGGCTTTCACTATAAAATCGCACACTTTGACCCCTTGACCTAGAAACGAACTGTTATATTTTTTGATCTTCGAGATTTTTTTTGTAGATAGCATATTTATGTTTATTTCGTGTATTAAAAGAGTGTACATAATCACTGTTTTTAAGAAATTAATCTTTATTTTTATAAAAGTACCTAATACAAGTTTTTTAAGATATACTGACATGCCACTGTCATTATATTCAAACGATCATCTAAATTATAAATTGCTCGCACAAAGACAGACTGAATAACATAAAGTGTTGTCTCATGTGGGGATAGAACACACAACACTCGACGAGGCAGCGTGATGGGGAGGCAACCACTTAAACAAAAGCCAGTTATGAAATGAAAACATTGATCTATGTTGTACGGATTTATCACAAAGGGAACAAAAGTAAAAAACAAATTTGAACATTTTCTGGCAAATCTGTATAATTGAGTAAATGTTTTTTTTTTTTTTTTACCTACAGGGAGATCCATTGTCTGTAAATACGCATATGTCTGCTTTTAAAGATAATTAGATTTTCTTTGAGATCTTACATTATGTTTACACATCAAATAAGTAAGTCAAACATTTTAAATGTAAGTACGTACTCTACGTTATAAGTGAGTTACTTCTAAAAGCAATTCTCATTTAATATTTTAAAGGTAAAAGTGTACTTTCATTGTTTTTAACACTTTTACAGCTTAGTTCCAAACAATAACATATGGTCAGGATTGCAGAGAAGATCCTTTCACTAGAAAAAAAGCTCGTTCCGATATATATTCTAATTGTTTAACAATATCTTCGTTAAACAGAGCAAACAGCAAAGCGTGTCATAACCTTTATTTTGAAATATTATGCACTGATAAAATGTCTTAAAATTAAAATTGGAGATGTTCTATAACATTTTTCACAGTGGGTGAGCCATGCTTAAGCACGTATGGGCCGGCTCGACTGGTACGATTGTTAGGCAACGCTTGTGTTTCATTTCCCCGAATTTGGTAAGGTTTCCGGAGGCCCAAATTCCCCCTCTCTTTTCACCTTCCCCTCATCCTCCCTCCTTTATCCCCACTCCGCATTCAAGCATCCCTCATCACCCATAGGCGGGCAGCGCACTTACGACTCTTAAATTGTAGGTCTCCATGGACGGAGTTTGTCACTTACCATCAGGTGAGCCGTTTGATCGTCTGTAACCCTATATATAAAAAAAATATCGACAACAAAGAAGAACCCCCCTTTTAGAAAGGCCTACAAAATCAATAAAAAAAAATAAGAAAACTAATAGTCGTTGATTACAGTAGAGAAAAAAAAAATAGTAGAAGTAAAGACAATGAACAAAACTAACCCTAATCTCGCTGCAATATAAAGCGGTGTAGTATTGTAACTAATTATATGAGTCATGGCTTCTTTGTGAAATAGGTGGGATGATGGAGGTTTTATCAAACTGTAATAACAGTTGATGTCTCTCATATGTACATGGTCATGACGTCAGAAGGCATGTTAAATGTAAGTGAATAACTATTACATAGTACTTATTTATTTATTATTTATTTATCTCTTTATTGTACACCATACAAGTAATGGAAAAAATATATAGATATGATTGTATGTATTACGGTATAACAATTGGCGGTCTTATCACTCACGGTGATTTCTTACAGACAACCTTTATACGGATATTATTACATCATATTAGGGGTAGTCTAAGGTGTACTATTGTAACAACTTTTTATGATATACTAACATATAAGTATATATATATATATAGTATTTATAATAACAAGAAGTACTTTACCACTTGCTTTTTAAATATATGTATGGATTTGGCTTGTCGAATTTCCAGTGGTAAATTATTCCTCAGCCTAACTGCTTGCACCGAGAACGATTTTTCAGTGAATTGTGTGTTATGTAAGATCTCAAAACGTTCTTTAAGATAAGAGGATGGGGAGAGAGGGTGTATGTGGATGGAACAGAGTACTGTAAAGAAGAGAATGAATATGAACATTCCGGCGAAAGCGTATAGGTAGCCACTTGAGCTTTGAACGATACTGTGAGATATGATCATATTTTCGTAACCCGAATATGAATCTTATGCAGACGTTTTGGAGTCGCTGAAGTTTGTTCAGTTGGTCTTCGGTGAGATCTAGATAGCTGACGTCACCATAGTCAAGAATAGGAAGGAGAAGAGGTTGTGCTAAAGAAATTTTGGTATTGATAGGAAGAAAGTTGCGAAGCCTTCGCAGCGACCGCGCAGTGGCAAATATTTTCCGACTGACTTCACCTATATAGGGGCTCCATGACAAGAAACGGTCCATATAGATGCAAAAGTTTTTGACTTTGTCACTATATGGAATAATGGAACCATCACAATAGATAGCGGGTAAATGCTGCCCGCTTATTATGGAGTTCATCCTATGTCTACCGATGATAATTATTTGAGTTTTTGACGGAATTACTCTTAACTCTTCCATGTTAGATATGATGGTTGAGGTTTTACTGTGGCCGGGAGGGAAACCTGATTGAAAAGGGCTAAGGAGACAACTTCTAATAAGGAAGGAACTCAATTGAGCGTCGATAAGGCGCTCAAGGACTTTATAAAGGAAAGGAAGGATAGATATCGGTCGGATCTAAAAAAGTCTAAATCTAACATCACGGGTAGGATTTCATCTAGGATAGGAAGTATCATATTACGGCTAATATTGTCAGTTCCTACTGCATTTGAGGTTATTGATAAAATGCTCTTCTTGTCATCACAAGTTGAAAACAGACTGAAAACTAACGGTGAAAGATAATTTATCGTTGCAATTTTAGTAGTTTCTTCAAGTTGGAGGAAGCAGAGAAATTTAAATTGAGGGAATTTATAACAATATTCTTTGAAACAAAATTAGGGCGTGATTTTCCGACTCCTAGTAACTTCAGAAATTTTCACTGACATGAACTGGATCTCCATTTTCAACAGATTTGTGAATATGTCGGTGTTGAGCATTCCTACACATCCTATTGCAGTGATTTCTAATATGTACACATTTTTCCCAATTCGATGTACTAGGGTGGCTCTTATACCTTGAAGTGCCCTCGCTTTCCTTGTCTGTAGGATCTTGATTTCACCCGTTAGCCAAGGTGCAGGTAGATGTTTAATTTTATTTGACGAATAGGAGCATGTTTTCATATAAGCCAATTATATTACGAGAAAAATAAGTACGTTTTTTGTCAACACACCCAGAGGTGAATAGCTCGCTCCAGTCTGTGTTGTCGGCATCTCTGCGAAGATCATCAAGAACCATATCCCGAAAGTTACGGTGTAAAAGTATTTTAGCTTTAGGTTTAGGAGTGCGGGTTTGATAGGAAAGGAGCAGAAGATAATGGTATTAAAACGAATCTGCAGAACACTGCCCATGTTCAGCGACGTGTTCTAACGAGGAAACGAGTATGAGATCAAGCAGAGATGAATTTCGCTTAGAAAGATTATGTGTGGGATTAAGTGGGAGAATGGATATATTGTTGGATTCCAGGGCAGATCGGAGAGAAGCAAAACATGAATCGCTTTTAAGTAAGCAGGTGTTAAAATCACCCATGACTATGATATATCTCTAGGTGGTAGGTGTTAAGTTTTCGAGGATTATTTCGAGTGACGAGAAATAGTCTACTCGTAGCGAAGGATTATAACATACACCGAGAAGAATTTTTGAGTGTTGAAGTATGACTTCTACGAAAAGGTGCTCGCCAGCGTTAGTGGGTGGTGGTTGCGATGTAATGCTAATGATGGAGAAGGGAATGTGAGATCGTACATACATGGCAACTCCATGCACGATCGTTCCGTATCAGCTGAAAGCCAGGTAACGAATACGATGTAGTAAGGCATGGTTAAAGATACCAGAATTGCATGGTTATTCGCACAGTTAAAACTTCCCAGCATATCAGAGACATGAGCTGGAATGCTTTGGGCATTTATGTGAACAACATTATAGTTCCTGGGAACATCAGAAAATTTAGCTAAATGCCGAGAAATAGTCTTCAGTGTCACTGTTGGGTGCATATGTTGTCATAGCGAATGATTAGAAAAAAATAAAAATAAAATACTATATTCACTTAGTGATATTCAATTTTGTTCAATGACTTATAGTGATTTATATATGTAGTAGATTAAGCAACGGGATTTGCACGCTTGTTATATTGATCCTCTAAAACTCTAAGAAATAACTATCTAATTCAAACAACATGATACTTATAACACGGCACTTACAAATTTTCATACAGAGAAAGGTAATTCCGATATTTTACACCAGTAATTGAATTAAGTATTGAATAACAAGTGCAAAATTATATATTAGTATATTATATTTTAAATGTTAACTTAAACTCAAAAGTACCTTCAACGATTAAAAAATAAATGATTTTCGTATTAGGATAGGTAGGTAGTAATCCTATTACACATGCTCAAAGCACCAAACACTCAAAAAATCCCTCTCCGTGGACCTTTTATAAATCGTACGATATATTTATGAGTAAATAATATATTTGAACACTAATAGACCAAGTTTTAGTAAGCTCAATACACCGAACGACATTTAATATTTTCACAAGTATTCTTATACAGAAATATTGTTTTAGCGTCACTTTCTCCGCTGCTATTAACCCCCATTATGGCAACTTTTACAACGGCTCGACCCAATTGCCTAATCATTTGTTCCACTCGAATGGCTCGTGGGGAATTAGTGAGCAGTCGACGGGTTGGAATCGGAACAATAACTCAGTCGCGGGGGACAAATGTTGTTTCTATCAATATGGGTCCACATTTTAATTTAAAATATTTATTTAATGTTTTAAATTATAGTTATTAGTTGAAGGATAGGTGTAGGAAGCATTTAAGTAGTTGCTTGAACGAATGACAAATCAAGTATATAAGGCAAATGTGAATGGGAACGCTGGAAGAATTGACCACGCAGAACATACACCGATCAAATCGGAGATGTTCGGAAAAAACGACAGTTCTGAAATACCCGAATCCGAATCGCTTGTATAGAGGTTTGATTACAGTAAAGGAACGTCGTGAGGTACGTAAGTGCAGAGCCAAGTAACGGTTTACTTACCCCGAAAGGAAAAAACAATTAATACTCTTTCTATGTAGGATGACCAGGGAAACGATTCAAGCACTTCCCTAACTGCATCAGCCAGTATCGGAATCCTTGGCGTCGATATATCAAGCGAAGTCCAGTTTCGCGGTCACTTAGAGAGTAAGGCCATATTAGCCTCGAAGAAGCTTGGTGTGCTAAACAGATCGAGACAGTATTTTACTCCGGCCCACCGCCTGCAACTTTATAAGGCGCAGGTTCGGCCGCACATGGAATACTGAGAACAGTATTCCATGTGCGGCCGGCCATATGCAGGTGCACCCCAGTACCAACTTCTGCCTCTTGACCGCATTCAACGGGGAGCGACTCGCATCATCGACTGCCAAGATATTTCTGATCGACTTGACACCTTGGCGTTGCGTAGAGATGTATCTTCACTCTGCATCCTCTATCGCATGTTGTATGTATCATGGGGAGTGTTCAGAGAAATTGTTCGGACTTATACCGGCTGCTGGTTTCCGCCATCGTCCTACGCGACAAAATATCCATCCCCATCACCTGGACGATTGGCACTCCACCACTGTGCGCTTCTCCAGAAGCTTTTTAAACGCAGCTTTTCAAACCTTCAAGAAGAGAGCGTACCTCTACCTAAAAGGCCGGCAACGCACTTGTGACTCTTGAGTTGCGGGTGTCCATGGGCGGCGGTAGTCACTTACCATTAGGTGACCCGTCTGCTCGTTTGCCCCCTATCGCATAAAAAAAAAAAGAAAAAAAAAAGCATGCTTCCATGCATTAAAGAGAAAGTGTCCTTGGTGGTGGATCAGTAAAAATCGAAATTTCTTTTATAAAAAATCGAATAGAGCTGGTGTTTATAGTAAATGGTTCTTTAAACGGTGAAATTTACGTAGAAGACATTATTATCGAATGTGATGATCCGTTTATTTCCAATTTGGGCGAGGGTTCTGTCTTTATGCATGAAAATGTTCGACTCATAGTGGTCGGATTATGAATACCTTTAAGAGAGATACCTTTAAGAGGTGGCCATTAACTGTATGGAGTGGACTTAAACCCGATCAAGCATGCTTGGGTCGACCTCGGACATCGTTTTGTGATTGATAAACTATAAACCGAATTGTAAAATGTACGAATACGTTACAAAGGTAATAATGACACTCTATTTTATTACATACGTACATCATATACGTTCACGCCTATATCCCCTGAGGGGGAAGGGGAGGGCAGAGGTTTATTAAAGCCGTCAACCGGGTTCTGTATGACTGTATACATACTGTCATGAAAAAAGCAGTCAGATCCCTTAGTCGCTTTTTACGACACCCATGTGAAGAGACGGGGTGGCTTTATTCTACTCTTGCGAGAATCAAACAGCTAAGCAACGCTTGCGTTGCATTTCCCTGAAATAAATGGCCCAACTCCTCCTCTCCTCTTTCCTCTCCCCTCATCCCAATCTCGTCTTTCTCATCTCCTCATCCCTCCACTCTTTTTTTCCCCACCCCGCAACCCTTAGCATCCTCAAAGGCGGCTGCCTTTGAGGATGCTAAGGTCGCACTTGCGACTCTTGAGTTGCAGGTGTATATGGACGGAGGTTGTCACTTACCACCGATGACCCCTCTGTACGTCTGTCCTCTTAAAGTGTAAAAAGAAGCTAAGGTATTTTATTAAACATGATAGATAATTATGGATTTGCATTCTTGCCAAAGATTTATCTTGTCGCTAGTAAAGCTAATTATGACGGCAGTATTAGCTTCACACTTCTTTTGTATTCCGTACCTTGTGTTCTGGTTTCACCCTATCTATTGTGATTGATATCCTTACCCTGAAACAAAGAAAATGAACATTAATTGAAGCAATAGGTAGAAAATATTTAAAAAGAATACACATTTTCAGCTAATCAAATCAAAAATTAATTTGTAATATAAAGTAGCAATTATAATACAATGTCATGTCTACTATAAATAACATAATTTAAATACATGTTATATTTTCTTTTAATTTTTTTAATTTCCAAAATTACTTCTTCTTTCGATAGGAACTTGAAATTGAGTAACAGGTTGTAAGTATTTGTATTTTATGGTATTTTATATATGCATAGGAGGGTAAACAAGCAGACGGGTCACCTGATGGTAAGTGACAACCGCCGCCCATAGACACCACCAATTCAAGAGTTGTAAAAACACTGCTCGTCTTTGAGGGTGACGAGGGTGGAATGATGAGGGGATGAGAAAGAGGGAGTGGGGTCTGGGGCTCCGGTACCCTCACTAACAACAACGCAAGTATTGTTTGACAACCGGTTTTCTGTAAGGACGTGGTATGGCACCGGTCGAGCCGGCCCATTTGTGCCTAAGCATGGCTCTGCACTTTTTTGGTTTAAGTTAAATATACCTTAATTTTATAAATAAACTAGCACACCTTGTGGGTAGAATTTCCTAAAATCCGTTCTTAGCTGACCTCTACTCGGTGAAAGGAATATTCCTAAATCATCAAGTCTCTACGTCTTATGGTTCCAGAGATATCGTGATGAGTCAATATATCGGTGGAAATCTCTTATATACATATATAGAGATATATAGAAGATAGATAAACCGCTCCTCGCAGTTTCTTTCGCGTTGACGCTCACTGCTCCGCTCTAAAGGATCGCAGCGTGAGGTTAAATAGCCTTCATTATTCTTCAATAAAAATTCTATCACATACAAAAATAAAAAGATACATATCTGACTAATACTTTAAGAGATTATCACGTTTAAATTAAACAAATAAAAGCTCTTTTACTTTACTACAAAATTCTTTGTCAATGTACTGACCTTCTTAGGACTTGTGTGCAAATCCTAATTACAATAGTTTATGTCTTGTCCATATTTATATTTTAAACTATTTTCTAGAATATAATCTAGGAAATAGTTTAATTTTCATAGTGGTGGGTAGAAACCAAAAGATTTCGCAACGCATAGCAGACATAAAAATGATATTCATTATAATAAAATTAAACGAAAACAGAGATTGTTTGCGTTATCGTTAGAAATAATAAAACTGATTAGCAAAAAAAAAAAGATATTAAAATCTTTATTTTAAAATAAAATATCATTGATTACTAAGTTAATTTATTTATTTTCTCTTAGATCTTTTTCATAGGCCCTTCTTGGTTTTATCGATAGCAAATTTATAGCTTATACGTAACGAACTAATAGGAAAATCAATATACTCTTATAGATAAAACAATGTCAGGATAGATACCTAATTTATAACTCTAAAACGGATGGGAAGACTAAAACGGTCTTTGATGTGCTGAATGAATGAATATGAATATCAGAGTAACTACTCAAATCATTTAATAATTCAATCACAGACAGAATCACGAAATAAAACACGGACAAAAATGGAGATGGTTCTATAACTGTCAGCTAAAAAATGTAAAAGAACTTACGCGTTGATTTTTAAAAGCTTAATATATGCTTGAATACCAAAATGATTGAAATTGCAGTATTTATATTTATGCGTAGACATGTGTAGATTACCTACACTACAAGTTGATAATTGTGGTTTCTCTTAAGGCTCTTAAAATCGGATGACACTTAAAGTGTATGTATCTAGTAGCATTTATATGCAGTAATACTGTTTGAGTCAACTTCAAAATCCATATTTAATAATCTGAATTGAAACTTATTGAAAAGCTTCTTGCTGGTTAAAATTAAAGCAGCACTGTTGTTTGCCGCGCGCTGTTTATTTCAAGTGTATACGAGTATAACGTTTCATCAAACAGGCGCGCATCACACCGTAATATAACGATATAGGGCTTCGTCTTCATGAACAATTCAAGTTACGTAACATCTCATTTGGTCGGCCTCGTTGGCAGCTACATCATTTATTATTTCTCAGGGATTTCTGGGACTTAATAAATCTAGATTACTTCATACCCTTAAATAAAATGGGGATATATTGCCGTCAGTTCTTTATTCTATATTGCTTTTTATGTTATGTGCCTAAAATAATAATGATTAGTATATATGCATATATGTTGTTCTATAAATGCATATATATATAAATATATGCCCTTTTTTAACTACCTACTCGCAAATTATTTGTGTGTCACGGGGTCTTTATAAACATATACTTATATCACGGACACCAACACCACCCAGACTAGGGGCAAGTTTTTGTGGATTACACAAATGTTTGTCCAGTGTAGTAACCGAACTTACGACCTCTGACTCAGCAGTCAAGGTCACTTACCACTCCATATTTTAGAACAACAATTAAAATTATTATAAAACTGAACTAAAATTGTTAAAATCAGCATTTTTCTATTACAATTATTGTCACTTAAGATATTTTTCTTACTATCTGTATTTAGGATATTAGTAACACGAATAGGGTGAGAAAGGTAAGGCGCTAATCTAGGACGCGGATGGAAAAATAGGACTAAAACTGCAGAAGATCACAGAGGCCAGGTCGTGTATACTTATGTCCGTCATATGGATGGAGAGGCGCCTAGAACAGTGTCATTAATTGGCCTCGCACAGCAATAAAACCAAAAGACTTACTATGAGTATATATTTAGTCTTCAGAGGGTCTTAAGATCAAACTAACCATAATAAAGTTAATAGCATGATAGAAGTTAAAAAAACATATAACAATTAATTTGACAATTGACAAAAAGAGAGCTTGATTAACGCGGAAGGTAGGTAATAACCCTTTATGATAAGATATTGTACAACAGCTAAAACGTAGTTTAAACAGGATATAACAAATATTGGCTCCTAATACCGACCAACCCAATACAATGGGGTTTGTGTCATCTTTAAGTGCCTATAATTACATTGCGGACCTTGTCAAATAGTTGCTGTAACTTTCAACATCTTTGACGTGTGAGACTTTTGATGCCTTAAAACCCCCACATAACGGTTAGTTTAAAAATACCGTAACGTACATATAACGTTTGAAGGGTAGTGTAGACGAGTATACTTTATAATATTTATTTATCAAAATATTAGATTCTGATCAATAGGCAATATTTACTTAATAAAACAATATCCATATGTTCATAACATTTAGGTAATATTTTTATTAAATCGTTCATAGTTATATAAGTATTTGACGAACCGAATTTATGAAATCTTGAATAATCTTTCTTAACCGTACAAACGATTTGTAGAAATGCTCCGAATATGTTTTATCATGACATTAAATATACCAAGATAGTATAGGTAAGAAGATATTTACAATAAACAAGGATACAAAATAAAATAGACTAGCCATTTCGATCGGATAAACAGATTTTCTTTATTAAAAGCTAAAAACACTCAATCCAGTCTCCTTAAAACAATCTAAATCAGTCCATTTGTTGAGGAGCTCTGATGGTACAGACAGACATACATTACATTTATTAAGGACAACTGTTATATTTGCGTGGGTGGTTAAAAAGAAAGTCAGGCTTGCTTACGGTGAAAAATTAATAAGAATTTACCATAAGAATCATTTTAATCCATCCTGAGGTCGCCTGGAAGAGATTGCATTTAGCGATGAGGCCGCCCCTTTGTACATAATGATGTACAAATAAAGCTGTTATCTGTTTATTTTATTTCTATTAATAAGTGAAATTGCTTTCCTAGTACAATTAAATGTGTAATATTCAAAAGTTTAGAAAACAGTGTTGCAATCTTATTCACATTCACATTCGTCAATTTCTCGAAGTTATTAAAACTGTTAAAGAAAAAATGCTGGACATTATCGGTCGGTTGTCATGTGAATATTTCTCTCTGCTCGTTGAAATTCTCTTTGTCCCCGACCAAAGACTTAATATATGCACGTGATTTAAAAATTTAATAGCTGAACAGAGGCGGCGGATAAAACTAGGTTGAGTAAGAAAATTTTAATAATAAATGCATTATTCACGACACTGCAAGATGTAGTAACAGGCTATTAAATAGTACTAAGGCTTTATCTAAACTAAAGCCGTTTTTATTCTGATTAATAACAAGACTAGTAAACAAAATTATACCGCGATTTAGCCGGATGGTGTAATATCTTATATCGAGCCTCAAAACAGATTTTTACAATATAATTTTATTCATATTTATTTAATAATTTCAACAAGTACGTTTGTTTTAACTGATTTCTAATTGAACTTATCTAGTTTTTGTAAAACCTGTTGTATTATATTGTACCGCATTTCCGTGTATTGCATCAACCTTAGTTACCATGTTAATAAATGTATGACGGACTGAGGAGGTATCCGGACGCAAAATAAAGGAGCTAATAAATATGTACGTATAAATAGCTCATGTATTTATATGTATATTATTTTCTCCAAAATAAACAAAGTACTTATGAATGATTGTCTTTGGCAACTTAAACTATAGTATTGCTCCTATAACATAAGTGCACAGCTATTTCGCATTAAACAATAACACACATATCAAAACCTAATTGGGACGGTTTCTATCTTTCCTTCTAAGAAGCTCTTTATCTATCTTCTACTTATCATTAAGTTGCGTGATATTAAAGTCACGAAATTGTCGTTATATTTTATCTCAAAATAGCCTAGCAGATATTTAACATACAATTTTTTTTTTTCAGTTTTTAAATTGAATACACCTTTTTTTTTTACGTGGGGAAATCCTCATGGACTATCCTCCGCCGGGGGCATCAGCGGAGGGGTGTGCCGGACTTGACCGGCTAAAACCACCACGGTGTTCCTTCCTCGCACCTGCTGCCGAGGGCCGCGGGAACACGACATTCTTCCGCGGCAAATTGAATACACCTACCGTTATTGTGAAAATTCGAAATTCGATTTTCAGTTAAAAATACTTATTCATTGTGTTTATATGTAGCAAGAAAACAAAATTAATTTATCAGAGCAAAAACTACGGGTGCTAATTATCTTTATACTCTCATTAAATTTTAGGTGAATGACGGTTTGTCATTGTCGCGCCGCAACGATAAGATGACCGAAAAAGAGAATATTTTATACCAGCTGTGCTGTATTCACGTATACGTAATAGTAGTAGTAGCAGATAACTCCAGATAAATGACTTAAAACAATTGACTTAAAAAAAGTACATAACCGCCTTCAATGCAAATATGATGACAAATAGTAAAAACGTGTAATTTAAAGTCTTTTGTCACGTAGCGTAATTATAGGAATGAAGTCCTAGCTTCTTACCGCCAACGAGTTGTACCTTCCGCCACCAGTTCAGCAAAATGACAATGAAAAGAAACATTGTTAGTAGCCATAAAGTTTGAGGACTGTCCTCGATTGCCCTGCATTTTAGGTCGGTGAAAATAAATATAGTATTAGTGACTTCTAGATAACGAAGCTGTCTGATGATCAAAGACTTATTTAAATCAATCGGATTCATAAAACTTTCCATTTTATTTTATTTGAATAGACACCCAACATTAAAATTAAATTTTACAACGATTTTGTTTTTATCATAGCGTATTTGTTTGATCACAATTGGAAATTCAAATTATTTTGTGATCGCTTTTGCGAACCGTGGGTATCGGAACATCCCAACAGCACTCAACGGCTTCCGTCCACATCGACTTTAATGGGAGCTCTATGGTTGCTTTAAGTACATTTCAGGGAAAACGTTCAATTCTGAAATATATTCTTTAATAATTTCCGAATTGATGGAGCTTTAAAACTGTTTTAATGAATAGATTTTTTATTTATATTTCATTTGTTCATTATTCATCTCTCATTTGTTCAGCGGAAAATTTAAAATTGGGATAATGCTGCAGTTATAATCTTAAATGTAATACAATCATTGTGTATAACTTAACTTTTAAATATAAGGGGTTATTGCGTCACGGTAGTTTACGGCCAATGTGGCAGGATATGACCTTATAGTAAATAAGAACCAAAACAACTCCAGGTCCATTGGAAACTGATGACCTTGCTTCTGTTGTTCTTGGAATTTATTTCCAGATCTTATGATAGTGAGGCGAGTGGAATAATTATTTCTTTGTGGTTTAGGACGAAGTAAACACTGAGTCACTCTTTAAATTATGAATTTAAATTTATGATCAATTTAGTACTATTCGATTGTTGCTATGTAACAGAAGCATATGCTATTTATGCTATGCAAACTTTTTTATTAGGGTGACTCCCGCACTAAGATTTATTGATGTATTTTAGAAGCTTAGCAAATACTCGTACATATATAAATATCGGATATAAGGAACAACCAGAAACGGGATAACTATTTGGGGTAAACACAAATTTTTGTCACGTATGTAAATCGAACCCTCGACCCCTGGCTCAACAGGGAGTTAGTCACCGCAGACTACGCCGACATTTCAGCTAAGCCAGGTTAAAACCAACTAGGTACACTACTACTTATACACTACATACAACTAGTAACAGTTCATAAGACGAGCTTTTGCAGTTTAGGTATTCATAATTTAAGATTATCTATTAGCATACCTGAAAAAAAAGATTCAAAACCTTTAAATTACAATTTTTATTGTTCACAAAGAATACAGTAACAGTCCAACAAACAAAATTAGTAAATGAATGATTATATAGTTATTATCAATAAATTTTATCAATATCAAATCATTTGAAACAAAGAGTAGAATGGAAAAAAAACAATTTTGGTTACAATAAGACCACCGCAGGAGCATATCTTGTAATAAAAAATAAATAAATATAGTATAATAGAAACCCGAATATTGGCCAAGAAATCGATTACACATATAGAAAATAAAACAAATTAAAAAAAGATAATTTTATAATTATAACCAATAGAAACCTCTCGAGAAGATTACCTCATGAAGCTCTGATACTAAATGTAGACATAATTAGTGCTACACTGTAGTTTAATTTCCTGCTAGTCTGTAATTCCACCTATTCTGTTAAAAGCTTGTTAGAAAATTTAGTTATCAAACAAATTGTCCTCAGTGTTTATCCGTTGTCATAGATACGAGGAGTTTATTGGCGCTCAAATCAATACTGAATACCATTACGTCATATTTAGTATGAGGTAGGTACGTCAGATACTGTCGATAAACAATGTAATAAATGTACAGTAAAGTAGCTGTGCTTCGTGCATACATTTGTTTCGTTCGGAACCCTAATTTAAGTACGGTAACATAAGTACTTACTAAGAAAAACTCTGTTATTTTGACATTACAGACAAATTCCAACAATATTAATTGATTGTATGATTTTATATTTTATGATTGAACACCCAACATTGACTGACATTTGACGATGCAATGGTAAACAAAATACTGTTGAGTTTTACATATGTACACACATACAACTCATGCTTATTACCAATAGCAAGAAAGTCAATTTTATGAATAAAATCTTTTAAATGATAAGAGAAAAATTACGCCTAGAAATATTACACTTTAGAAAATAAGGAACATATACCATTAATTTTGCTGTATTCCTACAATAGTATCCAGCAATCACGTACGACTATTCCCCGAAGGTGGTGAAGTTGTTGTTATTATATGGGTAGAGGATACTCGTTCAAATTTCTACTTATTATTAACGTCACGACCGCAATATCGTTATCTAAGTTGGTCCCGAGGGTAATAGAACAAAGAAATCCGGGGAATCAGGGAAGATCTCTCGACTATTATGTATTATCTTTTGTAAGAGTTAATTAAATTATTAATATCAAGATCTTCTTGCTCGTTTATCACGACATGAATCGTATTTATAACCTTTTTTTACGAATCTTATAAACAAAATGGTAAATATTTAGTCATAAAGATTTTTACAAAACGTACATCTGCACATGCAAGGTTTTGATAAAGATATTAAATATTAATATTTGAAGTACTCACTGCGAATCATACTTACATTTACGCTGACGCCTGTATCACCGAAGGGGTACGTCGATTAGTATTAAACACTCAAATTTTGCCAATTTATATTTTTGGTCCCAATAACGTAATAAGCAAACTTAATGAACTTAACCGGGCACTTTAGGAAATGAAGATCGTAAAATTGTGAGTATATTGAATGGAACAAAAGGCTGTGGCAGGAAAGAGATATTGACTCCCAGCTACATGTAGAGGGTAGAGCCATTAGATGACCCTTGAGATCAATTGTATTAGTAAGAATATCGACCAATTTACTAAGAAATGTAAATGTCAATCGCACCATTACAGTTTGTGAGACCAAAAATATATTCTCTTGATTTGACGTACCCCACGTGTGAGCATTGCGTCTGGTGCCAGCAAGAGCATTTTATATGCAAAACTCCATTATTTATAAATTGATGCATATTTGATAGCTTCCAAACTTCCGTATAGAAAGCAGAGCTAAATTGTTCTCAGAATATTTTATAAGTAAGAAATAAAGAGGAAGGTTATGTATTGTTTCCATTCGCTTACTTATTATATATATATGACGGTGTAGGGGTGTGAGGGTGCATGTCCGGGGTCCCAATATATGGATGGTGGTTGTTCGCATCACTCTGGTTACGAATGTGTGTTTGTGTGTGTGTGTGTTTGCGTTTACAAAAAAAAAAAAAAACATTAGCAGTAGTAGTTTTTAAGGTTAACCAACTTATGAGACTTAATGGTACTCAATGTAAAGAGAATGCATTAATGTCAATTCTGGAACCAGCCCTGTAAATAATTTATATTATTCAAAAGTAAGCGAGTAATTTGTATGGTACACCAAGAAAACGAAAAAACAAACTACAGACTACTACTACTACTAGCAATTTCTTCCAGGCAACCTTTGGATCTACAGGGATAAAAAAAAATTGATGGAAGGAACACAGGAAAGAAAATAGACTTCTAAACATTTAAGGTACAATATCTTTGTTCACTCGACGGTCGGTGCAATTCGATCGTAATGTCGGGTAAACAAAGGTATTGTACCTTATAAAATACACATCTAATTTTGTTGTCGCGGGAGACTTTACAAACATTCTTCACAAACAACTCGTTATTCATTCAACAACGAACCTAAAGAACAGCCAGACTCAGAACAACAATTTAAGTTTTCACAACGAGGTAGCGTACGAGTATTAGCCCACTTAAACCACTGCGCCATCCGTGCAGTGCAGTAATATTATATTTATGATATAAAAGCGTATTGACCATTGATTATCGAAAATACTTTTATACATCTGAAAAGAACAAATACTTTTTTAAGGAAACTATAATCACCATCGTTGATTCGTCATATTTTTACAACAGCTAATACTACTAAGCAACAGCTAATGTATGTACAAAATAGTTGCAGTATCAATGTACATTAAATTTAGTTTGGACCGATTGTTTTAACAGTTAGTCTATGTACAGAGGTATACATTATTTCTCGAGATTGAAACATCACTCTACCCTATTCTAAATGTATATATGTATGTAATAGTAGTGCTATTACTACTATTTATAAAAGTTTTAAAAATAATCGTTTTTATAAACTTTATGCACATTTGGTACATAGTACATGGTGGACTTACTGCCTAAGATATTTTCACCTAGTCAACCTTTGGTTTGGTCACGCCTTAATGAGCTACTACCTCTTTATTTATGTACTATATTTTTTTTCATTTGAAAAACAGATTTTCTTTTTGTAAAATCCATAAATAGTTGTCTCTAGTCTTAAGTGTTCTTTATGTCCATTTAGAAGTTTGTAAAATCAGGATTAATTCCTAGTGTGAAAGTTTTAGTTTCAAATTAAATTAAATAATATAGGCCTATAGCCGTCCAAGCTGTATGACTGTATATACTGTCTAACAGTCCGATCCCTTAGTTATTAGGGAAACGACAGTAGGTGTCGTAAGACGACACCTACTGTCGTTTCCCTAATATACATCACACGCCTAATTAAGATATTATAAAATAGTGTAATACAAAATAAGGTTTAAAATTATAACAACAACAAAGATTATTCCAAATTTGAAAGCAGCCTTAAATATTTAAGAGAAGGTTTGCAAAGACAAGATTAAGGGATTCAACGAGGCGTTATAAAGAGGTTGTTTATTTTAGGAGGCTTTCACACCCGCCAGGTATTTACGTCTTTGTTCAATGCTATGCCAACTCACTAGGGTCGCTCATATTGTAAACTGGTGTTTTGTATGAATAGGGATATTGTAGGTGTAATTTGGGCTATAAATGGTGAGCCGTTTGTTCTTGTGGAAGGATCTTGTGTTAAGGAGCGGACTAATTTTCATTACCTATCTGCGTTATCTTAACAGCAAGTCGCTAAATGTTTCTGTGTTTCAGGAACTTGTTGAGGATCACTATCTGTCTCCTTAATAAGTATATTTTGGATATATTTACTGCAGTATACTCTAACACATTAACGTATATTTTCTTATAATTATGATCTTAAGTTGTTGTGCATCAAGTGCTATCAAACTACACAGTACATTCCACAAGGTTGTCTGTAGGAGATCGCAGTTTGTGTTAATAGGGCTTATTATACTATTACTTATTTATTTATCCCTAAGTATAATACTTTTCAGTGAAATGAATAGTACCTATCTATGTATCTCAAGCATATTGCTTTTTTAAATCATGTACACTTTAGAGAGTGATAAATTAGTAGTGTTAGTGTTAGCTCGTCTTAGGTAACAGGTTTGATTCCCAATCTTCTTCCCAGTCTACATAGACCTCTTTCGATGTATGCCGAAGGAAATATTTATACAAGACAAATAATGAATCCCTCTTTACTTCCCCCCCCCCACCTTCATCCTTTCCACTTATAAACCTGAATGGCAAGCAGCGCACTAGAAACTCTTGAATTGGAGGAGAAAATGGAAAGCGGTTGACTCTTACCATCGCGTTTTGTTCCCAATGCTATGTAGAATATACATATGTATATATTGTAATCAGAATAATTGGACTTTCCGGCAACAGCCTCGGTTCGAGTTAAAGGTATGACCTGCTTGAGCTATTGCATTAAATATACCCCCAATTCCATCTGTGTAAGCAATATCCCTTTTCTTCCACTTCCTTCTCCTGTTATATCCTTTTCCGTTCTCTTTCGATATACTCCCGCTGTCGTATCTCTGGTTCCTAAAGTTTCTATTACGTTAGTGGGAACAAATTGTAATTGTCAAAACGTGGGTGTTTAATACACATTTGAATTAGAAAGATGCAGTTGTGAGCGTATGTATGCATACAAATATCTGAAGATAGGCTCAAAAATGCAGCTAAGTGTGTTTATTTTATTACAGTTCTGTATACCTATGTTACAGATTTAATAAAAAAAAAAAATATATAATCATCATCTAATTATTTCAAGTAAAGAAATGGTAGAATACTCTGTAACAAAGTGATTACTAAACTTCTTATTTTCAACTATTCCGCACCAAAAACTTAAACGTTTATGATACATCCGAAACAAACGAAAAGTGAACATCAAACTAAACTTACTGAAAAGGTAATGACAAAACTCTGAGACCGTTATGCTATTTTATGACGCGCCGAGTGTTATCAAGTCGAGTTTCTGGCATATTCTAGGGAATTCATGATCTGTCGCTGCTTGACACAGCATTATCAAACACTTAACAAAACTTTGTTCAATAAAATTCCCAACTTGCAAGTCATAATACGATATACTCTTGAATATAGCGAATTAAATTTTGACTATCTGACGATTCACAATCAATGTTAATTATTTCATAATTTCTTCATTAAAGATGGTAGAATAAAATGGCCAAACAAATATAATACGGACAGTTATAATAAATGCTCTTGAAAACGTGCTTAATTTACACAATTAATTTCTGTTAATATTGATAAATAAATAAAGCTTTCTACAGTGTCTTATAATTATTGTAACAATACAACATGTATTAAATGGTAACAATAATACCTGCGTATCTGTTAACAGTAAACTAGTGGAAGAAGCAAGCATAAGCTAACTCGATTTGAAGCTGTAATCGTTAATAACATGCGTTGCCGACAGTAATATTTAATATAGTTTAAAACATTTAAAAATACGCTTTATCACCAAGTGTAACATGTTAAAACAAACTCAATTAGCCTACACTCAAGTAGTTTACTAGTATCCATCGAAGAGTTCCATTATCTATCTTTGCATTCCATCTTCAGATCAGGTGGATATAACCTATTTTTAGAGTTTATTTTTGCCGTATGGTTTTCAGTGGGTTTGTACCGAGCCACTATACTTAGGTGTCATAAAAAAAGCGAGTAAAGGATTGGACTGTTATCTCTCAGTCAGTATATATACAGTCAGTGTCCGGTTAATGGCAATAGGCTTGTCCCTTATTACATTATTGCAACGTAACTATGGTTGGCAAAATATGGGTGTTTAAGACGGCTTTGGGATATAGTCGTGAGTGAGTGTATATTGTTTCTAAAACATTTAGATAGATGATTGATAAAAGTATTATTTCATTATCCATACTTTGCCCTTTTTAATGTATTAAACCATTAACAATTTCATATTTTTAAAACAACATTTATTAGTCTTGCTTTCAGTGTTTTAAGTAGGACTTTCGAAATAATTTATTAGCTCTTCATGGAACACTCGGATTTCACAACAAATTCGTAAATCAATCAATTAAACTTATAAAACATGCCCTCAGGATACGTAATATGATACTGAACTTTCAACCAACTCTAATATTAAAGCAAGGGGAATAATAAAGCGAATTTGTATTTTCCATTGAAGTATGTTTATTTATTTAACTGATTGTGTTGAAACAATAGTAATCATAGCTGAAAACTGATATGGGTTGAAAATGAATGTAAAACCGATCAATGATAACTATAAGTATGGAAAGCTACGTTAATTACAGATAGTGATTACAGGACACGAAATTTTATATGTAGTTTTTATTATCAGTGATGGTGGACCTAGCTGTGAGACAATATCAGTTATGTCAACCCTCAGAAGGTATAATACGCCACGACTCTGTTAGCTGATCTATGTCTAAAATATAAACTATGGACCGAAATTTACGTTGCTTCCACATCTATATTGCAAGAAAGGTATGTAATGATTAAACGTTATATCGAAACATAAAATATTTAAAAATTAACCGTAATCGTATATTTTCAGAGTCTGAGTCAGAGTCCCTTAGTCTGATTTGCTGATTCACGTACATTAAAAAATAAATACTTTGTATTGAAACGTGAAACAAGAGAAATCGCTTTAATATAAACGAGGAGATGAATTACATTTGAAAAGATATCACAAGTACTCAAGAACAATATTTTTCCTGAAACATAAAAAATCATTTTGCAAATGAAACGTGGCTGAGAAAATCTATTTTCGTTTCGATGCGGACTGAAAGAATCACTTTAAACTTGTTCAACTAAAGATTTTATCGGGCCAATGATAAACTTCATTTTCAACATTTCTACAATATTGCCACGAACTCAACAAACAGTTTCATAATCAGTTCAATATTCTATCCATAGTAATATATTAGAAAGGAAAGTCGGACTTTTTTCGAATTAGTACTAGTACTAAGCTGGTGATGACTGGACTATGTTTTGAGTGATCAAAATACATTTGCGTGGTTTTATGGTAGATTTTTTAATACATAGATTATTTTTATGGTATAAGGGAACAAACGAGCACTGATGATGGTAAGTGATATCGGCCACCCATAGTTTTAAAAACACGAATTCTTATATTCCGTTTAGCTACGTTCTGTAAAGAACATTACCATAGAAACAACTAGAATAAAAACTTTCGTGAGTTACATTCATATCTATTTAAATAAACGGTTTTACTCACGTGTGTATTTTGGGGATATCCAACTTTCTCAAGGAGCACTCCCTGTCCGGGTCACAGGACTCCTATCGGGACCGTTTATTTAAATAAATATTTGTAATTGTAGATTTCTAAAACCTATTTAGTGTCCAGGATTAGCAAACAGCAAGTGGTATCTCTGGTATTGCTGCTTTAATGGTCCTGCTGTAATTCTTTGCTACTTTAGTTGTACAAAAAGGTAAAGAGACAAGTCTAAAACCTAACTCTCACTTACTCTGTACCTATTATTGTAACGGGTACAACATATTTAGCATAAAGGGTCTCAAGAGACCGCTTATCTATATATTGTATCAAATATTAATTTACATAAAGGTATTAATTACATATTATTGGCCATGTTTTGAGAGTTTCCTAAGCTATCGCTTTATCATATAAATACAATAAATATATAGAAATAATAGGTAATATAATGATACAATGTTTGGATTCTTTAAAGAAATTCTTAGAGTTAAATGTTCCTGATACACAGTAATTCATCTTTATCGGGGCAGAAATAATATTAAAGTCTGGGGTCAGGCCAGTACGCGACCTTATGCGATAAGAATTAATGTTGAAACCATAAATTTTAGGAGATTACAATAGTATTTCAAAATGCATACATTTATTTATATAGAGGGAAAGACGAGTAGATGGATTACCTGAGGGTAAGTGACAACCGCCCCCCATGGACATTTGCAACTCAAGAGTCGTGATGAGGAAGGGAAAAGAAGAGTAAGGGAGTCGGGCTTCCTGTACCCGTATTTCCTTCCCACTTTGATCCCGGGTCTTTTAAGCGGGGCGTGAAAAAGCATCTCCCCAGGCCGCCATAGTGTGGGTCACCAAGCTGCATTGACTAGACATGCAATGAGAATGGTGGCCACCACTCTTTGACTCCACTTATTGTTCTCCATCAGGCAAAGTGGAGTCACTATGGTAGGCTAATATATAATAAAAAAAACCCTTGCATATTCATTACAACACAAGCATTATTTTACTACCGGTTTTCTGTAAGGCTGGGATATTACTCCGGTCAAGCCCTGACATTCGTGTCTAAGCATAGATGCTATAGAAATTTGGAATTATACATTGTAACAGATTCACTTTCTCACGCTTAAACATATTTTATATTCGTACATCGTAAGTACGAATATAAAATATGTTTAAGCTTTTGTTTTAAAAATGTTTATCGATGCTGTAAAAGTGTGCATATGGAAGAAGGAAAACTCCCACGAGACTGAGATTATTTTCCACTTTTACCTAAGTTTTAAATTCACACTAATATGAAATTCATTTTGGTCTCGTATTTAAAGTCTCATGGGAAAACAGTATACATGGTATATGAAAAACAATCAATTAACCAAACACTGTTTTTTACAAGAATAATATATATATAGTCTTGCAATTATTAATCGCGACAAGGGCAATTAGAATGCATGCGGATTTATAATTGTTAAATAAATAACTTCCTTAGGGCTCTAAACTTTTTTTTATGTTTTATATATATATACATCAATAAAACGGTTTAACTAAACTCAAAACATAAGACTCGAATCTTAACTATATGCTAGGTCCGCTATATTTATTCCGTATCTTAATTTGGTGTCGACTGTCGACCTTCTACGGCCGACGTGTAAGCATGTTAATACCCAAGTGGGGGACATTTATGGCTATCACATTATTACTTAGCTCATACATGAATTAATCTTTTCTTCCTCTATTTCTATAGCTTTATTAATGCATTCCAAGGTGAAACGAGAAATTTCTAAATATTTTATATATTTTTTTTTATATTTTCAAACTGATAAAAATATCTGTACAACAGAATAAAAACAGATGCAATTACAATACAATGATCTGAAGACGGATTAAGGCAAGGAAAAATCTGAAGTGAAATGGAATGTGTAAAAGAGTTCCCGCGTACTTAGACTTCTTCTAGTTTTCCCTTTCCCACTTTCTGTGGGGTCGGCTCTTCTAGTTTTATCGAGCCAGGATAATCTGTCCTGGGTTGTCGGGTGGCTCAATGCTTCCTCGAATAAGAGTTATGCTGGTTCTGTACTCATACTCTCACAAAATAATTGCGTGCCATTTTTTTTTATTTTTTCGGACTTCTACTGAGTTTTTACCGCTCTATTTTTATGGTGAAATAAAGCGGTAAAATTTTTCATTCATAATTGAATAAATTATGAGTGAAATTATTATTATAGTTTTTAATAGAAATCGTTTATGTATATAATTTATAAGCCATAAAGCATGTTAACTGCTTAAGAAAACAAGGTGAGAACGTGATGGCATTCTTTTAAAAAATCGAAGTTCACACACTCGATGGTGTAAGAGCATGTCTATTTGCTACACAATTAACATAATAATATATAAAACATCCGTATAATAATAAAAATGTCTTTAACATTTTAATAGGTTGCGGAAAGTCTTTTCGTAATTTGTATGTATAAAATTAAAGGAAAATTTCTTTGTTTGTACTATTTGTATCTGGCTGGTTTGGGGAAAAGAAAAATAAAAAGTATTTTTACTTTCCCCATATTTTTCTATTGTTTTTCTGTGGGAAAAATGAGTGAATCTAACGAAGAAATTTCATACATTCTGAAGTTCTATTAAAAAGAGAAAATGGTACTACAATTGTGACGTTTATGGACCTAACGCAATGTCAGTAAGAGTAGCACAAACTTGGTTAAAGTTTTGATGTCAAATATACAATTCGTTCTCATACGGATAAAGTAGATGACATTTTTGAAAAAGTGAACAAGATCGGCATATTAGTGGTTACGACATAGACGAGGCACTGAGGATTGACCACAAAACACTTGACCACTTTGGAAAAGTCTGCCTATGCAAAAAAAAAAACTAAACCAAAGCAAAGAAAGACCCAATGAATCGTATGCTCATTTGCAAATTCTCTATTGAAACCTAATAAAACCGAACCATTTTTTAAATATGGGTACCTGCGATCAATGTATGGTGAAGCTGTATGTATGGTGAGATTGGCAGGGCATCGATTATTACCGCCAGGCAAAACGATCGATTCGGATGTCTACTGCCAAAAACTAATTAGACAAGCCATTGAGCAGAAACACGGCCGAAATTGATGAACAGAAAAGGAGTGGTCTTTCCTCATGATAACCCCAAACCATCATCACCATACATCTTGGCACTCACTTGAAGTTAGTTGAGAAGTTTTAATGCATTCAGCATATAGTCCTGACCTTGCACCCTCAGTGTTCTACCTGTTTCGATCACTTCATAATTCTTTAAGTACCTAGTATTCGGTTAATATCAAGAAAGGACTGTCAAAACTATTTGCCTCATTTTTTTTTTACAAAAATTACATATATATGTATATGACATTTTATTTTAATATTATAATTAAATGTAATACTTATTTTTTTTATATAAAATACGATGAAACTTTTTCGCCTAACTTATAATTATTATATTCCTCGTGATTTGAAGTTTTGTTATGAATAAATCGAACAAGGTCGTTTTAGCTGAATCCCTCAAGGGATAAGGGTTCAACATAAAGATCTGTGTAAAAGTAAGAGCAGAAAATATTTTTTTGGGTGAAAATTATGCGAAGGGAAAACGAGGTTGAGGGTCGTCCTCAGTGGAACGATCCCTACTGTACAGTTTTCATTTCATTCGATACTGTGTTAACACCACTTCATGTTACTAACAACACTTTGAAATATGTTTGTTATATTCATTTATGAACTTATTTATGCGTTTTGTACTGTTTATATCTATTAAATAAGTAAACCTTTAAAAAAACTTTTAAGGGGTATTCAGTTTGCGAGAGACTTCTTGTCTGCAAAATATAAGAATGAAGTATGAGTAGTAATTAAGCGTCTTTACATTACGTAACGAATAATACTACAAATTATTTGTCTTATACGAAAAAAAAAATGTATTGGAAATTGTTGTTGTTGTGTGTGTGTGATCATGCATTTATATTTTTTAAAACAAAAAATAGTACTATTTTTTTCTGAAAATTATTATTGCGGAACCTTCAAGAGTAGAGTCAATAGATTTCTCTTGGATAGGCGTGCACCATTTCCACCAAGTTGGAAGACTAAAGCCTATTCAAATAAGTAATGAAATAATCGGACTATAAAAAAGTAGACAACCGACTTCAATGCGTCTATCATAAAATTTAAGACTAATATGGTTTTTTCATGGAAGCCATGTCACAACTGGACCAAACTCTAATCTAATTACCCTTGAAGTACACCCTTTCCAATAAAAAAAGAATCATCGAAATCGGTTGGCGTGATATTGAGTTACTCGTCCATTTGTCGCGCACATGCTTAATGCACATTTAAGACTTATATGGTTTTTTCATGGATGCCATTGTCAAAACTGTGCCAAATTAAAGTGGAATTACACGGGAAGCACCAGCTTTCAAATAAAAATATCGAAATCGGTTCACACAGTCGAAAGTTCTGAGGTATCAAACACAAACATAAATACAAAAATTAAACAAAAATACAGTCGAATTGAGAACCTCCTCTTTTTTGAAGTTGGTTAAAAAAGAATAACTGAAGACTTCAGAGGAAATGCTAACAATGATATAATTTTATTATGTAACTAGCCCGCAGTTTCAGCAGTTCACTTCACTTATATGAATATTGCTGCGTTCCTAAAGGTTGTAGCGTAATGTTTTATAGCTTCCTCAATAAATGATCTATTAAACACTAGAATACTGTTTAAATCCGATTAGCACTCTTTGAGATTAATCGTTTAAAACAAATAAACGAATTAAAAAATCTTTAGATATGATATTAGTATGTATAAATAACTGCAGGGTGTATGCAAGTATACAACGTACATGTATTAGAGGTGGCACGTCGTGGTCATGCGCACCTACTATTATAATATACATACATACATACGCTCACGTCTATTTCCCGTGAGGGGTAGTCAGAGGTGTATTAAACACATATATTATATATTTGACTACACCGATGGCGTAGCGGTTTAAGTGGTCACCTCGCCACTACGCTGCCGCGCCGAGTTCGATCCCCACACGGGACAGTACTTTGTGAAAATTTCCCTTTTATAACTATGTAGATTGTTTCTAAGCTAAACTTCTAAGTACACCTATTAACTGCCCAATCTACAAATCCATTTCATGTGTCCATCTAAAGGTTGTCTGTAAGAGACCGCAACTAGCGATAAGACCACCGTTTGTACCATGATATATTTGTTTGAAATACTGTGAACTATCTTTAATGGTGTAAATAAAGAGTATTGCATTGTATTATATTGAATTGTAGTGGTTAGTGACCCTAGTCTGGGTGTTCTTTGTGTCCATTGATTGTATTCTTGTAAACTAGTTATTCCTAGTGCTTTACATTGTCAAACTTCTCATTCTCAAACCCGCTTACATTGTAAAAACAGCACATCGTCAATTTGGCCGCCCGCGTTTTGACTACATGTTAAGCAAAGTGAGTGATTTGAGTAAGACAGACTTGCTTCAGTGCTTCAGCAGTGAAGGTAAATATTATTTGCGAGTATGACCACAACCCATATCGTCGTAACGGTCCCCTTAATCCCAATATCCGTTTATGTATTCCGAATACCAGAATCCCATTCAAGATTGTTGAATTCCTCTCCTAATAATTTCGCCTCACTGAAGGCGAACCCTACGTTTACACTTGAGTACATAAGGAGCGTTATACGGTATCAAACAGTGATTGTGGTATTATTTTATTCCCCTGAGCATATTTTAGGAGAGAAAATAAGATGCTGGATCAAATAAAAACGTCTAAAATAACGTTAGGAAAACATAATCATTTATAAACATCTTTGCATATTTCCAAGATAAGCCTATTACTAAAGGTAGAATTTTCACCCGGATAATGCAAGTAACCTA
Organism: Tyria jacobaeae; assembly: GCA_947561695.1. Taxonomy (NCBI): domain Eukaryota; kingdom Metazoa; phylum Arthropoda; class Insecta; order Lepidoptera; family Erebidae; genus Tyria; species Tyria jacobaeae. The sequence goes on along the minus strand of OX387224.1, from coordinate 13,702,327 downwards.
CTCTTACATGGCTGCTTCTGGAAGTACCTGTACCGAATAAGCCGTCTTCACTGCGGGGACTGCCGAAAGGATACCGCACTACGCACTTTAATGGTATGCCCTGCGTTCATGCAGGAGCGTGTAGACTTCGCGACGGTAATATGTGTGGGAAGACTCTCGTTGGAGACCACTCGTTTTTCGAGGAGGTGATGCTCGCCATGGAGGCGGCTGAAAGGGTTAGAGAGAGGTCTAGTACTTTCCCATCCCGTAGAAGACGCATCACACGCCAGAAAGTGCGAACTGATTTTCGGCCTCTATAAGATCAGACGGCAAAAACAGGCAGGCAGGCAAGACGGCGGCGGCATGTTGCACACGCGCCTCTTTGATAGTAGAGTGTTACTTAACAGTCAGGTTGTCTGGTGTTCAATAGTCGGCCAGGTCTGCCGTGATGCGCAGGGATTTCCTATCAAGGATAAACCTGAATCTGACTTTCAGGCGGTTCGAGTCTGACCTACCACCTTACCGGTCACGGTGAGGTGATAACCCGCAAGAGTTTCCACACGTTAAAAAAATATAAGGAACACATATGTATATAATACACATAAATCCAAGCCTAAATAATACACTAGTCTAGATAAATAAATTGGGAATATAGATTATTTGCCGTTTGCGTTTGGTGGCTGCAACAACTGCTCGCGATGAACAGCAAATACATATTTCTCAATTTATAATACATTTCCCTTACTAATTTACTTCTACATACATACAATCACATCTGTATCCGCCAAGGCCGAGTATATACATACTTACATATCTTTAAAACCCCTTGGGAGACTTAAATATAACACGGTACCATAAAAAGATAGTACTGTTAAGTAATAAATACGGAACAAACGACCCTTAATCTCGGTTTTAGTACTGAAATTAAAACAACAGTGTTGTATAAAAGTTCTAAAAGATACGGTTTTATATGACCCTAAAGGAAAACAACGTGTACAGACAGGGACTTACTCTGGTCAGTTGGGTTAAAAATATTATGATACAGTGAGGCAAAGGTCTTGTTTAAAAATAAGAACTTGTTTGCAAATACGTATTTATATTTCCTTACTTGTTTAAATTCGGTTAATATAATAATGTGCTCGGTTACTGCAACATGTTCAGGTGACTCTTGATTAACAATACCGATTTAAACTTTTTTTTTTTATGCCATAGGGGGCAAACGAGCAGACGGGTCACCTAATGGTAAGTGACTACCGCCGCCCATGGACACCCGCAATTCAAGAGTCACAAGTGCGTTACCGGCCTTTAAAACTTTTTAATTATATCCTTTCTATTGTACACTTGGCATATAATATATTTTTCAAGCTTTTAGTTCCTTTTATCTCCAAAAACGTTTTACATACATATGCCCACGACGGTATCCTTTAAGACTGAGGTGTATTAAACACCAACGTTTGCCAATAGAATTTAGTCAACATCATCATCCAGACACTGTAGAAATGTATATGTATATATGTATAATACTGACTGATAGATAACAATTCAATACTTTAGTCGCCTTTCACGACACTCACGGGAATAGAAGGGGTGTCCCTGACTGTCCCTATTCTAACCCACCGAGACCCGTGCGGCTATTCGACGCCAATCGTTAATTCCCGAAGTACCCGGACTTGACTGTAATAGTCTTGTAGTAAGGGCCTGCAATAATTGACAAAATGCAAGTGTTTAATAAGGCCTTGTATATCTTCAGATTTAAAAGTTTGAATGTATGTAAGCATGTTTTATACATACAAGAACTTCAACTGTAGAAGACGCCAACTTGGGTAATTCATATGTCATCTAATATGACATATGAATTACCCAAATTGGCATCAATGTTGTATAAACTTATACATTTAATAATACAGAATTCCTCAGAAGTATAATGCGATATTAAATTTGAATATTGTATTATTATTTTTAAAAGAACATAAGCTTACTGTTCAATATACAAAGAGCTACATCGAGGACCCAGAAATAAGTCCGCAATTTTGTCTGAGTGCAATTTCAAGTGGATTATGTTTCAAACAGTTGGAACAGGTTTCAGAAACGGACGCCATTGAGAAGTTTTAAAATAAAATTTAAGGATCTTTATTTATTTGACTGGAAAATTGAATAATTAGACAAAGAAAGCTTTATAAAGAAAGAAAGCTTCACATAAAAGAAAGCTTTGTAACTACCGTTAACTCTACCCTTAAACGAAATAACTTTTTGTTGGCATTCCAATACTTAGAAACCACGCTTAAAGCCTGATTTGTTTAATTCGCTTACTGTGTACCATTGAGAGTAAGTAAAGGATAATGTAACAAAGTTTTTTTTAAACTCTCAGATATATAAAGGCTATTGATGTGGGGTTTTTTTTATAAAATTGAGGAACAGGCAACAGATGGTCACCTGATGTTAAGTGATAACCACCGTCCACGGACACCTGCAACCCATGAGTCGCAAGTGCTGCCCGCCTTTGAGGGTGATGAGGGATAGAAGGATGCGGGGAGGGAAAAGAGGAGAGGGGGGCTTGGGGCTCCAGAAACGTCAATCAACGCAAGCGTTGCTTCACAATTTTTTTTTTTGAGGCCGTGGTATCGCATCGGTCAAGCCAGCCTATTCATGCCTAAGCGTGGCTCTACCACGATAACAACTCCGATACTTTCTTTTTAACTTGCATATAATACATACAGACATCACGACTATATCCACAAGGCACATACAGAAGTTTATTAAACACCCAAACTGTATCAACCACAATATGGTCCAGCTCACGTAACAGGGGGCATGTGTATTGGCGTCAACCGGGTACGGTATATGTACCGTTTGATAAGTAAGAGTCTAACCATATAATCGCCTCGCCCCTTAAGAAGAAGAAAAAGAAACAGGTTTTGCGCCATTCTAGTAGAATTGAGAACAATATTGCATATTTCTTCTTTTACACTTAGTTATTTCATGTTATGATATTTCATTAAAGCAATTACCTATGAGACATATATAAATAATTTTAACGTGTATGTAAACTAATGAAAAGTCTACCCTCTATATTATAAATACGTAAAGTTAATTACGTAAAGTTAATTTTTATGTTACGCTTTTACTTCTCAACTACGCAACGGATCATCTTTAAATATTCCTTATATATTGCCGGTTGAACAGAAATTTTAGGGTTATTTCACCAAATAAAGGACCCTAAGGATACAAAAATAACTGCAAAATATCGTATAAGTTACTGAGTATATATGTTCATATACATACATGAAGCGGTAGGTACAGGCGTCTCAAACACCTACGTTATCTAGGTAAACTTTTTGCCAACATCCGAGCACTAGGTTTTCGACTGTAAAGATGAACATATACTTACTGTATATATACTTTGAGATAGATAACAGTCCAAACTACTAACAACTACTTATGTGTAAATTTTATTCTATAGGTAATTTATTTAGGACACAATATATTTATATACATGTATTTTGGTAAATAGAACTTGATAATAATATACGAAACTCGAAATAGCTTCACATGTCAACCCTCATTAATTTGCTACGAAATTTTGGCCTAATTTATTTTATTATGTCTTGTTTAAAGAGAGAGTAATTATCATTTTAACTCTGTAGTTGTAAATAATTTTATTTGGGGCTCCTTACATGTTAACACAGAAGGTCAGGCCGTCACCGTCGAGTCACAAGAATTGAGTGATGAGTTTATTTTGCATAAATACTTTAAGAGCATTTATGTATTCTATTGTATCTATGTATATATTATGATAATCCTAAACGAAATAATTCAAGATCTGTTATGAATTCTGCATCTTTCAACATCATCAGATTAATGCTTGAATTTCGACATGTAAGGTGACATTAGAATTATTTTAATACTCGTAGTAGAACTAATATATAGTATAACTTTCGAGAGAACGTCGATTCATCACTAATTTGTATGAAAAATATAGTGATACAATAAATAGCCTATTAATTATCAAACGACTTCAAAAAAGGAGAAGGTTCTCAATTTGACTGTATTTCTTTTTATGTTTGTTAACTCATAACTTTCGACTGGGTGACTCGTTTACGTTTATTTCAATGAAAGAAAGAATATACATATATTTAATGTACTTTTTTATTTTATTTATGGTAAAGTTATTTATAGGTGATGATCACTATAAGAATTCAGATAAAAAAGCCCTTGAATTTTATAAAACCATATTATACTTTTAATTTCTTCTTATCTCATGTTTATTCGTTCGAAGTATTAATTCTCAAAGAGCCACTGTAACACAATGATTTTTAGTCAGGTCGGGCTATTTTTAGCTAATAGTTTATTGTGCGGTGGTCCTAAAAATATATTAAAATTGTATTGAAAGTCAACGAACAATACGTCTATGGACATAGATCTTAATAGTGACTATGTACTATAAGACCGAAAGTCTAGAGCTTGTCTTGTAGCGCTTTAAATATAATTTATTAATCAAATCAGCGTAATAAAAATGGTTAATAATTTAGCTGACGACCAAAGATAATTTATTTCTATACACAAGCACCTAGTATCCACTACCTGTTTTTCTATGAGAACACTAAACAAAGGCTGAACTTGCATTTTTTACGATCTATCTAGTTATACAACAATAATATACTCACTTTGACGCATCGACTCTGTACAAAAATAAATATAAAGAATAGAATCACTTCAAAACACGAAAGGTATTTCTAAATACAAACTGCTCTAGAGCTTCTTTTCATTATATATGCCTACCATACTGACTCCACTTTGCCTGATGGAAAACAAAAAGTGGAGCTTAGTTAAATACTAGATAATGATTTATTCCTGTTGTGCTTGACAATGCTGGCTCATACATATCTCATTAGATCCATTCATGTTGCAAGATTGTTTTCTATGAAATATATGATACAATAAGTATTTTGAATAAGTTTTACAGTTTTTACTATCATATCATCAATTCAAATCAAAACCAAATCTATTTACAAATAATTTAATGACAATGACAGAGCGAAAGAGAAATATACCATAACACTTACACACTCTTAATCTTATTTGAATTTAAGACAAGAGACTATCAATATCAATTGAATATTGGGTTTTGTAAACATTTGAAAACTTTTTCGTTTGTTTTGTTTTTTTTTTATTTTATAAATATAGTCTATGAAAACAAATATCATATTAATAAGTAAGTATTTAAATAACTATAAAGGTGTATTTGAGGGACTTAAAAAAAAGGGTGATCCTTCAGAGAACCTCAAAAGATTTATGCAATTCCAAGATACATATCCGGACATATAAAGTGGTCTTACTTGGATATATAGGTTATCTATTATCTTTATTTTACTTCAGTAGGAAACACACACATTGATAAACTACCAGTTAATGACCAACATTGCATGACCATTAATTTATACATATATATGTATATGCATACACACACTCCATAATTTAGTCCCTCTTCCGAGAGACCCCGTCTTCTATAATTGCAGAGTACTGTACACATCAAAAGTGTCTCCAGGGATCAAGTACATTTTTAACTTTAAAGAATATCCAATTAATATTTACTAAATTAAATCTTTTAGATTTACTTCTTAATTTAATTTCTATGTTTATGGTAACAAGTCGGTATATTTTGTAGAGTGTAGGTAGGTAGTAGAGAGTAGGTGATGCGAGATCGTTCTTTGCACGGCCACGCTCCCCGTGATACGAAACCGTGTTCAGAGGCGGCTTATGACCGCTCTGTCTGGAACCAGCTTGCAAGATTCCGACAGCTCCTATCATTTCTATTAGTATCAAATGATGTCGTCGCTCCATATCAATTTTTTTTCATTTCCGAAGAAGAAATTGTAAAGGTTTGGTAAAAACGCTATTTTACTTTTATAGGAATCCTGATGTACAGTTGATTTTCCATTTTTATTTAAAATATAAAGATTTTTTTTTATTCTAATAGTTAAATTTACTAAAAAGAATAAATAACGATCCAAAAAAGTTTAAATATTGATCCTGAATTGCGGCGATATTTTAAAACTTACTTGGTCCCTAGACACTATGATGATGATGGCACTTTAAGATGTGTGTATACTATCTGATAGACATCAGTGCGATTCCTTATTAAGTTTTTTGAGCACGGGAAGAGAAGTGGTGACCCTATTTTATTTCACCGAGAACCGCTCATTGTTTTAGTTATATTTTTAGGATTCACTGTTTAGGTACACCTTTGGATTGATTTGGCGAGAGCAAGAATATGTAGTAGCTGGCGGTGTATTTACTATATCACTATACTACACCACAAATCATACTGTTTTTTAACAAAGTGAAAAGGCAAGTGAATAATACTAAAAGAATAACGTAAATTACAAAATATATACTTAGACCAAACAACCTACGAAAATTGGGTTATATAAAAAAATATGCACTACCTAAAGGGAACATTGAATATGGTAGAAGGACCCAGGAACTCATTCTTCCTAATATACTTAAAACGATTAAGGATAAACTGCTCACAAAACAAAATTGTGCTTAATTATGCAAGACTAAGAATTGATAACATGATGATATTTAACAGCGCTTCCACTGGTATAAACTTTCAACGGGTTTTAAGCGCTTTCAATGAAGGATTTAATAAAATACATAGTAATAATATAACCAAACATACACATAGCAACAAAAGAATGACGTATGTATGTATCTATGTACTGTCTAGTTCCATGGTTTATTTTTTTTATTGTTTTAAATATATAAGAAACGAAAAAAAGTTTTTAAATCACTACTATATTTACTGTCTACTAAATTGGGAATGTAGCTTTGTTAAGAATATCTTTTTATAGTTTTTGTAATTATCTCCATTAGCTATACTTAAGAAAATTTAATAGCTGTAATAGCTATAAATAGCATTTAAATGATTTAAAAATTATAATATACGACAGGCAATTGTCAGAAAAATATTGATAGATAATCTTAAAGTCCTTTGAAGTATAAACTATATACTATAACTCCAACTACTAAGGTTTATTATTAAAATAAAATACTTGACATTCTGAAATATTATGCATATTCGTAAGTATTGCAATAAAGTAATGAAGATAAATCGAATATAAAAAACGAAATAATACTCGTTACTCCCACTAAACTCAATAAAAACTGCTGCTACATTACCATCCATTTTCAACAGACCTAAAAAAAAGGAGGTTCTCAATTCGATTCGATTCGTTTTTTTATGTGTGTTACCTCAGAACTTTCGCCTGGGTGAACCGATTTTGATGTTTTTTATTTGAAAGCTGGTGCTTCCCGTGTGGTCCCATTTCAATTTGCATTATTGCGTTGCATTATTTGCATTAAGTGTGCGCGACAAATGAACGAATAACTCAACATCACGTAAAGCGATGTCCATGATTATTTTTAATTAATATCCATCCATGTAATCCAATCACTTTTTTCTGACTTATAGTTCGTATTCGTACACAGTATTGATGTAAGATGCTTAATAAAATATTTTTAAATTGACCTAACTCCAAACAAGTTTTAGTAAACTAAAGACAACTAGGTTCAGGAAACAGAAATTTGTTATTGACTGTAGATTTTAGTACAACTCTATATATGTATGTGCAAGCTGTTTTCCGTGTGAAATGTGCTATTATCCGTCCGGCATGAACGACCGGACCGAAGTGCTACGGCTATTGGACTATTTAGTTTTCGAACTCTCTATAAATAGGTCTCATATTAGATTTTCCAGAAATAGTAACACTTGATTTTGTATTTGAAGTTTGTTGATGTTTTCTGGATGGCAGCGTTGTAGCTAAATATTGGATTGGGTGGACAGATGGATTACAGATACATTGTCATGTGGTGTTGATTACACTTTGAGAATAACATTTACATACTTTTCTTTTAAGAGTGTCCTTGAAGATTTTTGGCCTGTTATTCTCCATATACATGTATATACGATACGGATAGCTTGACGACTGAATAACAACAACTTTTTTCTATAATATAGGGACACACACGAACAGACGGATCAAACGATGGTAAGATGTATTCAGTGGTAGAGCCATGCTTAGGCCGAATGGGCCGGCTTGACCGGTGCGATACCACGGCCTCACAGAAAACCGGTTGTGAAGTAACGCTTGCGTTGCATTTCCCCGAATTGAGTGAGGTTTCCGGAGGCCCAATTCCCCCTCCCCCCTTTTCTCTCCCCTCATCTCCTTTCTCCATCTCCTCATCCCTCCTCTCTTCTTTCTTCTCTTGGGATGGAGGGATGCGGGGAAGGGAAAGAGGCGAGGGGGACGAAGGGAGAGGAAAGAGGAGAGGGGGATATGAGCTTCCGGAAACCTCACTAATTTTGGGGAAATGCAATACAAGCGTTGTTTCACAACCGGTTTTCTGTAAGGCCTTGGCATCGCACCGGTTGAGCCGGCCCATTCGTGCCTAAGCATGGCTCTGCAACAATAATTAAAACTGCGCATTCTTTAGTATTTGTTTTTGAGATTCGATTCAGATTACAGATTAGTTTCTTTCGGAGTTCGCTAGTTCAATATAAATTAGAAATGTGACTGGTACTGAAAAAATACATTTAAACGATGAGTAAAGAAACGGTATTTATTTTTCATCGTGTATTATTGCAGCTATGGGAGTACAATTGCATCATGCACATCATACTCGTAATGCTATATTGGCTTGGCGCCAATCCCTATGGTACAGATGAATAATTGAAGTTTTTAATTACAGTAAATCTATCTGATATTGGTAATTATTAATATTCATAGTACAAGGACATCGTATTCTCATAAGTACAAATGTATGTACTTACTAACAGTTATCCGTTTCGGATGTTGGAAGTTGGATATATAAAATCACGCCCATCCATCCATTCTCACCTATATCTCCGAAAGGACTGGCTTATTGTTCCAGACTGCTGAGCCAGAGGTTGTGGGTTCACAAGGCAAAGAAAATGTGTGATCCACAAAGACCCGTCCCGAGTGTCCGTCATTCTCGTCTTTGTACAGTCCCGCACGACACAGGAATAATACTTAGTGCGAGAAATAGCTTTCTTTATTATACTTAATAAATCATACATTCGGTTTTCAAATGATTAAAGAAATAATTTCTTACCCATGATCAGTTTATTTATGTGAAGATTTCCAATGGGATATCATTTAAGCCATACCCGTTTGTTTGTTCAATCAACTAATAAGCTTCTGATCTCTTATATCTAATTTAATCTTCAACGACGACCCGCATCGCACTTAGAGATAACCCATCTCAATATAGCTGTAGTGTTACATAACTCGGTTAAGCTTAGATCAAAAGTCGCCCACGTAAACTGAACACTGCAAAGCTAAAACCTTTTAGATCCGAAGTGAATTGAATCAAAATTAAATTAAAAGAGGATATCCTACGAAGCTTGAGGAATCTTAATTATATAAAATTAAGTTAGGTAATGAAGTCCTGCAAGTAACTCTCTATTATTTAATCTAACATTAATAAAACTAATTATTTTACAAGTTTAGCTTATATTTCTTTTGATTATATTATATATATATTATTCTTAGAAGTTTTGAGCTAGGCTTCAACGAATACCTATTTAAATATAATGTTAACGCCATGTAATGAAGATAAGACTAACTGTTTTTGAAACTATATGCCAATCTTGCATCGCCTTATAAAAAAGCTGTTTGACTGCACGGTTGGCGTAATGGTTTAAGTGGTCACCTTACGCTACACTACGCCACAGTACGCTATAGGCGCTATAGCGTACTGTGGCGAGGTGAGTGTTGTGGGGACCCCACACAAGACCACACTTTGTGTAATCCTCCAATTGTTGTTCTCAGTCTGTTTCCATTATTTGAATGTTTTAACAAACATAAATGTACTTATTCGTTGGCGGTGGGCGTTAGATAAGTAGATAAACGTGTTCATAATGGATAAGATATACTGACATCACAACAGGTTAGAATTTTTCAACACAGTAATTTCTATCATCTACTCTTTTCCAACCACATTAAAAATAAATTAGCATTTGATAGACCGTTTATTTTACAAACAATCAAGTTTTGAGTTGATAATAAACTACTTTCCTATAATATTGACATCATACTATTGTATCTCTATGCATTAGAAAGACTATAGAACAGCAAAGTGTTAAAGTAACAGTAAGTATTATTTGAATTGTAAACTAAAAGTTTACAAAATACTTTTCATTTGATTCTTAAACAGATAAGCCTCGTCCAAACATTCAAGACAAGGGTTTTGATACGCTAGCAGAAAAAGTTACGGAAAAGGTATTCATTAAATTTCGAAAGACACAAAGAACATGAAAATTCATTTACATTTTGGGAATGTGTTAATGAGAATTGATGCATGGAGGTAGGAGCTTTGCTACTCTCGTTTGAAGCTACTACATATATTTATTTTAAAGACAACCCTGCATTAATAATTATTCCTGTGTTTCGGGAACTTGACAAACATACAATCAACGGTCAGACTAGTCAAGGTTTTTCCTACACAAAATAGCAACTGAAATACTTACAAAATATTAAAATTTTAACAGACTTTATCATTATTTTTTTATATCTTTCAATATCTTATTGGTTTACTTTTACATTTTTTATAGTTGTTAGTCTAACTTCTGAGCTCATTAAGGTTATATTCATTAGGATTGCCACAGGTTTAAAAATACCACCTATTTTTAACGCAATAAGGCACACAGTGTGGTTTTAGTATGTTCGATTCCGACACACCGTCCGATCGAAAACTCCGGTGGAATGACAGCCCGAAGGGGTTTCATCACGTTGAAAAATTAAAAAAAACAGTAAAAAAAGTGGAGCAACTTAATTCGTTTTGTTAGGCACAAGCATACTTGCTCGGTATTGTATTAAATGAGCATACACAGAAATTAAAAGAAATAAATTTTTGACGTTCTAAAAACGGGGTTTTTAAAAAGGGTAAAACGGGACCTTTAACTAAGACTCCGCTGTCCGTCTGTCTGTCTGTCCGTCTGTCACCAGGCTGTATCTCATGAATCGTGATAGTTACACAGTTGAAATAGTGACAGATTATGTATTTCTGTTTTTTTAATTCGAACTTAGTGATCCTAACTGCCTAGCCAGAGGTAGGCTGTGGATTCGATATTCAGACCAATAATTGTGCGACACAGACTTATAACATTATTTAAGCCTAAATTTAAATTATCTACATATGGTACGTATGTACTTATTCATATGTAATATATATGTGTATTAGCAGTCTGGTAGCCACAGTGAAATTGCTGAGAAGTATTTGAAAAAAAAGCATTGAATAATTTCGTCTTCCTTCGGGAAAAAATTGAAAGAGATTGTAAGTAGTCATTAACAAGTCAAGAATTGTTGAATACGACACCAGAAGAACCTCGTTATAGTGAAACAAATTCATTGTTTGTTTATCTTTATGAGAAGTGGATGAAACGGTATCTCGTTAACTGGAGACACAGCTCCTACTCGTTTAAGTACCTACAAAAATAAGTTATTTTCTCAAAATGTTAATCGAGCCTTTTGTACGAATTAAAAACTTAATTTTCATAGTAACAGTAATGACTTATGGTGATTAGCAAAAGTGCTACAAATTTATGATTATAAATATTTTTATAGCACATAGAAATTTCATTGGTTCTGAGAAGAGCTATTTGTAATCGTAAGTCTACCAAACATTTTAGTTATAATTGGTAGGCACGGAACCCTCGGCGCACGAGTTCGACTCGCACTTGACTGTTTTTTTTTTTATACGACGATGCTTAGTACAATACCATCAATTTTCGAAAAACAAATCTAAGTATTACGTAGGTAGAACATCGTACCCAGAACATAGCGGAGAAATATATATGCAATACAATTTAAATATTCCGCTGGGGGATCAGGTCTTCGGGGGACATTTTAACTAACTTCAAAAATAAGGACATTCTCAATTTGACTGTTTTATGTGGGTGCTATATTAGCCAATACCTTTGCCTTATGTGAAACTATTTAGATGAACTATTTGTAATTGAAACCAGTGGTCCCACTTAAATTTGAATAAAATGTTACACACATATACATATAAGTAAACATGGAAATTAAGAGTTGAATCTCATCACTTTCTTACAGCCAAAAAAAGCATTAAAGTCGGTTAAATATTTTATAAAAGATTCATGTTATACACACATACATATGTATTATCAAGCCAGAACGACCGCCATATGAAACCGTCACGGCATAGCATGTGGTTTTAGTCGGATACAAATCATCACGGTAGACCACGGGCCGTCATCTAAGGGCAAATTGGTGTGCGCTCGTGGTCGGAAAATGGGTCTTTCCATACGAAAAATAAATATATGTATGCTGAAAGGCGCAGTAAGTGCGATCTTAGTAGTGCGAGCATTTCGTAGCAAATTAGTACCTATTAATGAACATTTACATTTTTGTAAAATAAACATTATTATTCACATTAACATTTTAAAATAGCATTAAAATTTATGAAATGACAGTAGTTACCAAAGTGGCAATCTTTGAAATCACTTTTGTTCCTTCTTTGGTGATCTAAAACTGTTATAGTATTGGTAAAATCAGTGCTGCCAATCCGTTAGGCAAGCATAATCTTAATATAATATTACCTACATATTAAAATTGAATTTATATTCACGACCCCTTAAACTGCTGCGCGAGCAAGTTTCGTAGCAAATTAACGCCATATATATTGATAATGCCAGTGCTTTACTAGCACTAATTAGTGTGATTTATTCAGATTGTAAATACACTAAAGCCCGCACGGATTGTTGGATATTGGGTACGGTAAATTTCTGATATAATACCGTGAATATTTAACCAGTAAAGCTCGGGCCGTGCGTAAGCTCCAGTTTAAACCTGCGTTTGTATTGATAGATAGTTGAAACGGTTCGGATGCTGTTTTATCGTTAGTCATCAAAAGTGAGCGACCGTGAAGGCCTTGGTAACAGAGGCTGATGCATCATGTTAGCCTTTCACCAGGGCGTAAATTGGTTGAAACGTAACAGACACTTCAAAAGTATGATTTTGACCCCCTTCAATACGTCGGATTAACTCGAAATTTGGCATAGCTATTAAAGACCGGTGACAATTCAATATGTTTAACAGTTAGACCCGTTATCCTTACTAGTGTATTCAACATTAGCTATTTTTTGTGTTTCTAAAACTGGTAATCTCTTTGCGCCCAGACCAAGAACTACTAGGATAAGTTACCGACTGCGAATAAGATGAAATAAAAACACGCTTTTATAGAAAGCCAAACTAAAAAATGGAAAATAAATTGTAATAAATTTGAATAAAGAATATGTAGTAAAAGGAAATTAACAAAAATAAATTAGGAATAGTGTAAATAAGAAAAAAAAATTGTATTTCAAATTATGTAAATAGTTATAAATATTTTATTGACAGATATAAGTAGAAGGATTATAATTTCGAAAATATCTTTAAAAGCACGCAACGCTTTTATATAATATATATATTTTTTATTCTTACTTACACTATTCTTAATTTTTATTTATTAAAATATTTTACAAGGTGTTAAGTATGGCACATTTTTGAGTGGCCTATGTCCAGCAGTGGGTTGCAGTATACTAAACGTCCTTAAAATATATATAAAGCTTCACTCTTATTTTTCCTCTGCAATAGTCATAACTGTACTTCATAGTAAAGTAAAACAAGGTTACTCCATCTTCACCCCTTTTTGAATCTGGCTTTCGCTACACAGTGACTAGTGAAATCACACAGATATGGAGATCGATTTTATCATTTGAGTGATAAGGCCTTTCTCAATCACTATTAATAGGATCACCTACGACATTCTATATCCTATAATCATTTTCACAGATTCGCAAACAAAAAAAAATTGCAATGATTATTATTGGTTCAACTAAAGTATTACCACTGACCTCTCAAGACTTTAAACACATCCAAAACATTCGCTTTATTCCATGTGATAGTATGTAAATATTTAAAAATAATATTTATATGTAAATATTTCGCCTTATAGACAGACAGAGACAGAGGTCCATATGTGTACTGTATAAAAATAATTACTTTAATAACTTTTATAATTTCTATGTTTCCAGAATACATCATGCTAAAACATTTAAAACAGAAATAAAAAAGTGATTGCGGAGAATAACCCAAAGAAAAAGCTTTTATTGTATTATTACACGTACCTAGATAGATTTGCAGAAAAGTATTGCTAAACATACATATGTACGAGTGCGTATGTAGGCACGCTTACGTGACACGTGCATTACAAACGTGGTATTTGCTGCTTAATCAATATTATATACAAATATGTATTGTTTGGGGCCTAATTGAAAGATTGCATAATTAACATATGGGTACGAAAGCGAAGGGTGTAGAGGTAGCTATTAGGGGCCTCAGTAGTTTCCTCCGAGAACTTTTAGAGAGTTATTAAGCGCTGACTTTGCTTCAGTATGATAAAATATTGACATAAATTTGAACTACACATTCATTTGCTTTTTTCCCGACTGCCTAAAAAGAAGAGATGAGATGGGGAAAGAGAAGAGAGGGGATGAGGATAGGGAGGATAAGAGGATGAAAAAGAGAAGTTGGGCCTGCGGTACTACTAATATATAATTTTGTACATAAAATTCGTGTTTAATCTTTATCCCTAAGCTGCATGTCAGGACGTTACTATTATTGTTTATTTTAAATTTAAAAACTTATTAAAACATTGCTTATTTGTTCATATATTTAAAATTTTGGCCCGCAATAGGAGTAGATGTATCGTGTTTTTCTTTAACGATCTTTGTAGCATTGACTGCAATGAAGTTGGTCACAGATTCGCAATTCTCGCAATGCATTTTTATTAATGTTTGTTACCAATGAAAATACATATTTTTTTTATGATTATTTATTATTTTGATACGTAATTAAATAAACAAAAATGTCAGGAAATATAATTTGTATTTGCGTTTTATTTAATTCAATTTGAACAAATTTTAACAAATTTTATATTGTATTAATCAATTTACAAAACCAATTGAGAGTTATCATGTGGCATTCTAATACTATGGCATTTACCTAACAATTACGTCACACACATATTAGACCATACACTCAAAGTTAAAAAGGTTCGATGTAAAGCATACTTCCAAAGGTATGAAAAATTGTTCTCGCGAAAATACTTTGACATTCGTATCACAACGACCCAACATTTGAAACGAATGACAGTCATAAATGTTAAAAGTATTTCAAGTATGAGTTACGACAGTAGCTTTTGCAACATATGAACATACGTAGATACATATGTTCACGTCTGTAGGCAGATATGAGTTAAACACCTATATTATGCCGTTTAGTATTCGGTCCCTATAACGTAATATTGCAAGCCTATTGCGGTTAAGAAAGTTGGGAGTATATTTATGTTAAAAGGGCAAGGATACAGGAATGCACTTATACGACGATCGAGGACGTCAGGGTCGCATACCTGTAACACGATTCGACTTGTCCGACTGGAAAGTCTAAGTTCTCTTGCCCATGTTATTGTAATCATACATGTATGTAAACCAGTCTTCCAAAATTTACTTCAACTATTTTGTCACTTCAGTGAAGAGTTAAAGTTTCTTATATTTTAATGAAGTCACCATTTAAAATAACTTCACGTTCGTCTCTTAATAAGTGCAGATTCCAGAACTAGTTAATTTGGCGTTATATATGTATATACGTCTTAAATAAGTAAGGAACTTCTTTAGCGTTAAAAAGTATTGGGAAAGTTCAAGGTTAAAATTCGTTAATTTTTTACCAAAGGTATACAGTTGCCAATAGAGAATATACTCGTATATATTTTTCATTTATTTTAAGGACGATTTTATTTCAGAAAGTATTTTCATAATAATAAGTTACACTCATTCTAGACCACATGCTCAAATAGTACATACAACAGTATGTACTACTTGAGCCGAACTCAAAAAAGGAGGAGGTTCTATGTTCGACTGTTTGTATTTTGTTTTAATTTAGATATTTTCTAATGTATGTATGTACAATTTCTTTCTTCTAATCGGTGAAACGTGCAATTTAAAAACTTATTCGGAAATTTACTCATATCCCATGATCAAATCCTGATATGGTTACAATGTAATCACTGTAGAAGTATACCATTTCAAATAAAAAAAAAAGAAAATCGCTCTACAACTGGCGGAGAAAAAACGGTGTTTTACGATTTTAGACTCAGTTCAGAATCAGATCACTGTTTACGGAACAAGATTAACATCTCAAATTTCTTTTAATACAAGGATTTCCTCATGCAATTCTCTCTCTCACTGTAAGTATGTAGGTCATGGCAGTTATCATGTCAAACGACAAGGACAAAGCTGGGTCGGCAAATGTCATTAATCAAGGAGGACATTTTACAAGGCTGCTGCTGACAGCCAGATGTTACTTGAATATGTCCAGCTACAAGTTTCTCTATCAGTTGCTGTATCTACAAATTCTTATAACTAGTGTTTTAAAAAGTTATTAGAGATGTGTATTAATGATAACATTGTAGTATAACCAGACTATGAAACAATTAGTCATCGAATTTAAAATATTGCCACCCTTCGGAGTATACATAGTCAATTTACTAGAAACAATTCTTACGCATTATTGAAATTTTAAATAGTGAAAGCATGCATTGTTTACATATATATTACATATTTAAAAAGTATGTGTATACTAAGGTATATATATATATATATATATATATATATATATATATATATATATACATACAATTCAAAACTCAACACATGAGTGTGTCGAGTTTCGAATTATATGTAAAACAATAACTTGTATATTCTCATAAAATGTGACACAAAAGATGAATGTACTATGTATGGATGAGGTTTTAGTCACGCCATGGATCCTAGACGGCTAAATGGATTTCGACATATACATATGAGGTATTACTAAATCTTTTCCACACTGGGAGTGAGAGACTAAAATAAAATTAAATATCACACTGAAGAGGTAAACTAATTCCTAGTGACTGGTTAGAAATAACAGTAAAAACTACTTCATGAAAAAGAACACAGGATTTATTCGACCCTTTATCAAACGTTAGTAGTGATTTGTAGAAAAGTAGTTAAGAACTTCGTATAACGTAAACGCAAGTGAAGTCCTTGTTATTGCAAACAGCCCGAGCCTTGAAAGAATATCGAAATTGCATTTATTTTAACAATGGAATTGACTTTGAAATTTTAACATCAAATGCATTTGTGAAGTAAATGGGAGTAAAAAATATCACCAGTTTTAAGGAAAAAATGTTGAATGGCGGCCGGATTAACATACTTTTAACTCGGAAAAACGAACGGGTATCCGAGAGAGACCATTTGCATTCCACATCACGTGAAAGTTCAAGCAGGATCTCGTTACTTAAACTTACCAAAACAGATAAATAAGGATGACTTATTCCATATATTAGCATATTCACGTTCTTTTATGCAGTGGCTTATCGACTTCATGCGGGAAATTGAGGCAATTGCTTTAATGCGTTTAAACATAACTTTTAACTGTTATTTTTTTTTTATGTAAGTCGAGATAGATATCGATAGATCGATAGAACGAGCAGGACATGGACATCCGCAACTCAAGAGGACTTTTAGATAGGAGTACGCTCTTTTCTTGAAAGTTTGAAGGTCGTATTGGTCCGGAAATACGGCAACGACAATTTGTTACATAGGCTGGTTGTACGAGGCAAAAAGCTTCTTGAGAAGCGCACAGTGTGCCAATGGATATTTTGTCTCGTAGGACGATGGCGGAAACCTGCTGCCGGTATAAGTCAAAACAATTCCTCTGAACACTCCCCATGATACAAGCGATAGAGAATGCATAGTGAAGTTACATCTTGAAGTTAAATATCTTGGCAGTCGATGATGCGAGTCGCTCTCCGTTAAATGCTGTCAAGAGGGAGAAGCTGGTACTGGGGTGCACCTGCATAAGATGAGAACAGTATTCCATGTGCGGTCGAACCTGCGCCTTATGTTATAACTGTATGCTTTCATTTGCTTACGGTGGTAGCTTCCTAATGATCTGTCTAATTAGATTTGTCTTGTACAAGCCTTTGAAATGAATTGTTTTGATGAACGTTTTGAGTCCATTTATTAGTAAGATTTTTTCTAGAACAGTGGAGATTCGTTAGTTACTAGGATTTAATTTATTAGAATTCCAATATGCGTCTTTTAAAAATATCATTATTTAAACTATGCTGAAGCAATATTAGTAGTGCACCAAATTTAGCTAAAATATGATTTTCCTGAATCATTACATAATTGAGAGGCGTTCAAAGCTTGACGACATTGATGACCATTCCTGCCTTAAAAGGCCGGCAACGCACGTGTGACTCTTGAGTTGTGGGTGTCCATGATCGGCGGTAGTCACTTACCATCAGGTGACCCGTCTGCTCGCTTACTGCGGTATCGTATAAAAAAACATTCATTAAATCATCTATCAAATTGAATATGTTATGCATATCACACAAAATAGGAAATTTGCTTCATGAACGCTTTGGTACGTAATACCAAAATGTGTAAAGATAAATTTAGGTTACCTAGTTAAACACCAAACTCATAGCTAACAATATTATAAGCAATTAAATAATTAAAAATAAAGGTACCAAAACGCTTGTCAGCATACATCATGTTTTATAGCATACAAGGTTTACTGTGCAAATATAATTTATGTTACTATTAACACATAATCGTTAATGATACTACAATGCTAACAAATGATGAGGGGCACTTTATTCACGTTACGGAGCTGTTTCTACAACATATAGAACCTTTTAAAAAGCTCTATGTTTCCGCATGACTCCATTACTTTCTATTGTTCATACAAACTCAATTTAGGCAGGGTTATCAAATCTACCCACACACCCTACCAGGTAGCAAAAATTTTTTTGAAGTAACGAGATATACAACGTTTTGCACGTCATCAGTTTTGCTTGTAATTGCTGTCGTTTCAAACTAAACAAACTTACCACATGTGTCTTGGGTGGCAAATAATTGAATTTGACTGATTGTTGCTATACATACTATACATAGCAATTTAACATTTACATAGGCTAACACTCATTACAGTATCAGAGGTAGACTTTACTAAACATCCACATTTTGACAATTAGAATTTGGGGGCTGTATATATATATACAGTCAAACATTTTTGACTGTATATATACTGTCTAATAGATAACAGTCCAATCCCATAGTTGCTTTCTCACGACACGCAAGGGAAGAGATGGGGTGCCCTTATTCTACTCCACCTCCAACCGTGGTAGAGCCATGCTTAGGCACGAAAGGGCCGGCTCGACCGGTGCGATACCACTGCCTCACAGAAAACCGGTTGTGAAGCAAAAGTTGCGTTTCCCCGAAATTAGTGAGGTTTTCGAAAGCCGAATTCCCCTCTTTATTCCTCTCCCCTGACCTCCCGCCCCCCTTTCCTATCTCCTCATACCCGTCTCTTTCAACTCCCTGCATATCCTCATCCCTCTTCACCCTCAAAGGCAGGCAGCGCACTTACGCGCACTTTACTTGTCACTTACCATCAGGTGACCCGTCTGTTCGTCTGCCCTCCTATAATATATGTAAATAAAAAAAAAGACACCGCCAACCATATTTTAACGGATTTTGAGATATGGATTATATGATAATTCGATGCGAAAGTGGCATAAAATGTATCTTTTGAATGGAACAAAAATAATGTTGTATGGGGTTTGTTAAGGCTGTATATATATTTGTATCTGTATTATATATATTTCTCTCTATATTCAGGTTGAATCGAGAAAACGTGAGCAACTAACAAAGTGAATTCAGCTCCTCGTACATTTTAATTGGACTGTCTTCCTCTCTTAAGCTGCTTATAGATTGATTTTATACATATTTATTCAGACTTAGTTTGTGTCTATCGTCTCATAAGAAAAATGTACAATTTCAGAGATGTAGTCTCATAATTGACTATACGGATGGTGCAGTGGTTTAACTGGTCACTTCGCCACCGCGTCGAGTGTTGTGGGTTCGATCCGCACACGTGTGATTCATAAATAGTTGTTCTGGATCTGGGTATTCTTTGTGTCTATTGTTTGAATGTTTGTAAAGTCCTCTGCGATAGGTTATGTAGGAAGAACAACAGCACTTTTCTACATTAACATTTTTACATCTTTTCTATGTTAAACTGGTTTCACCGCATTTATATCACTTTATTGTACACCAGTATAGAAAAAATTAATACAGATATTTCACGTTACACAGGTATGACAATTGGTCTTATCACTCGTAGTTTTCTCTTCCAGACAACCTTTATATGGATATTGAACGATCTAGATTCGGGTAGTTTGTGGGATGCTAATAGGCATAGGTTTAACAATAGAGGTTCTATACTATATATACATTACAATTCAATACAAACACGCTACTGATGATCATACACGTAACAAAGATACCAATTAATTGATAATTTATAAAATAATTCGTTTCAACCGCACTAGTACATAGTTATAAGGTGTGAGAACCATGCTTCTGCATGTATCAGCCGGCTCGATCGGAGTGTTACCACGGCCTCACAGAAAACCACGAGTTAAATGCATTGTGCGACTGAGCGAGTGATGTTACCGGAGACCTAACCACTTGTCCCTGCCCCTCCTTTTCTTTTATGCTCCTTCTACCTTTTGTTTCTTCGCGTGACACGTTCACGCTAATCGTTACGTACACTAATTATTATTATAAGTACAGAAATAGTCAGTTAACATTAATTTTACAGAATATTTGTCTAATACTACGGTTTTTTTGCAGTTCTATGACAAAGAACACCGTAAATTAACAACATCACTTAAGTCTTATTTTGTACGTAGCGTCATTTTTATTTAAAAGTAATAACAACGTAGAACGGGTACGACAGCTACGAACTTGGGCTAATTTAAAGAATGCGAATACCGTCCAATTAATCATAAAAAAATAATATTATAAATAATAGGTTTTTTTTTCTTTTTTTTTTATAAAAAGACAACTCCCGCACTATTATTAATTCCTGTGTCGCGGGGGACTTTACAAACATTCAAGCAACGGACACAAAGAACACCCAGACTCAGAACACTTACAGCAATTTGAAGATAACACAAAGTGTTGTCCCCTGCGGGGATCGAACCCACAACACTCGGCGCGGCAGCGTAGTGGTGAGGTGACCACTTAAACCGCTACGCAATCCGTGCAATCATAATGTTATTCATCATGTTTACAACGCGTTTGTATTGACATAATCTATTAAACTCATAAGTCTTTCTGTGGGATTCCAGATGTTATATTCATTATGATTATATGTCTTTTTAATAATGATGTTTTAGAGCAGATTTATAACAACTTATTTAGAAGGATATATATAGGTAGTTTGTTGATAAATAGAATATTATATTATAAATTCTTATGTAATAATAACAAAAATATTTTTATATTACAAAAGCATGCTATATAGTTATAACCACGTTTAGTCGTTTTCTAAAATTGCACTTTTAAAAGAAAGATAGTAATAATAACACATTTCATACCAAAAATATAAAAAATATCACGTTGAATACATGTTACAACATGATATTTTTTAAAATTAAAATAATTTCAAAATTCAAAGTACAGTTTATAGTATGTGCATATCTACATAATATTTTTTATTATGTGTAATTTATATTTGTTATATTTCTTGTGGCGTCATTACAATACCAAAACCAAATTTTCGATATCCTCATATTTTCAAGATTTCAGTCAGGTTGCTAGTATGCCATTATAATTGCTAATAGAGATTTATTTAGAGAGCACAATACACTGAGCAGGTCTTCGAGGTTAACTGTGTTTAAAGCGTTATTGGATTCCAGTAAAGCCAGGACTGTATACTTCCCTTCTTGCCATGCCCGACCTGATATCCTCCGTAATATGGACTAGAGCTGTAGTACTACTGTGACCGGGACAAAACCTGACTAGAGTGGATTCAAAGACTATATTTTTAAGGAAATGAGATTAACTGTGTTGTATGAAATGAGCTTAAAGTGTGGATAATACGTTTGAGTACTTTAGAGAAACAAGGAAGAATGGAAATTTGTACATTGGATTATAATGCGTATCAGTGGTCGGAGAAAAATAATTTGGTAGTAGTAGATAAGTTGGTAGTAAATTTATTCAAGCAGGATTTAAGAGTGGTTTACCAACCTCCAATGACATAAGAAACTTCTAGACTTTAACTTGATCTACGTTTATAACAGACTTGTGTATATGTCGGCGTTGAGCATTCCTACACATCTTAGTGAAGTAATTTCTAATATGGTAATGGTAATGTACAAGGGCTCTTTTCTTTTTGTATTATGGGAGGGGGCAAAAGACAGACGGGTCACCTGCTGGTATGTATCTAACTCCGCTGATGGACACCTGCAACTCAAGGTTTGCAAGTGCGCTGCCCGCTGTTGAGGAGAGGAGAGGAGGAGGTTGAGAAAAGAAGAGAGAGGGAGTTGGGCACCTGTAACGTCATTTACTCAGTGAAACACAAGCAGTGTTTAACAACCGGTTTTCTGTGAGGCCGTGGTAATACTCCGATCGAGCCGGTCCATACCCATGCCTAAGCACGTGGCTCTCCCACGTTTGTGGTTTTTCCTTCCTCCACAATGATACGCGCAATACACGTATAATGAAAAAATAAATTCTCACATCTGAATAGTAATACAGTTCCTTAGGCTAAGAAAAGGTATCAACGTCAGAACGCAACGTAATAACCTGAATTTTACGATACTCAATCCTACTACTATTATTATAGTGGGTACTTGCTGGTCTCGTCATACTAATAGTGTTCATTAAATATTAAATTCTTAAATAAAAACATGCAAAAATGTTCTGTTCAAATTCCCAAGCTATATAATAGCCATAACTTTAAAGTATTTAGAGGGCTCGGGCCTCCCAGTTACAACCTGTTTAAGTTAATCCTAATCCTTTTACTCCATTGCTTTCAATTGTTCTAACCTTCTTTAAATCTTATAGTACCCGTTTTACGGCAAAATGCTGGTGTAACAAAGGCACGTACCAAATCGGGTCATTGAAGTAGCAATTCAACTTCCTTAGATGTCATTATTGGAGTTCAGTCTTGAGACTGTAAACTTTCCACGTTAGCTGTAATATGGTAGAAGCTATGCGAATGTCATCCTTAAAGCTCCTGGTAAATGTAAATATCCTCCACCTTCTACTTTTTAGAGAGCCGTTCCTAAAGTGCTTATTAAGCAGCTACTTTTCGCCCAACATGATATCCTGCTTTGGAATTATATCAAAACTGCAACGTTCTTACATATCGACAACTATCGATACTATGCTCTATATTCCAGCAACATGCTTAATCTCCACACACACGGTCACACTATACCTAAATTTAAAGCGCTCTATGCTGATGATCGATATCGTCATTCGTCTTGTACGTCTCATGTAAATATGTAACCAAGAAACTTTTGCACTACTTTAACAGCCATATCCGCTACTTTGACAACCAAACCGGTGAGATGTTATATGCTACTTAAAAGTCAAAATTGCAAACTCTAGTCTCCACCTATTCGTCATTAGCAGTCTTCCCAAATCGAGTAGAGCGTGAGAATGTATTTCTTATATAACCAGATATCGTCTCAACTGTTTTAGTATATTAAAGTTTCTTTTTATCAATCGTTTTACTATACTATGATGTAGATTTTCTTTACAATACAACGGAACATTATACAATTAAAGCTATTTGATATAATTTGATATGATCTTCTTCATTCTAGAATGGAAAACTAAATTGAAACTGAAATTAAAACTGAAATTACCTAATTCCAATTAATTCATTGAATCAAACAAAACACGACCGAGTGACTTTATATCATCCCACTAATTCTACAAAGCAAAAACGTATCAATAAAGTATTTGCTTCACAATGTACATTGAAAACGAATTTCGGTTTGAAATTGATTGATTCGCTCCAGGCTGATTCACACGCCCCCATCCACAGACCACTGAGCACGGATTTCTAATCTATACAGCTAGTTTTAGCGTCATCGAGGCTTTATTTAACGTGTTTGTTTTAGAGACAATCATAAACAAGTAAATGGTTTAGACCACAAGGTCTGACTCAGCCTCGCACACACTCGAAACAATTAAATGTCAATAAAGTTATTTATATGTGGAGTGCTCAGACTCTCGGTTGCAGCATGTTCAAGTTACGGGTATGAGAACGTGACGTGACGTCCTTGAACTATGGATCACACTAACGAAATATATGAATATAAGCACTATTTCCTTTTCAACCGACTTCAAGAAGGAGGAGGTTCTCAATTCAACATTATTTTTTTTATGTTTGTTACCTCAGAACTTTCGACTGCGTGGACCGATTTCAACGATTTTTTTTTTAATTTGAAAGTTGGTGCTTCCCGAGTGGTCCTATTTCATCCATGAGAAAACCATGCGAGTCTTAAATTTGATTAAGCATGTGCGCGACAAATGGACGAATAACTCAATATCACGCCAAACGATTTCGATGGTTCTTTTTTTATTGGAAAGGATGTACTTCAATGGTAAGTAGATAAGAGTTTGGTTAGGCATCATGACAGTGGCATCCATAAGAAAACCATACAAGTCTTAAATTTTATAATAGCATTCAAGTCGGTTGTCTACTTTTTTAAAGTCCAATTATATTGCCTTCACTTGTGCTAAGCTTTTAAATATCAATATACTCTATAATATTTCTGTCTTTAATTTTTAAAGTGCCCCGTTGATCGCAGCTATTACGTTAGTATGACCAAATTCTAATTAGCAAAATGTGGGTATTTTAATACTCATCTATTCCAGCCTATTTAAAGACTTCCACTCTGAAACCTGTAACCTTAACAGCAACTCTTAACCATTAAATCGCAACTTATATAATTAAGATATAAAAAAGTTGCCAAGACTTAAAACGATTAAAATTGTGATCGCCTATGTCTATACAAATCAATAAAATTTTGCCGTATGTTTCTCGCTGGAGTAGAGTGGGCAACCTAATCTCTTTCCGTGGGTTTCTTGAAAGTCGACTAAGGGATAAGACTGTTATCTATCAGCCATTACATACTCATTCAGTACATACTCAGGCAGTACAATGCCCGGATGACAGCAATAGACATGCCCCCTGTTACGTTTGTGGGATAAACAGTTGTTATGCTTATCGTTTGCAAAATTTATGTATTTATTTTGTATTAATCGACTTAGGGTAACCTGTAATGACTAAGGTACGTATGTAAAATAAATTAATTATTGAAAAAAATTTAAAAGTATTTTTTACACGGTACTTATACCAAAACACTTTTTTTTTATTTTGTCTATCTCTCTGTCCGGTTGTCTATCTCTTTGTAATCTCCGGAATGTGTAGACCTATTTTTGCACGACTTTCACAAGCAGGTTGATAATGTTGTAAGTAGTAACTGAAGAGCACAAAATAAATATTATTTGCTAGTAACAAAAAAAATATTGGAAGTTCTAGAGTTCCGGCAGCGGTTGACATCGCAGAACATACACCAGTCAAGTTGGTGATGTTCTGAAGGACAGGCCAGGAGCACCTAAATCTGACAAGATTGCATGAAAGGTTTGATAAAAGTAAAAGAAGCTTGTAAGGTATGTGATAAAAGGAATAAGTGGCGGGCTTTTCTTTCTGCCTAATCGAATGAGAGAGAGGCGTGAGCTTGTGACCTTACATCTGTCGGGGCTTCGGGATTATTTTATCTCGAATCTCAGACTCATTCTTATATACTAGTGCCTGCTATTTATCATTATTAAGACGACATCAAATAACACAGAATTTCCAGCCTGGTATTAACCGCAAGCCCAGTTTACAAGGTGAAAACTCATTATTTCTTGTGGTTTGCATCTAAGTAGACCACGTATAGCAAAGTTAGGAATTCTCAACTTAGTACTACTTTATGTACAACTTAATTTATTAACTTGCATCCTCGTCTGTGCCAAAGGCCATCTTAATTACACTCAAGTCACTCTTCAAAAAGCTTTATACTGTTAAGAAAACTGCTGAAACTTTTACTTAAAGATCAACAAGAAATGTTTTAAAGTGTAAGATGATATCAAATAGAGGTCTATTTTTTGAATATAGTCTTACATTTTTATTGAATAATATTTTTTATATACATATGTATATGGTATGAAACACTTAGCTTTTTGTACTGCAAGTATTGCTACTATTAGAATAAAAGCATTCGTGAGTTACATTCATATTTACTACTAGTTTCGGAGTAAGACGTCCAGCCGCGATGGTGCCGGATATCACACAGTGTGACATCCGGTACCGTCGCGGCTCCTTGATAAAGGTCTCCTGTCGAGACTGAAACTAGTCGGGCATCCCCGAAATACACACGTGAGTAAAACCGTATATTTAAATAAGTATTGCTACTCACGGCAAAAGGTATCATTAATCGATTCAAGTCATCGAATCGGTTCAGGTTCAGCTCAGTTTTTTCCCTTTAATCTTCTTTCTTTCGCTGCTAAGAGTGATTGTGATATATGTATATATGTACATTAACTCACCCGTTTTTTTATATCAGGGTAGGCAGAGACAACAGAACGCCACTTGCTTCTATCCTCATATACATGACAAGCTTCCTCTACTGCCATCAAACTTTTCATACAAGCCTTTCGGTTCAGATATTTCTGACCTCTCCTTTCTTAACATTATCAATTGCATAGGTATATGGTATGCGTGGCCGACCCCTGAGGCTATTCCCATTAGCGTGTGCGTTTACCGTGTAATTAGGCCACCCATCTCTTCCCGTGGGTGTCGCAAAAGGAGACTTTTTATATCGGACAGACTGTAACCAGTCCATGGCGGCATGCAAACAGATTTAAAGGCACAAGTACCCAAGAGGTATTTTACAGTGATTATATAATAGTATATCATCATCCTCCGAGCCTATTTCCAATTATGTTTGAGTCGCTTTTAGTCTAACTACGATACGGCCGAGCTTCGATATTTTACGTGAAGCGACGACGTTCAGACCTCCACAACCCAAGTACTGCGCGATATCGAAGTTCGGTAGTTAGACCAGATTATCGGACTTTTTTAGGGCTAATATAATATATCTATATATAAATAGCTATATCTTGTGTCTAGTATCCATATTTTTTATTTGTATATCTATTATAATTTTATTTTAATATTAAATATTTTCAGGCACGAATGGGCCAGCTCGACCGGTGCGATACCACGGCCTCACAGGAAACAGGTTGTGAATAAACACTTGCGTTGCATTTCCCCGAAATAAGTGAGGTTTCCGGAGGCCCAGC
Source organism: Tyria jacobaeae (assembly GCA_947561695.1). Lineage (NCBI taxonomy): Eukaryota > Metazoa > Arthropoda > Insecta > Lepidoptera > Erebidae > Tyria > Tyria jacobaeae. The sequence goes on along the minus strand of OX387224.1, from coordinate 13,674,993 downwards.
TCTCCCTCTCCTTTTTCTTTTCCCCTCATCATCCGTCTCCTCATTCTCCTCTCTTCTCCCATTCCCGTATCCCCCATCACTCATCACAAACCCTCAAGGTGGGCAATGCACTTACGACTCTTGAGTTTCAGGTGTCCTGGGACGGCGTTTGTCACTTACCATCAGGTAACCCGTCTCTTCGTCTGTCCCCCTATATTATAAGAAAAAAATACAATGGTGCACATTTTTCAAGATACACAATTTTTAAGAGGTAAATTTACAATTTGTAAGTACTGTATGTTGGGCCACAGATGCTGAGAATTGTTTAAAGCCGAGGTATTCTTAACTCCACTGTTTATTAAGTGTTGTTAGTATACGATGCTTTGTGGTAAACTATTTGTTGATGCTTTTTTATTTGCCTTGTTACATTTTAATCATAGCTATATAATAAAGACATTAAGACATCGAAACAAAATGATTCATTTAGGTAAGTGACAACTGCCGCCCATGAAAACCGGCAACTCCTCTTGAGTAAGTTAAAGTAACTCTTAAGTGATGAGGGGAGGGGAAAGATAAGAATCGCTGTTGGGCCTGAGTTCTTTGTTAGGCCGAAATATTACTTCCCCTCGAGCCGTCCCATTCCTAACTAAGCATGGGTCTCCCATGATAGAAAATCTTAAAACAGTATATATATTCCATTACATATTCAGTTATATTACTTTATTGGTATTCTAACCTGAATTTATTTCAAATGTGTGTCATTGTAGTTAATAAAAAAAATATTGTAAATAAAACATATGAAGTAAATAAGTATCACTATTTACCAAAATGCGCAAGGAGTTATTTTATTTAGAGTGTATGCATATATGGTATGATGTTTCCTTGTCATTAGTAGAACCTGGACGGCTTGATAGATATCGACATACATATAAATTGTCAGACGTATTAGTGGAAGCGCCATGTCGAGGCAGCATCAGTAAGCACCAAAAGGTAATAATAATTCTTTTAATAATTTTTCTTGTTTGACATCTGGGAATTCAAAAACTTACGCGAATTTTCTTTCGATCCCATGATCAAATCCTGATTTTAATTACACCGTAAGACTATAACTCTTTTGAATAAACTCTTTTGAATAAAAAGACAGCAGAAAGGTCCACAATTCACTTAACATACAAAAAAAAAGATATATAGAGTCAAACAAAGAATCTCCTACTTTTTTGAAGTCGATAAATTAAGAAGATGGAAATTACGTATTTGAAGAAAACCAGCGATCTAGCAACAAAAAGGAATGGCTCTTGAGGATAAATTAAATTGAAAATGTTAATGATACATTTTAGTATGGTATATTAAAGTCACTGAAACATTCTAACTACAATATTAGGTTACACGTAACTGTATAACGTACTGTCCAATTCCAATTTTGTGCCAGTAGCAATCGTAAATAGCGTCCATAACTCAGTGGTAACTGCAGTACAACCGCGCTAGTTTAAAATCATTCTTTACATTGACAAATTTGCAGCAGGATTAACCCCAATATTGTAGCAGTCGCTAAATAGTCAGAACCCTTTACAAATTGTTTTTGAACTAACCAACTTTGCTGGCTATCTAATGGAGTACAAACGAGTTACCTAAAATGTTATTAAGCAGTTACACCAAGTGGATGTGAATACATGCAGCAGAGAAACCTGGAAATGGTTAACCAAAAAGATTTTTTCAGAAGTGAGTGGTCACAATTAGTTTTTATTAGTTTTTTTTGTTTTAACATTTTCTAAGCTGATGTGGTAATGTGCATTACCATTATCAATAAGGGTAGGAAAATGAGGATGATGTTGCACTTTTCTTGTAGATGTGGCACCGTTCTCATATTTGTTTGAGATCGATGCCTCGTGTACGCAAGAGGGTTTTGACTCTTCTCCTTGAGGCTGTTTAAAGCCGTGAGAGAAAGCAGAAAGAAATGACAAAGATACAACATAGTTTTTTATAGTTAGGAATTAGATAATGAATTTTAAATACATTTTGATTTAAAAAAAAAACCTAATATTGAATCTCACATAAAATTAAACGTTTCATGTCGAATCACACTCGACATTATGTCACTAATTCAGCTAATGGAACTGGACTAATTCAAATGACTGCACGGACTGCTCTTCCCCGTGCGACGAGTGTTGTGGGCTCGACATCCTCACTGGAACAAAACTTTGTGTGATCCTTAATTTGTTGTTTTGAGTCTGGGTGTTCTTTAATTCCATTATTTAAATATTTGTAAAGTTTTCTGCTTTTCTGCGTTTTTCTACAGGAATTAACCCTAGGAATCGTCTATAAAAATAAAGGTCGATTGACAGAAAATGATACAAAACCGCATTGAGTCGTTTGATGAAACTCTTGGGCTATATCATTTTCCTGAAAAAGCGTTTGCCTTATGTCATACATATAAGTGGTCTAATTAGACAAAACCTGATCAAAAATGTTGATTTACACAAATTAATCAAAGTGGATTAATGTCCAAAGGAGCGAACGCAAACACGATTTACTCCTTTCATGAGTAAGGTGTTTGTTCAATCGACATGAGGAACATATAATGAATTTGCGACAAAATTTTTGTCAAGAAAATATTAGTATATATATATATATATGTATTATATATATATATGTATGTATTATATATATATATATATAATATATAATGGTCAAAGCACTATATATATACATATATGTATAGTGCTTTGACCATTACGCCTTATTGAACTCTAAGAGCTACATTTCTTTTACCTTTCCTAAAAAACAGTCATCAGAAATGTCTGACATCTAAAGATACACAAACCCACACATATTGGGAAAATCTTCATTACTACTTTTTCACGAGAATCAGGTACGCTTTTCCTATAGAAAATATTAGTTGTGTTAGAAATATAAGTTTTAATTATTTATATAAAATTTTAAATACGCTTTATAGTGTAAAAAGTATGTAATAAATTTAGTAAAATGTTAACAATGATAGTACAAATTAGTTTTGAGCATTTTAAATTTAAATATCGATATTGCGACAACATTTGCTTTGTAAATAAAATTATTTTTTATATAGTATTTTACAAATGTTTTGGAACGGTTTTTACAGTAACTTAGAATAATTAGTAACTTTTACGTTTACTTAAGAGAAATAGCAAGACGACGTGGCATTCGGGTTCAAAACGTGGAACAGTGTGCGTCATTGGTCACTAAAATACATTATTCTTTAAGTATTCATGATTTTTAACATCATATTCTTGAGTTCTATTAGTTGATACTAAAAAAAAAAACAATATTTGACAGTCTCGATTTTCTTAGCTGTTATTTAACCATTCCTAACACTAACCGGTGCTGTCTTATGAACTCTACACTTTATTTTTCTTTCTCTGTTTAAGTATATAGCTAAGAAGAAAAAAATGTGACCATATATAAAGTTCAAAGCTTGATTTGTAAATTAAATGACCGTTCAGGCGCAATTGATTATTTGGAATCTGTCAAATCTATCCCATTGTTCATAGGATTAAAGTCCGCTGAGTGTTTGAGTTAAATTAACGTAGATTGAGGTTTGCGGTCAATTTAAGTATGTTAGTAATTATTAGGAATATTTTGGCGGTCTTTAAAATGTAGCACTGTGATAAGTTTGCACCAGTGGTTGTTTTTTTAATAAACTCTTATTTGATACATACGGAATAGCACCAACAAGGTACATAAGAGAAAAAAGTTATATATTCCTACTGTAACTTTAGTTCCCAACTCAAAACCTATCCGCCAGGAAGTAGCAACTATATAAATATATTCTAGAATGTTCAACTTCGTCTTATTTGAAGTTAGATAGAGTTAGTCTACATTGCCTTTGTAGTTATTATCAATTAACATGTGTTGACAGAGGACCACGGTAAATACAGTTTAACCATATACCGAACGGAATCAAAATTATTTCACCACGTTGTTGACACGAAGATCTGATTTTCGCGACTTCGATTTGATATGACCATAACGTTAGAATTTGATATACATATATGTTAATTAAATTGATATATACTCAAAAATAAAGGCAGGAAATCTTTATTAAATTAAACGTATCGCCTTAGTAATAAGAATCTTGTAATGGGATATAATATCTCATTTTCTATTCTCTTCCATTTGTGAGATATATCTTGTTATAATTTAGTTCGATAAAAGTCAGTTGAGCGTTGAATGGTTTAAATTTAGAAATTCCTTATCACAAATACTAGGAATTAAGACATTTAAGGAAATGAAGTATGTTTTCGAATCATTAATTAAGTGATTACATAAATCGAGTAAACAGATTACAGGTTTGTTTATACTTGTTTAAGAAGACCATAGTAATAGCTCGCCACTGATTGATATAAGTTATAAGTTTGCTATTATTAATTTGTGCATCAGTATGCTGAGTTTACATAAGTTTATGAATTAGGACTCTCGGGTAGTTTAGAAGCTTTAAGTAGTTTAAATAATCCTTTAATACATTTTATGAACTTATGAGTCCTTAAGTTGTATATGAAGTACTTGTACATCTTTAAACTAATTTAACACTTCCCTTGCGTTGCATTTAATAATGCACTTCCCAAAATATATGTTCAATAATGCATAACAAATACATATATAAAGTTCTTCTGTTTTTTATTTTTTATTTGAAAAAAATGTGGTATTGCATTAAGAATGTCTCGTGGCGGCGGGGGACTCGACCAACATCCAAACAATGGACACTCAATATTTTGTCTCGTATGGAAATCGAACGCACAAACTCTGGCTCCATAGTCAAGATCACTAACATCTGAACCAGCAGGCTATTCACGTGTCCCGTGTCCAACAAAATTAGAAACGGTGATACCTTAAATGCTACCATTAAGGTTTCATTTCGAATAGATCAAACAAAAAACGAAGAAATTGCTCGAAAAATTCAAAGTACCTGGCTTTAAAAACCTTTGACAAACGTCCAAACCTTGATAAATGTGAAACCTAATACTGCTGATAATCAACATTTAAAGAAAAAGGGCGAGATCCACCATTCATTAAGTCAAATTACAGGCCTATGCCGGAACCGTGATTGACATTTTGCTCTGATTAAATCGGTTAATCTCGTACGGCATTCTCTGTGCTACGTTCCCGAACGGTCGTAGTAAAAAGCTGTGTTCATAATACTCTTGGGTACTTTTAGTGTTCAATACGTAATTGATTTGTAAAGTGTCTTAGTAAAATTCGTAAACAATCTGTCCATTTGTCACTTTTGTTTTTATACGTGACACAAAATTTTTAAAAGGTTAAAATTATAATTATCAATAAATATAAGTTTAACAGGTTTAGAAGCTTACTTATGATTTTGGCATATGTATAATTAAAAATTAAAAATAAAGTACCCCATGGTATCGATCGCCTAAAAGTTATTTTATTTATCCCGGGGTAGGCAGACAGAACAACCCGCCACCTACTTCTCTCTTTACATACCTGAAGAGCATCCTCTACTGCCATTAAAGATTTAATCATTTACCCACCAGTTTCAAGTACTTCTGAGCTGCCCTTTTTTAGAATATCACGAATTTAATCAGAATATGTTCTTCACCGCCGACTTTTCATTTATATTATATATTAATTTATTTACTCCTTCGTTGCTCACTCTTTCTTATCACGAGCCTAAACCACGTCAGCATACCCTTCTCAATCTACACTTCTCCTTTACATATACTTAAATACATACATGCCTCATAATACAGTAATCACAGTACAGAGAACTCTGACTAATTTGATATAAGATGTAACATATTATGACATCTTATAACAACATGTAACATGTATGAGTATGATAATAATAGAAGTGTAAATCAAAGTTGCAATTTGTTATAATTCACTTTAAAAAAGTAGATAACCGACTTCAATGCGTCTATCATAAAATTTAAGACTTATGTGGTTTTCTCATGGATGCGACTATCAGAACTGGATATAATTCAAATAAATAAATAAATAAATACACGGAGAGCACCACCTTTCAAATAAAGAAAAACCATGTGGTGTCGTGGGACACCAGATAGGAACGAAGTTCCTTATTATAAAAATATTAATTTCAAGTTCTATTCGAGGTATAAAGAAAATAATTATTCGGGTTTACATTTTTTATTATGATTTTTTCATCGATAAAAATCAAAAAGACTACTTCACAAAATTATCTTAACACCTTTATTTTATTTACAATGATTTATAAAATTATATCATAATAATATACAAAGAAACAGCTACATGAATAATAATAGCAAACTGCAATAATAGTAACAGTCATCACGTAGACTATATATTAGACACTGTATAGGCCATCATACATAGACTATACATAAAAATTTACGCTTTTTTAACGTACGTAACCTACGTACGTTAAAAAAGCGTAACGTACGTACGTAACCCCTCCGCAACGCCCTATAAGGAAAAACGTTTCGTTCCAAAAAAAACCTTCAAAATCGGTTCACCCAGTCAAAAGTTCTGAGGTAACAAACATACAAAAAAATACAGTCGAATTGAGAACCTCCTCCTTCTTTAAAGTCGGTTAAAAATATTTTTTTAAGGTAAGTCATCCGTAGTACTCTTCAATAATTTGTGGTCATGTGGAGGCGATCATTTTCAATTTGTATTCAGGATTAACTCGTTTACGTACGTATCGACTACATACGTACATACATTCATGTAATTCAAACATAGCGATTTGGAACATAAAAGTTAATTACTGGGGGTGATTAATCGTCCTGCGGTCAGATACGTTGGTCACGAACATTGTGTTATGAATTTGTGGAAACAATATACTTAGTGTGGCCGTAATAGGGGTAGGGGTTTCATCTATCAAAATTAAATTATAAAGATGTGTTATTTTTAGTTTTTACCACAAGAAAAAAAATTGAATGCTATTTTGTTACAAACCACGGTATTTAAATAGGTATAGTAGTCTAGTAGTAGTAAATAGTATATTAGTCTATGTCACGTGACCGAAAACGCTAACCACAATTTTCTTTTCGTGACTGACTTCACTATAGCAGGTACAACTTTTTGTTTGTAAAGAACATTGAACAGTTTAGATACCTTTATATTGCGAATTTGTGGTTTTAAATTATAGTTATTCGTAATTTGATTTAAAGTTCTAGGAAAATCAATAAGGTCCGGCACTATACACTTCACATTTGAAGATTCTCGTTTCTGTTATTATGACGTCACGATAATGGCGGCTACCTTTTTGGCGTGACTATATAGACTATATAGTTTAACCTTTCAAAATAGATAATATTAAGTTTTCCCCAAAATAATATATCTTAGATATATCTTAGATATATTATTTTCGTAGATTTTTAGTATTTTTAGTAATTTTTCTTTTTTTTTTTTTATACTATAGGGTCACCGTCGAACAGACGAGTCACCTGATGGTAAGTGACACCGCCGTCCATGGACACTTGTAACTCAAGAGTCGCAAGTGCGCTGCCCGCCTTTGAGGGTGATGAGGGATGGGGGAGCGGAAAGAAGAGAGGAGGGATGAGGAGATGGAAAAAAGGAGAAAGGAGATATGGGAGAGAAAAGGGAGGTGGAGGAATTGGGCCTCCGGAAACCTTACTCAATTCGGGGAAATGCAACGCTAGCGTTACTTCACAACCGGTTTTTTGTGAGGCCGTGGTATCGCACCGTTCGAGCCGGCCCATTCGTGCCTAAGCATGGCTCTACCACTGAATATAAAATGGAGTGCGGTAGTTAAGATAACCGAATTGCTGTAATAGCATTGCACAAGGTAGGTACAACGTTTGTGTGCTGGGCTACAGGTACAAGGAAACTTCCTCTGTTTGTGACAAAAAAAGATCTGACCCTACACGTATTATTAGTATAGATGAAGAAAGCGATCAAAGAAGTGAAGGGAAGAATAAGAAGAAATTCTGTCCAAAAGCAAAAGATTAGATCTAGGGAAATAAATATAGCACCCAAAACATTTTAATAGTTCTCGTTAAATAAATGCATGCAAGTTTGATATTATTTTTAATTGAAAACCTGAATGTAAGAAGGAAGTTCATAATTCAATGATGACAAAATTGACAATGTGGTATCACATCAAGTTTTTACAGCATCAAACTATTCCGACTTGCTTTACAAGCACCGCATTCTAAAATCAAATTGCAGTGCTTAAACGACCTAACAAAGATATATACATTCGCTCGCTATGTGATCTTGTTCAGTTAAAATGTTATCTTTAAATACAAATGCATAAACACTGCTCCGGAGTTAATTCAATTCAGTAGCGGTGTGTACCTATGTGTGTGATGAAAGTATAAGTGAAGCTCTTTGTCAGTATGAGCTATATGTAGAACAGACAGCTTGCAATGGATTTTAGCTCGATATTAAACCTTACCAAAATGATACAGAAAAAATATCCAGATGTATTTAGTGTTGCACAGGTTGGTTTAAGATTATACATAATTCATGTAGATCTTTATGTACCAAGACTAAAATCCACGTAAAATAAAGAATAACAAAGCATCATATAAAACTTATAATACTTATATGTATCTGTATAGCCAGGCCAAATTCATGATATGGCCTACCATTTCATGAAATGGTCGTAAACCACGAAATGGTCAGTTAAAATTGACCAGATTGATAAAACACTAACGTTTGATAATATGTCGATCCACATTTGACTACAGTTTAATTAAAACAGAAATGACAACAAACACTGTTAGGTGTTAATTAAAAGCGTCAGTGAAGTAGACGTGTAATGCAAATGTGATAAAGACATGTTCCGACTAGCAGCAAGCCAGTCTTATTTGTAGATATAACGATATTTTTAAATGCGCATTCATGTTCCCAAACTTCCAGATTTTGCGTGTCCTATATTAGACCCACTTACGTGTAATAATAGTGAGCAGGTCCGTGGTCGTCAACCGGGCGCTATATATACTATATGATATATAACAATCCATTCCTTTAGTCAATAGTGTCCCTTAAGTCCCCCAGTCTCTTCCCTTGAGTGCCTTTTACGGCACTCAAGGGAAGAGACTGGGTGGGCCTATTTTACTCTACTCACACGGCTTGATAGCTTAAGGAAGTAAGCCAAGAAGACAAAGTAAGTATTGGAACTCAAAGTACCTAGTTTTTTTACAGTTTAGTGCTAAATTGCATGTAAAGTTTTTGATGTAGGTTTTTTATATAAATTTTGTTTTTTTTTTTAAATTGCGAAGGCAGTGAATAGGTTACATTACTAATTAGTAGTGGCCAATAAAAAAAATGAATTTTCTAGACACGTCAAACATATAAACGTTACATTTAATGTAGGCTTAACTTCGATATGTATTAAACAGGAGTGATATCATAAAAAGACAGTTAAAAGTTTAACTTTTAATTTAAAAGAAAATAAGTATTTTTTACTGACTAAAAACGAAGCAGTTTACTAAGTAAACCTCTATACGGTTTTAGATACTAAAAATAGTTGATTGATGCTCTTTATAATCAGAAGGTATGTTTGGAGTTAAGATAACCAAATTATATAATATGATGTATTGTGCTCATGAAACGTCTTTGGGTGTGGTATCAATCAACTGCAATGCTGTCAAATAAACTAAGGAGCATTGTCATATATTCTTGATTCTCAATTTATCTCTTTCCTAGGTGCCATAAATATAGGCGGGGAGCAAAGCATTTACTCCAAAATAAATGTATTGAACATCGTACATTTTGGAGTAGATGCTAATATAGTTTATGCACTTCAAGATGGTATGCGGGATTTTTCCGGCAGTTTTTGAGCGCGCATACCAAGATATTTTTAAAAATACATAAAAATTAATAAAATAAAAAAAAAAATAAAATAAATCCGGCATGATGGAGAAATTTTAGCCCTCATCACACACTTCAAATAGGTATGCCAGACCCTTCCGGCAAGAAAAAGTGGTTTGCGTGATATTTTTCTAAAAGCCAATAAAATTTACTGTCGAATACACAAAAAAAAATTAATATCCGTGATGACGGCAAAATTTGTTATTGTTTCGGCAATAGAAATCCACGCATACCGAGCTTAATTTATTCCTATACTTATGTTCTATTTATTGAAATAAAAAATTTTTGATTCCGCTATGACGGGACTTTCAGTGTTACCGGCTCCTGGACCAATAGACCTAGGTGCAAAAAGAAACTATCAGTCTTTAGCAGAGACAGAGAGAGAGATACAAAGAAGTATAAAAATGTTTATTCAGATCACGAGTGAAGTGCATAATCATCATCAACATTTCGGACATAGAACATCCACTTCTGGAAATAGGCCTGCCTTGATGACTTCGAAGAACGATTGTTAGCGGCAATAAAGTAGTTAGGTACTTATTAAATAAACATGAAACTTATTTGTATTCAAATAAAAAATAAATTTAGTTGTGCGAACTTAATGGACCAACATCTCAGTGTAATGCTGTACCTCTCATTGGTATGCAGCGCTGATTTTCTAATGGCTCCTCGAAGGTGACGTCACGAATATTTAAATAAATCACATTGTTCCACACAGATAAACATATCTCTATATATGGCAACTAATAGTGAACCCATGCCGTCACCCGAACCCACGTCGCGATGACTATCAATAAAAAAATACTACTTATATATTTTTAAGTTGTTTTATTATTTCTATTTGTAGTTTATTATTCTATAGTTTGTATGTATTTTTTTTCTTTTATGCGATAGGGGGCAAACGAGCAGACGGTTCACCTGATGGTAAGTGACTACCGCCGCCCATGGACACCCGCAATTCAAGGGTCACAAGTGCGTTGCCGGCCTTTTGGGTAGGAGTACGCTCTTTTCTTGAAGGTTGGAGGTCGTATCGGTTCGGAAATAAGGCAAATTTGACTGGCCTGTCCTATTCAGATGTTTTTATATCCTCATATTAATCCTGCTGGATGTTCTTCGTGACCATAGTTTAAATGTTTGATACAGAAATTATTTCTTAAGTGGGAATGTTAATGTCTTGCAAACAATGAATTAATAAAATTAAAATCAATATTAAAATTCAATTTAATTGAGAACCTAAAAAATATAAAAACATAAATATGTTGAGAAACAGACTAAACATAGAATGATCGTTACTATTTCCTATACATACGAGTTTCGTTTCGTTATCCGATTTCATGGAAACTTTTATTGACGAGCAACTTGACAAAGAATATCAGCTCACAATATACAATGTAATTTGGTATACATTATCTAAAGTGACAGCTTGTTATCAAAAGCCTAATAGGAATTTCTAGTGAGGCAGAGCACACATCACTGATAGCTAATACTAAATTATATGTATATACGGCCTAACATAAAATTTTATGCTAATACTAAAGCCATCCTGACATTATGTGCTGTGTGGCTCACGAGTTGAGTGTTAGAGTAGAATAGAGTTACTCTTATCTCCTTCTGTGCTTGACGTAAATGGTGACTAAGACTATTATCTGTCAGATAGTATTTAGAAAGTCATACAGTGCCAGATTGACGGTAACAGGCTTTCTTCCTATATATTCTCCCTATTAAGCAAGTACTACTTATTTGTGATTAGCAATATGTGGGCTTTGAGACGGCTCTGCCAGCCAGAGTAGAAAATATTCAGTCAAACTAAAGGATCTGATCTATACGAAGTTATATACAGTCAGTACAATAGGCCCTCTATTGAAAAAGTAGTGCTAAATTATGATTAACAAAAAGAGGTCATTTGAGAAGCCTACCTCTTCGGGAATATAATAAGTGTATGTAGTTACATGGCTCGAACTTCCCAGCAGCAGCAGCCAGGTCGTGTTATATATATGCGACCCTGAATTGAGCTAATGCATATTCTCCCCAATCCATCTGTATAAACAATATCCCTTTTTTTCCTTTTCTATCCTCCCTCAATATACTCCAAATTTTTCCATCTAATTCCCAATAGTGCCCGGATTACGACAACTTGCCCCCTATTACGTAAATAGGACTAATTTGTAATAGGCTAAATGTGGGCGTTAATTACGCCGTTGCCTACCTCTTTGGGGATACATGCGTGAGTGTATGTATGTATGTACATTCATATGTATTTAGAAAACAATAAGATGTTAACAATATTAGGATAGTGTAAAGATATTTTTCCAGTACGACACGTCGCAAGTAATACTTTGCCAACGTACCATTATTTCCAGTTCATTTGAAGGACTGCAACGACTTTTGTGCGACTGTAACGCGTTTTATCTGGCTGCATCCTAACATTAGTGCCGGAACCGACGGACTCACGTAATATCCGCCAGCGATCAGTAACATCACGGATATATCGCGGTGTTTGTTTTGTCCCTGTACTACTCCCCTGCTCGCTGGGCAATCGTAAACGAATCATTGAATAGGTATACTTTCAGCTTGCGATCTACCCGATTTTTTGGTCCGAGTCAGTATACTATTTTTATTCAAAATATCAGCATTCTTTTTAGGATACAAAGCTACACTTTAACAACATTTCATAAAAGAAATTTGTTATAGTGCTCATAAAGCAACACTATATTCTGGATGTAACAATGAAACTCTATATATAAAACATAAATTATATAATAATGGTAGAAACTTCTAATAGTATATTGCTACAGATACAAGGTCAGACACAAATAACGGAAAATAAACAAAAAAAACTTTTAACAAAACCAAAGAGATTTTATGCGAGCTAACCTCAGGAAATTCCATTAGGATATAAAAATTCTTATTTTATTACTATTTCAATTTTTTTGAGAGAAATTAAATGCAAAAAATACACATATCAAGTAATATAAGCACAACTGTCCTGTTTATTTAAATACATATACGGTTTTAATCAAGTGTGTATTTCGGGAATGCCCGACTAGTTTCGGTCTCGACAGGAGACCTTTTTCAAGGAGTAAGTCGTCCAGCCACGACGGTACCGGACGTCGTCACACTTAGTAATGTGGCGTTGGTATCTGTTTTATGTCTTTCGGACCTAGCTGACGAAGACGGTTGTGTTGTTGTTTCGCTATGTGTTGCGGTACTGTTATAACCAGGCGCTGTAGTACATTAACAACTGACAGTGTCGGTTTTTCGAATCGAAGCTGTTTCTTATGGAGCAAGTTTTAGTGCCGGTCGCCAGGCGGGAGGCAGTGACCTACTCTATCTGTTGAAGTTCGGGCGACGGCTTATTTCGATTGCTTCACGTACTTTTCGCGGGACGTAATACTTTTATTATACTAAAACGAAATAAAATTTAATTTGTAGAAATTAACTAAATAAATGTGTACACACAGACTTTTTTTTGTAATAATATGTATTTTGCAACGAAATGGCTTTAAAAGTAGCACGGGCCGTCTATCTTGTGTTTTAAGTTATTTCAAGTTAACTTCTCAAATATCAGCCCAAATTAAATGCACTATTTTTTTTATATCATACTACATTTTGAGTTAAGAAAAAAGCATAAAGGATATAATCAGATACTATTCAATAATATTTGCACTCCAGGACCATAATAGCAACCACTCAGATACATTATGAATAGCGAACGATATAAAAGTATAATGATACAATAAATAATAACTTGACACATCTGACACGCGGCCGTCTGATCCCAAACTAAGCACAACTTCGAAATACATACATACATATAATAAATAAATTACACCCAGACAGAACAATTGATCATGCTCATCACACAAATATTTATCCTGGGTGGGATAAATATTTGTGTGATGAGCATGAACATCGGGGGATCAGGGGATCGAACCCACGACCTCTGGTTTAACAGTCAGGGTCACTAATCACCTGACCAATAGGCCAGTCAGTATAATATAGAGAAACCATTGCCTTCCTTAGTTTAGGAAGAATTTATTTCATCTTCATAGCAGCTATCATAAGGAAAACAAGACTATTGTGTCTAATCAGCGCAGATAATGGATTACTTAATCATAATGAAAGGAGGTGTAGTGACATGAAATAACGCGGAAACGTCAAACAAAACATCTGATAACATAATAATGAACTTGTATGTAAAGATGATGATGTGCATGAAGATCAATATCACTAGTTTTGACTTCATATTTTATATACACCCATAAATCTAATACCTAGCATTAAACATTGTGGTAATATGTATCACCATATACTATGGATATTGAAGTACGCTAGTTATCCAGGGCGAATCTATAATTCTTTGTACTCTTATATATGTATGGCACGCGAAAGTTTGAGAGTTAGTAATCTGTTATAGACGCATCGTCACAACAAGCTAAGAAAATATACAAACAGAAAATATGATCGCCTTAAAAAGTTGACAGATAATTATAACAACTTCAGACATCTCAGCTTGTAAGAGCTGTAATTTGGTGACCAGACTGCTGATAAACATACTTATATATTTCTAAACACATACATATTATAGATAAATCACATAGAGCAAAAACTCGTGCTCATCACACAAATGTTTTTCCTGGATGGGAATCCAACCCACGACCTCTGTCTTAACAGACGGCGTCACTAACTACTAGTCAGCCACCAACAGGCCTGTCGGTAAATTATACAAATTACACATGCGTATAATATTCAATTTTTAACATTTGGACGAAGTGATAAACATGCAATAAAATTTAAAATAAACGGCCATATGGCACATTCCGGACAATAACGTTTGATTGTTGAACTTTTATAATATGCAAATTATATGAAGGCCTCCTTTATTTTGGCAAAATTTAATCTGTTATTACACAACAAATGAAATAGCAAACTAAAATATTGCCAACTTTTTTTTAACCCCGAGTAACTGCGCCGTGAATACGTAGTAACTATTTGTAGTGGCAGCGTAATAAAAAAGAATAAATACGTATATTTAAACAAGAAATATGAAGTGTTTATTATATGATAGCTGTTTCTCTTTATACCTGAACCTATATAATGAATGTAAGAATTAAAATAGATAAATTTTACGATCTTGTAATGACTTTTAAAAAGCGATCTTTTCGTTTTTCGTTTGTGTATGGCACCGAGAGCAAACATTAAACTGTGAATATAACAAGGTGTCAGAACCTTGACATGAATATCGCTCTTGTTTTCATACAACTTTCAGAATATGAATCGTTTGGCTGAGCTAATCCAAATAAATCTCACGGACCGATACGTTAATGAAATTCCTCTGCCGCTATTTATGTGTGGTACGCTGAAGCTGAATACGCTTAGGTGACGTGTAAGAAAAATTCATAGGTCAGCTGCGAGTCACACTGACCAAAATACTGACAACGACTCAAGGTTGAACGTTCGTCTAAAATGGCCGTATACTCAACGGATGATTGAGATAAGTCGGTGTGAAAGTTTCCCGGAGGTATGTAGTACTCACTGGCTGACACGACGTCCGGTGAGCAGCTAGCGGTGACTCACTAACACTATACAGCGCAGCACTTCACTATCAGCGGGTCAACGGTTATGTGTACCAGTGGAGAGTTAGTGGCGTGTAAAATTAGCAAGGCTGGGTACTAAGCAGCGATGCGTCGTCGCTGAGCGAGCGGCGGGCGGCGACTGGGGCGTCTCGCCGGCGCCCGCCTAGCCGCCGCCGCCCGCCCCGCGCCTTATCACAAACGAATAAAATTTATTTAATGGATAACCGGATTCTCATTGAAAATTTCCCGATTTACGATGCGATTATTAATGACGTTAATGGTATTTGGCGAATTGTCTTCGGTTCGTTGCACATTGATGATTGTAGGAAACGTTTGAACGTTACAGGCGGGATAAAAAAATATTGACATTAAATCTTATGTTCGTTCGTTTATGAGCGATTGGTGGTGATGTACTGAAAGTAGGTCACATCACTTAGTTCTAGAAAGTGGTTTTATAGGTAACACAGCTATAATAGAAGAGATACATGCATGTTCTGCACTGAATATTTAAGTGAGATCTGTAGGCAAACATGAGCGGGTATGTTTAGATTCCGATTCTATCAATGCTATTTTGATTTGAACCTTAGGAGGACATTTTAATGAACTCATCGACTAAAGACAGAAGACAACGATTAAGCAGATAGAGGTCTGCTGCTTGTAATGAATGAAATAATTAAATGGCAAGAAATTAGAATAAGGTAAATACTACTCTGAGTAGTCTAGAAAAGTTTCTTGGATGCCATTATAATCCTCGACAAATAACAACTCTAGAAAACACATAATTTTTTTACAGATTGATCTCTGCACATTATAGATATTGAAGAAAAAGTAATATGGGGTTACATGTTTGTACACGCATGGCGCAAAAATTTCTGCATGGAATGGAATTCAGTTTCATAGATATATATCTATTGCTAGAGGTAGAAGTAGCAAGTTAAGTTAAGGAGCTAATATTATTATCTCAAAAATCGAAAGAATGAATAAGCCTTGAAATAGAAATAATAATTAAAAGTCTGTATCACCTCAACGATGTAGGTGAATTTGTATCAATATTCACATAATGCAAGTATTGTTAAAAAAGTAACTTGAATATTTCAATGTCATGCTTGTCTATCTATGAAATGGATATCTATCTAATAAAGTAACGTAGCTAATATAGTAGAGCTGACGATTTTTTTGTTTGTTTGCTTAAACTTGTTTATCTCTGAAAGTATTAACTGGACTAAAAAAACTTGTGTCAAATAAAGTATTTATTGAGAAATAGTATATTCTTTATAATCGACATTAAAAAACTCGAGAGAAAGAAACGTGCAATTTAAAAACATTTTTTTAAAGTAATTTAAAGAATTATCCCTTAACTCCTAACAGTTAAAGAGTTGCGTCTTTCACTATCAACTCAACGACATGAAAAATATATAATGGCATAATAGCTTTAGATACGACATATACGAAAAAAAACATGTTTAGTGCCTATTTATATCATGCTACGACCATGAATGTGAATTTAGCCCTTGGCACATAGTTTATTTAATTGCTTAAAATATAATACATACCACTATCGATAAAAAAACAGTACAATGACAAATAAGTTTTATATTCTTTGTACAAAAGAGCATAGAAATAGAGAAAACATTACTCACTTGAATATTATGAGCTCTAAGTGTAATCATAAAAGAACCAATAACATTTATGTCAAACATTCCTAAACACAGAATTTCTGTTCTAGAAAGTGTAGCACTCCAGACTACCTGTTAGCTATTATTATATTGTTATGTTCATGTCGTAAAAGGTTGCACTTCCCAAATACTATGAACAGCAATTTATTCATATTTAGAATTATTAATTGAGTACCGAACAGTGAAATGAGTAACTCCAACCCCTTCAGTTTGCATTAATTTGTTTCAGTAAGTATCGTACTTTAAGAGCTTCTAATGTCTGAGCTGCGATCATGTGATGTGGATAGTAAAATTTTTCAACCTTTCCGAGAGTTCAATATATTTGCGGATCTATCGCTCCCTCAGTCCTTTTCAATGGTTTTTAGTAAACTTCTCATGTTCATGCTATTGGGTTTAGATTAACGAGTTAACACAAACCAAAGGAGTTTCGAACATAACGAATTCGTACTTTTGATTAAAAAAATAGATTAAAATTTTGTCTTAAGTTAATTTAAACTATAGTAATTTATTTGTTCTATTTAATTATAGACAAGTTGCTTCCAATTTTTTTTAATAATTTTATGTTAGTAAATAATGCAGATATATATTTCTTGCTACATCCTACTATCGTATTAACATAAAAAATACATCATTAATAAACATAGGATTATTTTAAGAAGATGGGGTAGATATGCCACACCAAAGTTATACTTGAACACATTGACTCTCCGAATTTATTATTATTTAGTTTTATGAGTAATTCAATAATATTGTTTGTTTTTTTTCTATACCTTAAATTGTATTTCTTCTTTTCCCGTAAAAAGAGCTAGAAATATAATGTGTTTTTTTTTGTCAATACAATAATTTTCGTTCTTTTTGATTTCTTTTTTAATTCTGAAATTTTATAATACTGTTAGCGTTTAATATTCATGTTTAGGGCATGCATTTGTTTGTTAGGGTCTCTGTTCAAGGTTTCTCACTGGTCAAATATCAATTCGTGTACTAGTATTGCTTATGTGTAATATACCTGAATGTGAATATCAAATAGTGTTCGTATTTATGACTATACAATAAAATACAACGTCAGTTATGTACGCCTTATTATAATATTTCTCTTTGATGAAACAAAGGAGAAAAGGTTAGCTTTATGTGACTTATTTCTGATACTCGTTCCTCATCAAAGCGGTCGAGAAAATCACTTTATAGTTTTTCAGATGTCCAAGTTATGTTTATATGCCTGGCTATTTTTAATTACAAAGTAATTTAATGATTTTAAGAGGCAAATCAAGTGGAGCGCTTTCTGGTTCGCGGTACGCCTCTATTTACCAATTTAGAGATATACACTCCGCGACAATAGTTTAACCCACCCCCCTAATATTTTCATATCTACTATAAAACGAAATATAAGTAAACATATTACTAATGCGCCAGCATTGTTGACTTGATTCAATATTATGGTATATACATAGCTACGTTACAACACTGCTTTGTAATAAGAGAGCGAGAGAGATTGATAGCGCGACAGAAGTATAACCCATTCGTCACATTGGCTCAAGTGGCTCGGTGCACTGAACGTGTAAGTGCGTGTATATACTTGTCCTATATATCTCGTAAGATGCTACGCATAAATTAATTGTTTTGGTTTATTTTTGTATATTTTTTAAATATAATGCCACGATGAAAACACTAAAACGTAAGTGAAATTAATATAATAAAAAAATGCATGCTGAAAATTATTCTAGGTTAAAAATCGCGAAAATCATCAATAGAAGTCATCGTGTTGTGCGAGTTTTTTAAAAGATCCAGAAAACTATAAAAAAGGGAACTGATCGACCAACAGCAACTGCACCATAAGAAAGAAGGTCAATTTTACGAGTTGCATCCAATTCTGCTCATACACCAACACAAATCGCAGCGGAGGCCGGTGTTAATACTAATTCAAGAAATGTTCAATGTATTATACATGATTGTGAATATCTAAAACGTAAGAAATTACAAGAAATCCACCGTCGTTGCATAAACATAAATTGGTAAGATTACAATTTGCCATAGATCATGTACAGCTTATTCTCCTGACTTGAACATCATTGAAAATTGTTGGGGAGATTTATCACGAGCTGCCTATCGCGGCTCAAGACAATTGAGTATAGTTGAAGAAGGTGAACATTAACGAGTGGCAGAATATAAATCAAGACACAATTAAAAACTTCCTTTTTTTTTTTTTTTTTTTTTATACTATAGGGGGACAGACGAACAGACGGGTCACCTGATGGTAAGTGACACCGCCGTCCATGGACACTTGCAACTCAAGAGTCGCAAGTGCGCTGCCCGCCTTTGAGGGTGATGAGAGATAGGGGATGCAGGGAGCGGAAAGAAGAGAGGAGGGATGAGGAGATGGAAAAAGTACAAAGGAGATGAGGAGAGAGAAAAGGGGGGCGGGGGAATTGGGCCTCCGGAAACCTCACTCAATTCGGGGAAATGCAACGCAAGCGTTACTTCACAACCGGTTTTCTGTGAGGCCGTGGTATCGCACCGGTCGAGCCGGCCCATTCATGCCTAAGC
Source organism: Tyria jacobaeae (assembly GCA_947561695.1). Taxonomy (NCBI): domain Eukaryota; kingdom Metazoa; phylum Arthropoda; class Insecta; order Lepidoptera; family Erebidae; genus Tyria; species Tyria jacobaeae. The sequence goes on along the minus strand of OX387224.1, from coordinate 13,655,405 downwards.
ATGGCTCTACCACTCTACAACACTCACTATATGAAAGTTTACCAAATCGAATATGGATCTACTAAATATTTATTAAAGTAATATATTTCTCTTAAGTTTGTATTTACGTTTAATTGCCTTTTTTTTTTTTTTTTTTTTTTTCGTGTGGGAACCCCCTCGGGCCGTCATCCCACCGGGGTTTTCGGTGGAACAGTGTGTCGGAATCGAACCGACTAAAACCACACGGTGTGCCATACTGCGCTTAAAATAGGAGGAATCCGGGAACAGCTTTATTAAGACATCCGGACCCCTCCTAGCGCCTGCCCGCACTATGCGGGCACCACCTACGGGTAACCTATCAATAAGGCGGCGTCCAGACACACGCGGACGTCACCCCCTCGCGGCTGGCCACTAAAGCGGGTGGAGGGGAAAACCCGTCCCGACCACCCGCGGCCACACTCAGGGCGGCATGAGGCGCTGGTAGGCGCGCCTCCGCCGCCCGGTTCGCCGGCGGCGGATTAGGTCCGAATGGAGATCGTCCTCCGGGGCCCGCTCCGCCGCCTCCTTCCGCGAGCTAACGTCCTCGCAGAAGGTTAAAACCGCGGTAAAATTACTGTCGCTACTGGCCATCGAGCGTATAACAGCCAGTAGCGACAGATCCTCTCCGATAACTGAAGTGAGGGCCCGACGCTGCGACGCCCAAGAGGGGCAAACCGCAAGCGTGTGCTGAGCCGAGTCCTCACCACAGTCGCAGTGGTGACAGACGGGGCTCATTTCCCTCCTAGCGACCGAGTGCAGGTACTCCCCGAAGCAGCCGTGCCCGGTAAGAACCTGCGTCAGTCGGAAGGAAAGAGTCCCGTGCTGCCGCCCCGCCCATTCGACAATGACCGGCTGGAGCGCCTCCACGGCGGCAAAGCCAGCACGTGGAGCCTCCAGCCGGGACGACCAACGAACCATAGTGGCTCGGCGTGCGGCATCACGCCACTCGCGTACCTCTTCGGGCGGGGGCCGACTGCCACCACCCGCCCGGAAATCAGTAGTAGGTAGTAGGGAGCAGGGGGAACTCCTCAGTCGCCTTGGTTGGGGCCTTAGAAGCACGCCTGGTCTTTGGTGCCGGGGCTGATGCCGCCACCGCCGTCGCTGACGCCGCCACCGCCGTCGCATAGGAAGCACTGACGCGGCCACCCGAGACAGGAAGCGGCGTCGGCACCAATGCGGCCTTCGGCTTTTTCGCACCAAGTGGCGGCCGTACTATGGGTGCCGGAGGCAGCCTTGCCTCAAGCCCCGCCAGGCGCCCATCCATCATACGCCACACTGCGCCTATTATTTGACGCAAGTGGTCATCAGGGACGGGGGAGGGGGAGAGTGATAGAGCAGGTTGCTGTGCAGCCGGACACAGCTGCTCAGGGCTATGAGAGCGCGCTCCCGCCCGAAACTGTGCGAACTGAGCGCTCAGTTCAGCAACCTGCTCCGTCAGACGTTTGTTTGCCGCTGTAAGGCGGTCATTGGCCTCTTGGAGGTGCGAAACATTTTCAGCAAGGCAAGTCATGGCCTCCGACACGGCGGAGGAGGAGTCCTTTAGCGCCCTCACAAAAGAACCCTTCAGATTCGTGGACTTAGTGGCAACTTTTTCGATGATGGCCACCGCCGCACTAGTCCTCTCCTTCAATGCCACCGGCGTAGAAGGGACAGAACCTCCCTCTACCGGCAGACGGATTTTAAGAAGGAGATCTGCAATCTCCTCCTCCGCAACAATTTCACCCTCTGCTCGTCCCTGGGTGTAACCTTTCGCCCTGGAAAAGACGGAACCGGACGAAGCTGAGATCGGCGTGCGTGACCTCCCACGCCTGCTGCTCGCCACTTTCGGCGGCAACATGTCGTTCGACGTGTCACCATCCTCATCTCGTCCACGCTTGCGACACTCTAAGTCACGGAGTTCCATTTCCACTTCTCCGGCCGAGTCCGCCGCTGAACTGGCGGCTCTGGAACGAACTCGTTCTGATTTTCTGATGCTCCCAGAAGTCAGATTAACTTCTGAGAGCACACCCGAGATAGGCGTTTTGTTCAAAACTTCTTCGTCGTTGGATGAGATGACATCCCGCTTCTTAAACTTCTCTTTACTTTTCTCCTTCTTAGCATCATTGTTTTGGTTTATTTTTAAATTGATATCCATAATATAACCCACGAGTAGGGGAGAACTAAAGGTCCACCCGGGCAGAGATCCCCAATACCCGGGTAAGCGTAGATTTATGCCCAACCGAGGGGTCCGCAGGTGCCACGGCTGGGAGTGCGCTTGCGACTGAACCACCCATCAGCCATGCATCCCATGGTCACGCACCGGAACACGGGATTCGGGGTAATTTTTTATAGAGGTTTTCTTCCTCGCAGTCCAGGCGGCCAAGACCCTCGCCCCCGACCGAAGCCACGAGACTCCTTCCGGGATTACGATATGCCGACGGTTGCATCGAGATAAAAACTACAAATGCTTGCTCGGTGGCAGTGTGAATGCACGCCGAGCCCGTCCTCGTTCCTCCGCTGAGTACAGCGGAGTAACTCTGAGTGACCCTTGAAAGAGTCCCACAGGGCATAGCTACCGGCACAGCCCCAGGGATCATTGACCCGCTCAAGCCCCCCCACGACGTCAACGTAAGGATACAGTTGGGGGGGTACGTTTAATTGCCTGGGTTATACTTTTGTCGCACCGCAAAACTCAACATTGTCTGTATGTTGTTGATTTTTTATATAAGAAATATTGTATGGATAATATAATAAACTTACTAACACGCTAATTTTGTGTATTAGTAATACATTAATATAACTATAATTCTTTATCAGATGTCACAAAATTAGGAACATGGGTTTTACTATTGTCGCGGAGTGTAGGTATGAGTGCATTTGTGCTGTTAATTTAATAAACATACATACATACATACAGACATACATAATATCACGCCTCTTTCCCATAGGGCTAGGCAGAGACCACTTCCTTCCATTTGCTACGATTCTGACATACCTTCTTCTCTCGCTTCTTCAACTTTCATTCCGTTCCGCATACAGGCTCGTCGGTTAAAGGTACTTTTGACCTGGCCTTTGCTTAGATTTTCTTGGACTTGGTCCAAGAACATTCACCTAGGTCTTCCTCTTCCGACAACCTTCTTTCATTCATCCTTTCGATATGACCGAACCACATAGTACAGCATACTTTTTTCTATTTTATTCACTACATCCTCTTTCACACCACACTGATCCCTTATCACACTATTCCTCACTCTGTCACTCAATTTCACATCAGCAGCAATTTAATAAACATTGTATGTAAAACATTATCTTTACCGCTGTAACGTTACTAGAAACTTCCAGTTATTATATTTATCATATGTACTTAGAAGATATAAAAATAGCAATAATGCCAAACCTATACATCAAAATTTGTCATCTCGTTAAAAGTCTCAAAGTAATATTCGACAGAATCATATAAATACAAAGTCATGTACAGTAAAGTTTCTTCTGATGTAGCGTTCCTTTGATGTTATTTAATGGCTCGTTATTGATCGAGTCCACTCATCTCTGATCTCCTGTGAACGTACATCGACTAAATACATGTTTATGTACATATGTGGCGACCATTTTGTATGTGGAAGTCAACCTGCGCTTTAATTAGTTTTTGAATGAAACTCAATTAATGTTTTCGATACTTTTTCTGCCACCAGACGGCGCTTCGTATGCGTCAGGTCCAAACAGCTGTCAGATATCACAGATTCTTACCAAACGTATATTTTTTTAGTGAAATTCTACGTATTTGGAAGTGTTATTGTTTTAGGTACTAAAGAAAAGCTCATTGAAAGGTAACATACTACTACTAGCATTTGTTTCCACAATTGGATTGTTTCTTTTTTACTACTAAATTGAAGTTATTTGTGTTTTAGTGAGTTGTTGTTGATTAATGTATATTCTATATTCCTGGCTAAATGACTATGACAGAAACAACAACTTCAAATCAAATGAAAATGATAATTTTAATCTCTCAAGTAAGATAAATTATGAGATAGAATGGCCAGAAAAAAGTTATACAAAAGTGTGGATTCAAAAACAGTATTACCCAATTTTGAGATTATTAATATAAATAAGTATTTCTTTGAATTGTATAGGAAGGTCAGACTATTCTGCAGTGCACAGAAGAGGTTATAAAATGCTGAAAAACAACTACCTACTAGCATTAGCGACCGCAAATACTAGTACACAGATATTTTACAAATTTTAAATAAGTACAGAATATTCTTACGTTTTTCTAATACTGAGTCCTTCGGTAGCTGGTAATAATCCGTGTAGAGGCTATTTTTCGTTGGAGTAAATTTATCTCTGTAACTGGCTACAAGCCACTGTTTTAATAGGCTTTTATCTTCTGTAATGAACTTATGCCTTGACCACTTGCAATGAACACATGTTCACTGCACAACACTGTGGCATTTTAGAAAACAATATTCCTTTTGTAACGTTTTTCAGAATAAATAAAGCAAAAAAAAATGATCGAAAAATACAAATCGTGTATGTGTTTTGACAGGTGGTTGGACCTGACGCTACAGTGCTGCCATCTCACGTGGAACATTTCAGAAAACCCTCATTGATCTAACTTCAATAAATGGGAATATGTTTCAGCTATTTTCTTGGTCAGTTATCGGAAGGTCTAAAGATGTTTATTTGGAATATGATATATGATAAAGCATTCATTTCATTTGGCACATCTAGTAGATGTGCCAAATGAAAAATAAAAATAACAAAATTAAATATATTTACTGAAACCTGCACTAAAAAAAATCACCTTCTATGATGTCTTGAAGCTGTAATAGGCACAACTGTTTTACATTATGTGGTTAAAACAGGATATGGCCAAGATGACGCCCCTTAAGTTAAACTACTAATAGTCCCAAAGCCAAGTCTATAATATGATTTAACATATTTTTGTAAAAGAGCCAAGAGCCGATTTTTAAAACAATACTATCAACTTGGGTCACACATTACTAGTATCATTGTAAACCCCTTATCTGAGCTACATACTTGTGTTAAGGGTGGGTTCACTGGGTCAGCGCCTCATGCCGCCCTGAGTGTGGCCGCAGGAGGAGTGACGTCCGCATATGTCTGGACGCCGCGGTATTGATAAGGTACCCGTAGGTGGTGCCCGCATAGTGCGGGCAGGCGCTAGGAGGGGTCCGGATGTCTTAATAAAACTTTTACCGGATTCCTACTATTTTAGACACAGCATGGTCCACCGTGTGGTTTTAGTCAGTTCGATTCCGACACATAGTTCCACCGAAAACCCCAGTGGAATGAGGGGGTTTCCACACGAAAAAAAAGGGTTGGGTGGGGTTCGAAACCACAACCACTTGATCGAAGTCCGACGCCATTACGCTACCGCCGCTTCAATTTATTAAATATATGTTCTTATTTGGTTAAATTTAATTTAATTTGATTTGATTACTGACTTTTTTAATTATATTTACTGTATTATTTTCTGTTGTGTATATTGTTTCATTGTATAGCGTCAAGTAACACATAAGCGATTGATTTTTACTGTAAGCTTAAATTTTTTTGCAATAAATAAATAAATGGATAATTATAATTTAGTTTTTGTTTTTAACTACTTAGATCGCACCAACGGCATCGAAAATAATTTACAAACCCTTACCCATTGTCAACTTTAGTCCTACAGTACTCTGTAAACTACGGTAACCCCTCAACTTTTTATATTAATTTAAAGTCAATGTGACATATTTACTTCTAAAACTACTTCAGAAAAAAATAAATTCTCAATTCCATAAATTTTATTAAGTTTCTATGTTATCCGATATCTTTCATTAATTGGTCCTGACTCCGGTATATGTTTTAGTTATAAAAACAGTCCATTAGCGACAAATCAAGCACGTATTTCAATGACAATAATGAGGCCACCGAGAGCGTAACAATCATAAATGTGAGGTGATGTTCGTGTAATTCTGCCAAGTGCTAACATTTGTAGACATCACAATAAAATATCGCCTAAAGCGTCATACAGATAAGAATAATCATAGGTTTTTGTCTTGGTTAAAAGCAAGATATAAGACATCCAAGCCGTTATCACTGTTATGGTGAGAATAATCGTAATAGTGATTAACACGATTATACATAGTAATAAACAACGAAAATAAATGAATGATTATTCAAGGTACTTCATTGCTTAATTAATGCAAGCTTAGTCAACTTGCTATCCTAGTATTTCTACGATAGCGAGTTAGCAACGAAAAAAGCCAATTATCATATTCAAAATTAACTATGCAATAGGTACACATGTATTAGCCTAAATATTTAAGTTTAAAAAACGATTTGAGTGACGTAGGCACCGTGATATTTCTTGAGACGATGGTTCGATCAATCATATAAATAAATTTAAATATAAGGAGGTTACCTCCTCATATTTAAAAATTACTAATAACGAATACCTTTTTTCTTACTAACTGCAAATTGGATTCCATAGCAACTTTTGCTTAAAAATCGTTGAACTTGTAAAAAAATAGCCAAACATTTTACGTATAAATTATGAAAGTGAGTTTAATATTATTTTCTCGTATAGCAATATTTTGTACAAACGACCTTCTATCAGCTTTTGTACAGGAGCGGTAAGGAAGTTTTCTGTAACGTTCAGTCAGTTCCCGCGGGCCTTATAAGCTCGCTATGCTTGTAATTTGTTGTAGGTACTGTAAAAGTTCAACGGAAATACTAAAAGATTTATCACCGACTTCCTCGCTTCTCTGTAGCCACTATTGGCTATTATGTACACTTATACGTTTACATTTTTATTGACATTGTCAATCGGTAGGTGCAGGCGTCGGGTAAAACTAAATTAATTCCTAAATTTTTCGGTATTTCGCTATGGGCGAATTGCGGCCGTACCTTGAGGGTATTTCCGCTACTTATAATTTCTATCGAATCAACTAATTAATCATTTACAGCTAAGCCTGCAAGTTTTCTTGGCTCACGCATAATAAATAGTAGTAAGAGACGATTTGAAATTCAAATTCCGGTTCAAAACTCTGAACAATATATCAATTTTGTAATCTGTCGAGTACAATAATTTGAATCGCTACTAGGAAGTTGATATATGACTGCATATCTCATATAATATTATTGTGTACTATGTTGTTTATTATTTAAAAACGAGTTTTTAAAATACGAAACAAATCAATAACAAATAACATTGTTCACGTAAATTTCAAGTTTGGATCCGTTGCTGAAACTTCCGGTTATTGCAAAAAGATAAATGATAACAAACCGACTAACCTCTTCCTATCCCGTTCCTCCTTCCACCTAATGCATCGTTAAATTGTCAGCGGGGCGAGGTTATTTAGATGCTCAAGCAGAAATGGTTTAAAAGATTAGCTTATGATACGATGTTCGAAATTACTAATTTATTTTTGATACTTTTTTAAGTTGTTCATTCGATCTGATTGATGGCTAGCTTGCAGCAAAACAGCTTTTTGCTATTACTAGTGATTTCGGCTATCGATTTATTTAAAAAGCAATAAAAAACTAGTAATGAAGACATATTAGAATGGAGACTTAATACATGAGAATGCATTTAAATTGAAAGCTAATAGTCATGTATTGTGAAGAAACTTTGAACAAGTTGCGGATAGTCGAGCGCTAAATCTAATAAGATTACTCGACAAAGATCGTTTTGTCAAACAGAGGGTTTAATTTAATACATTTTTTGGTTTTTTTACAGTGTAAATATCTACCTAAAAAAGGTAGGTTTCAAATAAGAAATCATCACTTACTGTTCTTATCGTTCATGTTTATGAACTAGCTTTAAAAAGCATTCATCGTTGAAAATTGAAAAAACTAGTAAACGGTTTAGCTCTTCTTTCCTGTGCCGATCGGTGAAAGCCTGGAATTCTCCACCATCGCACGTATTTCCTTCCCACTTTGATCCCGGGTCTTTTAAGCGGGGCGTGAATAAGCATCTCACCAGGCCGCCATAGTGTGGGTCACCATGCTGCATTGACTAGACATGCAATGAGGATGGTGACCACCACTCTTTGACTCCACTTACGTCCATCAGGCAAAGTGGAGTCACTATGGTAGGCTAATATATAAAAAAATATGACAATATTTCTCACACTACACGGAATTTTATTTTTTTTATTTATGCTCCATACATTAAGGGGATACTTTAAGAGGAGTTCGGAATACAGCTCATTAGTGATGGATTTCGAATTTAAGTACGTATTGCCTATTAGCCCTTAGGCTCAAAGTATAAATTCTTCGTTTTACGAGGTGAAATAAGGAGCACCATAGTCTGCATTTACGAGTTGTCATATTTTACATCCTTGACACTAGAAATGAGATAACATAATTTGGTAATTTAAAAAAATAAAAAATAAAAATTAATGCTTAATAATAAGAAACTTTTTTAGAAAGCGTTTGATAAAAAATAAAATATTCACTAAAAACTTTTCAAGATGAAATTCCACTTGGTCCTATTTCATTCACTAAGGAGTGATATCTCTGACCACAAAGTCCATAGAAGCATGGGTAAATCAAAGGTTTATTTCAATTCCAGTGCCTTAATTCTTCTAATTCTGTTGCAGTCAAGACAATTTGATTTTTAAGTTTTTTTTTTTTTATGCGATAGGGGGCAAACGATGGTAAATGACTACCGCCGCCCATGGACACCCGCAACCCAAGAGTCACAAGTGCGTTGCCGGCCTTTTAGGTAGGAGTACGCTCTTTTCTTGAAGGTTTGAAGGTCGTATCGGTTCGGAAATACGGCAGGCGACAATTTGTTCCATAAGCTGGTTGTGCGTCCAGGTGATGGGGATGGATACTTTGTCGCGTAGGACGATGGCGGAAACCAGCAGCCGTTATAAGTCCGAACAATTCCTCTGAACACTCCCCATGATACAAGCGATAGAGGATGCAGAGTGAAGCTACATCTCTACGCAACGCCAAGGTGTCAAGTCGATCAGAAATATCTTGGCAGTCGATGATGCGAGCCGCTCTCCGTTGAAAGCGGTCAAGAGGGAGAAGTTGGTACTGGGGTGCACCTGCATAGAGATGAGAACAGTACTCCACGTGCGGCCGAACCTGCGCCTTATACGCCAAGGACGCCAAGGATTCCGATACTGGCTGATACAGTTAGGGAAGTGCTCTCAAATTGAGGTGATACGACCAATGGCATCTTTTTAGCGGTGAACCCGCAAACCTGTGTCTTCGTGGGGTTAAACTGGACTAGGTTCAGTCGACCCCAATCTGAAAATTTTGATAAAGATGTTTCGATTTCAGACACAAGTTTGGATCGGCTTTCAATGACGTTTATCCGAGAAATGTTAGCACGGCCGGTGTAAAGGGCATCACTCGTGCTATCGTCTGCATAGAAATGGATGCTGCTAATCTGCAGCATGTCATTGATATGCAGAAGAAACAGCGTGGGTGATAGCACACAGCCTTGTGAGACACCAGAATTAACAGACTTGGAGTCGGAGCATGCACCGTCAACAACGACCTTGATGTTTCTGTCTGTAAGAAAACTGGTGAGCCAATTGCACAGTTTCTCGGGAAGCCCATAGGAAGGACGCTTAGCAAGGAGGGCTTTGTGCCAGACCCGATCGAAGGCCTTCGCCACGTCCAAACTAAAGGCCAACGCTTCCCCCTTGGTCTCGATCGCCTGTGCCCACCAGTGAGTCAAGTACACAAGAAGATCACCAGCTGAACGACCCCGACGGAAGCCGTATTGTCGATCATTGAGGAGCTGGTGGTCTTCTAAGTACCGGAGGAGCTGGCAGTTAACAATGGATTCCATTATCTTGGAGAACAAGGAGGTGATGGCTATGGGTCTGTAGTTGGACGGATCCACGACGGATGGAGTGATCTTCTTTTTTAGGGATTGGGTGCACTAGAGCTGTCTTCCATGAGTTCGGGACTACACCAAGAGAAAAGGAAAGCCGATAAAGGCGCGTTAAAACCGGTGCCAACTCATGAGCACGTCTTCAGCACGATAGGAGAGATTTTATCGGGCCCACTCGACTTAAGAACATCGAGGGAAAGAAGCGCTTTACGCACTGCCCTTTGTGTAAACCGGATTTCCGGCATGCGGCTCTCGCACTGCGGTATGGTGGGCGGTGCGTTTCCCCCGTTGGCCAGGGTCGAGTTGGACGCAAAGAGTTTGCCCAGAAGATCGACTTTTTCTTTAGCGTCGTGGGCCAACGAATTATCTCCTATGTGCAGAGGTGGAACGGATGGCTTACAAAAGTTCCCCTGGACAGCTTTGGCAAGAGACCAGAATGCACGAGTTCCGGAAGGGAGACTCACTAGTCTCTCGCCAATTCTGTCGATGTGAGCCGACTTCGCCCCAGCAATTACTCTTTTGAGGGACCTGGAGGCAAAGTTAAATTGCTTTTTTAATGTGCTGGTCTTTACATCCCGTGCTGTCGCTGCATTAGCCCATGCTTGGTGACATTCCTGCTTTCGGCGGGACGCCAATTTGCAGGTTCGACCAAACCAGGGCTGGGAATGCCACCTGTTCCCACAGGTTGAATGAACACAGGTTGATGGAATGAAAAGTTATATTCCCTAAAGCAAAACATCCGCGACAGAGTCGAGTCGAGAGCAGCCGCAGCGAGTGAACGAGTGGCACCATACTCCTAATCAGGCAATGGTCCGAAGAGACAAGAGGGGCCTCAACGGATACTTTGTAGCCGTCAGGATGTGAGGTCAGCAGAAGATCCAACAGTGAAGGCACGTAGCTTACTGCAATTGGGATTCGCGTAGGCGTTGCTACCAGCTGCGTCAAGCCATATGCCAAGGCGAAATCGTGAACAGATCTTCCCGCATGATTGGTTTTGCGCGAACCAAGCCATTCGGCGTGATGGGCGTTAAAGTCGCCAAGAATCACGATCTCTGCGGATGGGACCTGCTGGAGCACTAAATCTGTAGCCATTTGGACGTGGTCGATGAGTCGGTCCGTTTCGGCATCACCGCTATGGGACCTATAGAGGCATACGTAGATGCGGGGATGGTCGTCGCAGTCTACACGTAGCCATAAGATGGAGAGGTCCCTACCTTCAAGATTGCCGAGGCGGTGAGAGGTGATATCATCTCTAACGTAAACGCGTACACCAGCCTTAGGCATAAAGGAGTTTTCCAGTCCGTACCCAGGGTAGCAGAGGTAGGATGTGTCCGCTGGAGATAATATCTGCGTCTCGGTTAAAAAGAGTAAGCCCGGTTTTGCTGTCTCAAGGTGATGGTGGACAGTGTCGAGGTTCGAATGTAAGCCCCTGATGTTACAAAAATCCACGGTAAACGTGATAGGGGGTGCCATGGTATGCCTTCTCTTTCCCCGAGCAGATTTTGAGATTGCAGTTGCCCCCCCCCCCCCCCCAGAGTACGAGGGGCAGCCTGGGCGTCCACGCTCAGGTATAATCCGTACTGAGGGTGGACGTCCAGGGGGGGATTCTCCAACGCTAGCGCTGGTACTCCTGGGGTATCCTTTCTGTTAATACCGCTATTATTAGGGGGGGTGAGGGATTTTGGGCCTCCGGAGACCTCACTCATTTCGGGGAAATGCAACGCAACCGTTACTTCACAACCGGTTTTCTGTGAGGCCGTGGTATCGCACCGGTCGAGCCGGCCCATTCGTGCCTAAGCATGGCTCTACCACGATTAAAATGTATTACCTGTGTAATTATCAAAAAGTCTGTAAACACTCTAGTGAAGATTGTTATTAACTTGTCAAGACGGTACTATATATTGGGTTGAACCAATAAAATCATTTGCTAATCCCCACAAAATAAAGAAAAACTAATTATGCTAGTAAAAATAGATGTCATAAGTAAGCTTTTATGTTATATGCTCCATTGCTCTTGGTACGTAATGTTAACAATACAATATAAAAATATGAGTAATGGTTATAAACCAACCTAACCTGTGAATTACTTTCATAAGTGCCGAGATCATTTTTACGACCAGTAAAGTATTGAGGGGGTAAACTACATAATGCCTGCCTTTAAAAAATCTTTCTGTGGTGCACCCAGTATAAAATAAAGAACTTTTTGTTGGGCGGAATAAAGGGGAAGTTTCGTTATATGTAATTCTATATTCCTATGTGTAAGTAACATCGGTCATTTATGTATAAATTGCTTTAATAATACAACAAGCATTCTTGTACTGCATTGATCAGACGTCCGAGGTTCAGGGTGGCATGGACGAAACGTCACGTCTACTGCGATGTAGATCAATTTGATTATATTCTTGTCTCACTATGTCACCTCCACCACTGACCACTTGTGTCACCTCTATATGTTCATGTCTTGTTTATTTGAAATACAACTCTGTATCATTATTTTATGTACAAACAAATAAGATGTCACTGGCGAACAATACTTCACGTATCTAGTACATCAGTCTGCGTGACTTTTCAGAATCAAGTTAATACTTTACAAGAGTTGAAGCATGCTCATATATTTTATTATTCTATTTATTATATAATACTGGGTCTTCAAAAATTTGACATCTGTGTAATTTTTTTATATTAAAATATTTTTTGCTGATTCATGGCGTTATGACACGGTATAAATACATTTGCTGACGCTGCTGCTTGTACTGTCCGGGCGTTGCACTGTACACAATATAAAAAAGATTTTAAAAGCATTCATTTAGCTTCACATGCCCTCTTCCGTAATCAAATCTTGCAAGCTAAATGTGGCATTTTGCCGGGTTCCGCTTGTCTGAAATTTTACTTGCATATGTAAATCGGATGAAAATGCAATATTAGCAATAACGATAATAGAACCTTGTTCGAAATATTTTTTACATAAAAGCTTGTTTCAAGGTCTCTCATAGTTTAATTACGCCTACGGTCTCTTAGTCTGGGTGGAGCACAATCGTTTTCCTTAGCATTCGTGTACTCAAACATTTAACTAAAATTCTAAGTATCTGTTAGTTTTTATATGATTAAAGATCTATTATTGGAACCTAATACCAGTGGATCTACAATCGTAACTGGTTTAATTTACTTTTTCATTCTAACTCCAGTATTTTCAAACCCATTAAAAGAATAATGCAAGAGTTAACAAAATAGCTGACTACAATACACCAGTACGACTATCGTCGGGTCATCCATCACTTGGCGTTAACCAATTTCTATTCGTCTCTGTCTAGTCCCAACTCTTCTTTTTTTCAATTGGTTCAAGTGTTTTCTGTTTTTTTTTTTTTTAATTCTAAATTATATTCTAATAAAGTTGTGATATTTTGTATGTACCAAGTGTTTGTTAAAATTTTAAATCCGTTTTAAATTGTTGACAACATTTTTCTTCTTACTACTATTATAAACGCGAAAGTTTGGATTAATGTTTCCTACTCAATCACGGCAAAACGGCTGAATCGACCTGGATAAAATTTAAATCAGGAATAGATTATAGTTTTGAGTAGTCTTGTAAGGTACTTTTAATAACTGAAAAATGTGCGATTCAAAATTTTCACGTGAACTAAGTCGCGGTTACAGCTGGTTATGGATATAATCCTTACCTTGAAGTCATTGACTTTGCAACTGACTTTCACTGCTTATATATATAAATATAATCCACATATAGGTATTTGAATACTAAACAACGTTTACCCCCAATTCCATATAAAAGAACTATAAAAATATATAGGTAACCGCCTTCAATGAGCCTTTCCAATACCTTTATGAAATACTTTAAATCGTAAAAACGTGCAATTTAATAACTAATTCCTCTGGTATCCTATGATCTAACCCTGATTTGGTTACAATGGGACCACAGCAGGAGTATACTCTTTCGAATAAATAAAACATACGAAATCCCTTAACATACATTAAAAAAATATACATATAGTCGAACATACAAACTCATTATTTTTTTTTGGAATCGGTTAAGAAATAAAATTTTGTAGCGATGATTAATGTTAATGTACACAACGAAACAAGCATTGAAGTGACGGACACAAAGAACAATAAGACTCGGAACAGCAATTTGAGATTTACATGAAGTGTTGTCCCGTGGTGGGATCGGTCCCACAACACGCGGCGCACCAATGTAGTGGCATGGTGATCACTTAAACCACTGCGCCATCCGTGCAATTTAGATCATACGTTAACAATAATCAGCGCTATAAAATTTGCAACTTTTAAAATAGTACAGCCCCCTGTCGTACTTCCAACTACTTGACATTCATATCGTGATGGCTCTCACAATTATTCACTAATGGAACATTTAAATGCAAACTTCAACCAAGTCCTCTGCCCTCGCAACCCGCAGACATTCCCCTGTTAAGGCTTTATGCACTGAATGAAGGAGTTTTAAGTAGGTTAATTCCTTATACCATCAGATCTTTTGAAAGTGTACTAAGCTTTAAAAGTGTTGAAAATGATTGAGAGTTTAAGTTAGAAGAGCTCTATACTACGACTACTACTACTTACGTAATTAAAAACAAAATTTTAGTTTAGTTTAGTAAACTTTTGAAGTTTCTATTATTTTTTTTAAAGAAAACTTAAATATTTAAATATAAAATGAATAACGTCACTCAAATTCAGAATGGCATTGCGTTGTACAGTACCAACACTTACACACATTCAATGCTACTAGATATTATAGAAAGTTATCGAATAATGCATTTTGTTTGTATTTTAAAGTGGTAGAGCCATGCTTAGGCACGAATGGGCCGGCTCGACCGGCGCGATACCACGGCCTTACAAAAAACCGGTTGTGAAGTAACGCTTGCGTTGCATTTCCAAGAAAAGAGTGAGGTTTCCAAAGGCCCAACTCCCCCTCTCCCCTTTCCACTCCCCTCATCCTCCCTCTACTCTTTCCCATCTCCTCAACCTCCCACTCTTCTTTCCCATCCCCGCATCCCCCATCCCTCATCACTCTCAAAGGCGGGCAGCGCACGCCTCTTGAGTTGCAGGTGTACATGGACAGCGATTGTCACTTACCATCAGGTGACCCGTCTGTTCGACGGTGTCCCTATAGTATAAAAAAATAATTATTATAATAATCACGCACTATTTTAAGTATTTATATAGGGATTTGTAGAATAAATTAAAACAATACCTTATTCAGGTACAATCTTATCAGTCTCACAATAACATCAAGGGCATCTTTAAAGAAATTGCATAAGATATATTCGTGGCCGTAAATGTAACCTTATAAATTATAGAGGAGATTATAAATAGATTATTTTGTAATAAATAATTGATCCCATTAGAAATTTCGTTTTTAATTGCGTGTAGGTATGTCATCAAAAATTGCAGTTATTTGAGTCGCTAGATTTTATACTTAAGGTACCACCAGTACAGTTCAGTAGTATTTTAAATAGAAAAATATATTAAAATTAAAAAATTTTGATCTACTGAAACACCGACAAATTTTAAGCTCTTCTTATTAGAACTCTCAAAATGTTACAGTGCATTGACAATAATCCGCGTGTCAAGTTAACTATTTGCTATCGCATAAACTGCAATAGGTGTAAATTAATTGCAAATGTTGTTTTAGCAAAGTACAGATAAGGTAAGAGCGGTATATTAATAAACGGGGACGATGACAGCTAGTTACATACTTGTGTCCGCAGTGCGTGCATGTCCCATCTCAATTTATAATGTTTCAAGAACCTCTGGAGTTTTTACCTTTGGAAAAATGGAGTGAATTACAGAGTATATTTAAAGCAGACTGGCCTCGTGGCATTGCTGGAGACACAGTCCTGGAGACTCAGAGAATTTTAAAAGAAAAAGGTTCTAATTACGGTTTTGAAGTTTATTATCCCTTTGGTGATGTGAGGAATGGAATGGTAGCCGTCAATATAAAGGTATGTAAACAGTTTATCCTTCTTTAGAAATGCTAAGGATTACTGAGAATTTTTGAGTGATGAAAATATAAATGTACGAAAACCGCATGGCTAATTTAATAATAATATTAGAAATTCAAACTATTCCACAATGTCAGAGACATTGACTGCCATTTAATTACCGTTATAAATTTATAACACAATAGTTTAATTAACCTCAAAATATAATTAGTAAAAGTAATTAAAAGTAAATGATGTTTACAGGACACACTATATGAAATCATAATACAATGCCCTCAAGACGACACTGAGAAGCTCGAAGACGCTTTAAGAAAAACCAAGCTAATAAATTGGCAGAAATATGTAATTATTCCATTTGCTCCGTACCACGTGATACACTGTCTCCAGAGGGCTTTGGGAGAGCATGTTAAAATGGACTTACTACCATCAGATACGTTTATATATGATAAACCAACAACATTTATTGATACCGAGTAAGGCCCTTTATTTTTCTCTTTTTTTTTTCGAGTGGAAAGACCGGAGCTGAGAGTGAGATGCTATGTCGGTACTTCAATCCACTAAAACCACACGGCGTTCCGTCACATAGACTATATCGCAGGGGACCCAGGATACCCTAAGAAGCAAGCCTTCGGGAATCTCCAGGAAGGGGACCACACCATAGAATATGGGGGCCATACCCACCTCTAAATCGAAAAGGCGCGCTCGCGCACCCATCACAGGCCTGCTTCTGCTAGGGTAATGATCAGCCTGATCCGTTACCCCTAGGCCAGACTAGCGCTCGTGGAGGCCGGAGATCATTTCGCGCTCTCCGGCGCCTGGTGTGTCTTCTGCGGGACAGGAGAGGCTACGTTATTCTTAAATTTCTAGTCAAATAAGCAAGATTTGACAATAGACTTGGTACATTCTTCTTCTTGGTTTCTTGGTTCTTTCTTCATAATAATATTCGTTCACACACAGTACTTTATACGGACTAAAAAACTAAACCAGAGCTGACGGTGAGGTGGCATGTCGGACTCGAACCGACTAAAACCTCACGGTGTTTCGTCATGAGAGCGTCTATTTATAGCTATACGGACTAAAACTTAGGAGCTACAACTAAAAACACTTAGGTCACTTACCTCACAAGATTTTGTTCAAACTAATCTCTGGTTATTTTGAACTATACAAAAACTTTTATCAAAAGTTAATTTACAGGGACTTAATATCAAAATAATCTATACATATTGTTTACCACATCACCTGGAGATAAATATTTCTTCTGCCTGACATACATTAGATTTCCAATATTACATGTCATTTTTTTTATTTCAGGCTCCCTCCGGGAATTTCCTTTGGCCTTATGAGATCAGAACACGTTGACCTGGTTGACTCGTCGTGGCCATATCGCTACGATTCCTCGCGTTGGTACTTTCAGTTGCTAATTGATATGAAATTTGGTTATGGTCTGTTCGAAGGTGAAAATCTCATCGCGTGGGTATTATTCAACGAATCTGGCTCTTTACTGCATTTGTATACTCTAGAAAGTCATCGACGAAAAGGATATGCAGAACTTATATTGAAGTTAGTTAGTAACATATTAGTGAAAGAGGGTAGACCTGTGCTAGCATTTTGCGTCAAAGGTAATGTGAATGCCTATAAATTGTATAAGAAACTTGGATTTTTAAATGCACATTCAGTTGCATGGTGCTACATCAATAAAAACCTACGACCCTATACTATGCTTTTCTTTTTAACTTTAAAAATGAGGAGGGAGAGCTATATTTGACTGTATGTATCTTTTTTCTCTTGCGGTCGTTTCGTTTTAACGAAGTCAGGGATAGGATGGGATGGGATCCTAGGGAAACTAACAATGTCTTTTCATATACTCTCTAAAGCTATTAAGATATTTGCGTCTCCTGTTGCTGAGCTCATGATGAAAAGGACCACTCCTTAATGATTAGAAGTTAGTGAATAATTGCTTAAATTACGTGACTAATGTTTTTTTAATTAACGTTTTACGATTTATCATGATAAGGACATTCGAGGCGGTTATCTACTTCTTTGAAGTTAGTTATAAAGAACTTGAAGATCATTTGTAAGGCTTCTAGAACAACCGCGTTCTATAACCGTTTTCATTGTTAACACACAATGTGCCTACAAAAACACGATTATTAATAATTTTTATCGCGGGCGAATGATTTTCTAAACATTTTTGTTACTTCCTATAACTGTGTAGTGTAATCAAATAGCTTAAATATAGTGCTCAAATGATGTGTTTCATAAGGGCATATCCTTGACGAACTAAATGTAGGCAGCAACACTGATGTCAAAATCGCTGATGGAGGTAACTTTCTCTTTTAAGACTTCAAACAGAAAAAAATACAATTACGAAATATATTGAAATGCTATCGGACCCAAAACTGTCCCCTGTCCGAAATTTAATAAATATGTTTACAGTTAGTGATTTATTTCATTTCATAAAAGACACATTGTCTGCAGTGTCACGTTTTTTACTTTTCTTTGTCTATAACGTATAGTGATAGAAACTCGTATTCGTATTTAAAAATTACGTGAAAGAATGATAGGTTGTATATTCTTAGATTTATAAAATTGTGACGTTTGTATAAGTTATAAAGGTTCGGTCAGTTTGATCGAAGTCCGCAAAAGACTGGATGGCACGTTGTTAACAAATCAAAATGGTAATGGTGTGACTTTTTCTATTATGAAATAATTATTTTTGATTTGGTATAATCACATAAAAACTCGGGAAAAATAATTTTAAAACATTTTTATTGATTTATAGCGAACCGTTTACTCAAACTACATATTTAATGCAGATTTTGAGTTAAATATGCATTATCATAATATCAATCTGCATATTATGATAATGCATATTTAAATAAAAATTAAGATACGACACTACTACTTACGCACGGATTTCGATCTTTCTTTTGGACAGTGTACCCTTCAAACGTTGACGATATATTGTATTTGGACTTACGTACAAGATATTTCGAACGCAAGTAGTATTTCTTGCTCAATTTAGTTATTAACATTATATATTTTATTATATTATTGGTTTATAAAAATATTGAGTACCTACATTACATAGTAATATCGCTATTGAAATAAAATAAATGCTCATACTCTGACGTGAGAATCTACTGTTTAATCACAGATAGATTCTTCTCTTTTTCTCTCAAGAGGGTCTTCCTTATTTCAAGTATTCTTGAAAAGCATAGTCTCTAAGGTGTGATAAGCAGCCTTAGTTTCCCTTAATTTCAGAATTCTGTTTTAAGAGCTCATTCTTCTTAACAAACAATATACTCAACACCTTGTCAATTAAGTTACTCGGTGTCTTACAGTTTCTAAAGTGTATGTATGTCATATATTTTTTGCATTTTTCATAAAATTGCTCAACAAATGTTTGAAATCGTCTTATTAAATATATATATATATACATTGCCTTGTCAAATATGAAATTAATATTAAAAATTATTAAGTACCTGCCTGTGTTCATCTATAACCACCCGTTTCCTGAAATCATGAAACGCTCTTACTCGAAAGGCGTTGATTGAAGTACATTTTTTTTTTTCATAATAATATTTATAATATATATTATAAGATTATTATAAGCTGTAATAAAGTAATTTACATTTAAAATAATACTCACATAACATACATAATACTGCACATTTCAACAAAAAATAATACATATTTAAGTATTTAATAATGTCAAGCGATAACAATAAAATAGATTTACTTCTCTTATTTCTATTCTTTATTCTCAACCATTTGATTGAATGATTCAACTTATAATTACTTTGTTGTTTTGTATAAAACTAGTTAATGAAACATGAATGCCAAAACTTTGAAGTAAGACTTAAGATCCTTTGAGACGCAGGTGCGGCTGCATATGGAATACTTTTATTATCTGTATCCATCAGAATCATCGACTGCCAGGATATTTCTGATCGGCTTGACTGAGCGATGTAGCTTCACTCTGCATTCTCTATCGCTTGTATTATGGGTATCTATATCGACCGCAGGTTTCTGCTGTCATCCAATGTGACAAAACTACCGCCCCATCACCTAGATGATTGGCACTCCACCACTGTGCGCTCCTCCAGATGGTTATACACACTGCAATGAAAATAATTACTGTAACTTTATAACATAAGCGAACCTATACAACGCGTGTCTACTCAGCTATGGCGTTGTAACTGTCGCGTGCGCTGGGCTCGGATCGGACATAGTTATCGCGCAAGCGCGGCATTGCTGGGTGGCTTGCATAATCTCCATAGTTCTGATCTACAGTTGTACTGATCTACGGTACACGCGTTACATACTTAAATTATCGCCTTATTTAAATATAATTTATTTATGCAACAAAGATTTTTCTTGTTTTGTGGTATGTTAAAAACCTGCCTAGTATTTTTTAATACAACATATGACATACATTGATATCTGTTCACAAGATTAATTTATCTAAATTGCAATGATATGAACATATACAAACACAATAAAGAATTTATTATAAATATCATATCACATTCCTCAACATTGTTTTATTGGTTCATACTAAAAAGACTTTAAAAAGATTTGGAACAGTCTTTACCTAAGTATAGGCTTTGAGATAAGTCTCACGTAGTATATAAATGTAAACTATATATTGCTACTCCAGAGTTCCGTTTATTGTTCACTTTAAATAAAGAACGGTACAGATAATGCTGTGTTGGTTGTGATGTTACGTATTACTTAAGCCATAACGTTTTTTACTGTGGACGTGTGATGTGTCAGACGTGATAATAATAATAATAATATAATTTATAATGTCTAAAGAAGAAGATCCACTGCAACTTCTACCTTTGGAGAAATGGACCGAACTTCAGACGGCCTTCAAGGCAGACTGGCCTCGAAGTATTTCTGGATTTGCGGCTCTAGAAATACAAAAACGATGGGCGGAACAAGGCTTCCATTATGACTTCAAAGTTCATTGTCCTTTCGGTGATGTTTCAAGTGGAATGGTGGCTGTTAATGAGAAGGTGATTGTGTACTCATTTTACTAGGACAATGTTGATTGTTAGTTGATTACAGTCCATGACAGCTTTTAAGGTTATTAACCTGTGAATAATTATCTTTTTCTATTATGGCAATACTGCTCCTCATAAATAAATTCCAAAGTTGCATGCTTAAAACATAAATTAGTAAAGGGTTAATGACATGACAACGGTTCTGTTCTCTTTATAACAATATATAAAATTTTCAGAAAAGGAACAGATGCAGGTAAGAGGCATCTATCGATAAGAGCAATAACTAATTAAAGTTAATGTTCTCTTACTTAAATTCAGATGGCGTTAACGAGCTTGTTTGTATTTGACGTTTTAAAAGTATTGTTTGATAAACTTATTTGTAATACTGTCTACATTGCCTGTTTTTTTTTTTTCAAAAAAAAACAGGCAATATAGACATATATATGTATTGCATATGTATTTTCCTCTTTTTATTGTTAGATAATCATTTTGCGGGATCAACTTAACGTTGTTCAAATTGTCTTTGATTAAGTTATATACATATTATTCTCTAGTAAATAATGAAAAACTTTCATACCTGCATACAATATATATATATCTTACAAGGAACAGTTTAACAATTAATTTGTCTAACACCCGCTAAATGAATCATTTAAGCAGATACACACTCGAAATAGATGTCCGCGAAGTGGTAGACGTTTTAAAAGCCCACATAAATTAAATAAAAAAAAGTAATTAATTGTTTAATACAGAACATATATTAAGCAATGATACCTACTTTTTGTTCTTGTATGAGTTTTCGATAAATAGAAACTAATCTCAATATATTTAATAAATCCTAGTATAGAATGATTCCCATAAAAAATTAATATATTTAATAGTACAGAGGTTCAAACTAGGAGATGGGTCACCTGATGGTAGGTGACTATCGCCGCCCATGGACTCCTGTAACTCAAGAGTCGTAATTGAGATGCCAGGGTTGGGTCTCTGATAACATCAATCACTCGGTTAAATACAATGCAAGCATTCTTTAACAACCGGTTTGCTGTGAAGCCATGGTTATACTCCGGTCGGTAAAAACGATTATTATATCTTCATTATGGCGCGAATTTCAAATAAACCATTTTAAATGTATTTATGTGTTGCATGGAAATTTTTCTGTACTTCTCTGTTAAGTTTAAAAAGGGTATCAAAATATTTAATTAGTTACTGAGATTACATTTTATAATTGCAGGATAATTTTTATGAAATAATAATCCAATGTCCGAAAGACGACACAGCAACACTAGAAGCTGCCTTGAAAAAGACGAAAGTTATTGATTGGGACAGAGAAGTTATAGTACCATATGCTCCTCAGAATGTGATCAACTGTCTCCTAAATGTAGCAGAAGAAATAGGAGTGAAAATAGACGAGCACGATCCTTTAGAAACATTTATACTTAAAGAAGCTACATTTAAAGATGTGGGGTAAGATATCTACTAATATAATACCCATGATCATTAGTTACGCTTAAGCGCAGAAACTACTGACTCGATTTTGATGAAACCTATCAATAATATAAGGAACTTACATATCAGAATAAGGGGTACTTATCAATAACAAGTTATGTATTTCTAAGAGCCCTGGAAGTGTGGACAGTGTTGAGGAGTACAGTTACTACTGCCCTTCAGTTATTTACCGCACCTTAAGACTGTACAACCATTTTTTTTTAAATAGGTCTCATGTTAAAAAAAAATTAAAAGTTTTAAATTTTGCAAAAATGTGCGAAATTTGTAAGGTGATAGATCAAACCCACCTGCACGAAATGTTGTTGCTTCATCTGTTATATATACGTTATAGCACATTTATCCTACTAACTAACATGCTTATACAATTTATTAGGCTTCTTTCAGTGAGCTCGTGTGGCACCCAATTATCGAGTTTTTTTTTATAGCCAGACTTTTTCAAATGGGTCTTAAATGTTTTGTGGTCAATCCTGAGTTCCTCGGCTATGTGGTAGCTACTAATATGCCACCACTTTTTCAAAGATGGCGTTTACTTCATACATGGAAACTTTCACTTCTAAATTCCCGGACTACAAACTGAAACTGGAACTGTTTATAATAATCTAATGTCAGACAGACAACACAGGGAAGCCAGAAGATGCCTTGAAAACCATAACCATCTTAATTTTTTTTAGCGGCTTCAGTCTCATCTTACCCTTTTTTGGAATAAAACTTCACGATACATCGAATTTTTTCGCTATATTTACTCGTTATGAGGACAGGAAAACAATTAAAAAACGCCGGAAAAGAGTTTTTTTTATACACTATAGGGGGTCAGACGAACAAACGGGTCACCTCATGGTAAGTGACAACCTCCGTCCATGGACACCTGCAGGTTATAAGTGATAAGGGTTAGGGGGAAGCGGGAAGGGGAAAGAAGAGACTGGAGATGAGGAAATGGGAAAGAGGAGAGGGGGGATGAGGGGAGAAGAAAGAGGAGAGGGGGAGTTGGGCCTCCGGATACCTCATTTATTTCGGGAAAAAGCAACTCAAGAGTTACTTCACAACATATTTTCTATGAGGCCGTGGTATCGCACCGGTCGTACCTAAGCACTGGTAGAGCCATGCTTTCCTATTCCTTATATCCTTCTAAATAATATTCTAATAACAATAGTAAATAAATAAATAAATACTCCACACATCTGAGCTTTTCCTAAGGTAACCAGACTGCTGATAAACATACTTATATATGTATTTCTAAATATATACATATTATAAATAAATAACACCAAGTTATAGAACAAATGATATGATTGATATGAATATTATTTATGATCCCTGTTTTATGTTGATGATTGACTTATTTTCTCTTATTTGTCAAGAACTCTGAAAAATTATCTTAAAGTACAATCATAAAAAATAAGTTAGTTATATAAAAGTAAGTAAATTTTAGAAGTAATAAGAATTACTTTATTAAAGAAGCTTACGTGTTATATTCTACAATACTAATACATTCGCAGGAAACCTTATTTACATTTAAATATATTTAAATTATACATTGGAGAGAAATTTTACAGCCTCGTTATTAATTTAAAGTCAATTAATTGCCGATTCAACTGTTTTTTGGTGGAAATAATGATCATTTCGCTCTACTTTTAGGCTTTTACGTCATTTAATGTTCATTTACATCATAGTTTTATGATGTCAGTTATTTGTTTATTTAACCTTACAACTTCTTTACCTAATTCAAATTACGGATACAATTACATATTTCAATTTTGTTGTTAGAATAAAGTTGGTAACCTTATTCTAACAACAAAATTGAAATATGTAATTGTACTACTAGCTCTTTAAAATAATACCAGTAATTTTAAAGTGGTATTCTCAGAACCAATTTTTTTTAGTTTACTCCTGGAAATGAGAACTGTCCGATTGAGGAAGCACCTCCACAGTCAAAAAATCAATACTATTCGGGATCGCTAGAACTCTATGGGAAAAAGGAAATTGTTTCAACGAACTAGTAACATTAAAGATATTACCGTGTTTGTACAGTCAGTCCGTATAGCTGGATACCAGCTTTAGCATTTAAAAAAAGTTTAAACTGACGTGATTGTGACAAGTCAAGGGTGGTATCAAAACTCTATTCTCTCGGTATAAATCGTTGATAATTTCGTAATACATAATTAATTAAAGGTTTTATTTGCAGTT
The DNA here is from genome assembly GCA_947561695.1 of Tyria jacobaeae. NCBI lineage: Eukaryota > Metazoa > Arthropoda > Insecta > Lepidoptera > Erebidae > Tyria > Tyria jacobaeae. The sequence goes on along the minus strand of OX387224.1, from coordinate 13,630,872 downwards.
TGCCACCAAACATTACTTTCGGGCCTGTTACACTGGAGCATCTCGATTTAGTGGACTCAACGTGGCCTCATCGCTATCCAAATTCTTCGTGGTACTTTAAACTACTAATTAACACTAATTCTGGTTACGGTTTATTTTTGAAAAACGATCTTATTTCTTGGGTGTTTATTAAAGAAGCTGGTCCGTTGCAACATCTTTATACTGTCGAAGAACATAGAAAGAGAGGGTATGCTGAAATTCTGCTAAAGCTAGCAAGCAAGATCTGGTTAAAAGAGGGGAAACCGGTCTTTGCATTTTGTTATAAAGATAATTTTAATGCCTGTAAAGTTTATAGAAAGGTTGGTTTTGTACAAACTGAACCTATTGCCTGGTGTCACTTAAATAAAAATGATAAATAAATAGTTTGTAAGTTTTTTTGCAGCTTTGCAAGGTAACCTGTATTATATAAAACCTATGACTTGCTGATATATGTATTTGGTGGCGATACGTCTTATTAATTAAATTACTAGTACAGAACAGGTATTATGTTACTGTTTCAGTTTACCCGATAAGAACATTCTATGTATTCTATTCTTACCATCAACTGCTACTTTCTGATGCGACGCATAATATAATCTTAAAATGTTATGGTATATAATCTACTCGGAGGAGGTTAATGGATAATTGACTTTTTTTAATACAACTCGCGCATCGGACTTGTATTACTTGAATACTCAGACTAGGAACAACTATTTATGGATCACACCACTTCTTACCCCGTGTAGGAATTGAATCCACGACCTCTAGCACTGCAGTTAGGATCATTAACCATTAGACCAAAGGTCAACTAAAGGTAGTCGTTATTAGTAATTATATTACTTTTTTAAATTAATTTAACGAAACAATCCAATGAACTTTGAAAACATACTTATTTTATTACTCAATTATTTTTTTTGTTGATTATTTATAGCTGTCACCAAAATTAGACATTTCTGTTTACACGTGTCAGCGCAATTAACCTTGTTTGCTGACATAATATATTACTTAATGGCACCTAAATATGACTCTCACAGCACTTTCAAGAATATATTCGATACATAATTAACGAGAACCGTTGCCATTAATACGTATATAGATACAACTTTAGTAAATTTGTGGTAACCGAGTAGTTGTTGGCAAGCTGCTCGATGTTTGTGAAATTGACTTTTTTATACAAAAATATTACCCACAACCAACTTAGGTACTACTACATAAAGCCGCTATTACTCAATATAAGTCAATGCATTACTCTAACCTATTTCTCCAAATCGAGGCCGCGTAATCGCACTCCGTCAATTTTATGGTACAATCTACAAAGTCGTGCAGCTACAACGTCAGGCTATAAAACACAGCCTCGATGCCTTGTCGTTCGTTGTTGCTTGATGCCATTGAAAAGGCAACAAAGTCACTAGCTTTGATGTGCAAAACGCACATAAAAGTAAATGCGACGCTTTATTTCGAACAAACAGAAGAAATAAATCTCAACTGTTCAATTCTTTAACGTGTGCTGAAGCGGAAAGTATTCTGTTTGACTGAAATGTTCCAGATGGTTGTTATTGTGAGACATTTCCTTACTTTTCATGAAAGTATATAATATTGCGGTGTTCGGTGTATGAAAGATTGTCAGTAGGAACTAAAAGGTCTTACTGATAGAAAAGAAAGTAATATTATAAAATAGGAAAGTAATATTAATTAGAAAAATTCACAACTGGTTGCGAAAGTCAGTTACTAAAACGACTGAAAGGAAATTACTTGTCCTTTACTTAACTTGTTACGTTCGGCTAATGGTCTGCCTAGATTTGTATAAACTACACATGGATTTATGAGCTATTTTAGTAAGCAGCAACTACACAGGGGAGAGATTGACAAGAAGATTTTATGTGTGCATGTGTATTGACTCAAAATCTCCAATCACGTCTATAAATGTATCATAATGAAACTCTAGATTTGACACACCTCTATCAAAGTTTTGCCATGATAATGTAGGTCTAAACCAACTTTTCTTACCTAGGTGTAAAAAACAATTAACGAAAAAAAATATTCGACTCTTCTTCAAACATTGTAGATTAATAAAATAAAGACTATGTTAATACTCAAGAAAACTAGTACTCCAGGTACTCTCATCTCTCAAAGTAAACCTCTCATGTTAGTTTGCTTATCTATATATAAGGCAGAATAAATCTTTCAACATTGCATTGAAATATAACCCATAAATTCCCTCTTAAATGTTATCTATTTTCTCACAGTATGATATATGTGTGCGAGTACGTATGACATTTTAGAATAAATTAGTTCGCACGCGACTGTCAAAACCGAGTAAAATAAATAATTTAACATACAATGGAATGCAAGCTGACAGTCGATAATGACAATTATAAAAAGAGAGTATTATTTTGTTATTGGTGTTTTACTAGTGAAGTGGTATCAAGTTTTAGTTAGTTTCACAATAATAGCAATACCGAATCACTTAAGTGGGACTAAATTATGTTTCGCAAAGAGATGCGTTTTTGATGCCTCTGCCTTCCCTTTCGGTAATATATGTACATACATACATATATGTAGGTGTGAGTGTACATATGTGTGTAGGTACAGACCCCCACACTTTATTTAAAGTGAAGTAAATCAAATAACACAGGCAGAGAATACCTTTTCCTATATTTATATTTGTAATATGGGGCAAGCTTATTGCCGTCAACCGGCCACTGTTTCTTCAGTTTGTTCGAAATAAAGCGTCATATTTACTTTTATGTGCGATTTGCATTTGATAGCATCAAGCAACAATGAACGACAAGACATCGAGGCTGTGTTTTATAGCCTGACGTTGTAGCTGCATAACGTTGTAGATTGTATCATAAAATTGACGGACTGCGATTACGCGGCCTCGATTTAGAGGAATAGGTTAGAGTAATGCATAGACTTATATTGAGTAAGAGCGGCTTTATGTGTACATACTATCTGATAGATAACAGTTTGATCACTAAGTAGCCTTTTATGTCACCACCGGCAAGAGATGGTGGCCCTATTGTACTCCACCGTGAACCACACGGCATTACATACATAGAGGTTTACATACCATTTTAATCGGTCTGAGAATGCTTATGAGTTATTCGATTTTACTCACGAGTTGTGATGAATTGACAAACTGGTTGAATAAATTGTATGAAGAAACTATGTTTATGGTAAAAAATGGAGATCAGTTTCCGAACTTTTGGATGCAAATCATTATTCCGAGACTGTTCCAGATTTTGTGAAAAATATTCAAAAACGCAAATGCAAACGATCTCCATTGTAAAATAATACGTGCTCAAATCAGCAAAATGTTTTTAGTACAAGCTACAAGCTGCGAAGTTTTAATCAACACGTTTTGTGTCAGTTTAACGCTCAGAATATTGCTCATGAATTATTTTGCGTATTTAGTGAAAAAGATTTGTATGGGTATTATTTTATGTCTTACTATTTCCCTTTTTTTGTAAACGCACGAAGTCATGATCGTTAATGAAGGCAGTTACATAATAAATAATTTTAGCCATAACCAAATGAGAGAAGATAACAAGATCAATATAAAAAAAGAAAAACCATTGCCGAAAAGGTTTAACTCTACATCGTCGGTAGTCAAATCCAGTCCTCAGATACTCCATCCTAATACGATAATTCAAAGACCTTAACACCTGCGAGTAAAGAGCGTGGGTACTCTCACCGAAAACCACTTGTGACTCCACTTGCTGGTGTCTGTATTCACTTACTATCAGGCGACCCATCTGATCCTCCCTATTTCATGAAGAAATGGTTATTAGTATATGTGTAAATACACACGCATATTCAGTCAACGGTAGTTTAATACCTTCATAACAAGGTGGCGTGGTGGCTTGAGAGCTCTGCTTTGAACTAGTGCACATAGCGCCGCCATATACTACAATTTAATAAACTACTTAATAATTTTAATAACAATAACGTCACAATGTTCGAAGTTTAATTGTGCACCTCAAGTTACCCACCACTATACAGTATAGTCCAACAACGGTTGTCTGTAAGAGTTCACAGATTGCGATAAGACCGCCCATTGTACTTAATTTATATGTATTTTTTCTATGTATACTGTATTTTGGTGTGCAAGAAAGTATACTCTATTTTATTTTATTTTATGCGAACGAGCAGATGGGTCACCTGATGGTAAGTGACTACTGCCGTCCATGGACACCCGCAACTCAAGAGTCACAAGTTTAAAGTCACTCTATCTGTCTACTGATCTATTTTCAAGACAAGGAGAAATTTATTAGGGATCTAACCAAAATTTGTTTCACTACTACTATTATTGTAACAACTTTACCACTTACTTAAATTGTGTGTTTACTTAAAATATTGTCCATCTGCACAAACTTAATATATTAAAAAAAACTTAATTTTACTCGCAAGTAACTTGATTTATTTACTTCGTAGCAATAACCTCTTCAAAATTATTCAGAAGTTAGGTGAGCCATGGATTCCAAACGAATCTTGCTTATATTAAGCTAAATATTAAACAGATGGAAGTCGAGACATATTTGTACTCAGGCAACATGTATTTATGCTTCATAACATGTAAATAGGACTCAAGTAAATAACTTGAAATTTGGAGGTGAGCCGTAAATGATTATGATGATGCATGCGTTCAACAAATCTATGTATTGAGTTAAAGTATCTACCTAATGTTTTATTTACAATTGCCCTAAATTTGCCGACCGCAGAGTAGCGAGGTCCTTTCACGAAAAAAGTTAGAATATGTGTAAAGATAATAAAGATTAATAAATAACTTAGTATGGAACGCATGTTCAAAGTATTGCTATTGCGTTATGAACTCGGCAATTTAAGTATTTTTAATTTAAGTATAATTTGTTCTAATTTTAGAATTGAGAATCTCCTATAGCTCTTCAACAAATTCTATCAGTTTGTATAGCGCATTTTAATATTATTTATATTGTACAAGCTTTGGCTAATATAATTTAAACTGCCAATTTCAGTTTTCACAAATTGGATCATGGAATTCCAGGAGGATAACAGTCCGTTTATTTATTTCTCAGAAATGTAAATACATGGGCAATCTGTTACTAAGCCTTTTCTTATAAGTATAAATAACACTCAATCACGTGGACCCTAATGAAGCACCGAAATAAACAACGGCGTTAAGTAGTGTAAAATTTCTTACCCAATCGTTTTACGATTTTTTTTTTGTAAATCGGGATTTATCCTTCTTATTTTAAAGGCTGTCATTATCTTGGATTATTATTATCAATGGACATAGGTATCCCTCAATAAGAAGATCGGTTGGTAGCGGTTTGCGCGCACTGTCGACCTGCAATCTTTACGAAAACATCAGTCCGTCTTGTTGATGAACGTCATACGCTGCTCTTTCCGGTCCATGGTTTCCATTCAAGAGCTATTCACATATAAAAGAAGAAGAGTTTTCCATACAAGTCATGCGAAATAAGTTATGGTTAATAGATTTTTTTACAGTCCACCTTTGGTACAGTTTGCAGTAATTTTCCACACTTAGTCTGCTTATCCGTTTGTGGTAGTTGCCATGAAATTGCTTTATCAACAACTATATTGTTTTAAGATTCTATTGGCTCATAAAACTTATCATCACCCTCAGTTTACTTTTCAGACAGAGTTAATTCTCCTTGTAATTACTGTAGGCTTAAACGCGAGGTATCCGGGAGCATAATATCTCATTCAATTGGGCAATCCCTATGCTGGTGAGATTTGCTGCCTGTACCCTTTCTTTAATTTTACATGAAGTTATAATGTCCTTATAAATGTAAATTAGTTGTCCAATTCGTTTCACAATAACTCTCTTATACCATGGTAACTTGCGTTCGTCTGCATATCTGCTCATTTCTGATTCGATCACGCTAAGAAACCACGAGCATAGACCTCTCCATTACTCATTGAGCGACTTTGAGCTTGTTTATCAAGACTTTAGTTTCATATCCATATTTTATCACCGGTATAGACATTAAAAAGGTGTTATCCTACACTTTCTTAAGCTATTAAGATATTTGCATTCCTTAACGTTCGTTTTTATGCGATAGGGAGCAAACGAGCAGACTGGACACCCGCAATGCAAGAGTCTTTTCTTGAACGTTTGAAGGTCATGTCGGTCCGGAAATACGGCAGGTGACAATTTGTTCTACAGGCTGGTTGTACGAAGCAAAAAGCTTCTGGAGAAGTGGACAGTGGTGGAGTGTCACCCAGGTGATGGGGATGGATATTTTGTTGCGTAGGACGATGGCGGTAACCTGCGTTATTACGTTTAGGTGTTAGAGGATTATTATTTCAATTTAAGTTAGGAAAAACTTTTTAAATCTTATGATTTAAAGGAATTGCACAAAGGAATTGGGACGACGCTATGAAGACGCTTTGCATTTTTTAATAGTAAATTTTTGTGTTGGGCAGTATGATAACCTGATAGCCTATTAATTATTCCCATCCTCTTTCCTTATGTAAACTAATCGATGTATAGAGGTAAAGCATATTAGAATATACTCAGGAACAACAAAAATCAGAAACTAACATCGACTACCTAATAGCAATGGCAAAAAAAAAATACAAAAAGCAATTTATTGCTAAATTTGATAGGAAATAAGCAGCGCAGTCCACATACTTATATTAAAATATTGATTCTAAAAGCCTTGATGATAATGTAATACCATGTATTGTGGATATTGTAATCATCAGTTTATTGATCAATAACGTATCTATATCTGGCGTGCAATGCGATTACCAAATGCTCCTTCTAAACATAATGTAGAGCACAATGTTGTACAAATACTCCAAACCTAACAAAACACACTATGTTTGCAAGTCGTGATATTGTGCATGTTGTTAGCTGACATGAGATTATAGGCTTTTATAATTCTATTGTTTAGAATTTCATTCTTCTAAATAATACCATATAAACTTCTATATGAAATATGTGAAGATTTTTAATGTGTGTCACACATGTAAAATAATGAATAATTATGAGTTTTATAAAATGGTATCGTGATACAGTCAGAACAGATCAATGCACATGTCATACATTAGTAATATCATGAAATAACGGGTCTATCATTGAGCGCATCCTATCTTTAAATTTAAATGAAACAAAGGTTTTATGAGATATCATCGATATTTTTTATTCGCTTAAATTCCTGTCGATGCTACGAGTATTATATATGAGTTATAACATTGTAAAAAACAATAATAAAATAAAATAATGAAAAAGTAAATACTATTATCTGGCCACGACATAAACATGTTTTGGTCAGCTAGATTGGTTGCATATATACACCTTTCGAGCAAGTTTTGTGCTTTTTCTTAAGTATAGAACTTGTAAATATGGCATAATCACAAAATATTCCTTTCATATCATAGTAAAATTTAGCTGAAAACTGTCACTCGAATAAAACGTGTAACGCGACAAAAATGTTTTTTGATCTCTCAGATCTATATGCACTTTTTGCTCAGGATAGTAAAGCTGTTGGTTTTACCTTAAAAATTGAACTTAAGTTATAAATAGAAAATTATATTAGAGGTAAGAAATGTGATCCATTCGATATCATTTCCTATCATCAGTAAATAACGCCTTCTTTACACTATATCTTTTACTTGTGGCTATAGATATTATAAATATATTGTTCCAAAATATTTAGTAGCGAATAATTACGTTTAAATATTAACATTACTACCTACATTCCTAAAATGATATTCTATGAAAACTATCAATGAAAACCTTCATCATCATCATCAATCATCTAAAACATTTATCAATCATTCATGCATATTCAGTCTGATGGTAAAGCTCCAGGTTCGGATACCGAATACGGTTGAAAATTGTCGAAGAACATCACGTTTATTCAAAACATTTATAAAAATATACTAATATACTAGCATGTTTAACTGCTAACTTGTATGCCGGTTGTTCAAATTAAACATGTGATATGAAAATACACATTAAATACATATAAAGCTGTACGCGAAATATAAGTAAAAACAGACCCCTGTCTTCCTCTTAGGATATTCACAAGTTGAGAATATAAATAAAAAAAAAATACGATCTGTTCCTCACATTTCGTGATTTAGATTACATACTTTGTATTTCTCTAGAACGATCTAGTCATAAGCTTAACTCGTAAAACTCAACAATAACCTCTTCACATCTATATATGGTTCACTTGGTTTAACGAGCTGAATTATTTCATATATCCATCTGAAATAATGTCAGTTATGAAGGCGGAAGTTTGTTTATATGCTTTTTATTACTCCATCAACTTAACTTAAACGTCTCATAGCAGAATTACGCATATTCTGTTTTTGTGTATTACCTATTAACAACAATGTAATCAAATAGCATTTTTCGTTCTTTGACCACACAAGATCTGGAGCAGTTATCTATGATAGACCATTTTATATATCATGATAAACGCCAACTTGCTTTTTTTAAGCAATAATGTGTCAAAAACCAGTTGACTCATATTTTCTTTGAATACTTTAATACATAATCACATGATTTTTTTTTATTCCATGTAGTATCCGTTGTGGTTTGACTCATAATTTTAATCGACAGAGGAACTATTTACGCTACTGATACAGAAAAGAAAATACCTATTAACGGGCGCTCGCCATCATTTTTTAAATATTTTTAAAAATTCCGGGACAGCCTGTATGTATGTATACAATATATATATATCGGTGGCCTATATATATATATATATATATATATATATATATATATATAATTGCCTAGTGGTTCCAGGCCGACCTCCATAGATTATTGCGTTTAAAGTTAGAATTGCTGTCTCTTGTCACTTGAAATGTACCTGCAAAAGTACAAAAAAGAAGTGCCACATATTTCATGAAGAATTACTTAACCCCATGACGAATTAAATTCAACTGGGTAAACGACAATGATTAAATTAAATTATTTTACTACGTCGGGCAATAAGAATTCTGAAAGTAGTTTCAATTTATTTTTTAAATAACATTAAAGGTTCAGTTTATCTGTAAATCCAACCAAGTGCCAGGCCATCGTCATTGGTAGCCACGGTATGATCACCAGGCTAGGCAAGGAAAAAATGCCATCTATAACTTTTAACGGCTCGATCATACCTTTAAGTTCTTCTGTTAAAGATCTGGGCCTGTTTATCGACACTAATCTCAGCTGGCAAACGCAGGCTACTAACGTCAGTCAAAGAGTTACAGGTACGCTTAGAGCATTATACCGCCTTAAGAATTTTCTTCCGTCCGAGACTAAAGCCTTGTTAGTACAGACCCTAGTCATCCCCATCATGGATTATGGTGACGTGTGCTATTACGACCTGAATGCAGATCTCCTCAATAAATACGACCGACTTCTGAATAACTGCATATGCACACACATGCACTGGTAAATTTGACCATGTTTCCTCCTCTCGTAACGAGTTGAATTGGCTCCCCATTCGTCAGCGCCGTCAGCTGCGCGCCCTCACTACCCTTTACTCTATTCTCAACTCACCTACTTCTGCTACTTATTTGACCTCTTCTTTTCAGTTTCTATATTGCAATCATAGCAAAACTCTCCGATCTACAAACAATCTTCTTGTGTTATGCCCTTCTCATTCATCCGCGTGTGTTCATTCTTCCTTTCTAATTCAATCTGTCCTCCTCTGGAATGCCTTACCTCCTGAAATCAGAATAGCACCTAGTCGCCTCTCTTTCAAGGCGAATGTACGAGCTCACATAGTGCATAAGTCTGCAGATCCATTACAACAATGATTAATTATATGTATGTTATTTTATGTGTATGTGTGTATGGTAAAATGTGTGTTTGGATGTGTGTCATACATCGTGTTTATATTATTTTATATATATTATAAATGTTATATTTATTATATATTTATTATACTTATATTATATTATATATTTATGTGTATTATGTGAACAATCACTCACTGTTAATCTTCTTTTTTTTTTTCATTTCTGTTTAATTATTTCTAGTGCACCTAGTGACTTATCTCTACATAACCCAAAGGTAGACTGGTAGAGAATGCCTGTGGCATTAAGTCCGACGTTGTACAATTTTGTAGTGCAAAAAGTTTTAAATAAATAAAATAAAGGGAATGACTTGACAAAAAGTCGTTTAGCATATTATAAACACATTATTAAACAGACTACAACAGAATATCTACTAGATTGCATTATTACTACATTGCACTTTAAATTTAGCGTACCCAATCTTAAATTAAAAAAAAAAACTCTTAATGGAATGTTTTCACGAAAGACGCTTCAAACAGAAATATTTTCAATAAAGTTAATATATGTACATGGTGATCCCGATTCGCGCCCTATTGGTATTTTACAGCGTTCATGTAGTATGCAATATCTTTATCCTCGAATGTAGACACCTGTCGCGATATTCAATTTAGTCCATATTAACTCTCCAGAGTTATCGCGTACACGTTAAAAAGATATATTTTTTTACTATAAGGAATTAGGATGTTCCTGTGTCACAAGATGGTTTCACGGTTTCAGTTCAGTAATATAACTATGTACTGTATTTTACGTCCGATGTGATGTTTTTTGTGAGATATTTGGTAACTCTAGTTTTTTCTAAACACAGTTTTGAGAACGCGTATGCAAAGGTATGAAGCCTGAATTCAATTTTAACCTCTAGAGTTTTTATCAGCTACTGCGAAAAGGTTTTTATCCGTATAAAACTATTAATAAGTTTCCATTCGCAAAACCATTTATTATAAGTCTATTTTAACTGCCACTACATAATATACCTACAATATATCATTCCTATGATATCCAATATCGCACAACCGCAATTACGTCTGTTTGTTCACCTCACACTTATTGGCACAGCGACTTTGTTTTTCTTCACATTCACATGACAATCAATATCGAACTGTTTTTATAACACGTTACATTGCTCTCAGTTAAGTAACCATACCATTATCCCTTATCTTGTATTTGTTAATAATTCTAATGTAAAAATTATCTATTTGTTGAAATGGGAACTTTGGGTAAAAAAATAACAAGTTAAGGTACGACACGCTTATATCGTATACACGATAAAATCAACTCAACACGATTCAACAAAGGCTTGATAATCTTAGAAACAGCTGAAACAGAGGTTCATCAGGCTTGAACCATGAAACAAGGAAACTGCTTTGGCTTTGATTAAGTGGGTGTAGGTTCGAACCCCCCGTGCTCTTAAGTCCAGCATTTAACTTAGATAGTGGGGTTAACCAGAATACTAGTAATGTGTTACCAACGTTCCTAGTATTATTTGAATTAAAAAAGCTAGAGAGAAAACTATGATGCTGCAGACAAATTGAACACTTATCCACGATGATGATATGTTATGCTGTGACATAAATCTCATGTATTAAGAACGTAGCACATGAAATGATAATAATGATAATGAGTATTTTCTTTTATATACGTTAGTACGACTGTATGAACTTGAACGACATTTGCCAAGTCGATATATGTTGGCGTAAAGGAGGAGGGTAACTGAGTCAGCGTTTAAATAATTCATCACTCGTCAAAAGTATAAAAGAACAGATTTTACAAATTTTGAATTTAATTATTGTCTTTGTTTACAACTATGTATATTATACTGTCTGATTTAAATGACATACATTTATTACTAACTAACAATCTAAAATGAATAGTTCGGTACAACTGAACAATAATCACTATTGTTGCTTGAGAACTAACCTATGTATTCATGTAGATAATTGTGCGCCCGTAGAACATATCGATAAACATTTACTTAAAGGCTTATTATGATTGTAATTTACAATATTTATATATACATACTATTACAATAATCCTGCTATGTTATAGCAGTCAAGCATCTCTTCAAAGTCTTTTGCCGGCAACTATCATCTACGCCAAAGTCGCCCATTGCTGACCCCTACAAATAAAAATTTTGGAAAATTTTATTAATAAGCGTTTTAAAGATTTATGTGTTGAAACGAGAACTTTTTGTTTCTGTGATCTATTTATGCAAAAACTACTAAAGTTATAAATTGATATCGGTATCGGTAATGTTCGAAAACAGTTTCATATATAAATCCTCGTATTACAACAGGAACGTGACATTTCACATAAAAGATATTCTCGTATACAACAATGTTTCCAAAATGTTTGTATACTTAATATATACTGTGTAATACTTGCATGCAAGTTGCAGATGTTTTTATTGAAAACGTTAATTAATCTGATGAAATCATAGAATGTTTTTAGCCATTAGTGACGGAGTTTAAACTTGCTCTTACTCCCAATGAGATGAAACAAAGGGAGTGCAACATAATTTGTGAAGTAACTTAATAATCTGTGGTAGGGGTTTGGTGATTGGAGTGGTACTGGCTGTAACCACAATCTCGGTTGATACGCGGTTCGAAGAGTAGTGTCCCACTAGTGCTAGTGTCGAATTTGTACTTTTCTTGTAAAGTATTTTAGTGATACTTACATTGGATATTTAGCTTGTGCTTCTGGATGATCTGGTGAAATGTGGAGTCAAGTGATCTTTCGTGAGTTTTATTTATTAACTTCAGAGGTTAACTGATCCGCATTAGTTTGATAGCTTCTAAATTCTTATTGTATGTATTTACCATTGATTATTATATCAAAATTTCTGATCATAAAAGATTTTGTTCGCTACATAGCCGTAGGTATATTCTTGAATGGATTTCTATAAAATTTGCCAATGTACAGCCTCGAAAGGCTCATCCACTGAAAAAAAATATAAAAAAATACCTATTAATCAATAAATATATTTCAAGTTTTTTGTTGCCGTGTGTTTTACGGTGGAGTAGAGTAGGGCCAACCAATCTCTTGTCGGTTATGTCGTAAAAGGCGACTAAAGGATCGGACTGTTATCTATCCGACAGAGGGTATACGGTCATGTAGTGCCGGGTTGACGGCAATATTGCCGGCGTGCCCCCTATTACGTTAGTGGGACCCAATTCTAATTGGCCAATTTGTGGGTGTTTAATACACCTCTGCCTACCTGTTATAGATACAGGGATACAGGTGTGAGCGTATGTATGTTTTTTTATCTGTGACTAGTTGTAAATTATTCTATAAACTAGTTCATAGAAACATTTAGAGTTGGATATGAAAAATGCGTCTTTTGTAGCCGACCGTATGGCAGTATAATAGTAAAGAGAAGCTTAAATCACATTTCAGATTACAATATAACTCTGTGCCTTTCGTCCAGATCCGTTTTACCGTTCTGGCGTGATTGAGTAACAAAATCCATCAAAGCTCTCACATTTATAATATCAATCAGATGTTAGTAATGTTCTATAAGTGTAATTCCTATATACTAATTTACTTTAGGCTAGAAGTTAAAATACAACTAAAATAGTTTATAGCTTCTGTGTAGACAGAAGCACAAACTTTACTGTTAACTCCGTAAACGTTTAAGGCGGTGGTCGGTGGTGCGAGAAACCTAGTCACTCCACTTTAATACCACGGACTATTTAATATGGAATACAGAATATTTAATACAGTAAAGCTTTATTATAACTTCTGCAATTTAGTATAAGTTAAACAGAATTATATATATTTTTGTTTTACCAGCGTACATTTACGTCTTTACTTTACTCTCGAACAGCATTTGTTTGACAACGATTTCTTGGCGATTTTTACCCGACTGACTAAGGTGTGTAATGTTTTGTATTGTTGAGTTGTTAATTGTATTGTATTGTAGCCTAAACTTAACTGCGTATTGAACCCTATTATTTCGGAATAGAATTTAATTCCACTTAATACGCTGCAAACGCAAACCGATTGCCATCAACCAGGCAGATTTTTGAATTAGATTTGATAATTGGTAGTGTATTGAAATGTAAAAGAAGAATAGAACGGCATATATGGGGAGTGTAAGCAATAGTTTAGGTAGGTAATGATTAAGAAAAATGCGAAAATCACTGCCAAAGTTGCTAAGTAAGTTAATATACATTTCGAATCCGTCAACCACAGATTACCTTTTAGTTTAGTTCTGTCATCTAAAATGTAATATGTGCCTAAAAGCTTAAAGGAGCTTTAAAAACACGTGGAATTTGCAAGGAGGATATCTGATCGTTTTTCCGGGTACTGAAAAGGTACTACCCGCATATACATTAGCAATGTCGTAATCGATTGTCAGTAATTCAATTAAAACAATTATTGTTTCTTGTCCTAAATTTGTTACGAAAACATTCTTCATGGCTTGCTGAGTATAATTGAATAAAAAATTGGGACATATTACGATACTATGAAAAATATAAGACTACACCGATGGCGCAGTGGTTTAAATAAACATCTCGCCACTACGCTGCCGCGCCGAGTGCTGTGGGTTCGATTCGGAACAACACTTTGTGTAATCTATAAATTATTAATCAGAGTCTAGTTGTTGTGTTATTTGAATGTTTATAAAGTGCCCACGCAATGCAGGAATTATTTATATATATATATGTATATATATATACATATATATAAATATATAACGAGCAGACGGGTCACCTGAAGAACTTCCGCCGCTCATGAGCCACCACCTTTTAGGGTAAAGGAAAGGAAGGAGGGGAAGGGCAGGGGATGAGGGGGTTGGGCCTGGGTTTAACAGCCGGTTTTCTGTGAATCCGGAGGGTCGTGCCTGCGCTTACGTGTTCAAGCATTATTTTTTTGTTAAAAGGTGTTTTTATCAACAAGGAGGACTTCAGATTCGCCAAAATACTTTGAACAAGCCCAACATACAAAACATCAATAATCCCCCATCGTCATCCCCATTCCCAAATCAGTAACCCCAAACTAAGCAAAACGTGGTACTATAGGTACTAAATACTCATTATGAAATGGATTTTTTTTTTCACGCATATATGCTGATAAACATTATACTCTATACTAAATATAATTATACCGTTTTCGAATGTCAATATTGCTGTTCAAAAACTGAGTGTACTAAGTAGCCGCACACCCACGTATATTCAAGTTCTTATCAATGGTACCTAAATGCGTGTAGTAATACTCTTATACAAACTTCTACAGATACAAACAAACTCGACATTGAATTTCATCAAATTTACTAACCCTTTATTTCAGTTTTGTGTTTTTCATTTATGTCGGAATTTAAACGTTTCACATTAGTAAATTGCAATTGAGAAAAAAAAATTAAGTTGTTGAAATCATGTTGAAATCTCGCCGTAACACATCGTATTTATATACAACGTATTCGTATACAACGTTCTTCAACATGCCACCATGGTCATATGCCTCTCCTAAAGTGCGCCATAGCACCTGGTCCACTGGCCGGGGTTCCTCAGGTCGTCAGTCCATCTGGATGTGGAAGTCCTTGGATAGTTCCTTTTAGGCATTCGCAGCAACTTCATAAAAAATTCCTATAACACCGCCGCAAAAATTAACTTATTAGCTTATTTTAGTTCTTAAAACTGATGTATAATAGTTGATAGACATTGGCCACGCCTGTATTCAAGCTTGGATCTAATATAATTTCCTTATATTTTCTGCATATAACTACTTTTACGTCTTATAACACTGTCATTGAAGATACGCGCAGACGTAAATGGTCATTTTTTTATCACATAATTGCGTATGTCGGGATACTTTCATCACCATTAATCCTCGTGAAGTGAACATTTAGGTCAATTGTCTAATAAAGAAGCCATACTTCTTACGCAATTATAGCCACTATACACATTAATCAAGTGTGAGTTATTTTGACTAGACATATTAGAATATCGTGAATGAACCATATATATTACGTTCTGGTAATGAAATTGTGCCATCTATGTATATTAATGAGGCGGAAAAGTTTTTTCTTAGTTTGGCTGTTTGTTTTTTGTTTTAATCACGCTAATCTGTGTATCAGTCGGATTTAAATGATTCTTTTTGTTTTAGTATTTATTAAGGAATGTTTGTTCACAGTCATTTAAGTGGTCACCTCCCCACTACACTGCCGCTCTGAGTGTTGTGGGTTCGATTCCCACACCGGACAACAGTTATTGTTGTTCTAAGTTTCATATTGTTTGGGTGATCTACTACTACGTTATATTTGGATTGTTGGTAGAACCTCTGCGATACGGGAGTTAATCCTAGTGCACCTTTATTTAGGCAAATAGAATACCACGCTACGATTCTTATTTTTCTATAAATAATTACTATCTTCTCAGACTACAAAACTACTTCATAGAAAGTTTGCTCAACAAACAATAACTTCCCGTTGTAATTTAAATACACATCCCATGACATCTATTGTCAATAGCTTGTTATTATATCGAGGTAACAATGTATGGTACTTCATCGTATCTTCATTGAACTAACGACGTAGTTTAGGATAATAATATTTTTTTGTCATAATAGTTTAATTTAATCTCGCACTTAACTAAGTATGAATATAATGCAATGGATAGGAGGGCACTCTATATTTCCGTCTAAGCTAGGAATGCTTGTCAACCTATCTGATAATAAAAACTTAATTATGAGACAGACTGACACCCTAATGAATGTAGGTAGCTTTGATAGAAACAGCTCACATAAGGAGAGGCCTATAGCCTGTAGCGGATTGTGTTAGGCTAGTTTTATATTAATCAATTGATATGTACTTTTTGCAGCTTTTAAAACCAGGGGTTTTTATTCTATTCTTCAATAGCGGCGGTAGCATAATGGCTAAGGCGTCGGACTTGCGATCACGTGGTTGCGGGTTCGAACGCCATCCATTGCACTACCGTCGTGAACCCTAACATACTGGGCTGCCATAAGGGAAGGAGAATGAGGAGATAGGGGATTAGGAGTTGGGCCTTCAGAACCCTCATTCATTTCATTCATTCATCACAATGCATCCATTGTTTGTCTAGAGATTTTCTGTGAGTTACTCCAGTTAAACCTGCCCATTTTTGCCTAAGCAAGGCTCTTGCACGAATAAAATTATGTATCTAGATACACTCACGCTAAGCAAATTATCGCTGCGGTCGGAAACTAGTTGGGCATCCCTTCATAAAATACAGACGTGAGTAAAAAGTATATTCCTTAGTAAATGTGTAAAAAGGAAAAAAATGGTTTTATTTTTAATGAAAACACCTATGTAGGTAATTAGACTAATAAGTTAGAGTTTACTCACGCGTTTGTTCATTTAATTATATATGTAACTTAAAAAAGAATCATCTTTTTAATTAATAATACGTACAAAACCCTTATTAATAAATATGCAAATATCCCGAGTCGAAAGTTTTGAATACGTAAATGAATAAGCCTCTGATTTATTCATATACTTATAAGTATATACATATACACACAAGTCATTTTAAATTAGGTTTGAGCTACCGATGAAATTGTGTTTGTTATAAAAAATATTTTTACTGAACGGAAAAAGAATAAACGTTCTGTTATATTTTACGGCGTACAAATTCATAGCACAGATCTTAAACTTATAAATTATGACATAATCAGCTATAAATGTAGTCTAATGAAAACATGAAATCAAGAATAAAATCAATAGAAATTTTCTGATAACCCGCTGACCTCCGCTGTCACGAAGAAAATTAGATCGAATAGGTAACGATTACCTAATATTATAATGATATGATAACTTTCTATTTAAAGAATGCACCATAGGACGCACGCAGTTCCGCACGACACAACGGAAATTTTGGTCAATTTATTATATTATAATATATTCCTAAACTTAGATCCATTCAATAGGCCGTTACGTAAGTTATCTTTGTCAGGCCTTTATCAAAAAACATTAAATTATTTATTTATTTATTGAATGGCAAACTATGCCGATGTCGACAATTCTCCCTTAAATTGAATTTGATGTCAACGACATATAAAGTTTTCATAATTTCTTAGTTTAGCTAACTTGAAAATTTTAATAAGTTTCTTGAGGCGGTTTTTTCTGGATGAAATTTACCGTCGTTCTGAGGGTAGAAGGAGCACCGTCTCCATTTATCGGAGTGTCCGTCCAAGGCCGTATAAATTTTGATTTTTATTATTGTGAGTGCATTTTTTAAGTTCCTCAGCATGGGAATTTTACTATTGAGTATATAGGTACATATATATGTATATATATATATATATATATATATATATATATATATATATATATATATATATATATATATATATATATATATATATATATATTTGTTAGTGTACTGTAGCAATTTTGATAATAATAATCATTAATATTATACATTTAATGGTCCTGTGACATGTGTATGTCAGGTCTTGCCGATACAGGCTTGCCTAGTGTGAAGACCGCAGAGTTGTCTTCTGTTAAATCCGCAGCGGTTAACACATAAATACCTACATGGTTAAGTGTCTTAGATAATAAGCCTTTAATTTATTAAACGCGGAAATAAACCATTTTTTTTTTCATTTTTTTATTTTCATATATTAAGTTTAAAGAAAGACAATGAATGATGAATCATACCCCTAGGATTACTTTTTAAAATAAACTCACGACTAACAATAATTGACTCTCAACGCTATCTCAGAGTTAATTCGCTAGGGTATACCAAAATTAGTGGACCACGTGTATAGTAACATTTTTCTAAACCCCTATTTAATTAACGACTCAAGAAATATTCGTTTCAATGTACTTCTATAATTGCTAAGCTCAAGTCGTACCTCCTTTGACACTAGCGCCATTTTGGTTGAATTTTGCAGTATTACTTACCGTTCTTCTTACCCTTACCCTCCATATCAATTTTTAACCACTGGCGATACACGCGATGTTGACTAGCTAAAGCTATCAAATCAAAACAAAATAATAACCAAACCCTGCTTTATAATTATAAAAAAGATAATGAAGAAATATTATTAATATTATGTTACGATTACAGTATTTATTTTGGCAAAGCTAGATTGTTGTTGTTTTTTTTTTTATTATTCTATAAAAGAGAGTAATTCCTCGCAGTATTTCCCACTATTAAAACTATTCAAATGATATCTGACAAGTCGTTTAAAAATGCGGGAGTGCGGGACCTAGAAAAAGGTCCGCTTCCAAGCGGGTCATGACGTGATATTACTTTGAGTAATTGTTGTTTTCTTTTTCATACATATACTCACACCAACGATGGCAGAGGAGTCTCAAACACACATATTGCCAACTAAATAATTTAGTCCCACTTATGAAAATCAGCGGTACTGTAATACTGTATATGTACTGTCTGATAGATAACAATCCGATACCTTAGTAAACTTTTACGACACTCACGAATAAAGAAGAAATGGCTATATTTTACTCACCCGAGAACCACACGGCTTGTTCTCTTTTCTTGAAGGTATACCTTTATCACATAGAAAATTATGCTTAACTAGTATTTACAGCTATAGGTAACCGTTTACCATCCAGCAGACCGTCTTTGTTTGCTAAGTCGGATAAGAAAGGTTATTGTTCTATGCGACCTTGTAACAATAGAATAACGAACTGTGTGAGATAGCCGTCACTCCACAACTTTTTGCACACAGATTACTCTATATCACAAAAAGCTATGAGAACTGTCTCCTTGCCATTTTAGTTTGCGAAACTATTGTGGATAAGTACTAAACTAGTTCGTACATACATACACGTGCTTAATAATTTGGTTTGTGGTCATTACGCATATTTTGAAAATTCATTAATCACACAGCGGCAGGCTCGATCGGAGTTTTACCATGTCCTCACGGAAAACCAGTTGTGAACCAATGCATGCATTGTGTTTCACAGAGTGAGTGAGGTATGCGGAGGCTCAACTCTCTCTGTCTCTCTACCCTCCGCCGGAAGCATCCTCAAAGGCGATTTGTGAATCTTGAGATGCAGCTTACCATGGATGGCGGTAGTCACCTACCAACAGATCACGTCTGCTTGTTTACCCGCTCTCCCACCCCTATAACTTTAAACATAAATAAAAAGGAACGATGCGGCCATCGATGTACCATACAACGTGAGAGACGATGAACCTTTGTTTTTACGAAAATGTGCATTCTTTTTCGACAACTTCGTTTTTTCACATGTTTCTCGGATTAACATAGGACAGTAGTAAGCACACATGTACTCACTATCTGTGCAAATACTTGGCCTACCCCTGATCGATATGAAAATTACTCAATTGACTTTTAGAAAACCTTAAGATATAGCTTATAGCTCTCGTTCGTTAAATATTATTAAATTCTTGAATCATTTTCGGATGTAAATTTTGTTTGTACTGTTATTGAAATATGAAATTGTATATGAAATGCAAGAAAAAATACTTGCAGGTTTATAGTAAAAGTGACCTACATGTGTTCGTTTCACTTGTCACAGCGAGTTTTGCTTGACATGTGCTCCTCCTCCATCGAGGTGTTATTTAGATTATTTTGTCGGAACCATTTAAACAAAATGGACTTACTAAATAACAAGGCTATAAAACGTAAAGGGTAAAGTTTATACGACTTGTTGATGTTTTCTCATCATGCTCAATACTACCATAACATACTTCATTAATTTATTTCTACACCAACCTAAGATTGACTGGCAGAGAATGCTTTGGGCATTAAGTCCGCCTTTGGTGAAAATGGTGCATTTAGTTTTACATAATTAAATAAATGATGAATTAGCCGTTACGTACATACGCGGATATTCGTTGTTACATAGTAATTGAGACTCACCCTCAGATTGTAGACCCTATAAATTTCAACCAATTGACATAGACTGGGAATGCCAGCCGAACAGCCGCCAGAGAATTAGTTTTCAAAAATATTTCATTGTTTTTTTTTTGGAATATTATTACGACTCCTGTTTTGATTCTCCATTCAAAAAAGCTGCTTTTGTCTGAGTTTTGCATTCCTTAATTTTTTTTAACACTTTCAACTTGTGTGATGAGAATTGGAACATTGATAATTACATTGTGATATATAAATAAATATAAATTTTATATAACGCTAAAATTAGCTTATACTTTAGAGCACTAATTTCGTTGTTAGTGTTATTTCTCAACAAAAACAAAGAACAGTTTTCAACTTTAGATTTCTCTTAAAGCATAATCTCAAATATAAAAAAAAAATATTATGAAATATATTTTTGTATACTTTGCAGTATGTCTCACCATTACATGGGCTGAAGCCCAAAATGGTCGAGGACCACAGTACCACGATCACAACGGGCACGGATGGGATATCAGGCTGGCAGTTCCTGGAGAACCTGGCAATGATTATCCTACCCTTGGAACAATACCACGGACGGCATTCTCGTGCGCCGGAAAAGAACCAGGTAACATCAATTAGAGATAAGATAAATAACACTTGGCGTCAGTTAACTTCTCCGGCTGATAAAGAAAAGTGATTAAGGAATAAAATTACCAACTTTTATAAACCGCAATAAAAATATAACATAATTTTTATTTAAACCCTCAAGATAGAATTAGTTACTTATATTTTATAAAGTCACTTATTATGAGAATGTCAGTCATATTAGCAAAATTCTTATTTCAGGATACTACGCAGATGTAGAAACCAATTGTCAAGTATTCAGAGTCTGCACAGTTGGATCCACGTATGGTTTTCAATCGTTCCTTTGCCCAAATGGAACTTTGTTCAACCAAGCAGTCTTCGTTTGCGACTGGTGGATGAACGTTGACTGCAAAAACTCGCAACAACTGATCAATACTAATAATGAGAAATTTGAAAACCTAAGGCTAGGACCACAACTCATGAAAGATATTAAAAAGATGCTTACTCATCCTATGAGAAATCCTTATGATGAAAATGTAATGAAAAGCAATCTAATCGTAATGCAAGATTATAAACCGCCGTCTGGCCAGTTATTTCCAAACGGTGCACTTTTAGCTGGCCCTGAACGACCTCCTAACAATGTTTATGTACCATCAAAGCAAATACAACAAAATTTTATTCAAAGTAAAGCAACCGATTATACATTCTCTGCATCAACTACCGAACCCCAATACATTTCAGGTCCAACGAATACTAACTTTGCATCAATCCAAAAAACTGAAGGTTTCAATCAAAAACAAACACAAGATGGCCCATACACCCGTACTGGCAGAGTTCAAGCTTCACAAAATTCACAACGCAACAGTAACATTATTTCCAATAGCCATGCAGGACGATTCGTACACAATTCTAATTCAAATCTTAATAGTAACGTTTATCAACAATTATCACGTCCAACGCAAGTTTCTACTTTTTCGCAACAAAAGACAAATAGAGTCCAGGTTACTCCAACAAGCAGCACACAAACCAATCAAAGAGGACTACCAAACAGACAAAGTTCTCAAGTCAGTGAAGCCAAACGAACGTCTCAGGCAAATAATAAAAATCACAGTGATGCTGGAAATACTTTTACAGAACCACAATATAATAGAAATTCTCTGCCCGGCTTACCAAAGTTTTCTAATGAAATAAATAATGGTAAAGCTGGCAGAGAATTAAAGGATAACTTAGTAAGTTCAGTTGCAAACATTCCAACTACTGCTGTTACAAAAATATTTAAAAGCTTTATTCAAAAAACAAACACTGCACATCCTAAATCTCATGTCACAATTAAGACATGGATAATAAAACCAACTAAAACAGGCAGGCAATTAAAGGATCCAACACCATACAGCTACCCAAGACCGCCTATTCCTTCTCCAACTCCAACAGAAATACTGGTTGGTGAAACCACGCCTTATGCTTATGAAATGCCATCTACTTTCTCTTTCTCAGTAGATAATGCAAAATCAACGGAACTAGACTCTGGAGAACCTTACGTTTATTCTACTGTGGCGGCAAAACAAATTCAAACAACAGAATCAGAAATACCTGGTTTATACATGGCCCCAACAACAAATCCAACTCAACCCACATTTTCTGATCGTTTCAATTTACCATCACCATCTCCAGTACCCACAAAATCTTCAAGATATTATCTTCCACCTGTGACTGAACGATTGTATTTGCCCCCACTACAAGACTTGACAACCCTATCTCGCCAATATTTATCACCGGATGTCATACCTCAACCAGTTTATTATCAAAGTGCTCAGCTAAGGGCCAATCCAAGCTTCTCTCCCTCGACCACTATACCTTCTAGTAATAATTTCAATCAACCGTCATATTCATTAAATAAAGCCTCGCGTATTAGTACCAACAATAAAAATTTAACATTCACTGATATTTTAACAAAAGAAAAACTAGATAATACAGTTAACAATATAGTCAAAGATACCCACAGTATACTAAAAACGGCTTCTCCGTTTCAATTTAACCAGAATCGGAAGAACTTTGTTAAATCACTCGATCCTTATCAAAATGACTATATTTCCATAACAACTACCACAACAAGAGATAGTGGAGAAAAGTTAACATCCCAATCTCCATTACAAACTACTACAGCGTTTTTGAAAAGTTCGCGCCTTATAGCGACTCCGGCAACAAGTTTAGTGGCACCTGATGAAAGTTATATTTATGAAAACACTAACCCACTTTCAAATTTGCCTTATTATAAAGAATCTTTGCTTCCTAACACAATAGAGAGAACAGTTTCCATTAAAATTACGATACCAGAAAAAATTGCTATGTACTTGTTTAGAAATAAAAGCGATGCAGACTTTGACAAACTGGAAATTTTAAACACTGGTAGTAGTAACTATTTAGTGCTAAGCAATAACGACAATTTGTTTAGTAAGAAAAATAGTGTCAAGTTCATCCCAATCGTGAAACTTCCTGAAAATAATAACACACGTACTATTTCTGATTCACAGGCACTCGTCTATTCCTTTTTTACTGACTCTATTAACGTAGCAAGAGAACACCGCAACATCGCACAACAAGAAATACTATCCACAGTAACACCTACTGCAGCACAATTTCAAAACTTGAATAATCAGCAACTCTCCGATATTACTAATAAAATATCTCAATTGACATCATCACAATTCTCAAGTAATAATTTCAATAATATTGATAGAAACGCAAGAATAATTTCAACTCAACCATCCTATAGTAATCAAATTATTCCATTTACAGGTAACTTAAAATACCCTAACAATTATCAAGCACGACAACTACAAAGCCCACATTTTAATGGTTATCCATCACACAATACTCAAAGCGACATATATTCTACTGAGTTACAAATGCAGAACATCCAACAAAACGGGTTAAATAATCCAAATAAAATCTACAGCGGTCAATTATATCGATGGCCAGTTCCTGAGGTAACAAATAGCATTTACAATCAACCAACACCTGCTAATCTAATTAATTCAAACACTTTACAACACCAGACTACACAAATGTTAAATTTACAGCGCAACACTAATACAAACAGTGTAATGGACAATCAGAAGCAAGCAACTCCTGAAATTGAAATTATTAAAGCAGAAACAATAAATCTCAATCCAGCTCAACTACAACTAGATCCATCTAATGAAGGGAACCAAGTTACTAGTAGTGAATCTCTTACCAATTTACTTCACAGCGGAAATAGTGGGATATCAGCACAGGTACAAGATAAGATTGTAGGAACTATACCACACCCTCTAGAAAAAAATAAAGTAGTTACTTATAAAACTGATCGATCATACTACCTTTACACAAAACCCAACGATAACAGTAACGATGATAATCTCAACACGAATATACAGAGTAATACTGTTACACAAGATGACGGTCAAATAATACAAAACACCAATACACCAGACTCAGAAACTTTTCAGTTAATACCTTCAGTAAATTACGAATTAGAAGATGTCGAAGAGCAACAGCAAATTCTTGATGCCTTCCAAATAGACGAATTTGGTGCACCCAGAGACATAGTTAAACAGAAAACTAGTTCAGTAAATAATAATGAAAATGAAAGCACGACCTCTAGTGTAGATTCTTCTGTGGAACCTAACACATCAACTAAGCCCTCTGAAAGACTAAGAACAGGCCCTACCTACTCGGGACCCTCTTCATATACAGCTCCGCAGTCTTCAATCGGTAGTTTAGAAAAAACACAAGATACACAAAATAATGTCAATTCTAGATTGGAAGATTTTGATAGCAATAATATCAATGGTTATCCGAAAGAAAGGCCATCCCGTCAGTTTGTGTTTTAAACTTTATTAGAATAATGATAATTAATATCGTTATAAATGTTATACCTAATTCAATGGCACAGAAAATAAAAGTGCTAGTTAAAAAATGGTAAATTTGATGTAATCCAGTATTAAATCTTACAAAGTAATAATTAACCCAAATGTTAATTATAACTTTTAAAATGGACTTAAATTATATTTTTTTAATATTTTGTGATGACAAGTAATGTGGATGACAAATTACTATTATTATAGTCTAAGAATAGATAGCACTACGAATAGTTTGAATACTTTTGCCGTTTAGTTTAGCGGTTTAATAAATATGTATATTACATGTTAGTATATTTATATCTTACGTAGCTATGTATTATCTCTTTTGTTTTAAGTGTATAATTTTAATTTTCTTTATACTGAAATACCTACTAAATGTAAATAGAATTTTATCTTTAGGGTTTACTTATATAAGTACATAATTGTGTACTATAGAGCGTTTCTATGTATGACTGTGCAACCAAAAACATTTAAGATTATTATTTTTAGTGTTTATAGGTGAAATTATTTACAGCTTAGAAATAATCACGTATTAAACGAGTAGTAAATAAAAAATAAGAAAAATAAGATCTTGTAAAACAACAGTACCTATTGTCTTTTTTTTAAAGCTACCTGGACCCTTGAGTATAGTGGGTAGGTCACGAACACAAACTCTATTGTTGAAGTCAAATATTATACAACACACTTGTATAAGAAATTTTATTTGACTGGATGTTGGTCCAGTGGTTATTGATCCTTGCTGCTGAGCCAGAGGTCGTAAGTTCAATCAAAAATGTCTATAATATACTAATATTTGTATGAATAACATTAGGTCTTTTATTGGATTGCGTTCGAGAATGTGTTACCTAATATTACTTCTACAAATATAAATACGTTAGGACTACACTAAAGTGTACGAGCTTTTAATTTTATTCTTACTTGTAATTGTAAAAGATTGAGGATCTAGGTACATGAAATGAATACCATATTAACGTTCACAACCACACGACACGATGTTGTAAAGGAGAAGGATGTAAAATTTTGTTCTACCTAAGTAATCAAAGGGAATTCGAATTTTAAATAAAAGGTGTCCGAATAAAGTATCAATGAGATCTTATGTTTTTTTTATAATAATTGACCTATGCAATTTGCAAATACATCGCATACGGTGCACTTTCTGGTTGGAATTTTGTCTTAATTTAAGATCTTGGATATCTTGGCTACAGTTACAGGTAGGTATACGACCCAAACGTCCTCGAGCTATTGCTAACACTTCCTAATTTATAGGTACGTAACGTACGTACGTAACTTTGATAATAAGCAATATCACTTGCTGCCTTCACTTGTCTTACCTTCTCTCAATTTTTAGTCCTTAATTCCTAATTTGTTTGGCCTGCCCCTATTGGCAGAATGTGGAAGTGTAATAATCGTCAACGTATGCATTAATATTACGTTGTCTTGCCGAAAAAAAGTACCTTGCTGAAAAAGTAAGATGGCCCGACATATCAATATATGGTATATTGCCTCAAAGCGCTACCAAAGATACATTTACCATACGTACCATAAAGTTACCTATTATTAGAAGTATAATAATAATAATAAGGATATATGGAAAAGCAAAGAGCTGCATGGACGTTTTTATCGGGCCTTAAACGGGCCCGATGTAGATCTATTATCATGTGTCTTGAATGTAGTTTATATGTTTGTTTAATTGAATAAAAGAGTATAATAATTGTAACAATAGATTTATTTGTTTAAAATATAGTCGACAATAAACCTAATACAAAACGCATTCTAAACTAGACTCAGAACGTCATCCAATCAGAAAGTGACAA
Organism: Tyria jacobaeae; assembly: GCA_947561695.1. NCBI lineage: Eukaryota > Metazoa > Arthropoda > Insecta > Lepidoptera > Erebidae > Tyria > Tyria jacobaeae. Next base: position 13,603,934 of record OX387224.1, on the reverse strand, counting down.
TAGTGACAATAACAAGAATTTTTAAGATATTTTTTCTTGTATTCAAGTATCTTATATTATTTATAAGGCACATATTTTATTTTATTTGTAAGGTTCAGAAACAGACAACACATTATTAATAATTTCTGAAAATAATTATGAGACAGTGTAATGATACAATTACAACTGTACACAACATTTATGACTTATGTACATATATGCTTCTTTAATTACTTTTTGCAAAACTTATAGTATATTTATATAAAATTGAAGCCAGAGTTATCAAAAAATAAAGTACGAGTATGTATGTATATTAATAAATACTTCTTAATTAATTATGAACATATGTATATCAAGTATCTTTCTTATTAAGGCTTCTTTGAAACTATGAAATGTTTTCTAGAACATATTAACTTGAGAGAAAACACAATTATATTTAATACACACTCTGGATTGTTTTAGGATACATTGTCGTTCCATGTTGTCATGGTAAACAATTGTGGAGTATACACAAATGGTGTTGGTATTTTAAAGTGTATTTGACTTAAAGGATTACTATCAAATGAGCCACTAGCTATATTATATAAAGTACACTAGACCTATCTTCTTTTCTCCAGGCTGGTCATCTCAAAAATTTTGAGTCAATTCTCGTATTGAGGTAGTTAATGCCTCAAACCGCTCCTCGTACATAGTGCTCTAATTAATCAACTCTTCTCTGTACTGACTCAGTTCGATTAATCTGAATATTGTACATTGGTGCCCACGTAGATGAGCAGTTATTTGAGTTTGATCAGTGAATCTGATTGCTTTTTTAGACAACCGAACAGTCGGGTCACCTGATGCTAAGTGACTTCCGCCGCCCATGAGTACTTGTAACTCAGAGTAACAAGGGTGTTGTCATCCTTTTCGGGTAGTGGAAAGGGAGGAGGGGAAGGGAAAGGGAGGATGAGAAAGAGGGGAAGGAATAGGGACCAGGAGAAAGAAGAAAAGGGAAAAGGGGTTGGGCCTCCAGTAGCCTCACTCACTGGGTCTCAAAATGCAAACATTGTTTAACAGCCGGTCGTGATGGCCCATACGTGCCAAAGCATGGCTCTCCTACTTTAAAAATAATAATTTAAATGCCGTATTTTCCATTATTTCTTGTTCGTATTTTAAAACGAACATGGAGCGACTGTATAAAGCCGCACCTTTTAAGTTGATCTATGGAAATAAAGCGGGAAAATCAAATCGCTGTCACTTCGACATGATCGTTCCCATGGCAGCATATATACTGTTGACATTGTTGTCATTGCATTGTTTTATTTACTCTTGGATACCGACATAAAAGTTCAAACAATTATTGATTTAGAATGGATCTGTAATTGTTTTAAGGTAATATTTATAGTAGTATTATCCGGAAGTCTATATTAATGTACTCCTTGATTTTATTGTAGATAGGTAATATTTGGTTATAAAACTTCTTCTTATCTACTGCCTTAGTGAAATTTTAGAAGAAAATATTCTTCTAAAATTTCTAGTTTCATCGCTTACGGTTGTTTATTACTGTACAGAAATCCCCATAAATAGATGAGACTTCAGTTAAGTTTTGCACAGCAATGTAAGTAGTTAAACAAACCCCATTTGAAAACTTAAAAACTTTTCTAATGTGATATCCATATTGTTGTTTCATAAAACTGCAAAAATTTTAAACCATTCTGTTACTGTAAAAATAATTACATAAGAATTATAGATATATACAGACTTGCTTTGTCAGATGTGAAACTATTAGAAAAATATACCTATGTATGTTATGAGGATGTGCCTGTCACATTCCCAAATTTCATTTCCATTCCTAGTTAAATCTTGAGAGAAGGAATTCAACGAAAAATTCACAGCTCATTCTTACATGCTCATAGTTGTATGTCTGATATCCCATGGTAATTAATTATTAATTTTAAGACTGAACCAGAAAATAAAATATACTGATACTATGGCATTTATTATGATATAGAAGGTATTGACTTGTCATTTGGTATATTATTTTATTTTACTGACACAATATTTTACACAACTTTAAATAAAGTCACATTACAACAACATAGTAAAGTAAATAAAATTATATTAAAGTCTTGATGATCATGCAATAAAATAATAAATTGTAATGGTTCTTCAGTTGCAGTGTCAAGTAAGAAAACCAAATGAAAAATGTCTGAGATTGATGTACATTCATCACCATCAGAGGATCTGGACAGTATAAATATTTATGCTGATCCACGAGTCCAATGGTTCAAAGACCGCATCTTGGCTTATACTGGACTACAAAATGAGAATCTATTCTACAATATGCTAGCCGAGGGGGAAAATAAAAAAAACTTTATATATTTCTTAACAGCTCCTATGAAACGTCACGAACAGGAATTGGACAAAAAAACATTCTATGTTTCTAAAGTTATTGTAGATGAGCTTATATATGAAGATAAAGAGTACACAGAATGGAGTGAGTCACTATTACATTACTAATATTTTTATATGAGGAATGAAAACCTACTATACCTACCCCACTATAGTCATAGATATCTGTTACCTGGAAAAACTTTTTATACCCAACACAAATTTATAATACTTAAAATTCAGAAAATGTAATCTGTTATGTTCTTCTGTACATCTATTTGTATCTTTTGATTGTGGAGTCCTCCTTATTCTTGTAGTTGTAGGTTTATTTAGTTATACAATTGTGCTTATATACATAAAAAAAATTAGAAGATTGCTGGGATGGACTGGATGCAAAAGCCAGTTGACCGTGTGTCGCTCACGTTGGGAGAGGCCCATGTCCAGCCATTTACTGCAATAGCTTAAATAGTGATATGAAAAAAAATGAAGGCGGAACACTCCTTGCTATGGCGTGTATACAAACCATAATTTAAATTTTAAGACTACCAATTAATTTTTCAACTTTAATATGATGCCATTAAGGCTACTGTTCATCTCATAAGGTGATTTCTTATATTATCAATAAAAGTATGATAGAGTTTGAAACCAAACATTCTGGTTTCAGAATTCTTCTTATATAAGCATTTACAAAATAAATCCTTTGAGCTAGTATTAGATAATAGTTCCATTACTAAAATCTGCGCCTCAGCAGGCACTTAACCTTTGCTATCATTTTTTTAGGCAACTACTGTTTGATGATTTGTTTATGATCTAATATTGTTACATCTTTATATCATTTTATTAAAAAAAAAAACTAAATATTTTCTTTTAAATATTAATATTATGATTTTATGATATGTACAAACATGTGTAATACCTCAGGAATTATTCCTCCTCCGCCACCGCCGCCGCCAAAGCAAAAAAAGAAGAAAGGTAAAAAGACCCCTGAACCACCGCCGGAACCGGAACCTGTGGTCGAAGCTAAGAGTGCGAAAAGCCTTAAAAGCGCTAAAAGCTTAAAGAGTGCAAAAAGTCTTAAAAGCGCAAAAAGTATAAAAGGTATGTAACAATCGATAGATTTTGAAACTGTCATCTATATTAAAAAACATAATTTTAGAACCATATATTTTTGTAGGAATTGTTCTTATGAA